>JALGBA010000978.1:0-744631 GCA_023970755.1 Azemiops feae
CTATTCTATTCTATTCTGCTCTATTCTATTCTATTCCATTCCATTCTATTCTATTCTATATTCTGTTCTGTTCTATATCCTGTTATATTCTATTCTATTCTATTCTATTCTATTCTATTCTATTCTATTCTATTCTATTCTATTCTATTCCATTCCATTCTATTCCATTCCATTCCATTCCATTCCATTCCATTCTTCCATTCCATTCTATTCTATGCTATTCTATTCTATTTCTTATTCTAGTCTATTCTGCTCTAATTCTATTCTATTCTATTCTATTCTATTCTATTCTATTTCTTATTCTAGTCTATTCTGCTCTAATTCTATTCTATTCTATTCTATTCTCTGTTCTGTTCTGTTCTATATTCTGTTCTATATTCTATTCTATTCCATTCCATTCCATTCCATTCTATTTCTTATTCTATTCTATTCTGCTCTAATTCTATTCTATTCTATTCTATTCTAGTCTAGTCTAGTCTAGTCTAGTCTAGTCTATTCTTTCTCTATTCTATTCTATTCCATTCCATTCTATTCTATTCCATTCCTTCTATTCCTTAATCCTCGGATGCCATTTTGCCCTGGGTGCCTGCCTATTAACAGGGCACTTGTCTGACTTGGGGCAGGTTCTCATGAAAACCTCCATGTCTCCCTTGAGCCCACCCAGTCCTCTCCCTCCCGGGCAGTGTGTCTCCACCATGTGGGGGAAAGAGGCACGCAGGCTTTCCCCGAAGAGAAGCAAGGCACCCATCCATTGCTCCGGTGCCTGGGAAGCACCCCCCGCCAGCCTCCTACACGGTGCCAGTGCCCGCATAAATCATGATCCTGTGCCCTGCATGATCCTGTGCCCTGCTCATCTATAATGCTGGCATCGTTGAGACGCTCCAAGGGTGGTCATAAAGCATTTCCAGAAAAGCTGTTTGGGATCATCTGATTTAATGCAGATCCAGGCCATTAATATATCGTGGCAAATATTGAATGAACTTTGTTCGATCCAACCAAACTTTATACCAGTTTTAATATATATATTTCATCCACTTGTCCTGCAAATCCAAAGTGGTTAAAATGAAAAGCAGCAACTTTGATCAACGGGAGTCTAGACCGGCCTGTCTCAACCTTGGTGACTTTAAGACAGGGGTCTTCAAACTTGGCCACTTTAAGACTTGTGGACTTCAACTCCCAGAATTCCCCAGCCAGCCATGGCCACGTTTGAAGACCCCTGCTTTAAGACGTGTGGCCACGTTTGAAGACCCCTGCTTTAAGACGTGTGGACTTCATGCAGGCTGGGGAATTCTGGGAGTTGAAGTCCACAAGTCTTAAAGCAGCCAAGGTTGTGACGCACACCGGTCTAAAAGGCACCAAAAGAATCAAAGAAGAGAAACATCTACAAGTTACAACCATTCCTTTAGTGGCCGTTCAAAGTTAGAATCGCTCTGAAAAAAGTGACCTAGGGTCAGTTTTCGCTTTGGTCACGTGATCTGAATTCGGACACTTGGCAACTGGCTGTTATTTATGACGGTCGCAGCATCCCGGGGTCACGTGATCCCCTTTTGCGACCTTCTGACAAGCAAAGTCAGGTTCGCTTAACAACCCAGTTGTTACTAACTTAACAACTTAACAACTAACTAACTTAACAACTGCAGTGATTTGCTTAACAACTGTGGCCTGAAGGGTCATAGAATGGGGCAAAGCTCACTTTAACTGTCTCGCTTAGCAACGGAAATCTTGGGCTCGGTTGTGGCCGTAAGTTGAGGACTGCTTGTAAAGGTAATAAGCAGACGGGGTGGTGGGGTTTATTTCCTCAAAATCTGAAGAGGACTGGATGAAGGAGAAGCAGAAGTGAAACCTCCATGGAATAAAGTCACTGGCCCTCAGCGTTTCCTCTTCTATTAAAGCAATATAGAGTTGAACCAGCTGAACACAAAGGCCTCCTCCCCTTCCTTCCTTCTCGTCTTCCTTCCTTCCTTCCTTCCTTCCTTCCTTCTCATCTTCCTTCCTTCCTTCCTTCCTTCCTTCTCGTCTTCCTTCCTTCCTTCCTTCCTTCCTTCTCGTCTTCCTTCCTTCCTTCCTTCCTTCCTTCCTTCCTTCTCGTCTTCCTTCCTTCCTTCCTTCCTTCTCATCTTCCTTCCTTCCTTCCTTCCTTCCTTCTCGTCTTCCTTCCTTCCTTCCTTCCTTCCTTCTTGTCTTCCTTTCTCCTTCCTTCCTTCCTTGCCTTCCTCCTTCTCATACTTCCTTCTTCCTTCCTTCCTTCTCGATCTTTCTTCCTTCTTCCTTCCTTCTCGTCTTCCTTCCTTCCTTCCTTCCTTCTCGTCTTCCTTCCTTCCTTCCTTCCTTCTCGTCTTCCTTCCTTCCTTCCTTCTTCCTTCTCGTCTTCCTTCCTTCCTTCCTTCCTTCCTCCCTTTCTCATCTTCCTTCCTTCTTCCCTTCCTTCCTTCTTCTTGTCTTCCTTCCTTCCTTCCTTCCTTCCTTCCTCCTTCTCATCTGCTTCCTTCCTTCCTTCCTTCATTGTCTTCCTTCCTTCCTTCTTCCTTCCTTCCTCCCTTCTCTTCTCCTTCCTTTCTTCCTTCCTTCCTTCCTTCTTTGTCTTCCTTCCTTCCTTCCTTCCTTACTTCCTCCTCCCTTCTCATCTTCCTTCCTTCCTTCCTTCTTGTCTTCCTTCCTTCCTCTCGTCTTCCTTCCTTCCTTCTCGTCTTCCTTCCCTTCCTTCCTTCCTTCCTTCCTTCCTTCCTTCCTTCCTTCCTTCCTTCCTTCCTTCCTTCCCAGATCTGGGGAATTTACATTTTCAGGCCATTGGGTTGAAAATATTATTCCTTCTTAGCCAGAGTCCTATCAGGGCAGAAGGAAGTACACCTGTCTGTCCCTATCCTCCAACAACAACAACCTGGCAGGGTAGGCCTGCAGAGTGGGTGGGGGCCACGGTGGGGCAGTGAAACCTGCGCACCTGAGAAACGAGCTCTGATCGCCCCGTCGGGGCCGCCGCGTTGACTTTTTTTGCCTCTGCCCTGAGCCTGGCGGGGTCCAGCATGCCGCGGGAAAGGAGGGTCGGCCGGCTGGCGGCCTCCGGTTCTCCTGGCGCGGCGAAGGCGGCTTTTCAGGACGGAGGGACGCGCCACAGCCCGCTCGGGAGGAAAGCAGAGAGAAGCGGCGGTCGCGGTCGCTGTCCGGCTGCTTTACGCCTCTCGAGCGCAGCCCAGGACGCCCGGCAGGGGTGGAGGCTGGAGAGGAGGGACGGGACGGGGAAGGGGAAGGGGAAGGGGAAGGGAAGGAAAGGGAAAGGGAAAGGGAAAGGGAAAGGGAAAGGGAAAGGGAAAGGGAAAGGAAAGGAGGAAAGGAAAGGAAAGGAAAGGAAAGGAAAGGAAAGGAAAGGAAAGGAAAGGAAAGGAAAGGAAAGGAGAGGAGAGGAGAGGAGAGGAGAGGAAAGGAAAGGAAAGGAAAGGAAAGGAAAGGAAAGAAGGAAAGGAGAGGAGAGGAGAGGAGAGGAAAGGAAAGGAAAGGAAAGGAAAGGAAAGGAAAGGAAAGGAAAGGAAAGGAAAGGAAAGGAAAGGAAAGGAAAGGGAGAGGGGAGAGGAGAGGAGAGGAGAGGAGGGGAGAGGAAGGAGGGAAGGGAAGGGAATGGAGAAGGGAGAAAGGAAGGGCGATCCTCTGGGTTGCCTGGCGAGGGGCAAAGGCGCGCAAGCGAAGCGGGCCCGGAGCACCAGCGCTCCCCCGGGACGCTCTGCGGCTGCTGGGCAGGAGCTGCGGGGACCCCCCGGCAGGTGCGCGTCTGCCCTTCTCTGCAGCTCTCCGAGGGGACGCCCGCGGGCGCCTCGCCGAAGCGGCAGCGGCAGGGGGTTTCTCTTGTCCCCCACCCCGGTCCCCGGGAAAGTCAGGCGAAGGACGCGCCCAGAGGGTCCTCGCATTACAACGGGGCGGGGGTGGGAGAGGCAGGGAGGGAGGGCCAGAATTGGGGGCTGCGGAGTGACCACGAAAGGGCCGACGAGCACCAGAGCAGCAGCGCCTAGTGGGTGGCGACGCCCTAAAGACACCCACCCCTCCTGCTGGAATCCCGAGGGGGGGCTTTATTTCTGCTCTTCCTGAGGCTTCGGTTCTGCTCCGAGTAGGGAGGAATACAAATCAGAACAGTTGTGTCTGGTTGCATCTCAGCAAGTCGGAAGGAAGGAAATCAATCAGAATAACAGAGTTGGAAGGGACCTTGGAGGTCTTCTAGTCGAGCCCCCTGCTGAAGCAGGTAGAGCCTATCCAGACAAATGGTTGTTCAGTCTGTTTTTAAAAAACCTCCAGGGATGGAGCGCCCACAATGTCTGGAGGGAGTGGCAGCCCCTGAGATATTGGAGGACTGTGATCCCATCACCCCGTTCCTTCTTTTCACTAAACTGGGCCTGCCTGATTCCTGCCACCGTCCTTCCTATGTTTTTAGCCTCCAGCCCCCTAAACATCTTTGTAAAGTTATACAGCAGGATGTCAAAAACAAACTGCTTTAGTCTTGCTGTCGAAGGCAGCAGCTGATGCATTTTAGAGATCTCTGAGCAACATAGAACCACTGGGCCGGAACCGGCTCCAGAGGTCCTCTAGTCCAACCCCTGCCCAGGCCATCCAGACCCCTGGCTCCCCAACCTTGTCTGGAGGAACTCCAGAGCTCAGGAGATCCCTCCTCCTTTCATTCAGGTTTGGATCTCCCCCTGTAGCCCTCCCACCCAACCACATCGGAAGGCAAAGTTCGCACCAATAGGATTTGGCAGCAGTTGTTGCTGTTGTCCAATTGCTAAGTAGTATCTGACTCTTTGCAACCCCATGGGCCACAGCACGCCAGCCCCCTCCCTGCCCCGTCCTCCATTCTCTCCCGGAGTTGCCCAAATTCAGGTCTGGTGCGTCAATGGCCCTCTCTAGCCCTCTCCGCCGTCCCCTTCCCCTTTGGCCTTCCACCTTTCCCAATTTCAGGGGTCTTTTCCAAAGAGTCCTCTCTTCCCATTTGGTGGCCGAAGTAATTGAGCTTCACCCTCAGCATCTATCCTTCCAAAGGTGAAGGTCAATAAGGATGGACTTCCTTTAGGATGGACAGACGGGATATCCTTGCAGTCCAAGGGTCCCTCCAGGGTCCCCTCCAACATGGCAGCAGTACAGATCCAAGAACCAAGGACACAAAGGGGTTAAATTCATTTTTTTTATTATTAAGATGATGATGGTGGTGGTGGTGGTGGAAATCTATAAAATAGCCACACGGATTATTTTTAAAAAATGATCACACAACACATACCACTTTCCCCCCCCCCTCCTCCTCCCGTCACAGGAGCAGATCCAGCCAGGAAGGCGTCCTGGGCCACGTGAGAACCCCACAGACGGCACCTGAACAGAGATCGAAACGTGACACCCTGGGACTTTTCCACGTCAAGGGAGAGGCTGGAAAGGGAGGGTCAGTCGGGGTGGGCTGACCCCCATATTACAGACACGTCCAAAGCCACAGGACACAAGACAGACACATTTGCACACAGCACCAAAATATATCCCCACACGACAGGTGCTTATTTATTTTAATATCAAGAACAACACAGCTCATGGGAAGTGGCCCGGCGCCAATTCTGCACAAGGTTTTGTGCTGTAGGGAATTTGCACAAAAGCGCTTCCCAGGTGACTCCATGCTAACCCTCTTAATTTTTGTGACGGAGAAGGTCGCCATAAAAATATAAAAAATAAAAATAAAAAGCAAAGCAGTGGGATCATTCATATTTTACTAAATAATACACATTTAAGACAGCCACATTATTATACGAAATATCGATTCTGACTTAATAACAAAAATAATACTTATAGTTTATAAACTCAGACAAAACAAGCCCACCACTTTTGTTGTATAAAATAATATCGCCAAGAAATCAAAAGAAACACAAGACAAACACATATTCTGAGTCTCGAAAGTGCTTCATTCTGCAAATCCACTGCAGTAACATTTTAATATTTCATTTTGTTTTAGTCAAGTTATATTAGTTAAGAGCAGTCAATCAAACAGGAATTATCCTGGACTAAGTAAAATGCAGGCATGGATATGGATGTAGAGAGATACCGATAAAGGAGAATATTTGTAGCTCAGAGGTGAAATGAGGAATCCTCGGTTGTTTTCTTGCAGAAGTTTCATGAGCTAACTAGGTAACATCATCAGTGTTAGAAAGGAGTGGGATGTGGGGGGGGAGGAGGAGGAGGAAGAGGAGGAAGAGGAGGATTGTGGGGTCCTTGGTGCTCTCTGAGTTTGGTTGTTTTCTTGCAGACGTCTCATGACCCAACTAGGGAACATCATCAGTGCTAGAAGGGAGTGGAGTTTGCAGGGAGGAGGAGGAGGAGGAGGAGGAGGAGGACTATGGGGTGCTTGGTGCTCTCTGAACTTGGTTGTTTTCTTGCAGATGTTTCATGACCCAAACTAGGAAACATCATCAGTGCTAGAAAAGGGTGGGGTTTACTCATGAGTGCTCCCTTCCAGCGCTGATGATGTTACCTAGTTTGGTAATGAAACGTCTGCAAGAAAACAACCAAGCTCAGAGACTGCCAAGGACTTACTCCGAGACAAAGTTAGCTAGATATAAAATGCCCTCGTCAAGTATCTTTTGGAGCCACTTGTGGCAAAGGAACAGCTTCCGGCCTTGGGATGGAGAAGACCCCAAGAAGGCTGCCAGGTCTCTCTGGCAAGGAAGCCCGAGGCCTGGCTCAGAGGGCCCTGGGGGGGGGGGCTTGTACAAGGGACACAAGGAAAGCAAGAAAGCAGCAACTGACGGCCTCAAATGACCTTCTCGGATCATGGCCCAGGCACGGTCTCCTCAGGAAGATGGGGCCGGCTCTGGAACTGGGGGCCACCGAGAAGACCACCCAAGAGCTTTCTCAGGCTGAGAAGCTCGGGATCCACAGCCTAATTCTCCAGCCTTCGTTTTTCTAACCAGGCTAGAGAAAAACTCGCCTTTTGGCAACTTCAGAAGGAAGAGAAACTACGGCGGCTGGGCAGACTCCAGGGCCCATCTCCAAGCTTTGCCTGGTGATCCCTGGCTGCCTCTTTTGCCCTGCCAAAAATGTGGGCCATCTTCCTCCTGGGGGGTTGTTATCCCTGTCCCCGAGCGTGGCTGCAGGGGGGAGGGGTCCTCCCACCCCAAGCACCGGGGGGGGGGCTCCCTTGGACATTTGGGACAGCAAAGGCAGAAAGAGTTCCCGAGTACTGTGGGATGACATTGCCTGGTTCACTCTTGAAAGTAAGTGTATATACACGCATACATACGCTGGTTACGGTCAACACAATTCACGTCTCGCGGGTGCTCAGACAAAACCATACAGAAGCCATCTAGGAGAAACCGGCTGCTCACACAGACACACACACCAGTAAAACACCCCTGCAGTTTTTGGCATATTCCCTGGAGAAGGCTTTGCCGGATGTGTCCACCAAGGTTGGCCCTTCTCCGTCATCAGGGGTGGGTTGAGCTGCTCCCTCTCCACCCTCCGTTCTGGTCTCTTCAACCTGGCCAGCCAAGAGAAGCCTTCAGCCTACACGGTGGCCCCCAACATGGCCTCTCTCTCTGTCAAGATTTCGTTCTGATTTGAGTCGAGTCCAAAAAATTTGACCTTCAGTCCGTCAACCGGGTGGACCACGGGCACCAGCGTCACCTGGGGGAAAGTCCTGGTGGCCAGTTCAAAACGGCTCGTGCTGGCCAACTCAATGGCGAGCACCTTGAGGAACAGCTTGGCCAGGTGTTTGCCGAGACAGGTCCGTACCCCTCCGCCGAAGGGCAGGTAGTGGAACCGGCCGTCTTTGTCTTCGCTGCGGTCCCGCCCAAAGCGGTCGGGGTCAAACGCGTCCACATCTTTGAAGACGGGAGCTGTGTCGTGCGTGTCTCGGATGCTGTACATGATGCTCCATCCTTTGGGGATTTGGAAGCCCTGGAGACAAATGAGACAGATCGTCAGAGGGACACAGAGAGACGAAGAGCCCCCCGCGGTGTTCAAGAGGCACCAGAGGTATTCTATGGTAAATCTCTTTGGGGTGAACCCAAGTCCTAGAAAATTCGAGATATCCCACGCACACATACCATCAGACATCTCATGACCCAACTAGGTAACATCATCACGGGAGAGGAGGAAGCAGAGGAGAAGGTCAAGGAGGAGGATTGTGGGGTCCTTGGTGCTCTCTGAGCTTGGTTTTCTTTCAGACGTTTCATGACCTAACTAGGTAACATCATCAGTGCTAGAAAGGAGGTTTGAGGAGGAGGAGGACTGTGGGGTCCTTGGTCCTCTCTGAACTTTTTTTGCAGACATTTCATTACCCAACTAGACAACATCATCAGTGCTAGAAGGGAGGAGGGTTTTGTGAGGAAGGGGGGAGGAGGAGGGAGGAGGAGGAGGAGGGAGGAGGAGGAGGAGGAGGAGGAGGAGGAGGAAAAAGACTATGGGGTCCTTGGTCCTCTCTGAACTTAGTTCTTTTCTTGCAGACATTTCATTACCCAACTAGATAACATCATCAGTGCTAGAAGGGAGTGCTTTTGCTCACTGCATACTGTATGTACAAGTGATCTGCTTTGTCAAGCAGAAGACATCCACCCCTCTCTATCTCCCACCTGCTGGCCCCATTCGGAAGGGAACCAACCCAGCCCTCGATTCTGGAGGAGCTCTGCAGACTGGAACAGCCAAGCCGTGAAATTTGTTTTGCTCCTTGGAAATTCCATCGTGAGTCATCCAGATGTCATCCCAACATCTGGCTCTAGCCCTCATTTCTCTTATCCAAATCTGGAGCGTTGGCTTCCACAACGGTGCACCTGCAGCCTCCAGATGCGATGCCCCCGAGAACCCAGCCTTTCAAAAGAGGCCCCCTCCTAAGCCCACCTCCAAGGTTTGTCTTTGGGGAGGGTCTTCAAGAGGAGAGACAGCCGCCCTTGGGCCCAAAATAAAAAGGGCTCTTCCCACAACACAGGGAACTCATAAGAACATCGGTGTTCTGTATGTTTACGGGGGTGTTTTTAAAAGATACTTTTCGAGCAATTCATCTCCGCTTCCATTCAGTGAATCATTGTCATTGTCATATATTGCAGGGGTCTCCAACCTTGGTAACTTTAAGACTTGTGGACTTCAACTCCCAGAATTCCTCAGCCAGCTTGGCTGGCTGAGGAATTCTGGGAGTTGAAGTCCACAAGTCTTAAAGCCGCCAAGTTTGGAGACCCCTGCTGTAGGAGATGACCAGGCTGAGTGTGGGGGTCAAACACACCATCAGTCTGGAGTTTCTACGCCCCCATAAGTGACCTAAGTCCAGCCCCCCTTGAAGTCCGTTGAGTTTTATTTGGCACCAATTCGCCTTGACCGTTAGCAGTTCAGATTCTCGTGTCTACGTAGCATGAAATAAACTCGCAGTGCTTTTGATCCCTATCCTGGTTCCTGATGTCTTGCACCTGACACAGGTGTTGTAACCCACCCACACCACCACTTTGGGGGGGGCAGGTTCAATAGTTTGGCCTTCAGACCTTCTTCTGGCTTCTAGAGTTGTCAAAGCTTTGGGTGGGCGGTGGGCAAAAAGAGGGAGCCCTTTAGAAGACAAATCACTTCCGTCTCGCCAAACGCCAAACTCTCCAAGACCCTCACAAATGGTCCAAAACTGTTGGCTCCCAGAGACCCCCCTGCTCCTATTATTTCTCTGAAAGGTATAATATTGGTCCTTTCGCACCCAATTTCAGCAATGCAATTTCAAAGGGCTTTAGGGGGGATCATGGGGTGCCCCCCCCTTCCGTACTGGAGACTTTCCCCCCAATTCATGTAGACCTAGAATGGCGTTTCTCAACCTTTGCCGCTTTAAGAGGGGTGGACTTCAACTCCCAGAATTCTTTGCTGGCTGGGGAATTCTGGGAGTTGTAGTACACCCCTCCTAGAGCGGCCAGGGTTGAGAGCGCCTTCCCCCAAGGGAGGGGGCTTCAGGCAAGGTCCCCTTACTCACATCCAGCTCGAAGGTCTGCAGCACCGTCCGGTATCCCCCCGAAATGGGGGTGAAAAGCCGGAGCACCTCCTTGATGACGCAGTCCAGGTAGTGGAGGCTGTGGACGGTCTCCAGCCGCAGCGCCCCCTCGCAGAGGCAGCCGTTGTGCAGGAGGCCCATGTTCCTCAGCTCTTCGCGAAGCTTCTCCAGCACCACCGGATGCTTCAGCAGCTGCATGATCAGAGAGGTGCTGGCACTGGCTGTGGTGGCATAGGCGGCGAAGATCAGCTCCAGGGTGCCATCCTAGGGCAAAGAGAGGCTGCGTGAGCCGGGGCTGACCAGCTGAGCTTCTGAAGGGCAAAGTTCACGAGACGCCGCCGGCCGTCTTTCTTGCAACTTAAGTGGGCCTGGCCACTGAAGCCAAGCTGGTCTGAGCTTTCCTCCGTGACCCCACGGAGGTTACACTAAGATGTTTACAGCTTCATTTTAGCTGGGATTATTTGCCCCTGACAACCCTCCCACCCTCTATCCCAGGGGTCTTCAAGCTTGGCCCTTAGATGACTCGTGGACGTCAACTCCCAGAATTCCTCAGCCAGGCACGCTGGCTGAGGAATTCTGGGAGTTGAGGTCCACTCCTCTTAAAGTCTATATCAGGGGTCTTCAAACTTGGCCCTTTGATGACTTGTGGACTTCAACTCCCAGAATTCCTCAGCCAGGCACGCTGGCTGAGGAATTCTGGGAGTTGAAGTCCACTCCTCTTAAAGTCTATATCAGGGGTCTTCAGACTTGGCCCTTTGATGACTTGTGGACTTCAACTCCCAGAATTCCTCAGCCAGGCATGCTGAGGAGTTGAAGTCCACAAGTCATCAAAGGGCCAAGTTGGAAGACCCCTGCTCTTTCGTTTCCCCGCCCTCCATCGTTCCGGTACTTGAGGGGCTGCCCCAAAGAAGAGGAGGGGGTCCACCTGTTCTCCAAAGCATCAGAAGGCAGGACAAGAAACAAGGGTTGGAAAATAATCCAGGAGAGAAGCAGCCTGGAACTAAAGAGAACTTTCCTAACAGTGAGGACCATTAACCAGTGGAACAGCTTGCCACCAGAAGTTGTGGGTGCTCCAACACTGGAGCTTTTTAAGACAGCCTGTCTGAAATTCCATAGGGTCTCCTGCTTGAGCAGGGGGCTGGACTAGAAGACCTCCAAGGCCCCTTCCAGCTCTATTCTGATTGAGGTCTCCCTTCCCCTTGGCTGAGATGCAGCCAGACACAACCTTGAGCGGAAAAGGGGAGTCTAGCACCCCCGGTGGCCACGGAGGGAAGTGGCGCCTGCTACCTGTCTGGGTCAGGGGTTCCTACCTTCAGCTCCTGCATGGTCAGCTCCTTGCCGTGTTCTTTTCCGCTCTCTATCAGCAGGTCCAGGGCGTCCAGGTAGTCCTTCCCTTGGGAATTCTGCAGCTTTTCCCGGATGGCTTTTTCTAAGCCTTTCTGCAAAATCTCCCTCGCTCGAATCCCCTACGAAAAGGACGTCCGGGACCACGTCACTTCCCAGGCAGTCCCCTTCTCCTCCTGCCCCCGCCCTCCAGTTGGGTTGAGACTTGGATGTCCCAGAATCCCCGGCCACATCCGCAGGGCTCTCAGTGGGGAAAGAGAGCTACAAATAGGTCATTGAACCTTCTAAAACGGTGTGTGTGTGTGTGTGTCCAATCTTGGCAACTTTTAAGACTTCAACTCCCGGAATTCATCACCCAACATGTGTTCAACGTTGGCAGTTTTAAGACTTGTGGACTTGGACTCCCAGAATTCTGGGAGTTGATGTCCACAAGTCTGAAAGCTACCAAGGTTGGGCACCCCTGCCCTAAAGCATCTAAACCAGGGGTCTCCAACCTTGGCAACTTGAAGACTTGTGGACGTCAACTCCCAGAATTCCTCAGCCAGGCACACGTGGCTGAGGAATTCTGGGAGTTGGTCCACAAGTCATCAAAGGGCCAAGTTTGAAGACCCCTGAAATAAGCTGGTCTGAGCTTTGAGCTCAGTGATCCTACAGAGGTTACACTAAGATGTTTACAGTTTCATTTCAGCTGGGATTATTTGCCCCTAACAACCCTCCCACCCTCTGTTGCAAGGGTCTTCAAACTTGGCCCTTTGATGACTTGTGAACTTCAACTCCCAGAATTCCTCAGCCAGGCACGCATGCCTGGCTGAGGAATTCTGGGAGTTGAAGTCCACAAGTCTTCAAGTTGCCAAGCTTGGGGACCTCTGATCTAAACTACAAGAACCAAAACGCCCCACCCAATTTCCTCCAACTTGGATCCATCAGGAGATGCTTCAAGGATGCTACCTTCTACCAGGCTTGTGCCACCTGTCCTGTGGGGTTTGGGGGGCAGGGAGAGACTCGCCATGCCCTTCCTTCTTTTTGACAACACCATGAGATGGTCCACCCCAGGCAAAGCATCTAGGTTTCTGCCCCTCCCTGATGCAGCCGTGACTTACCTTACGGTAGCCACTGAAGGGCAGGTCGACAGGTAAGGAGAAGACATTCTCCACAAATTGCTGGTAGACTTCAAACATCTGGCTGAGGTCCCCATCTGGGATTTGGAATCCCAGAAGGACACGGATGGCCATGTGGAAGGTGAGCTTCTGGGCTTCGTGGTAGACGTTGATGGGCTCAGGGTTCCTGCCCCAGACTCTCAGGGTGTCTTGGATCACCAGCTGAATTTTGGGCAGGTAACTCTCCAGAGCTTCGTGGTTGAATATTTTTGAGAACACCTGAAATGCAGACAGGAGAGAGAGAGGATTGGGTGAAGGAGGAAGAGGCTTCCTGTTCATCCTGGAGAAGCCGTTTGATGCTTCACGGATGGCCCCAACTCCTACAGGATCACCCCACCCCACCAAGGCCCAGAGGGGAAAAGCAAAGTGAGAAAAATTAACCAGTGGAACAACTTGCCTCCAGAAGTTTTGGAGGCCTTTAAGAAGAAATTGGACAACCATTTGTCTGGAATGGTGGAGGGTCTCCTGCTTGGGAAGGTTGGCATGGAGGACCTCCAGGGTCCCTTCCAATTCTGTTATTCTTTCTATGGTCACATGTATCAGAAGAGGAGGAGGAGGAGGAGGAGGAGGAGGAGGAGGTAGGTAGGAGGAGGAGGAGGAGGAGGGGAGGAGGAGGAGGTAGGCGGAGGGGGAGGAGGAGGAGGAGGAGGAGGAGAAAGAAAAGGACTGTGGAATCCTTGGTGCTCTCTGAATTTGGCTGTTTTCTTGCAGACGTTTCATGACCCAACTGAGTAACAGCATCAGTGCTCCAAGGGAATGGGATTGGAGGAGGAGGAGGAGGAGGAGGACTGTGGAATCCTTGGTGCTCTTTGAGTCTGGCTGTTTTCTTGCAGACATTTCATGACCCAACCGAGTAACAGCATCAGAAGGTCATCGGCAAGGAAACCACCAAGCGCAGGGAGCACCACGGATCCTGACAAACCTTGTGCAACAGGTTCTAGATCAGGGCACCCAACTGGTCCCCAGGGCCAGTGCCATCCCTTGCATGCCTTCCCTGGATCGACCAGGGCGGGCGACGGCTGCTTACAGCCACCAGCTGTCTCTGGGGAGGACCAGCTTGCGCACCGCCTGGGCCTCCATCCCCTGCGAGGGCCCAGGCAACCTCTGGCCTCCCGCGTGCACAGCCTCTTCCAACGCAAACGGCCGGGGGGGGGGAAGGGGGAGCCTCCTTCACAGGGAGGGGCGCCCCGTCCCACTAGTAGCACCTCGGAGCAGCCGGGCGGGCTGGGGCGGCGGCCGCCTGCCAAGGCGAGCCTCTGGGCTGACGGCCTGCCCTGCCGGCCTCCCCCTCCCCCTCCCCCTCCTCCTCCGAGGGGCCGGGCGGAAAAAAAGAGCCTTCGTTTACTTTTGATTAACTTACACGTGCAGAGCCGGGCCGGAGCCCCCGCCCCTCCCCCGCCCCTCCTCCGGCTCCAGCAGCGGGGAGCACGCGCCAAGGTGGAGGTCAGGCGGGGCGCGCCGACTTTGCCGGCATCCGGCTCCTGTCGAGGAAGGGAGGAGGGCTGGGGGGGGGGCTGAATTCGGGAAGGGAGACCGACCGACCGACCCACCAGCGAGCAGGGGCTCCCGGGGGGAACCTTCCAAGCTGTAAATGTGGGGATTACACAGAGGGGGGGAGGAGAGGAGAGGGGGGGAACCTGTGTGCAAAATGCTAGTTTCCTGGACGCCGCCCTGCCTTTCAAAGGGAGGCGCCTTCCGCGAAAGTTCTGTTTAATGACAATAACAGCCCCCGGTTTGAATGGCCCCGGCACTAACGAGGGCTGCTTCGCAAGGCGGCCAAGCCCCAGAGCCAGGCTGGGGGGGTCGGGGGGCACGGCTGCCCAGGCCGCCTTCGAACAAGCGAGCCAGAGGAGGGGCAGGTCCGGGGGAGCAGATCGGGTCTTCGCCTCTGCAGAAAAGCAGCAGGAGCGAAGCTGCCAAGATCGCGGAGGAGGAGGGGTCCTTAGGACGGTGGGCTGACCGATCTGGGCCCGGCCACCGTTCCCCTGGTCCAGAGCAGAGTTTGATTACAACCTGGGAGGGGAGGCAGCCTCTGCCCATGCACAGCGGGCTGCTTTCCCGTCGCCTGTCAACTCTCGCGTGCAGGCCAGGGGTCCGAGGGGCGAGGCCTGGGGTCTGCTCCTTGGGAACCTCCGCCGCCACGCTCAGCACAGAGGGGGCACCACCCTCCTCAAGCGGCGGGGAGGGGAGGGAAGGTCCCGCAAGGGTCGCCCGGCTTGGCGCTCCGGGTCGGAGGGGGGGGCAGAAAGGGGCGCCCGGAGGAGGGAGCCCAGCTCAGGCGCTTTGGCTGCGGCCGAGGCCGCCCGGACCGCCTCTGGCGCGGGACGGCGGACCGGCAGCTGCGAAGGCCGGACTGAGTTGGACGGGACGGGCCGCCCTCTCGTTCTCAGGCAGACGCCCGGCTGGGTCGGGACGGAGCCGAGCGGCGGGCAGGCGGGCTGCCGGGGTCCGAAGCCTCCTGGAAGAGGCGACCCAGGAGGCCCCCGAGCTCCCCGCCCGTCTAGCGCAAGGCCGGCGGCCCTCCCCGCCTCTCCGCCCGGGCTTCCCCGAAAGGAATCCCGCGGCCGAGCGGCGGCTGACGCCCCCTAGCGAGCCCCCCCTGCGCTCCACGGCTTCCCAGCTGGAGGCAGCGCGCGATCCCCCAGAAACGCGCCTCCCGCTCGCCGCCCGCTCGCCCAGGCGCCGCGCTCCGAGAGGGACGGGGCTCCGCTGCGAGAAACGGGGGGGACCCCACCGGCAGGCGTGGGGGGCAGGAGGGGACCCTCTCGCGGGCTGCATCGACTTAACTCCCACTTAAATCGCCAGGCTGGCCATTTAAGCTCCGGAACACGGAGAGGCGTCCCGTCCCGGGGGAGAGTTTCGAGGAAGGGGTGACCCCCGTGGAACCCCCCCCCCATGCCCCCATCCCAGGCCGCCCTGGGCGTTGGATCCCGGGCTCTCCCACTGCCAGCTTCTTACACTTCAGCAGTTCCTTGCCCTGATACCAGCCTCTGTAGGGGGAGGAAACAGCCACAGCACCCCCCCCCCCACACACACACACACACACACACCCTCAGGCACTTCACTCTCCAAGGGACTAGACCTCATGATCTGAGAGGCACAGAAAGGGCGAGAAGGTGCCCGATGCCCAGATTCCCTCACAGCAACTCAGACGCTGGCATTTGCACCCAGGACCATCTCTGAGGCAGACAGCGGGTTGCAGAAGGGCAAAGAAAGGGGGTTCCTATCTGGCTTCCTAATTGCAATTGTTTGCTAATTAAGACCCACAATTCAAACGTTTAAAAATGCGCCTGCATTTTTGGACTCCATTTTAGTATTATGCCAAGAAAATCCTCCTCCGAGCTGGAAGATCCGTGGAGATTTTTCCTAGCTGCTTCTCGATGTCTCTTCCACATGTTGGACTTGGCTGGAGGAATTTGCCTCCTGACTGGGCGGGGAGGGGCGGGAGGGAGGGAGGTCTGGGTGCAAAAGAGGAAAATCTGGCAGGGTTTGCCTCTGCCATCCTGGCAGGGAAAGAATGGAGCCAGCAGCAAGTCCGGATGGCAGGCCCACCAGTGCCACCTGCAGTGGCTGCCTACTGGTGGCCTCACTGCCGCCCCCTTTTGCATCTGGCGGCCCAAAGGTGGCACAGCAGGAGCAGCTGTAAAAGAAGACACACACTGAGAGAGGGGGGGAGGGAGGGAGGGAGAACGAAGAAGGAAGGAGGAGGAGGACTGTGGGGTCCTTGGTGCTTTCTGAGCTGGGTTGTTTCCTTGCAGACGTTTCATGACCCAACTAAGTAACATCATCAGTGCTAGAAGGGAGGGGGTGGGCAGGGAGGAGGAGGAAGAAGGGGGAGGAGGAGGAGGAGGAGGAGGACTGTGGGGTCCTTGGTGCTCTCTGAGCTGGGTGGTTTCCTTGCAGACGTTTCATGACCCAACTAGGTAACATCATCAGTGCTAGAAGGGTTTACACAGAGAGGAGGGGAGGGGAGGGGCAGCAGAGGCTGGACTCCCCTTCCTCAGAAGCCCAGTTGCCAGACTCAAAGGGCCCCTCCACAGACACCCTCTTTCTGCTCCTTGGGGGGGGCGCCCTCCCAATCTTCTCAAGTGAAAGGAGGAGCATGGCAAGCGGGGGGGGCTCGGCGTGCCCACCACCCATGGCTAACAAGTTCATTCCAGGTAGAGACAGGGCAACTCCGACTCCCCCAGCCTGGAATGAAAACCGGATATTTCCCGGCTTTGCCTCTGTCTGTCCTCCAGCAGAGCATTCTTGCTCGGCTGCCGTCTGGCCCACCGGATGTGCCGAGTGCGCCAGGTATGCGCTGCCCCGAGCATTTGCCGGAGGCCTCGGAGCCTCATTTGTGCTCGGCTTTTTCTGGGGGGGGGGAGAAGGAGAAAGAGAGAAGTCGTTCGCGGCCCGGGGGGGAGGAGAGAGAGCGAATTTCCCGGCCCAGACTGGCACCAAGCAAATCGCCTGCTGGAGTCGCTGGCTGTGGGAGATTCTGCCCCACTATGCGCATCGCATGAGGTTAAGGGGGACATCAAACAAAAGTCAACACCGGCCCTGCTTGCAGCATCAGACAACTGCAGACAGCTACTCCCGAGCTGCCATTTCTTTGAGGCCCAAGGCTGAGCCCGGCGCTCGCTCGGAGGAGCCAGCCAGGATTTAGTAGCTGAGCCCAGACGGATCCTTTTCCTTCGCCTCCCAGCCGACCCGGATCCCTCGTCGCTCTGCAGGCAGGGATGGCGCTGCTGCGGCTGGCGGGCAGGGCTGGCCAGGGAAGGCCAGGTGAAGCCGCGCACCTGCGAGGCGCCCAGGAAATGCGAGTCCAAGGGAGGAGGCAATCTCCTGCTGCACAACAAACCCGCAACGGGCATCCGGCAGACAAAAAGGCCCATTTCGTTCTAAGGTGCTAAATTAGCCCAGCAAACCTGATTCGGGTGGGAAAAAAATGGATTACAGGCAGTAATCCACTTACAACGATTCATATAGTGACCGTTCGGAGTTACAACAGCACTCACAAAAGTGACTTGGGACCGTTTTTCAAACTTACGACCGTTGCAGCATCCTGCGGGGTCGGGGTAGGCAACCTTGGCTCTTTTATGACTCGTGGACTTCAACTCCCAGAATTCCTGAGCCAGCCATGCTGAGGGGAAAGGGAGAGGTTTCCAAGCTGAGCCAGGCTGGCTGAGGAATTCTGGGAGTTGAAGTCCACCAGTCATGAAGGGGGCCATAGTTCCCCCATGCTGGCTCAGGAATTCTGGGAGTTGAAGTCCACGAGTCATGAAGGGGCCATAGTTCCCCCATGCTGGCTCAGGAATTCTGGGAGTTGAAGTCCACGAGTCATGAGGGGGCCAAAGTTTTCTCCATGCTGGCTCAGGAATTCTGGGAGTTGAAGTCCACGAGTCATAAAAGAGCCAAGGTTGCCTACCCCTGCCCCAGGGTCACGTGATCAAAATTCAGCCGCTGGGCAACTGACTCCTATTTACGACGGTCGCAGTGTCCTGAGGGGGGGTGTCATGTGATCCCCTTTTGCGACCTCCTGACAAGCAAAGTCAATGGGGAAGCCAGGCTCGCTTAACGACCGTGTTGCTAACTTAACAACTTCAGAGATTCACCTGACAACTGAGGGAAGGAAGGTTGTAAAATGGAGCAAAATTCACTTAACAGTTATCTCACTTAGCAAGAGAAATCTGGGGCTCCATTGTGGTCGTAAGCCGAGGACCCCACCTGTACCTGCAGAGGGTTTTGAAGAGCACTAAGAGGGTGGTGAAACTGCTCAATTAACGACGATCCCAGGGATCAGAATTTCCATCACTAAGTGAAGCCGTCATAAAGCGGGATGTCACGGGGACTGCCTCACTCAGCAATGGCCTCATGGCAAGACAAGCGGCGACCAAATTTAATAAATGTAAAGAAATTAAAGAAATTAAATTAAATTAATTAATAAATATAAATAAATTAATAAATATGAATAAATTTAAAAACCCTGCAGTCCCCAGAACTAATAAATAATCAAGGACTCAACCCCCATTCCCAGCTGGGCCCCCTCCAGCCCCCAGCCTCCACTTTCCAAGCTCAGCGACTGCCTCCCCTTGAACTCCCCACCTGCCCCTCTCCTCCTCTCTGCCCTTTTGCCCACCTGGCACAGTGGCACTCCTAGGCAATAGTGGGGGGGACCAGAAACCGGGGGCCCACAGCACCTTTAACTGGCACTGCTGCCCCAGAGCTTCTACTACAGCCCCAGCGCAGGGCAGCCATCGTGGCTGAGATGGAGGGGGAGACAGGCGCCCCAACAGTTGTAAGGTGGGCAGCTACCTCTGAGCATAGCGATGCTGCAACCGCCACAATTTTGAGGACCAGGAGTAAGAAGCATTCATTCAGCAAAGCCATCACTTTGAACAACCACTGAACGAACGGTTGTAATTCTGTGGATCATCCTACTGCTTTCTGCACGCCTCCCAACCAGCCTTCTGCGCAGGCCACGGACCAGCAGCATCGCAGGAGGAGACCCCAGGGAGAGTCCCGTAAGCGTTTCCCTTTTAATGGAACGTCAGTCGCCAAGGATTCTACGGGACGCCTTCCGGTGTCCGGCTGCCACGGAGCAAAACGCCTCCCAAGCCAGCTTGAGGTGAGAGCAACTACTAAGGTGATTAAAGGCCCGGAGACTAAAACACAGGATGAACCATTGCAGGATCTGAGCTTGGCTAGTCTAATAAAAAGAAGGATTAAGGGGGTGACGTGACAGCAGCCTTCCAGTATTTGAGGGGCTGCCCCAAAGAAGAAGAGGGGGTCAACTTATTCTCCAAAGCGCCTGAAGGCAGGAGAAGAAGCGACGGATGGAAACTAAGCAAGGAGAGAAGCAACGTAGAACTAAGGAGAAACTTCCTGACAGTGAGGACAATTAACCCGTGGAATAGAAGTGGCCTCCAGGGGTTGTAGGTGCTTCAAGATCAGATGTTTTTTTAAAAAAGACTGGACAGTCACCCGTCTGGAATGGTAAAGGGTCTCCTGGTTGAGCAGGGGGTTGGACTAGAAGGCCTCCAAGGTCCCTTCCAGCTCTGTTCTGAATGGATCCCACATCCTAGGTGCAAAAAGGCCTCCCCCACTTCCTGGCAGCTCAGCCTAACAGGAAGAGCCACACAATTCAACACAAAGCTCCTTTGGGGGGTGGGAGGGCAGAGCAGAAGCGCCGTCTCTCCCTGGGCCGCTCTGGGCCTCTTGGTGAAAAGGGACCTGGCCAAACCTGCCCCCCCCACCTCTCCGGGCACCAGGCCCTCCCCAAGGAGGAGAGCCCGGAGCAGAGTTCACAGCCGCACCTTCCTTCCTGCTCAGCCAGCGGCCTGACTTTGCCCAGGATGTTGCACTTGATGGTTCAGTGGTCTTGCAAATCCGATTCAGAGCCTGGATCTTTGCTCAAGGGGGCAGCCGTGGCAGCAGGAAAGGAGGCGGCTTCCGGGCTTGGAGCCAGGTGGCGCTGGAGAAGGAAGGAACCCCCCCCCTCTCTCTCTCTCTCTCTGTCTCTCTCGCTCTCTCTCTCTTTTCTCTCTCTCTCTCTCGTTCTCTCTCTCTCTCTCTCGTTCTCTCTCTCTCTCTCATTCTCTCTCTCGTTCTCTCTCTCTCTCGTTCTCTCTCTCTCTCCCTCTCTCTCTTGTTCTCTCTCTCTCTCTTTTTTTCTCTCTCTCCTCTGTTCTCTCTTTTCTCTCTCTCTCTTGTTTCTCTCACCTCTCTCTGTCTCTCTCTCTGTCTCTCTCTTCTCTTGTCTCTCTCTCTCTCCCTCTCTCCTTCTCTCTGTCTCTCTCCTCTCTCTCTGTCTCTCTCGCTCTTTTTCTCTCTCTCTTGTTCTGCTCTCTCTCTCTCTCTCTCTCTCTCTCTCTCTCTCTCTCTCTCTCTTGTTCTCTTTTTTCTCTCTCTCTCTCTCTTTTCTCTCTCTCTCTCTCTCTCACTCTCTTTTCTCTTTCTCCAAGAGACGCAGTTTTCTCAAAGAGGGGGCTAAGGCTGGGGGTCACTGCAAGGATTGCCTAACTGGCTGGGCTGGTGCCTGAGGTTGCTGGTAAGGAAAAAGGCAGGCCTTGGCGCAGGAAGGACCCTAAGGCTGACCCAGGAACATGGGTTATGTAGTTGCTCCACCAACAGTCCAGACCCCCAACTGGCCGGTTCTGCTTTCACCAAGAGGCAAGAACAGACTCTAGTCCAGGGACAGGGGAGTCGTCGCTGGAACTTGCATCCTCTGGACAGGGGGTCTCATTTAGAGGGAGTGGGCAGAAGGGGGGGGGAGGTAACCTCCAAATCTATGGAGGTCACAAATCCTTCCGGGTGGCTTGGCTAGGATACATTTCATAATTTAGGGTGGGAGGAACAGGGGCCAAGGAGTTGGTTGGAAGAGAAGACCTGAACTCTGCACATGCCTTAGAGTTCCCTTGCCCCTCATCAGCAGACCGCTGCTTCCTGGAGATGCAAGGCGGAGGGGCATGGGGGGGTATGGAGGGGGCAGTAAAATAGGAACCCCAGCTGCCTCCCTTTGAAAGTTCTCTGACCCTTCACTGGCCCTCCCACTCTCTATGCACACGTTTCCCAGAATCCCCTTTTGATTCATGGGGGAGGGGAGAACGGGGAGATATTTAACTGAATCAGCTAGGAATGACTGACTCGTTTCAAAAGTGTGGTGTGTGTGTGTGTGTGTGTGCGCGCGCGTAAAGTTAACCATCCTACCAAGCGCAGAGGCAGGCAAAGGCGGACCAAGCTCTCGGGCGACAAAGAAGATCCCCCGGGGGGGGGGGTTTCCAGAGGTGGAGGAGCCCTTCTCCCGGAACGGCGCGACCACCCCTCGGTTTACACTCCTCTAGCAAAGACGCCCCCCCTCCCAGCCCAGCGGGAGCCGCTCCTCCAGCCGCCAGCAGGGCGGGCGAGCCGCGAGCAGGCAGGAGGAGCCCCGCTCCGGCCCTTGCGCAGCCCCGCCAGTCGGAACTCCCCCCCCCGAGGGAGGCGCAAGGCCGTTGGCCTTTTAAGCGGGCCGCGTGGGGGCGCCCGCCGGGTGACTAGAGTTCAACCTCGGCACGTGCCGCCGGCGAGACCGAGTCTAACCAGACGCTGGGCGGCCGCAGCTTGCCGCGAACCTTCCCCCCCCCCCCGCATCCCTGGAGGGAAGGACTCGGCAAGGCAGCCTCCCTGCCCTTCCCAAGGAGCCCCCGAGCCGCCCCCAGATCCCCCCGAGGCACGGGACCCCGACGCCCATCCTCCTCGGCCGGTTCCCATGTCTCCAGGGTCCCCGGAGCGGAGTAAAGGGCTCCCCGGTCAGTCCAGTCCCTCCGCCGCCCCCCAGGCGCACCGCGGCTTTCCCTTCCTCAAAGGCGCAGCCTTGCAGCGCCCAGACCCGACGACCCCCCGTCCCGCCGCCCTTGCCGAGACCTCCCGCAAGGCGCTCTGCGAATGCTCAAAGGCCCGCGCGCAGCCCTTACCTTCCGCTTGTGCCGGTGGACGTCTCCGATGGAGTTGGCCACGGTGTTGGGGCCCAGGAGCAGTCGGGTGCTGCGCGGCCACTCGGTGCTGACCAGGCTGTGCTCGCCCATCAGGATCTTGCGCACGTTCTCGGCGCCCGTCACGCGGATCAGCGGGCGGCCCAGCAGGTGGGTCTTGAAGACGTTGCCGTACCTCTCCCGCCGCGAGGACTGGAACCCGGGGCCCTGCAAGAGGAGGCGCGGCCGCTCAGCCTGGCAGCTCCCCCCGGGTGGAGGCGCGGCCGGGCAACGGCTCCCCACTTCACCCGCTTCAGCCCCCCCGACCCCCCGTTTCCGCTGCAGCCCAGGGCCGGGGAAGTGGGCGCCGAGCCCGGGAGAGATCCTCGGGCAGTCTCCAGCCCGCCTTTCCCGCCCCCGGCCTGGGATCCTGAAGCCGCGGTCTTCCCCCGGAGGACGGAGAGCGGGACGGGAGCCCCACGGCGGCTGCAAAAGGCTGCTGAAGCAACGGGGCTGCAGCCCAAACGCCCCCGAGCCTTCCTTGCGCGCTCAGCCCGTATCTGTCGCCCACTTCCTTCTGTTCACACGCACACGGACGCGCGGGGTGTCAAAAAGGCGAAGCTGTGCGGGAAAGGAAAGGGGGAGACCTAGCCACGGGTGTCAGTCTGGCGCGTGGAAAGCGGGGCTTCTGTTCGTGACTTCGGGAGGATCGGGTTTCTTGGGCCGTCCCGCCTGGCCAAAAGACGCCGCCAAGGACAGGCGCGGGACGGTCACCTTCCGCGATTGGGGCTTGGGTTGCTCCTGCTGGGAGCCCCCCCCCCCGCCCCCGCCCCGCCAACGCGGGGAACCCCGGGCCAGACGGTTGGTTAGCTTGAGCACAAATTCAGGGAACGGAGGAAGAGAGTTTTGTGACCCCGAACTCAAAGAGTTTAACGAGTTGTGTGAATGCAGCCGAGGCTTAAAACGGGCAAAGGGGTGGCTGCTTCCTTCGGGGGGGGGGGGTCAGAGGGCTGATTTTAATGGCTGTCAAAAAAGAGCGTCTGGTTACCTAGCCTAGGATGCCGAAGGCGCGCGCACGCACACACCCCCCCCCACACACACACACTGTGTTGTGTTACAGCAGATATTCCTAGTGCAACTAGCGATCCCTGGAGGCGGGCGGCGGGCTCCTCTTGGCGGCCTGAGCCCAAGCAGAGCCTGGGTCGCCATTCCCGGGGAAGAGGGGGGGGGCTTCCTCCGCTGCCGGGGTGGGCTTCAGGCCAGCGGCCGTCGAAGGGCAGGCAGGATCCGGAGTGCAAATAGTGGGCGCCCCCTTTACAGACACTCCCGGAGGGGGGGTGTCTTTCTGCTTTGCTGCCTCGGAGGCAACGAACAGAGTCTCCCCGTTCCTTCTCGGTTATGGCGGCACAATAGAACGAGGAGGGTTCCCCTAAGGCCATCAAGACCACCCTCTGCACCCCAACTAAAGCCTACCTGGTTGGGATCCTCTCCAGCTCCCTGACGCTGAAGGGAATCTCTCATTTGGGGCGGGGGGGGGGACAAAACGCCTTTCCCGCCCAGAGATGGCCAGGTGAAGGGGAGGAGACCGTGGTCCCCAAGACTGAGGCTGCCTCGGTCGGGAACCCCTCCCGGGAGGGCAGCCTCCAGAGACCCCCCCACCACCCGTGGAACTGTGGAAGGGATTCAGTTTCTGAGATTAGGACTAAAGGGGGGGGGGCTGAATCAGCCTCCTCCGTCTCCCCTTCGCGCCCTCGATTCTCCTTCCCACGGAGGACGAATTCCTGCGTGAACCCACGCCAAGTACCCTTGGCTAAGCGCGGGCCAAGACCGGGACTCCTAAGAGCTTTCCCAGATGCTGGCGTGGTCCAGGGGAGGGAGAGAAGGAGCCACAGGCAACCCGAGGGGAAGGGGGCACCTGGATCTCCCGCAGGGTCCGCCTCCCCGTGTTCGGAGCTAGAAAGAGGAGGGTATCCCCCACACACACACACGCGCCGCAGAGGCTCCTGGGGCTTTAAAGCCAAAGAGGCGCCCCACTTTCCCGGCACGGGGTCTACCAGAGGCAGAGACTTGGGGTCGGGTAGGGGCTAGGATCGGGAGGGGGGCTTTTTTAAAAAAAACCCAAAACAAAAGCACAGTTGTGAAGTTCAGCTATTCAGGTGACGCGGCGTCTTGATCTGCGTAAATATAATTAAAAGTGCTTTTAGTGGCATTAATAAAGGGTTATTTGTGCAATATTTCCATCCTTGTACAAAGGGCACCTTTATGTGGGGAGGTTTCGGCGGACTCCAATTTATACGTGTGTTTTTTTTATATTATTTATTTTTAGCCCTAGACTTTTTTTGCCTGGACGGAGCCTTGAGGAAAAGGGAGGGAGCCCCTTTCTCGGCGCCCCTTGTGAAACATCTGATAAATTTCTTTTTTAAAATAGTCCCATTGAGGGACGGCGCTTAACTCTTTGGATACTGGGGGGGGGGCGCTTCCTCCAGACTTGGGAGGGAGACAGGAGTCATTACGGGGGGGGGGCTGCAGAGGAGAAAAGGATAACATCTCCTGCGCCCCGCAGGATGGGCTGTCTGGTTTCCCCGGAATTCGAATCCCTCGCGAACGTGTAGACAGAAACTGCCCCGTGCAGACGGAGTGGGGGGGCGGGGGGGCGGGGAATTAGCCGTCCCGGCACAGGAGCGACGGAGTGGGGGGGGGAGGAACGAAAGTCTCCAGGATTCCCCGCCAGGCTCCGAGATTCTCTCGGCTGTGGCCGCTTGGCACAAACTGCGTGGGCTGAAGCCCGAGTGGGGGGCGGCCTTTCTGCGGCGGCTGGGCGGCCGAAAGGGAATCCCGCTCTGCGCGTTGCCCGGGAGGGGAGGGCCGGGGAAGGGAAGGGCAGGGAAGCCCAGGCGAGGCTTCGAAAGGCAGCAAAGCCTTCCGCCCTTCGGCCTGCCCTCCTCAGCCTTACCTGTGCGACGCAGCCTGAAAGGGGCGAGCCGCCGCCGCCGCCGCCACCCCGCTCCGGCCCGCCGACTCCCCCGCCGGCAGGAGGCGCCCAGGGGAGGGCTGGGCCCGACGGCCGCTTCCTGCATTTGCAAAGCTTCAGGCCGGGCGTAGCCGGGGACACCGCCGCCTCCTTCCCCGCCGGGATCGCCCGGCTCTCGGGCCGGCCCGCCCCCGCCGCGCCTCTCCCGCCCGCCCGCCCGCCCGCCCGCCCGGGGCTTCTCCGGCGCCGGCCGCGCTTACCTGCAGCAGCCAGTGGAAGGTCTCGCCCACCAGCGGGAAGCCCATGGTGCCCTTGGGGATGGGCAGCTTGCAGCTCTTGTCGCGCGTGGCGGCCCAGCGCAGCTGCCACAGTTGCTGCGAGACGGCCAGCAGCAGCGTCAGCGAGGCCAGGCAGGCGGCGGCGGTGGCCAGCGCCGACAGCAGGTCGAAGCCGGCGAAGACCATCTTGCGCGGCGGGCACCGTGGACCGTGGCCGTCGGAAGCGCCGGGCGCGAGGGCGGCCGGCTTCGACTCCGGGGCAAAGACGCGGCCGAGCGGGACACGGCGCGGATCGGGCGCTGCCCCCCGCCGAGGAGCGGGCTCTGCAGACGGGCGCCCCTTTCCGCTAGGATGAGGACCGGACGGATCAACAGCCCGGCGGGCGCGGCAAAAGTCGGGCTCCCTCCCGAAGGCGACGCTCCCGGATCTTCGCTGGCGGCAGCGGTGCAACCCGGCGGCGGCGCCGAGAACTCTCCAGAAAGCGGAGCGGGAGGAGGGCGCTGCGCCCGGAGGGGTCCGGCGAGCCAGAGACGGGGGGCTCCGCGGCGGCGGCGGCCGAGCCGAGGTGCGGGAGGCTGCGCGAGCGGCGGAGGATCTGCAGCGGCTTCTGCGGTCGCGCCGTCCAACTTGAGCGGCTGCCTGGAGCGTCTCTGCTGGGCGGGCGGGCGGGGGGGCCGGGCCGGCTGGGGGCGGGAGGGAGCTCCGTGTCAGGGCGCCGTCGGAGGAGGAGTCGCCGCGCTCCGCGCCAGTTTGCGGGGATCAGCCCAGGCGGCGCTTATATAGAGGCGGCGCGGCCGGTGCTCGGCCGGCGGTCGTCCCCTCCTCCCCTCCCCTTCGAGGCGTGGGCGGAGGCGGCGGCGGAGGCGGCGGGGGGCGAGGCGGGCCGGGGCTGGAGCGCTGCCTCCGACGACTCCGCTCGTGGCGCTCCGCGGGAGGAGGCTCCCCGAGGGCCGGCCGCGCGTCACCTGGCCGCAGCGGAGGGAGGCAGAAGCCCGGCTCGCGGCGCCTCTCCCGGCCATGCGGACGCCTCGCCGGAGCGCCGAGCGCCGAGTCGGGCCGCCCGTCCCGGGACTCCTCCGTCCACGGGCCGCTGCAGCAGGCGCCCCCGGGGAAGCGCGGCCGGCGGGAGAGCCGGGCGGAGGAGCCTTGGGGTCCCGGCTGGGGCCGCGCTCCCTTCCCGGAGGACGCCCCGGGCCCCTTTCGGTCTGCCGCCGGGCTCTCCGGATCCCCGCGTGCCCCGACCTGGCCGCCCTGCGAAGCAGGCTGCGGCCGAGGTCGCTCCGGCGGGCGCCGGGCGGCGCCTGCTTTCTGCGCCCGGCGCGGCTCGGCTACTCGGCCTCGACCTGCTCCGGGACGAACCTGCCGCGACTTGTGCCGGAGTGACCTGCGCCCAGGGCCGGTCCGTGCCTGCCGGGCGGCGGCGGCGTCTTTCCAGCCGGAGTAGCTGCTCTCTCCCCTGCCCTGGGCGGGAAGGGGGGGACGCTGGCGGGCTCGCTGCGCCCTGCTCCGAGCGCCCCTTCCCAGCCAGGCGCGCAGCGAGCCAGCCGTGCCGGGCAGGAGGACGAAGCTCCCTTTGGGAGACGGAGGGGGGGGAGCTGCTTCCCCCCCACCACCACCACCACCAGGGGCAAAGGCATGTACAGCCTGTGGGCGGGAGGGGACATTTTATTTCATTATTTCATTTTAGTCTTAAATTGTAACTCGCCGAGAGCCCACCGGGACTCTGAGAAGCGCCTGAGAATCGCCCGTCCTTTCAAAGGGCCACTTTGGGGATTGCGGCACTTTAGAAGCGCCGTCTTCCCACCTGCAGGAGAATCATGGGGAGGGGGCTTCCGACAGGAAGGGAGGGGTGATGAAGCTCATTGTTGCCAGGGAAGTCCGAACACCGAGGTGTGTGTGTGTGAGTGTGAGTGTGTCTGTGTCTGTCTGTCTGTCTGTCTGTCTCTCTCTCTCTCTCTGTGTGTGTGTGTGTGTGTGTGTGTGTACACACATTATGGGCGCTGTCTGTCTTCCAGGCTAGGAGACCTTCTTGGGTTGAAGGAAGGCTCAGAAGATGCTTCTCCAGCCCACCGTGAAGTGGTCAAGTGGACAGTACATGAAGCACCAGCCACAGACCAGGGAAGCCCCCCCCCAGCTTTGGGGCAGGGAGAGGGAAGGGGAGCCACTGTTTCTCCCTAACCCTGATAGGAGGCCCTTCCGAACTTCCCTAAAGTTATGGGGCTGCCTAAGTCCGTGCACCCTTCAAAGGGCCAGGTGGGGGGGGGATTATGAGGCAGGGTCCAGCCCAAAGTCCCAGAAGGGCTTCAAAGCAGGCCTAATTTGGCCCAAAAAACACCTCCAAAGACGTTCAGAGCCAGTCCCCCTGCCCACCCCACCCCCTCTGTGGGACCTTTTTCTGCCCTGCCCCCCCTTCTCCTGGAACAAATCTGCTTTTCCTCTGTTGGGGATTTGTGGGGGGAGGGCAGCCCCTTGGGAGCCTCAGTGATGAGATTTTCTGTAAGGTGGGGGTGCTGTCCTTCTGCAGCCAAATGGGGAGCCTGGTTATCCCCTTCTTTCCTCCCCCCCCAGAACCCAGAGGGCACTGCTGAAAAGAACTGGGTACAGCAAGGAATATAGTGGTTGAGGTCTCTCATCCAGTGCCCCCCTTCTTCCAGCTGCTTTGGTAGTATCCCAATTCCAACAGGAAACTTTGGGAGGGGGGTCCTGAAAGTGGTGGGTGGAAGAATAGGGTACCCAGGAGCTGGTCACTCTCTCCAAGGCCAATCCCCCCATCTCTGCCCCCAGGATCTGGCTCTAGAAACGCTTGGGGTCTGGCTAGGTCACTGACACCCCTCCCCCATGGGAGCAACAGTCGTGTGTGGTGTGTGTCGTGCTCACAAAAGAACTGAAGTGCTAGGGACCCACTCTCTCCAGGAGGGTCCCTGCGCCCCTTTTGTGGGGGGGGGGCAGGTTCTGCCTCCCAGTCCAGCGAGTCTCAGGAATGACCGACTGGCAGGACAGGCGGCGTTGCACCCTTGCTTTAGGTCACAACTGCAACCCTCACGCAGGACCCTGGTCACACACACACACACACACACACACAGACGGCCCTGTTTTGCTTTTTTTTTTTTTTTTTTGTATAAACAGTCGCAAACACGCGGGTTTGAAGTTGATCTTACCGTTCCCACATTAACCCCCTGGTTCGGGTTTGGGGATGGAGTGAAGTGGTTGGTGTCCTTTACAATAACCCCATCGCGGTCACGCTTATTTAACGATTCAATATTTTTTGGAAAAGCCATCATAGCTTTACGTCGGCCCGTGAACATCCTGGACAGCGTCTTGGGTCGAGGGCAAGGGGGGGAAGCTTTCCGCCCCTGCAGAATGCAGCCGCCGAGGGAGGCTGGGGGGGGGGGCAGAGGGCCTGGGTCCACACGAGAAGGGGCGTCGGGCCCGGGTCTGGTCGCCGCTCGCCTCCTGCAGACGGCGAGGCCTCCGGACAGCGTTCTCTGCCTGCGGCGAAGCGACTCCGGCAGGGAAGGGTCGTCTTTGAACCCCTGCCCCCCCTTGACTGCCCCTGGCCCGAAGGGGGGTCCTCAATCGGGGGGGTCCTCGGGAAGGGAGGGAAGCAGCGCCCCCCCCCAAAGCCTCCCTGGGGAAGCGGGAGCTTCCTGCGGGAGGAGTCGGGGGATGCAAGGCCTCCAGGCCTCTCCGAGGCCGCTTCTTGCGCGGCTCCCCCGAGAGGAGCGCGCGGGTGGCGGACCCCGGGGCGGCCCAGGGCAGGTGAGAGGCGGCCTGCCCGGCGCGCTCTGCAGGTCCAACCGGCGCCCGGTTCTCTCTTTGCCCTGCAGCCCCACCTGGTGGCCACGCGGGACTCCGCAAGGACGGCCGGGAGCCGGCCCGGGACGCCGCTGTCCCGCGCGGTCCACGCGCGAAGGTGAGCCGCGACTCGAGTTCCGCCAGCCTCGCCCTCCCCAGACGCGCGCCCGGGTCTTCTGAAGGAGCCTTTCTGTGCCGGCCCGGCTTCCGACGGCCGCCCAAGTGCGCAGCTTTGGTGGGGATTCCGGATGCTGGAGATGATCCGAGTTCAGGCGGCTTTAATGGCTCAAAGGTGCCCGGCCAGTTTCTGGGCTCCGCCTGGCCCCGAAGAAGGCCGAGGGGTCCTCACTCTGCATGTCCAGGCAGATCTGGGAAGCCCCCGAGGCCCTGATCTCGCCCTCCTGGGTGCTTCTGTCTGAGCTCTGGTTGAATAGTTGAACAGAGCTGGAAGGGACCTTGGAGGTCTTCTAGTCCAGCCCCCCGCTTAGCAGGAAAACCTATACCATTTCAGACAGGTGGCTGTCCAGTCTCTTCTTAAAAACCTCCAGTGATGGAGCACCCATGATTTCTGAAGGCAACTTCTGTTCCATCGGTTAATTGTCCTCACTGTCAGGAAGTTTCTCCTTAATTCCAGGTTGCTTCTCTCTTGGTCAGTTTCCAACCATTGTTTCTCTTCCTTCCCGCTGGTGCTTTGGAGAATAATTTGACCCCTTCTGCTTTGTGGCAGCCCCTCAGATACTGGAATGCTGCTGTGATGTCACCCCTGGTCCTTCTTTTCTTCAGACTAGCCAAATCCAAGTCCCGCAGCCGTTCTTCGTATGTTTTAGTCTCCAGGCCTTGGATCATCTTAGTTGCTCTTCTCTGAACTTTTTCCAAATTCTCAACATCTTTTTTGTAGTATGGTGACCAAAATTGGTTGATGGAGCTAAGATTCAGTCAGCAGGACAAGATCCACCTTCCGATTAATCTCTCGGTCCCCACAAAAACAAGACTCCCACCCCCCTCCGTTGACCACTGGCGTTCTGCCGCTCTCTGGTTGAAAAATGTCCACCCGAAGGGCCTCCCCAGCAATGCACCAGCCCAGCCGGACTTTGGAAGGTCAAGAAGACAAGGGGAGCCCCGGGACGGGTTCCGTGTGAAATCCAGACTGGAGTGGCTACTCGCTCGCTTGGGCCTTTCTGCTCTCCGCCCGTCCCTGGGTCAACAATCCTATACAATAGTATTAGTGTAATAGTATTAGCACTATATAATATCAATAGTCAATAATATAGGTAGTCCTCGACTTGCAACAGTTTATTTAGTGACCGTTTGAAGTTGCCACATCACTGGAAAAAATGACTGATGACCGTTTTCCCCACTTACAGTTGTGGCAAGAAAGGTGATAAGGTGGGGCAAAACTCACGTCACAACTGCCTCACTTAGCAACAGAAATCTTGGATTCAATTGAGGCCGCGAGTCAAGGACTTTGCCCAGCTCACCCTACGTGCCACTGAGTGTAACATAAAACCCACATCAGCTTGCAGGGTGACAGCCGGCCCAGAAAATTATCAACGAATAATAAAATAGGGTTAAACCATTTCCTCAGTCCGACCCTAAAACCCTTGGCCCCTCCAGTCTCCCCTCGCATAATTGTTTTGTGACTCCATCTAATCCTTAATTCGCTTTATCTGACCAGATCAAAGTTCTCCTTTTGTGGTGGACGTTCGTGTTGGCATTCATGCTTCACCCGTTCCTTCTTCAGTCTCTCCCGCCTTGTTTTGCACGCACTTCCCAAGCGATCCTTTCCCGCCGCGTTCATCTGACTCTTACATGCTTTCAGTGAGCCAAACCCCACCCTGTGGTCTAAAAGTGTTGTTAAGCACCCACAACTTCTGGAGATTCCACTGGTTGATTGTCCCCACTCTCAGGAAGTTTCCCCTTAGTTCCAGGTTGCTTCTCTCCCTGATTAGTTTCCATCCGTTGCTTCTTATCTTGCCTTCAGGTGCTTTGGAGAATAGGTGAGTTCGGGGACCTGAGATCCCGGCACCTCCACAAGTCCCAGAGGGCAGAGGGTGGGGGTGGGGGTGGGGTGTCCTGGATGGGAGGGATGAGCACAATTCAACCCTCCCCCCCCCACTCAAGAGCAGCGCTTTTAACTCTCTGCAGGAAAAAAAGAGACTGCAGAAGTCGTTGTGTGTCCATGTGTGCGTATGTGTGATGCATGCATATATGTGTGAATATACTCAAACATTCACCCACAAACTCACAATCCTGAACTGAGTTACCGTCAAGTCTCAGTCAGTTTCTAATAAGAGAATTGTCTTATTTAATCCACCATTTAGTTTGCGTGCCCCTTAGCTTCGTTGTAGTTGTCATTGTCGCCGTTGTTTCAGAACAGTTTAGAACTTACCTCTTCTTCACTGTGTTGTGCCCTTTTGATCTGTACACCTTTTTAAACATTAAAAAACACTGTTAGAGGCTGAAAGTAGCTTCGTCGGAAGATTTGCAGCTAACTGACCGCTCACGGCAGCTGTTCCTCGGCTCGCGAGCACAGCTGAGCCCAAAATTTCCATCGCTAAGTGAGACGGCTGTTAAGCGAGTTGTGCCCCATTTTACAACTTTTCTTACCACAGTTGTTAAGGAATCACTGCAGATGTTAAATTAGTGACACGGTTGTTAAGTGAATCTGGCCTCCCCCGTTGACTTTGCTTGTCGGAAGGTCGCAAAAGTCACCCCGGGCACACTGCGACTGTCATAAATACGAGTCAGTTGCCAAGCGTCCCAATTTCGGTCACGTGACCACGGGAGATGCTGCAATGGTTGTAAGTGTGAAAAATGGTCACGGGTCACTTTTTTCAGTGCCCGTTGTAACTTCGCTCACTAAACGGAAAGTTGTTAGTCAAGGACCGCCTTCTACGTCCATTTCCTGCCATTTCTTGAAGTCAAAAGGAGCAAAACCTGGAAAGGAAGTGGAGGAGGAGGAGGAGGAGGAGGAGGAATATAGGGTCCTTGGTGCTCTGAGCTGGGTGGTTTCCTTGCAGATGTTTCATGACCCAACTAGGTAACATCATCAAGGCTAGAAGGAAGGAAGGAAGGAAGGAAGGAGGAGGGGGGAGGGGGGGAGGAGGGGGAGGAGGGGAGGAGGAGGAGGGGGGGGGGTCCTTGATGCTCTCTGAGCTGGGTGGTTTCCTTGCAGATGTTTCATGGCCAAACTAGGTAACATCATCAAGGCTAGAAGGGAAGGAAGGAAGGAAGGAAAGGAGGAGGGGGGGAGGAGGGGAGGGGGGGAGGAGGAGGAGGAGGAGGGGGGTCCTTGATGCTCTCTGAGCTGGGTGGTTCCTTGCAGATGTTTCATGGCCAAACTAGGTAACATCATCAAGGCTAGAAGGAAGGAAGGAAGGAAAGGAGGAGGAGGGGGGGAGGAGGGGAGGAGGAGGAGGAGGAGGAGGAGGGGGGGTCCTTGATGCTCTCTGAGCTGGGTGGTTTCCTTGCAGATGTTTCATGGCCAAACTAGGTAACATCATCAAGGCTAGCAGGAAGGAAGGAAGGAGGAGGAGGAGGAAGAGGAGGAGGACTGTGGGGTCCTTGGTGTTTTTTGAGCTTGGTGGTTTTCTTGCAGACGTTTCATGACCCAACTAGGTAACATAATCAGGGTTAGAAGGGAGGAGGATTTGTGAAGAGGAGGAGGATGCCTGGAGGCCCAAGATGGCTGTGCACCCGGCTGCTTTCTCCCAACGGCGGAGGGACCTTCGGAGAGGGCCTTTGGAGGGAGGGTCCCCCGGCCTTGGCCAGAAAGCTCCTCTGGGCCTTTTCCCCTCCAGCGCTCCCCACTAGGGGGGAGATCAAGGGGGGCTTTGATGGAAGGAGCCTCTCCACGGCATCCCAACCAGGGGAGGCTCCCAGGCCCTGCACACACAATGCTGCTGCCGCTGCCTCCTTCCCCCCCACCCGCCACCCGCCCAACCTGGCTGCCATCTCAGACGGCCGGTGACGGTTCCGGGGGGCTCCCCGCTCGCCTTTCCCAACAATGCCCAGTTGAGCCTCTCAGATGTCTCACCCGCTCGGGCCCTTTTCTTCCTCTCCTGCCCGTAAGCGTCTCTGAAAAGAATCGGAAACCGGTGTGTTTCTGCAAAGCGTTTATCGAATTACAGCCAGGGACAAAGAGCTCGACTGCATTTTCCTGAAGGCTCCACAATTGGGGATCCATCACGGAAATGAAAAGGGTGACAGAAGAACAGGGCCTTTTGTCAGGCTGGAGAAGCCCCCCCCCCAAAACCTCTTGGAGGGGCTCTGTTTATTCCTTGCCTGGGCAAAGGGCTGTTTTTATTTACCCCTCTCCGGCTTTTGAAGCCTGGGCAGAGCCCGGCCTGGAAGGGACGAACCACGGCGGGCAGCCTGGAGGTGGCTGGCTTTTCCCCTTAAAGCCAGGGGGGTCCCACCTGGCCACGAAGGAGACGTCAAAGCTCTTTAGAAAAGGGAGGTTGGGGATAATCGCCCTGGGCTGGCCCAGATGGGATGGGAACAGGTGATGCTGCCCCCCCACCCCCACCCCACCCTCTCTGCCTTTTGTTCCCCACAGAGACGGAAGAGAGAAAGAGGCAGATCGTGCAGATAGGCGCTTTGGGCCTCCATTGTGTGGGGCTTGAGAAAATGGCTTCTTGGTCAGCGTCCAGAGCGGAGGGAACTGGAGGGCCGCTCGCACAAAAGGCCTGGCCGCCTCGGCTTTGGACCGAAGGCTGGGAGACAGCCCCGGCCTTGTTCTTGGCTGGCTCGGGGGAGGCTTCCTGGCGGTCCCTCCCCTCCACCGTCTCCCCAGCAGGAGCTTCCCCTTCACCGATTTCTGTGGCTCTGGCCCACAAGGGCTCCTGGTGGTCACCATTCTCCCACGGGGCCAGTGGGGCTTCTCTGCCCTTGTGGTCCTGGAGTCCTCACCCAAGAAGGTCTCATGGGACACACGAGGTCCTCGGCCGCTTGGCCTGCAGGGGTGGATCCAGCCGGTGGGGCCTCTGGCCCTGACGGAGGTGTCCGTGGGCCGTTGAGGTCTTCTTCAAGGCCTCAACGTGGAGAAAGTCGCCAGAAGGCTCCATGTGGCGGCTTGGCCAACCCGGTCGGTAAGAACCAAGGCGGACTGTCGCTTGTTCATTCAAGGGATGGTCCCATCAGAGGGCAGAGGAGGCCCGTCTGGGTGCCGGCAAAGCCAGCGCAGGGTGCCAGAGGGCCCCGCTTGGCCAGGCAGCAGCGGCCCCATCCCCGGCCTGCCAACCTTTCCGCCAGCCCCTCCCCTCAAAAAGGGGCTCAAGGGATCCCCTCAGCCGCCTCCTGGTCCTGGCCACCGATGGGACTTTGAGTCGCACACGATTCGGGGTGGGGGGGGCAAAAGGCCCACCAGCTGCTCCTCTGGGAATTATGAATGACCAGTGGCTTTCCTTCCTGGGGGCCTCTGGAAGCCCGGATGCGATTCTCTTCTCTTCCTGGCTTGGGGGTATTTTGCCCACTACAGGACAAGGGCTGGGTGGAGGAGTGACCTCTCCCCCCCCCGGGCCAGCCCTGGCAGTGGGGTGCAGCTGAGGAACAGCCCTGGGGGGGGGGCTGCTGGTCTGACTTGCCAGGGCACACCCGCCAGAGCAAAGCTGTCTTGTCTGGGGAGACAGCCCACTGCTGCTGCTGGCGGTGTGTGTGTGTGTGCGTGTGTGTGTGTGAATTTTTGCTGAGCTGGGGGTGCGAAGGGGGAGGGCTCCAGAATCCGGTCACTCTCTGGGTTACAAATCCTCAGGAATCGGCAAACAAACCACCCCAACCCCCCTGGCAGGAGATTTTTCAAGCTGGCTTGTTGGGAAAATCCCGGGGATGTTGGATCAGGCCGGCTCCCTTCGTTCCGTGGCTTTCGTGCGAGTGCAGAGTTAACAAAATGCACAGAAAGAAACACTTTTTTGGGGGGGGGGGAGAAAAGAAAAGCAGCAGCGAAGAAAAAGGACGACACACAATTAAGACTTTTTGTGCCTGGACGCTTGGCTGCCTTGCACTCCCGACAATGATAGCAGTGATCTGATGATGATTAATCCAGAGGAGTTTATTTAATATTGGAACAAGCTGGGTTGTTCAGTTCATCCCTGGGTTTCAGGTTTTCTGCAGTTTATGCCACCAAATGTATTTCTCTCCTTAAAAAAATAAACTCCTTTAAAATGTGACCTTCTTAAAGAGCAGACACACAACTGCGCAACTGGAAAGGAGTTCTGTTTTTTTCCCTATGCTTAGCTTCAACTAAAGCAAATGTGTTTAAAGCCTGTTTTGAATATTGATTTAGTTTAATCTCAGTCTAGTTTAGTTTTACTATTTTACATTTGGTTTGATTTAGTTTACTGTTTGCGCTTGGTTAATTAATATACATTGTTAGCCTTCATCACGGTATAAACTGAATTTCAGAAAAGACGTTGCTTTTTTTCAGATTTATTAAAACATCTATAGAAGAGGTACAGTTTTGATTTTTAAAAATCTTCCCTTCTGAGGAAATGGTGTCGATCAGTGTTAGAGGGGGTCAGTTTTGCTCATTAATATCAAGTCATTTCTTTCGATGCTCAAGCAGTAAAATCCCACACAGGCTGGAATCTGCACCCCTTCCCCGTCCCCCATTTGGAATTTTAATTTCCCCCTTTTGGGGGGGGATTTTTGCATAGCTGCAAGAATACAGCCTCCATTATTCTACACCAGAGGCAGCCTTTGATAAAATTAAAAAGCCATAACGAGAAACATCTTACTGAGCTAATGAGGGAAAATCACTCGGCTGAATTTCCCTGCCTGTTTCAAACGGCAGCGTAACCCGAGACACGTTCAGGGAGTAAGTTTGGGGAAACGCAGTCTCACGGCACATTATATTTTAGGATAATTTAGGCTTACTAATGCTACTTTTTTTTTAAAAAAAAATCCAGATTTGTTACCATAATTCTTTTGTAAACATTTGGAGCGGTGTGAGGCTTCCTGAAGACCTCCCGTTTTTTCCCAGGGGCTCTCCGGAGGGCGAGGCAAGGAGGGCCCTGATCCGGGGTCAAGAGGCAGCCCGGCGGAGATGCCCTCCTGACAACACCGTACGGATTATCCTGCCGAGGTTCAGCTGTTGATTTTCTGAATGCCTGAACCAAGTCTTGGGGAAAAGCACTTTAGCCCATCGATTGCGAGATAACACAGCAACCACAAATGTATTCCCTTCTGCCCCCAAGTGACTTCGATGTGAGACCCAGGAAAGGGGGGGAAACGGGTGCTGGGTTTGGGAAGAAGCACCCGTGTTCTTCTGAGCGTGCAAATGAGTGGATTCCACCCTGGGAAGAATGTTGCTGAATCGCTTAGCTGTGCTAAGCTGAATTGATGCTAAGTTGATGCCCTCAGATCAATAAAATATCACCTGACAAAGAAAAAGATCAGCCAAGCCTTCGCTCCATCATCCCCAGCTGAAAAGAGCTGCATTTCTCCAGCGGTCCTCACCTCTGTTTAGAAATCCCCCTTGCATTTCCTGACACCACCTTCTCCTCGTGTTTCTGCAGCCAGGAGCCATCAAGGGTCCTTCTCCGAGAGACCCCCCCAGCCCCGTCTGGACGTCACCTCCCTAAGAGGCACGGTGGCCGCCTGCACGGACTGCTCGGTCCCAGCTTTTCAGTGGGGTTTCAGGAGGGAATGCTGGGTACTCTGGGGGCCAGGGCGAGACAGAGGAGGAGTGAGAAAGAGGAAAGGAAAGGAAAGGAAAGGAAAGGAAAGGAAAGGAAAGGAAAGGAAAGGAAAGGAAAGGAAAGGAAAGGAAAGGAAGAGAGAGAGAGAGAGAGAAAGAAAGAAAGAAAGAAAGAAAGAAAGAAAGAAAGAAAGAAAGAAAGAAAGAAAGAAAGAAAGAAAGAAAGAAAGAAAGAAAGAAAGAAAGAAAGAAAGAAAGAAAGAAAGAAAGAAAGAAAGAAAGAAAGAAAGAAAGAAAGAAAGCCTTAGCAGAGAAATATTTGGCCACTTAGTCAAAAGATGCACAAAAAAGGATGCCTTTCTGCAAATGGCACAGCACACAACTTGGTTTTCTGTTGGGATCTTTTGAATCGAAGCTACGCACTCATTCTGCGTCCGTGTTTCCTTTACCGTAGCAAGCACTTATGAAGTGTTGTCCATCTGTGCCCCCTTACGCACCCGTGTGAACAATTAATCCCACTCCGCTGATTGAGAGTCAGCAACAGGCGTGAAAGGGCACGTTGTGAAATCCTCTCCTGGGCCTCCTAGTTGTGCCCAAACCTCACCAAGGCCGGGCCTTCCTCGGAGGCTCACCGAATCCCTCCGGGGAAGCGGCCACCGAGGCCCCGGAAGAGACGGTGACGGAGCTGAGCGATGGCTGGAAGGTGAAGGGAAACACCCTGGGGGAACGACAATGGCTTCTGGGGACGTTTTCTGATCCGGCTATTGTGACTTCCACGTGGATCCAAATCACAACTTCATATTGTACCCAAATGTGTGCAGCGTATTGCATTTTTTGTATATTTATGTTTTTGTAGTATTTTATTCGTATTGTTTTAACTTTTTAACATTGTAAGCCGCCCAGAGTTATCCAGCAGTAAGATGGGCAGCCAATAAATTTAATAACTAAATAAAAAATAAATATAATTACGGTGAAAAGCTCTCAAAGGTCACAGCGTTAGAAGCAAAGCAGAGATCTGGCTGCCATCTTGACGGGCCACTTCGTTTTCTCTTCTCTAAAATTAGCCTTTCGACCTCTGGGCGTAGAAAATAGAAATATTGTAAATACATTTCAAAATAATATTTCAAATAGAAACAGTCCCATAATAGGTTTTCTGGCCGAGTTCCATTTTTCTGGTACCTCAAACAATTCTTCCCTCCTAGCAATACCAGCGATACAAAATGTTATTAAAGGCAACGTAAAACCTCCAAATAATTAAATTAGGTCGAACTGCAGCTAACATTCCTTTGCAGATGCCATTCTGAAGTATTTATTTTTGAAGAAATTATAAATGTGAGCTTAGCTCTTTTGAAGCCCGTGGTTTCTAGGCTGTCTATACAGGGAGTCCAACATCAGTTCATTTAGTGGCCTTTCAAAGTTACAACAGCACTGGAAAAAAATGAATGATGACCGTTTTTCACACTTATGACCGTCGCAGCGTCCCTGTGGTCACGCGATCAAAATTCAGACGCTGGGCAACTGACTCGTATTTATGACGGTCGCTGCGTCCCGGGGTCGTAGGATCCCCTTTTGCGACCTTCTGACAGGCAAACGAGATTCACTTAACAGCCGTGTTACTAACTTAAGAACGGCAGTGTTTCACTTAACAAAGGTGGCAAGGAAGGTCATAAAATGGGACAAAAGTCACTGAACAATTGTCCCGCTAAGCGACAGAAATTTTGGGCTCAGTTGTGGTCGTAAACCGAGGACTCCCTCTTAACTATGCAAGAGACACTTAATAAAAAAGCCGATCTGGGAGGACAAGGATGAGCAGGAGCCTGGAAGCTGGCTGGAGGGAGGGAGGAACCGGCCAGGGTCATCCGGCTATTTCTAAGTGCAGGCTGGGATCAAGACTGCTGTGTCCTTTTTTGTAAAAGCTCCATTCAGGGGTTTTCCCGTATGGGAGAAAATGTGAACTGACCCGTTGCAATTCACAGTTTGCACTTAGTGGTGTTCAGGGGTTACTCCAGACCGGAGTTTCCCCCCCTTCCTCTCTCTCCTCCGGCATCCAAGGCGACTGTTGTCTCTCAGCTAGGATGGCTAAAGGCTAAAACCTAAGAGGAAGGTTGTAGGAACTGGGTGTGGCCAACCTGGAGGAAAGAAAGATTGGGGGGGGGGGACACGATAAGCAGCCTTCCAGTGTCTGAGGGGCTGCCACAAAGGGGAGGAGGGGACCCACCTCTTCTCCGGAGCACCTGAAGGCAGGACAGGAAGCCGGGAGTCCACAAGTCTTCCAGTTGCCAAAGTTGGACACCCCCTGCCTTAAGGTCTTCCAGGAGTCGGGAAGGAGGGCCCCTCCCTCACGAAAGGGCATCTGCTGCTTGCTTGGTCCCTTGTGTGGGCTGCTTGGAGGAGGGAGGGGGGCAGTGCCGGCAATTAGCGCTGTCTTCATTGGCTGGGCTAATGGGGGGGGGTCCAGCCTGGCTGAATGCCAGAGGGGGGCTTTGTCTGCAAAAGCCTTTTCACCTCCAGCTCATTCATGGTGCTTTTGATCCTTTGTGATTACAGGCATCCTCCAAGACACGCTCCCTCCACAAGCCGCCTCCTCCTCCTCCTCCTCCCTGCGGACCCCAAACTCCAACAGCTCTAATGATGTTACCTAGTTGGGCTCATGAAACGTCTGCAAGAAAAGCACCCAGCTCAGAGATCACCAAGGACCCCAGAGTCCTCCTCCTCCTCGTAGAAAGAACAATGAGGACAGAAGCCTTGGCCCTTTTTATTTGTTTCGACTTAAATCTTAAGCAGAATCGGGTAGGGATCGTTCTTCGGGCACCCCGGGGAGGGCCTTTCACCCGCCGCCCGTTTCTCTCTCGCCGCCCCGCTTCGCCAGAAGGAGAAGGTCGCCGGCTTTAAGCCGCAGCGCCCGCCTTCCTCTTCCCGCCGCCCCTTCTACCCTTTCGTGCCCGGCCTTTGAGGGACGCGAAAGGAGCAGGAGAAAAACGCTGCCAGGAGGCAAAGAGAGTCACGCTCGGGGGGCCAGAAGCCGAGAGCCCCCCGCGGAGATCTAGTGCAAGAACGACTGTGCCGGAGCCCTTTTCCCGCTCCGAATAGCAACTGGGGGAGGGGGTCTTGAGCACCTTGGGGTCTCCCCCGGGATTGGGGGGGGCTAGGGGAGCCCCTCCCGGCTCCAGCAGAGTTCCTTCCAGCCGGAGCGGAGACCCGCCTGGCGGGGGCGTCCCGGGGGTGTCTTGACCCACCTGCCCACTCGGGCTTTGCTGTCGGGCCAGGTCCGCCCACCCCAAACAGCCGTTTGCGGGCATCACCGCCAGGGGGCGCTCAAGGGAGACCGGAGGGGTGGGGGGCTCTGGGGCCACAGGGGAGACTCCCCGGCACCCCAACTGGGGCAGGTCCCCGAAAGAAGAGCCAAAGGCAAGAGGGCGCGCGGGGGGGGGGTGGAGTCAGGCAGCCCAAAGACAGGGGAGCCCGTCGCCTGCAGAGCAAGAGGAGGGGTCGGGGGTCCCCCTCCGCGCTGGCCCTTTTCCACCTGCAGCCCCGCAGCTAGGAGGCTGGAGTTCCACTCACACAGAGAGAGAGAGAGAGAGAGAGAGAGAGAGAGAGAGAGAGAGAGATCCACTTTACTGTGACCCACTCAAGGGGGGGGGGCGGGAATCAGTCTGGATTTGGTTTCTCATCCTTTTGGCACTTTCATTTTCATTTAAATCCCTTTCCCGGGCAGGCTGTTTTTCAACTTTGCTCCTTCCTTCTCCATCATTCCATTTTGGTCTTTTACTGAATTATTGGGTCCTTTTGATTTTGATTTATTATTTATTTATTTATTTATTTGCTCTCTTTCCCCAGATTTGGTGGTTTCCGTGAATCGTCCCCAATTCATCCCAGTCTGTGCGAGGCCCCCTTGATGCAGGACAAGGGCACAGCTCAGCCCCAGAAGGTTGGGGGAGAAGCCAGGATCACCCCCAATCTCTTGGGGAGTCTCTTCCCAAAAATTACAAGAAGCAAAAGCCATGGGCCTTTCAGCCCAGGGAAGATAACAGAGCTGGAAGGGACCCTGGAGGTCTTCTAGTCCAACCCCCTGCTCAGGCAGGATACTCCGGACCATCCCAGAGAAATGCCTGTCCAGTCTCTTCTTAGCCCTTCCATTTCACTCCTGGTTCAGTTGCCATTTTTAGGCTTCAGCTGAAGCCCTTCCATTTCACTCCTGGTTCAGTTGCCATTTTTAGGCTTCAGCTGAAGCTTAATCGATCATGATTTCTCACTTGTTGCTTGCATGTGCACTGAGAGCTTACGCACCGGAGACAAATTCCTTGTGTGTCCAGTCACGCTTGGCCAATAAAGAATTCTAATTTCCACTCAATGCTTTGCAATATTCGCTTTAAGATCTACTTCCTCCACCGATTCTCAGCCCGAGGATATTTATTGCTTCTAGACAACATTTGGGTACCGAGTTCTTCCCAGCTCCATACCTAGGCAATGATGGAGAAAGGTAAGGGGCCATCTTTGGGTGCTGTATTTCTGCTGGATCATGAGAGCTAGAAACTTGCCCTTTAAACAGTGGTAGAAAAAGAAACCAGGCTCCCCGAGGTCTGTGAGTTGCCAGCAGTTTATTGTTGGATAAAGCTGATGAAGATGGGTGCATTTAAATTTGGCTGCTCCAGTTTTGAAATGAAGATAACTTGGAGGTGTTTTGCTCCAGAAGTAGAACCAATAGATGCATTTCTGTACCCTGGTAGAACGGGCAGATGAGGAAACAGAGGAAGTTTGATACGTGCCGCTTTTGAGAGTAAGGTAACATGTGGACTGCTGCATTCATTGATTGATTGACTGACTGACAATGTGTTTTTATGCAACGAAGCAAAAATGGCTCCCTGTAGCCCTGGTTTCTGCCTACCTTGTAGAGCGGGTCTGCCAGGAGAAACGCAGGAGCTGAAGGCAGCAAGGACTGTCCTCAGAAAGAGAGATGCTAAAATCCTCAGGGCGACTCAGGAGCAAATGAACGTGGGCGGGATTAAAACACGAGTCACGAGTGCGAAATAAGGATGCCAAAGACGGTTGGTCCAGCGGAGAGGATGAAGGAGGATGGGATCACGGAGCACATCTGCTTGAAGGGAGGGGGCCAAAATGAGGGAGGGCCCACTTTCGCACCCTCTGCAAAGCTCCCTTCAACCCCGGAGGGAATCGTGCGATGGGCAAGGGGACGGCAACCCCCTCCCCAGCCGGCATCTCTACCTGGGTGGCTCCTGGCAACGGTGAAGCTGGGCTGGTGAATTTCAGTGCCAATTTTGTCTATTCGAGGGCATTCTGTTTTTAAGAATAAGGCTTATTTTTAAAACGGGGGGGGGGAGGGGAGAAGAATATGCTTCAAAAATTTCATATCTGTCATTTTTATTTTATTGGGTTGATTGGGCCACAGAGGGAAAGTACAAGGCAGGTTTCTGTCAAAGCTGTTGGGAACCTCTGGTCATCCTGTCTGAGGATGATGGGAGTTGCAGTCCAACTAACTGGGAGGGGGAAGCCGGCCTTGGCTCCGATTCTTGGCAGGATCCACAAAGGACCCCCGGGAGCCTCCGCGGCAGGAGCAGCACCAGGCCAGAGTTCGGCCTTGGCCAGCACAAGCTTCCTCCTCTTCCTCCATCTCCTCTCCTCCTCTTCCTCTTCCTCTTCCTCCTCCTCCTCCTCTCTGCCCCCTTCAACCTCAGCCTTAGTGCAGTGTTGACACAGAGGATGCCGAGAAGCTGCTGGAGCCCCTAATGAAGATGGATGGGGCCCGACAGCTTCCTCCTCCTGCCCCCCCAGATCCCCCTTGCCTTGTAGGGGGGGCGCCTCTGCCTGGCCCTTGCCAGGTTCTCCTCCAGCCACCCAGAGGCCTGGGCAGGTGGGGGTCACGGAGAAGAGTCCCCGGAAAGGCTCCCCTCTCCGGCCGGCCTGCCCAGGGCCAAAACGCAGCAGCCGCCGGACTGAATGGCCCTCCCCCTCTGGCTGTCCACAGCTCAGGGCTGGATCATCTCCCAGGAAAGCGGAAGGAGGAAGCCGGGCTGACCACAGGGATGGTCAGGAAAGGCAAGAGGGCGGCTGCAGCCACGCAGAGCAGCACACATAAAAACCAGCAGAGCTTTGTCTGCACCTGCCAGCCACCATCTTGCCCTCCTCGGTCATACCTTGCAAACACAGCCAGGTCAGGCCTGGGGCGGGGGCAGGGGAGCAGGTTTTCTTGGGAAAGCAGGTGGGATGCAAACGTTGCTAAGGGACCGGTCGTAAATCGAGGGCAACCTGCTGGGAGACTCCAACAAGAGTCCACCAAGGGCCAAGATCAACCCCTTCTGCCCGCCTTCTCCCGCTCTGCTCCCCAAGAGTCCCAGCTGACTACCCAACGACCTTCCTCGGCTGCTGCGGCCGTAACCCTTGACCGGAACTGAACGGCCCTGGGCAGCTGGGGGTCCGGTTCTGCTGGTTCCTGGGCTGCAGCTCCTCAAGTAGCCAAAGGCGGCCACCATTTCCTCCTCTGGAGAGGAGGAGGCGCACGGGATGCCAACGGCCGAAGACGTCGTGTGCCCAGAGTTGCAAGCGCACTTGCCTCCGGAGACCGATGGCCACGGTGGGCCCACGGGGGTCACTCGCGCCTCTTTGTCACGGCGACGTTGAGCGATGTTCCCGCACCGGCCCTTCCCCGCTAAGTCCGCCCTGTCAGCAGAGACGGATGGGCTCCACGGAGGGGACAGGAGGCCGGCCATTTGTCATCCGTGGCTGGGCTGAACATTTGGGAAGGCAGATCCCAGCCCACGGGTGCCGGCCCCTGCCCCTTGCCAACCGGGGTCTCCTGGCACGGCAGCCATCCTGCAGGGAGGGGGCAGAGAGCGGGGGTGATTTACGGCCGGCTCGTCCTAATTGCATTCCAGCCGGCAGGAAAATGGATGGACTTGTCTGCCTGATGGATGGCTCGCCCGGACCTTCATTCGGTTAGGTGGCCTCACCTGGGCCTAATGCGGGCACGGTGGGAAGGAAGATGGAGAGGCTGCTGCAGGAGGAGAACCCCCGTCTGGACCGGCCATCCCCCGACCTTTCCAGCTTTGCGGACCGGCGGGGAGGGGGGGAGAGGAAAAGGTTCCGTGCGAGCATCAGATGCGCACAGCTCCACACATGAGCGACAAACACTCAGGGCCATGTGTGAAGTTCCATTTGTGCGAGCCGTGGGCATGCCTGCTGCTCTCACAAATGAAGCATCACGCACACCACTGGCACAAGTGGAGCTGCATGCGAGGCCACCCTCCACTTGCGCAGCCCAGTTCCAAATGGGGATTGGGGACCCCTGGTGCAGAGCAGCAGGAAAAGTTAGGTGGACTGCCAGGGAGTCGTTGGTGCCGAAGCCGACTGGAAGGCCGAGGAAAGGACCCCTGCTAGGCGGTCTGGGGCTTCTTGGCTGGGAGGAGGGCCCTGAACTGCTGGTCCAAGGCCCCCCCCCAAACCCAGATCAGGAGATTGAGAGGGAAATCTGTGGAGACTATCATCCAGGTGCTTTTCCAAAAGGCAACTGGACTTTTTTGTTTCACTTCTCATCCAAGAAGGGAGGAGGAGGAGGAGGAGGAGGGCGACGACCCTGGGGTACTGAGTGCTCTTTGCTTTCTTGCAGACGTTTCATTAGCCGAACTAAGTAACATCTTCAGGGCCAGCAAGGAAAGGGGGCTGCTCTCCATTCCTGACTAGCACTGATGATGTTCCCCTAGTTGAGTCATGAAACATCTGCAAGGAATCAGCCAAGCTCAGAGAGCGCCAAGGACCCCTCAACTTCCGATTGTCCAGGTGATCCTGAAAGGCGGAAATCAAGTAGCTAAGTATGAAGCGGGAGATTAAAAGCTGGCCTGGGCTGCATTTGCTCCTCAGAGCAAAAGGGAGCTCGGCTGGGCTCTCCCAGCCCTCAGCTGCAGCCGCCCCTTTCCTCAAAGCCTTTACGGGTGGGAGGCAAGGATCAGAGAGTTGTTGAGGGCCGCGTGTTTTCAATTGTTAGGGTGGACCAAACGAGAAGGGCCTTTAAGCAAGGGAACTGGAGGATCCAAAATCGGCCACTGTTTGCAACTGGGGTGGGGGCAGGGGGGTCCCCAAATACTTTCATATCTCTGCAACGTTTGTGGATAATGTTTAGTTACCCCCCGTGGTGTTATTCGCAACAAGCACGTTGAAGGATTCGTTGCTCTCTATGGAGAATGCAAGGGACGAGCAAGCCCAGCGTGTACATTCATACAGCTTTAATAAAAGGTACAACAGGAGAATATATGTACAGTTCGAATTCACATGCTACTACTCAACGCAGTTTAACTGGTAAACCCACACCGTCCCATTTTATCTGCTGAATCCCAACAGCTGCATTACCCGGCCAGGGGAAGTCCCTTATGCGAATCCCAAGTTTTCCATTGTGTGCAAAAAATAATAATAAAAAAAAACCACCTCTATTCCCCACCTTAAGTTTTAGAAATATCCATCCAAAGTAACTATCCTACGTGTTTGTTTATGTACGCACAGACATACCCGCGCGTGAGCAATTCACAAAGGACTGGTTGAGAAGCTTGTATGTTGTGGGGCATCGTGGTGGAATCAAAGGGGCCACTTTTCAATGCTTTCCCAGTTTGTGGCCAATTAAGCCACAGCATCCACCCTCCTTGGCCCCCACTGATTCCAAAGGTAACTTGTAAATTTGATTCCAGGGCACCCCAAAACGTGGGGTTGAGAAAACCACTCAGAAGAGAACCGAGATGGAAAAATGTCCGCAATCCTGGCAAAGCGGTTGGCCAGCTGCCGTGGATCCTGCCTATGCCAGAAGGGAGCGTCGGCCAACTCCGGGTGGGCTGCCAGATCCCATCTGACGTTGGGGCACCTGGCCTCCCCTCCAGAACGGATCGGTGGGCTCACTCAGCTCCACCCCAAAACCATGAGATTAAAAAAGCGGAGATTGGGGCCAACATGTCCTACGATGGTGGGGGCAAACGGTGGTTTGAGAATTCAAGGAAGGAGACATCAGGAAAACAGGGGAGACCTCTTCTCTTTAGATCAGGGGTCCCCAACTTTGGCAACTTTTAAGACCTGTGGGCTTCAACTCCCAGAATTCCTCAGCCAGCCATGAATTCTGGGAGTTGAAGTCCGCAGGTCTAAAAGTTGCCAAGGTTGGGGAACCCTGCTTTGGATGAGGGGGGGATATTTCAGCCAAGCGCAAAACTAACCAAATCCTGGCTAGGAACTCCGAGGGGACAAGGCTGGGGAATCGGTCACCTCTTTGTAGAGAGAAGTAGGAGAGATGCCCCCCCCTTTCAGGGAACAGACCCTTCTCAGGGGACATCCCAAGAAGCACCGATGGTCTTCGTCTCCCGGGTGAGATTCGTATCTAGGCAAGGAGAGGAAAAGGCAGCACCAGCTGGGAGTTTACTGCAAGTCCTTAGAACCGGCAGGAGATGGCGGGACCCAGCCGTCAAGAACCCACTGGGGGTCAACCTGATCAACCCCCCCAGTCCAGATTCTGCTCAGATGGCTAAGACGGTGGGGTTCCTCCAAGCTCCCCCATGGAGGGAGGGAGGGAGGGAGGGAGGGAGGCCCTCTCCTTCAGCATCGGTCTGTCCTCGGTTGAGGTATTTTGCCCTGTTCCTTCCACACAAAACTTAAAATGAGAGCACGCACGCACACACACACACACACAAACTCTCCCCCCAAATGATTTGCACTCTTTGGAAGGTCTTCAGGATGGTGGTGTTGCTTCAGGTGCGTTTTGACCAGCGTACGTGGAAGAGCCGTTTGCAGTGGGACCCTCTCAAAATGGGACGGTCTCAACAGGAGCCGGAAGGGGTTCCTACAGCCACTCACCCAGGTGCCGGAAGGCTGGCCCTGTGGGTGGGGGCCAGGGTGGGCTTGTTTGGGCCCCTCCCCATTGGCCAACCTCTGGGGCGCTGCAGAAATGGACAAGATCCAGGCTGGAGGCAATGCCAGACCTTGTCACCTCCCCTTGTCCTTGGCTGGATAAGGCCAACCGGGCAGGGGGTCTTTGGGCCCAGAGACCAGGCTGGGTCTTGAAGGGGACCCTTCGAGGGAGGGCAGCTTTGGCAAAGGCCCATCTCCACCCAGGTCTTGGTCCCCAGGCCAAGCAGCCGTGCTCTCCTTGCCCATAACCAGCAGACCAGCCGATGATCAGAGGTGGGCTCCCAGCCCCTCTGAGTGGTGAGATCGGCCTCATCGGGGCCAGGTGACCCACAAGGCAGGTTGGATTTGAAGGGAGGAAGAAGAAAGATGACTGGGTCCCTCCGGGATCGCCCTGATCAGCTCTAGAAGCCGATGGGGCCTTGGACAGCTCCGGCTGATCCAGGGATGGGAAGACGCTGGGCCGGTCTCGGAGGCTCTGGGGGCTTTGCCTGCTCTGGACAGGAAGCTGGGCTCGACAGGCCTCCAGGGCTCCCTCTAGGTCAGGGGTGTCAAACTGCCGGTCCATGGGCCGGTTGCATCATGCGGAGGCCGTGCCCACCCCAGCTCCGGCAGTGCAAAAAAAGCCGTGATATGTCACGACACGTGACGTGGCAAGTTTGACACCCGTACTCTAGGTCCTCCCAGCAGCCAGCCAGCCAGCCAGCCACGTGGCCAGAGTGAAGCAGAAGGAGGGACTCCCTTCTCTCACGGGTCAGGAGAAGACGGCCGTGCTCTGCTCCTCCCTCCCAGAGAAGACCTTTCAGGACGGGGCAGAGGAAGGGCAACCGGAAGGACCCAGCCAAGCCCCACAAGAGGTGGGAACTCAAGGAGACCGGAGGAACTCAACAGGGCCGGCCTGCTTCCTCTCCTCTCCTTCCTCCTTTAGTGGAGATTTGGACACTCGCCTCAAAATGTCCATCTCAGGACCTGTGCGGGGGGGGGGGTTTCTTCCGTGGCTCAACAGCGAAGACGAGCCCCAAAGGCAAGATGGCGGAGGGCCCTTGGCTGGGGAGGGGGCCCCCTTTGTCTGCTTGGTCCACAGACATTTCAGCGAGAAGCGGGTGGTGCCGAGACTCCTCTAAGGCACTTGTCCACCCAGTCAGGGTCAGCCCTTCTGCAGCCGAACGGCTGGACCACCAGACGGCGAAAGGGCTTTCCACCGAGGTCCAAGAAGTGGCCTTCGCTGCCTCTTACAAGTGGGCCAACGAGCCATCCCTGCGATCTCCAAACCGGGCCACTTTAAGACTTGTGGACTTCAAGCACCGCTGGCTGGGGAATTCTGGGCGTTGAAGTCCACAAGTCTTAAAGTGGTCAGGTTTGGAGACCCCTGAATTATTTCATCAGGGTGACCCCCACCCCACCCTGATGTCACTGAAGCCAGGGGCGGCGTGGAGGAGCCAACGGGGAAGATCTGAGACGGACGAGAGACGGACACCGTCCTCTCTGGCCACAAATCCCCACAGTTGGGGGTCTCTGGGTGGTTGGTGGGCAACTGCTTTAGGGAGGGGACGGCTGCTTGGCTTGAGGGAAGCTGAAAGTCACATAAAACGGGGCGGGGGGGGATGTAATATTCCTCTAATTATGGCTGTGAATTATTTGCCACATGGAAAGTGGGGTCCTTGGCACAAATGCAGGCAGAAGGAAGGGAGGCAGCGGTGTCTATGGGTCAGGGCTTTGGCGGGGGGGATGGGAGAAAGCCAAGATGGCAGCCGCTGCACCCTTTAAAAGGAAGGAACGGGGCTTCAGCCACATGGGCTGGCCGCCATCTTGACTTTTTTGACCCAATGAGGTCGGGCAAAACCTCAGACAGCACTCGCCAGAGTTCCGTTCTTTTCATTAAAAACGGGAGTCTTGGGTTTTTAAAACAAAGTTCTTGTTTCCCGTCGGGCATATTTTAAAGAGCTCCAATTGCCTTTGTCTGTCGGAGGAAAATGCTTCCCATCCCGGCTGAGAAATCAGGTTTTAAAAAATGGATCGCCAAGAAATAGAGAGGAGGGCACATACATTTTTTTTTTTTAAAAAAAGAGCGGTTTGTGTTTCAAATGCGGCCGAAGGAGCAAGAGAGGAAAGGAGACAAAGTGAGGGGTGAAACGGGGGTCCGGGACACCCCACAGGGGTGTTTCTTGTAAATGTTTCCCTTTGAAAGTGTAAATTGTTCCCTTGAAACCAGGAGGGTCCAGCCTTGGCCACTGGAAGACTTGTGGACTTCAACTCCCAGAATGCCTCAGGCTGTCTGGGGAACTCTGGGAGTTGAAGTCCACAAGTCTTCCAGTGGCCAAGGCTGGACCCCCCTGCATTAGAGCTTCATTGACAAGGTGCGTCTAGGAACCCGGAAGTGCTGACGGGCCCCTGGCCTGGGCCTTCCTGGAAGGCACTCTGGGGCTCTGAGCTTCCAGTTCCAGGAGCAGTCTTTCCCAAGTGAGCCAGGCTCCTCCAAAGAGGGGGCCACCACTGAGCAGTCCCGGGAGGTGACCAGGCCCCGCAAGCTGCATGCCACCGATCCTCCGGCAGCGACGCTGGTTCCCTGGAAACGCTCCACCCCTTCCTCGCGGTAGCTGGGCACAGGCCCCGCCCTGCCAAGCCCCCCCTCCACCCACCCGGGGCCACCAGGCGGCTTGCGGCCCCTCACGAGTGGTGGCTGCTGCTGATGAGGGTGCGCAGCTGCTTGGCCACCGTGTCGATCAGCTTCTGCTTGTCCCTCTCGTTCTTCCGGAACTGCGCGAAGACGTTGTTCTTGCGGCTGGTGTCCTTCATCCTGAGGCGGGGGGGGGGGAAACACTCCGTCAGACAGAAGAACACACACACATAAACACGCAGACACACACCCCGAAGACGGCAACGCAGGGGCTCCTGAGCGGTGGAGACTCTCCTTGTGGAGAGCTGGGGCAAAAGGGGCCAGGGGTCTCCCCGCCGGAAGCTGAGGTCACCCCACTTCGAGAGGCGCCTGGTGCGGAACGACCTTAATCGTGCAAAGGACAACTGTGTCGTCACAAGCACAACTTGGAGCTACGTCTCTCCACCTTGACCGCTTGAAGATGGCTGGACGGCAACTCCCACAATTCCCCAGCCAGCCAGGCAGGCAGGAAACAAAGAGGGGAGGAACCGGGAGAGGCTGGCGTGCCCACCATCGACACAACGGGCGGAAGAAACGCCCTGAAGGTGGCAGGACTCTTCCAGCGTGCCACGAGGGTGCCCCACACGCTCAGTCCATGGCCAGGACACCGTGGGGCTCAAGGCACAGCAGCGGAAGGGGGAAGGGAGGCCCCAGATGACCGAAAGGAGCCGAGGGCAGGGGCGGGGGAAGGGGCAACACGGGCTTCCTTTCCACCTCTGGGAGGGGTGGGCCGAAGAGGAGGAGGAGGGGAGCTGGCTGGCCGAGATGTCTCTCTGGGGGCCTGGCCTGGCCAGCGAGGTGGAGATACGCGGAGGGACTGGCCAGCGTCTTTTGCAGCCCGCTCCAGCCACAGAGCCCGTCCCAAGGCAGGGGAAGACGCGGCTCTAGAGGTCTCAGAGGGGCGGCTGGGCCTTTTCCGTGCACCTCTTGCGGGACGGCCCTTCCTGATGCAAGGCCAGCGTGGCTGCACCGCCAAAGGCGCAGGGAACGCTGCCGCCTTCCCACCAAAGTGGTACCTATTGATCTACTTGCACTTGCGTGCTTTCGACCTGCTAGGTGGGCAGGAACCGGGGTGAGGAACGGGAGCTCATCCCCTTGCATGGAACGTGGTCTCGGACGTGGGCTGCCAGCTCTCCAGCTGACAAGCTCAGTGGCTTTGACCACTCAGCCGTCGCATCCCAAAGCGGAAAGCAGAAAGTGGGGCAATGCAACGGCCTTCAGCCTCTGGACTGACGGTGACCACCACCCGCCAGGGAACCCAACCCAAACACTACGATTTGCAGGGCTTGACCAAAATCAACCCCTCGCCGGCTCGGTTAGGGTCCACGCCAGAAACAACAAGGGGAAAGGATGGGCCCAAACTCTCAGCCCCAACCGCCCCGTCCACAAAGAGTGACCGCCAGCCCAGCAGCAGCATTCGGAGAACGGCTCAATGTCAGTGGAGCTTCTCCGTCATCCGGGTCCCGGTTGCCCCACGGGTGCAACGGGACTTTATTGGGTTTTTTTTTCTTTAAAACCTTTTGCTTCTCATCCAAGAAGCTTCTTCAGTTCTGACCGAAGTTATAACTCTAGCAAGTTAGAACTGAAGAAGCTTCTTGGATGAGAAGTGAAAGGTTTCCAAAGTGAAAAACCCAATAAAGTCCAGTTGCCTTTTGGAAAAGCACCTTTGGGACCGCAGAGGACGGAGGATCAAGTTCCAGGACGGGGCCTGGGCGCCCTTTGCATCGCACGGGCTAAGGAGGCCAGCCAAGCCCCCCCCCCCACACACATACTTACTCTCGGGAGATCCTGCCAGGAGGAGGGAGGGGCAGGGAGAGGAAGGAGAGATAAACCAAGAGGAGAAGTTAAGCAGCGGCTGGCACAGCTGTCTGTCCTACTTCCCGGCTCTGCTACTCCCACCGAGGCGCCATGCAAGCCCTCCAGCAGGGAGGCAAAGGGGGCAGCAGCCGGGCCGGCCTTGGCAGGTTCTCCTGAGGACCACAGGGAACTTGGAGCGTGGCCGAGGAGGAGGAGGGGAGGCCCTTTGGTCAGAAGACCTCTCGTTGCTCCAGGCTGTTGCCCTCAGCCCCACAGTGCCGCATCTGGTCCCCAAGAGCCCCACTGGCCGTCCAGCCCAGCAGCCAAGCCAAGGCGGCACATGCAAGCACCAGCTAGTGACCCCTCCTTTGCCAGCTCAGCCCCGTCTGCCCCCCAGCTCTGCTGCTGCAGGATAACTGCCAGACAAGGGTCTTGTCCGACCCAGGGGCTGCGGGGTGGGGGGGGTGTCTTGTCACCTTCTCCCAGGGGCCACACGGAGAGGAGCCCCAAAGAAGAGGCCTCCAATCCACTGGCATGTGGTGGCACTCAGGACCTGCATGTGGTCCTCACCCCATCTTCTCCTTCATCCTCCAAGGAGGGCCTCTTCCCCACCACTCCATGAAGCAACTAGGGGTGGCCCACATAGAGTCCTCCACACGTTTCCTCCTGCCTGTGTCCCCCGTTTCCCAAGGTCTAAGCCATCTGCTGAGCAGAGTGACCCAGATCGCCCGTGAGATTTCAGTCAGATGGACTCCGGGATGGGCCCTTCCCCAGAGTGGGCCTGACACACAAGGCCTCTGGCCAAAAAGGGATGGTAAGAAAGAGAGGAAGACCGTGCAACTGAAGGAGACTACAGCGAAGGCCTTGGCCCCTGGGGATTGGCTGTTACGCAAAAGCTCCTGCTAGCAGCACCCTCTCCACAGCAGATGAAGTGCTTGTACAAGTACAGATTAGGCGAAACCTGGCTTAAAAACAGTCACTGTGAGAGGGACCTTGGTGTCCTAGTGGATGATCACTTAAATATGAGCCAGCCGTGTGTGGCAGCTGCCAAAAAAGCCAATGCAATCCTGGGTTGTATAAGCAGAAGCAGAGAATCAAAATCCTGTGAAGTATTAGTACCTCTTTGTAAAGCCTTAGTAAGGCCACGCCTGGAATGCTGCATTCAGTTTTGGTCACATTACAGAAAAGATGCTGAGATTTTGGGAAAAGTGCAGAGAAGAGCAACTAAGATGATCCAAGGCCTGCAGACTAAAACATATGAAGAACGGCTGCAGGACTTGGGTATGGCCAGTCTAGAGAAAAGAAGGACTGGAGGGGACATGACAGCAGTCTTTCAGTATCTGAGGGGCTGCCACAAAGAAGATGGGGGGGTCAGATTATTTTCCAAAGCACCAGAAGGCAGGGCAAAAAGCAACGGATGGAAACTAATCAAGGAGAGAAGCAACCTGGAATTAAGGAGAAACTTCCTAACAGTGAGGACAGTTAATCAGTGGAACTCCTTGCCTCCAGAAGTTGTGGGTGCTCCATCGCTGGAGGTTTTCGAGAAGAGACTGGACAACCGTTTGTCTGAAATTGTATAAGACCTCCAAGGTCCCTTCCAGCTCTATTCCAATGGATTGATTGAATCCCAGGTATTTTATTCCCATTGGCCAGTCCAGCTGCATTAGACCCTCCCTGTCCTGGAGACTCAACCAGCGACAACCGCAACCCAGCACCACATGCAGCATCACCATCGGCAGAAGCTCTTGTGCCAGGCTGGGCCCCTCACGGAGCAGGCCGCGGTGCCCCCACCCCCGCCCCAGGCAGCCTGGGCAAAGCAGCAGCAAGCAGGGAGCTGTCAGGCAAAGGCCAGGGGGCGGAGAGCCCCCACGGACACACTCACTTTTCCAGTAAGGCCAGCGCGGTCGTCGGGTTCACCCGAAGGTACTTGCAGGTGGGCTGCCCGTAGTCGGCCAGGTACGTCGACCAGTCCCATTGGAGAAACAGGTCCAGCAGCTGGAAGAGGGAAAGGGGAGCACTGGGTAAACCTTTGGGCGGCTTGCCATCCTTCAAAACCTGTAAAACGGGCCTGTGGACCCTCTCCCCCCCCAGGGCCCCTGGGAGCTGAGGGCGGAATGAAGGCATCCCTCTCGGGATCCAAGCCCAGGCCTCACCGGAGTCTTAAAAACAGTTTTTGTTGAGTGCTAACACTGTCCGGTGGACGTCCCACAGGTGTTTTTCCAAAAGGCCACTGGATTTTAGCACCAGCAATAGCACTTAAGACTTATATACCGCTTCACAGCCCTCTCCTCTAAGCGGTTTGACAGAGTCAGCCTATTTGCCCCCAACCATCTGGGTCCTCCTTTTACCGACCTCGGAAGGGTGGAAGGCTGAGTCGACCTTGAGCTGGTCAGGATCGAACTGCTGGCGGTGGGCAGAGTCAGCCTGCAATGCTGCATTCTCACCCCTGCGCCACCAGGGCTCTTTTTCTTGGAGTTTTTTTTTTCCTGAAAACGTTTTGCTTCTCATCCAAGAAGCTTCTTCAGCTCTTCAAGAGTTGGTTGGCAGACTGAAGGAGCTTCTTGGAGGAGAAGATTTTCAAGAAGAGACTGGACAGTCACTTGTCTGAAATGGTCTCGTTTTTCCTGCCTGAGCAGGGGGTTCGACTAGAAGACCTCCAAGGTCCCTTCCAACTCTGCTATTTTGTTATCAGGACTAAAGGTGACAAGATAGCAGTCTTGCAATATTTGAGGGGCTGCCCCAAAGAAGAGGCAGTCAAGCTGTTCTCCAAAGCGCCTGAAGGCAGGACACGAAGCAACGGATGGAAACTAATCAGGGAGAGAAGCAACCTAGAACTAAGGAGAAACTTCCCGACAGCTAGAACAATTAACCAGTGGAACTCCTTGCCTCCAGAAGTTGTGGGTGCTTCAACGCTGGAGGCTTTTAAGAAGAGATTGGAGAGCCATTTGTCTGGAATGGTATAGGGTCTCCTGCCTGAGCAGGGGGCTGGATTGGAAGACCTCCAAGGTCCCTTCAACTCAGCTATTCTCTTGTTCTGCATTCTGAGAGCAGAGCCCAGTCCCTGCCAGCAAAGGCCAGCCGACAGGCCAGCGTGATGGATGGCCGGCAGCCCTGCCCTCCCTCGGCCCATCCGTCTTGTGGACACGCGGCTGGGCCGGGTGGCCTCTGCGCCTGGGCTCCCCCTCCCTCCCTCCCTCCCTCCCTCCCACCCTCGGAGGCCGAGTTTCTCCGCACGTGGACAGCGGCTGCAACGGCTGCAAACACACAACCGGGCTGGGAGGCCTGACAAGGGCAGGAGAATTTATGTGGCCCAGAAACGGGGATTTTCTTGGTTTTCCCCCTTCAACTTTTCACCTCCTAAGTCGGGAGGAGGGGGGGAACGGGGGGGGGTCTTTGCTGAGGACCACGTGTGGCTCTTGCAGCGACTCGGCCACTATCTGCTGGGGCAGATTCCAAAATAAAGATTATGCAAATGCCATTAATTCCTCCAGCCGGAGATCTGGCTCTGCGGGGCCATCCATCACCCCAGGACAGCGCACGCACACGCACACGCATACACACACACACACACACACACACACACGGCTTGGCCGGGGAGGGAAGCCTGGCCTGCAGCACGGAGGACGGCAGCCCCCCCCCCGGGCACAAGGGGGGATGTGGGGAGGGGGGTTGGGGGCCTGCTGGCTTCTCCAGGAAGGGGGGAGCTGAGCTGGGGGAACTTGGGAGAGCCGATGTCTCCCCACCTTCCACTCGTGAAACGTGTCCGGGAGGAGAAGCCCAGGAGAAGACACGGAAGCTCCCAAGTCTGTCCCCCCCCCTCCGCCGCCCCACGGCTGGCTCACACATCACCTGCCCCCCCACCGGGATGAAGCGCTCAGGTTCCTTCCGTGTCCCCCCCCCCCCAGCCTCCCTGCCAGGACTCGCCTGCAACGTGGACGGGGTTTGGGGAAAGAGACCTGGAGAAGGCATTGTGGGGGGGGGACAGGGGGGACACCAAGCTATAAGCTGAGAGTGTCTTTCTTTTTCTTTCTTTCTCTTTCTTTCCTTTTTTTTTCTTTCCCTTCCTTCCTTTTTCTTTCCTTTCTTTTTCTTTCTTCTTCTCTCTTTCATTTCCTTCCTTCCTGCCTTCCCTTTCCTTTTTTCTCTCTGTCTCTCCCTCCCTCTTTTCTTTCTCTCCCTTCCCTTCCCTCCCCCCCCCTCTCCTTCTCTCTTTTGAACACCTATCTCAGGAGCTGGAATTGGTCGCAGGGGAGCCTCGCCCAGCTTCTGAAAGAAAATCTGCTAACCGGGAGCAGCGAACCGGAGATGACAAGACTTCAGCCACGGGTGTCCAGCAACCTTGACAAACTGTGGACTTCAACTCCCAGAATTCCCCAGCCAGCAAAGCAGCAGCAGCAGCAGCTTGAATCCCAGGGGCTAAAAGTTCCACTTGCTGAATTGCAGAGGAAGAGAGAAGCCGAATCACAGCCTGTTTCTGCGGGGGAGGAACTTCATCCTTGAACTTCGAACTTCATCCTTGACCCTTCTCTGAAAAAGCTGCAGCCCTGACCCTCCCAGGGTGCCCAGCGCCCCGATTGTTAGGCAGGGCGGTGTCTGGGCACGCTCTCCCAGGACTCTTCTGCAGACAGGACCATTTTATTTATTACCCAGGATTATAAAAACCAAGCCAAACAAACCACAGCACTTGCTCTGCTTGCCAAGGATAACCAATAATTAAAGCTTGGCTCCCCTGCAGGCAACGGAAATTCTAAAGGAAAATCAGATCACAAAAGCAATTAGCAAAAAAAAAAGGGAAAAATCCGCCCGTAAGAAAGGAAAGAGGAAGGAGGAAGCTGCTGGGAATAAGGGCCATTCCTGCTTTCAGAGACAAGCTCCCATCTTCCATCTCGCACTGTAACTCAACCGCACGACAATGAAAACATCGGGTGGAGACTAAGCGAGGAGAGAAGCAACCTGGAAGTGAGTAGAAACTTCCTGACAGCGAGAGCAATCAAATCAATGGGACAGCGTCCCCCCCAGAAGCTGTGGGAGCTCCATCCCTGGTGGCCTTTGAGAAGAGACCGGACAGCCGCTTGTCTGAAATGGCAGAGGTTCTCCTGCTCAAGCAGGGGGCTGGACTAGAAGACCTCCGAGGTCCCTCCCAACTCTGCTATTCTATTATTCAGGCCCTGCTCCTCAGCGGCACTCGCTCCCAGGGGAGAGGCAGCTTTCAGAGGCTGAAGCAGCTTCTCAGCCTCCCCGTAAGGATGGCTCTTGCGCTGCTCCTTGATCAAGAGGTGGAAGCAGAAAGTTAGCCGAAGTGGGAGATTCGCAGAGGCAAGGGAGAGGGAGAGAGAGAGAGAGAGAGAGAGAGAGAGACTGGCTTGCCCAGGGTTGCTCAACCTTGGCCAAGACAAGTGGACTTCAACTCCCAGAATTCCCCATCCAGAATGCTGGGAGGCGAAGCCCACGCGACGTCCAGATGCCACGGCTGAGAAGCGCTGGGTTAGTCTTTGGGGTGCCTCTCCAAGGGCCAAGCAGGGCGAAGGCGTCTGCTTAGCTCAGGGGTCTTCAAACCTGGCCCTTTGATGACTTGTGGACTTCAACTCCCAGAATTCCTCAGCCAGGCACGCGGGCCAGGTTTGAAGATCCCTGGCTTAGGTCCTCAAACAATCCACAAAGGGCCTCAAGAGTCAAGAGACACCAGGCAGGACCAGCAACGTTGACTGGTTCAAGGCAGTCCTGGGCTGCATGAACAGAGGGACAGAATCAAGGTCACCTGAAGTGTTAATACCACTTTACAAGGCCTTGGTAAGGCCACACTTGGAATACGGCATCCAGTTTTGGTCACTAAAAAAAGATGTTGAGGCTCTGGAAAGAGTGCAGAGAAGAGCAGCAAAGAGGATCAGGGGACTGGAGGCTAAAACAAGTGAAGAACGGTTGCAGGAATCGGGTATGACATGATAGCAGCCTTCCAGTATTTGAGGGGCTGCCACAAAGAAGAGGGGCGGGGGGTCAACCTATTTTCCAAAGCACCAGAAGGCAGGACAAGAAACAACGGATGGAAACTCATCAACCTTCAATTAAGAAGAAATTTCCTGACAGTTAATCAGTGGAACGGCTTCCCTCCAGAAGTTGTGGGTGCTCCAACACTGGACGTTTTTAAGAAGAGACTGGACAGCCACCTGTCTGGAAAGTTATATTTTTTCCTGCCTGAGCAGGGGACTGGACTAGAAGACCTCCAAGGTCCCTTCCAACGCTTGTTCCTCTGTACCTCTGATTGGAGTAGCGAGGAGAGTAGCGCGAAGCCTTGTTCGAGCCACATCCGTATCTCTCCAGACTGCGTTATTTTTGGACCCGCTCCTGGGCCTGTTTTTAGTCTCCTGTCTTTATTAGTTTTCCAGTGGACGGGCTCCAGAAATACTCACATCTGCACTTGCCACATATATAAGCTTCTTTCATTTTTTCCATCTGTAAATGCTTGCAATTTATTCCCGGGGAAAATCAGGCTATTTCTGGTAAAGCCAAAGTGTGATGGTGACGGGGCAACCTGAGCGTTCTTCAGACTTTCCTCGGCTGAGCTTTGGTATCAAGATAACACACACACCCACAAGGCAGAAGGAACAGCGAGTTAGGCCGCATAGAAATTTAATGAAATTAATAAATAAACGGAGGTGCTTTGCTATTTCACATTTAGGAGTGGCCAGCTCAGTTCTGTAACACAGGGGTCTCCAACTTGGGCAACTTTTAAGACTTGTGGACCTCAACTCCCAAAATTCCTCAGCCAGCATAGCTGGGAGTTGAGGTCCACAAGTCTTAAAGTTGCCCAAGTTGGAGACCTCTCTGCTATAACATTCATCCATGTGGCTATAACAGGCATCCATGTGCACCTCTCGCTTGCTTTCTGAGGAACCCCCAGGGAGAAAAGTTGTGTGAATGTGCCTCCGTGGATCCAGCTGGCCATCTCAAAAGGCCCCCAGCACCCATCAGCCCCAAGGGTCAGGCCCTGAGCTTGACCCACCGCCTCAGGGCCCCTGCACCGACAGGGAGGTCTCGGCGGGGCTTGTGTGGAGAGGCATCAGGCGGCGGCTGCAGGCCAGGCCTCCTTCTGGGATGCCTCCGAACGTTACAGGCACCCGAGGCTGGATCTGGCCACAGGGCTTCCAGCTGGCACCGCCCGGGGGCTCCTCGTTGGCCATCTTTTCATTCCTTAGAAGAGCCGGGGTGGTGCAGGGGTTAGAATGCAGGATTGCAGGTGAAAAACTCTGCCCGTTGCCGGCAGTTCGATCCTGACCGGCTCAAGGTCGACTCAGCCTTCCATCCTTCCGAGGTCGGTAAAATGAGGACCCAGATGGTTGGGGGGGGGGGAAGAGGCTGACTCTGTAGACTGCTTAGAGAGGGCTGTAAAGCACTGCGAAGCTAATGGTCTAAGGCAGGGTTAGGCCACCTTGGCTCTTTTATGACTGGTGGACTTCAACTCCCAGAATTCCTGAGCCAGCATGGCTCAGCTTGGAAACCTCTCCCTTTCCCCTCAGCGTGGCTGGCTCAGGAATTCTGGGAGTTGAAGTCCATGAGTCATAAAAGAGCCAAGGTTGCCTACCTCTGGCCTAGGCCTAGGCCGCTTCATGACTCGTGGACTTCAACTCCCAGAATTCCTGAGCCAGCCTGGCTCAGCTTGGAAACCTCTCCCTTTCCCCTCAGCATGGCTGGCTCAGGAATTCTGGGAGTTGAAGTCCACGAGTCATAAAAGAGCCAAGGTTGCCTACCCCTGGTCTAAGGGCTATTGCTGTGGCTATTGAGATGCCCACGAAAAGGAGTCCACGAGGCCTGCCTGTCTTGAGTCCAGAGCTGATTCTCCGCTGGAACGAAGGCTGTGGGTCTTCCCGCCTTCAGCTTCATCCACAGGAGCCCCGTGCGGAGGGAGGGGCTACGGGACCGGGGCTGGTTCCATCACGGGGGAGGGGGGGTCTTGTCCTGTGCCTTTTGGCCTGCTTCTCCCTGGTCCTCATCCCATCCCCAAGGCGTCTTTCCACCCGCAGCCTCTGAAGCGCAGGGCAGCGAAATCTCACAGGGCGAAGTAGCCCAGCTTAGAATGAGACAGCCCAACCCTTGAGGGCATCTAAACCCCACCAGCCTCCTCTGACTCCAGGGAGAATTGGGGAAAGAGGGAAACGTTCCCAGGAAACCAGTCCAGGAAAAGGGAAGCAACCGGCCAAGCGGATCCTTCTCCTCGTTCTCCTTCTGGCCTCCAAGGAATTTTTCTAATCTGCCACTCCGCTTTGCAGCGTAGCCCCTGCAGCCGGCAGCCCCACTGCAGAGCGGAGAGCCCCCCCCTCCCCCTGGCTGCCCCCTCCCTCCCTCTGCAGGCAGCACGTGTCAGCAGAGACCCCTTGCGCCCGGGGAGGAGGAGGAAGGCAAGGGCAGTCTTGACCTTCGCCTGGATGTCTGGGTATCTGTCTCGTCTCTCTCTCCCAGCAGAGAAGCCCACCCCTGAGAAACCGAAACCAGGCGGGGGGGTGTGTGTAAAGACAGAGCAGCCAATTGGCAGATGCTCCGTTTGGCCGTCTCCTTCTCCGGTGGTGGCAGTTTTGCCCCCAGGGCTCTTCTGTAGGGAGCCCAGGACCAGAAAGAGCAAGTCAGCTGAGATACAAGGGGGGGAAAAACTTAAAGACGGGAGATACACAATTAGAAACTTTTTAGGTGGCCTCACAATGACACAAGAGAAGGATCTCTCTCTCTCTCTCTCTCTCTTTAGTCAAAACTTTACTCCAATAAAGTCTCAGGCTATATTTGGAGTATGCTAGGGCAATCCCATCTGGGAATCTGCAGGTAAATCTGTTTTCTTAATTCATGGTGGGGGGTGGAATTACAACCCATTTCTGGGTTTTCCAGAATCGCAGAATCCCTTTCGATTCCGCGCTCTGAACTGTAAGAGGGAAGCTCAAGAAAAGGTGACGCTGAACCAATGTGAACTCAGCACCACAGTGAACACAGGTCCTGGGGAAAGGGAGGGGCGGGGAGGAGCCAGCTGGGTCTTCGGGAGATGGAGAAGATGCCAAGGGAGTCGAGGCCTTGGACTTTTTGCAGGGCCCCAAATGGCGGAGGCAGGGTATAGGAAGAGAGATTCTCCCCCCCACACACACACACACTCCAAAGTTGGGACCCTCTGACTCGGCACCCTCATGCCTGCGAGGCTGAAATGAAGGCCTAGTGGTCGCGTTGCCTCTGCATCTCCGGGCAGCAAACTCTGGAGAGGGTGGCAGGGCCAGGCCTGGAACCACTTAGCTCAGGGGGCCCCAAACGTGGCCACTTGAAGACTTGTGGACTTCAACTCCCAGAATTCCCCAGCCAGGTCCACAAGTCTTCAAGTGGCCCAGTTTGGGGACCCCTGACTTAGGCTATTTGGCTGAGGGTTGACTCCTTGGGCACAATGCAGGGCAGAGCCAGAGCCAGGAAAGCGACAGGCGCCCTTCCTCCAAGGCACCGCCGGCACCGCCTCCAGCAGACGGTGTACCTGCCAGGGAGCTGGTCTGGGCTGCCACCGTGCCCGGCTCCCGGCCGAGGGTGCCAAGTTCCTTCTGAATTGCAGGTTCCTTTTGTTTACCGGGCGAGGGCAGGGCGTGGAGGAAGGGGTGACCTCCCGCTCACCCCAGGCAGTCTGTGTGAAACTGCGGCGGCTGCCGTCACCTCCGCGTGAACTTTCCGACGATCTCCCAAGAGTTTCACCTTGCCTTGAACTTGTTGGCTGCTCTCTCCAGCGAGGAGCGTTTCTAAACACTCCGGTGGAAGCAGCCAACGGCCAGCGAGGGGAGGGAGGGGGGCTGCAAGCGCTCGGCCCCGGCCTCCTCCCGTGACGTCCTCCGGGGAGACCCCCCCTGCAAGGACCATCGGGCAGGACAGGCAAAGCGGGCCCCATGGCGGGCCCAGAGGCTGGGAAAGAGGCGGAGGCACGTGCAGGGGGAGCAAGGGGGCTGTACCGGGACCCCGCCTGTCCCGGGCCTGCATCCGAGGGGGCAGAGCCCAAGGGACGGGGGGAGAGGCTTGCTCAGCCAAAGAGATAGCAGAGACCCCCTGGGCTCAATAAAGGAGAATTTCTGTAGCTCAGGGTTGAACATTGGGGTCCCTGGTGAGGCAAACTAGGTAGCATCATCAGAAGGGAGTGGGGTTTGCAGGGAGGAGGAGGAGGAGGAGGAAGAATTGAGGGGTCCTTGGTGCTCTCTTAGCTTGTTTGATTTCTGGCAGACGTTTCATTACCAAACTAGATAACAGCATCAGTCCTAGAAGGGAGGAGAGTTTGTGGAGAAGAAGAGGAGGAGGAGGAGGAGGAGGAGGAGGAGCGAGGAGGAGGAGGAGGAAGAGCAAGAGCAAGAGAAGAGGAGGAGGAGGAGGAGGAGGGAGGAGGAGGAGGAGGAGGAGGAAGGAGGAGGAGGGAGGAGGAGGAGGAGGAGGAGGAGGAGAGGAGGAGAGGAGGAGGAGGGAGGAGGCAAGAAGAAGGAAGAAGAAGAAGAAGAAGAGAAGAAGAAGAAGAAGAAGAAGAAGAAAAGAAGAAGAAGAAGAAGAAGAAGAAGAAGAAGAAGAAGAAGAAGAAGAAGAAGAAGAAGAAGAAGAAGAAGAAGAAGAAGAAGAAGAAGAAGAAGAAGAAGAAGAAGAAGAAGAAGAATTGAGGGGTCCTTGGTGCTCTCTTAACTTGTTTTTTGGCAGACGTTTCATTACCAAACTAGGTAACAGCATCAGTGCTAGAAGGGAGGAGGGTTTGAGGAGAATAAGAGGAGGAGGAGGAGGAGGAGGAAGAGGAGGAGGAAGTACAATTGAGGGGTCCTTGGTGCTCTCTGAGCTTGTTTGTTTTCTGTTCATTACCCAACTAGGCAACCAAACTAGACAGCAGCATCAGCACCAGGGACAATGATGTTACCCAGTTTGGGTAATGAAACTTCTGCCAGAAAACAGCCACGCTTAGCGACCACCAAGGACGGCACGGCCCTCCTCCTCCTCCTCCTCGCCCTCTCCGCAAACCCCGCTCCCTTCCAGCCCTGATGATGGGCACTCTGGGAGGTGGGCTAGCAACTGGCCTTAACCCGCCAGCCAGGGCTCCAGGGGGCCTCCTGGGACTTGTCTGCCTGCGTCCGGGAGCGCCAAGGCCGGGAGGGCCTGTCTGCAGCCTCCCTCACCCCGGGCGGCCTGGGCCTCCGGAGGACACGGACTCACTTACCCGCCGTGTGACAAACTTAACAAGTACATCGATTTGCTTAACAACTGTGGCAAGAAAGGTCATTACTCGTCTTTTGCAGCTCTTTTCGTTTGCTCTGATGCTCCCATTCCAATAATAATAATAATAATAATAATAATAATAATAATAATAATAATAATAATAATAATAATAATAATAATAATAATAATAATAATAATAATAATAATAATAATAATAATAATAATAATAATAATAATAATAATAATAATAAAACTACTAAGAAAGGAAGAAGAGGACAGCGCTCACTTCAAGGGCCCCCCTCCCGTCTCATCAGAATATAGGGACGTTTTCCCCATTAGAGGCAAAAGCCTGAGCAGGGGGTTGGACTAGAAGACCTCCAAGGTCTCTTCCAATTCTGTTATTTTGTTATTCTGTTAATGCTTGACCAGCATAAAATCCACAAAACAGACGGACAGAAGACCCGGAATGCTGCATATGGAGAAATGCACAAAGGCTTAAATTCAAGGTCTGCTGGTCAACTAAGATTAGAGCAACTGAGAGGATTGAGGGCCTGGAGACTGAAACATATGAAGAACAGTTGCAGGATTTGGGTTTGGCCAGTGAAGGACTGGGGGGGGGGAGGGGACATGATAGCAGCGTTCCAATATTTGAGGGGCTGCCCCAAAGAAGAGGAGGGGGTCCACCTATCCTCCAAAGCCCCTGAAGGCAGGAGAAGAAGCAACGGATGGAAACTCATCAAGGAGAGAAGCAACCTGGAACTGAGGAGAAATGTCCTAAGAATGAGGACAGTTAACCAATGGAACTGCTTGCCACCAGAAGTTGTGGGTGCTTCATCACTGGAGGTTTTCAAGAAAAGACTGGACAGCCCCTTGTCTGAGATGGTACAGGGTCTCCTGCTTGAGCAGGAGGTTGGACTAGAAGACCTCCAAGGTCCCTTCCAGCTCTATTCTATCCTGATTCGGGTCCCACCAACCCAGCCCACGTACAAGCATTTTCATGGGAAACCGGCTGCAGCTTGTCTCTGATTAAAACCTTCCAGGCCTCACTGAGGATCTGCCCAAAGCCTCCGGCCTGAGCGGAAGGCTAGTGGGGCCACCCATCTCACAGGCCGCCCTCGACTGCCAGCTCAGCTGCCCCAGTGCCAGACCAGACCAGCGGCCCAGCTCAGCCTTGACCGGAGCTGTGCAAGCAACCGCAAAGGGCTTAACCCGGGCCTTGCATCCAACAGGGCCTGCTGTGGAAACTGCCAGAGAAAAGCCATGCCTTTGGCCCCAACAGGGAAAAAGAAAAAACAGGATTTATGGCTGTTTGTTGCAGATTAAGAATAAATCTGGAAGCCAAGCAGGAATCTGAAGCGAAGCAGGAGGCTGGCCCTTCTGCTCCATATCAGCCTGACCCTTGGACGGCCTTCCTGCCCTTCCTGCACTCGGGGCTCTGCTCTGGAAGGTGGAGGTTATGCGCCGGGTCGCCCTGACCGAAGGCAAAACCTTTGATCCAGTCACTGCCCTGGATGGAACCGCTTATCTTGGGGGAAGATCCTTCAGCGGCAACTGGATTTATGTTGTGTGCGCAGCTTATCTGCCTGGGACAAAACAGGTTTATGGCTTCGGCAGGGATTACAGCCTGGGCCCTGAAAGGGGCTTGAGAACCGGCCTGGCTCAACTCCAGAATGGCGCTTGGGGAAAGTGACCGGCTCTTCCTTCACTTTGGGGCAGGTGCCTCAACTTCCCTGCTCCCAAGCAGGCGGCCGGAGGCTTCCCAAGTGCAAAGGCTGGGGTTTCCCTCCCCTGCAGAGCTACTGCTGCAGTCTCTAGGGCAGGGGTAGGCAACCTGGGCTCTTTTATGACTCGTGGACTTCAACTCCCAGAATTCCTGAGCCAGCCATGCTGAGGGGAAAGGGAGAGGTTTCCAAGCTGAGCCATGCCGGCTCAGGAATTCTGGGAGTTGAAGTCCACCAGTCATAAAAGAGCCAAGGTTGCCCACCCCTGGTCTAGGGAGACTCTCCACAGTCATGGTGGCCCCAAAGGCGCTTTTTCCAAAAGACAACTGGAGTTTTTTTCCCAAAGGTGCTTTTTTCAGGAGGCAACTGGACTTTCTTGGGTTTTTTGGAAGACGTTTCGCTTCTTGTCCCAGAAGCTTCTTCAGCTCTGACAGGACGGTGGGGAGTGGAAGGATCCAGTCCTTCCTACCATCCAGTCAGAGCTGAAGAAGCTTCTGGGATGAGAAGCGAAACATCTTCAAAGAAAAACAAGAAAGTCCAGTTGGCTCCTGAAAAAGCACCTTTGGGACAACTATGACCCAGATGACAGAATCTCCATAGACATAGATTTTTTCCCTTGAAAATGTTTTCGCTTCTCATCCATGAAGCTTCTTCAATTCTAACTGAAGTTCTAGCTCTAATGAATCAGAACTGAAGAAGCTTCTTGGATGAGAAGCGAAACGCCTTCAAAGGAAAAAGGCGAGAAAGTCCAGTTGCCTTTTGGAAAAGGGAGCTCTGGGACCACCGTTTCAGTGAAGAAATGGGACCGAGATGCGCATTTAGTGGGAAAAAAGGGCCGTGGCATCATAGATGTTACAAATCCACAACGCAGATAAAATCTACAGGCAATTTACAAAATCCCTGGAAAAGCTGAAGAAAGGCGGCTACGGAGGAACTCAAGCAGAGAAGGAAGATTAAAAACAGCAAAGCCGGTCCATGGATTTTACAGTTTCTGATGGCTGACACTGTTCTTTCTGAGCAGAAAAAGCAGACCTCCACGGGGGTGTATAAAAGGGTGGGGCTACTGCTCTTGTCTACTTGGACACAGCAACTGGCATCCTTCGGGGTGCTTTAGGGTAGCCACACACACCCTTTGCAGATGCAGAGGCATCCCAATGTCTACCAATAGCACCTCAACACTAGCATGGCTGCCACATCTGGAGGACCCAGGGGCTGGCAAGGCTACCCTAGTGCTCCTGCCTATGTTGGTAGACCCTGCTTGACAGGCTGAGTGCCCAATCAATTTAATTAAAACACTGGTGTTTTTGCATCTGTGCATGCCCAATGCAAACTGGAGGAGGAGGAGGAGGAGGAGGAGGAGGAGGAGGAGCCTCTTAAAAACACCGTCCTGCTAAGTCCCTACATGGAGAGCCAAGGTGGGCTGTCTTTTGCGATACCTGCGGCTGAACTCTTGTCCTGTTCCTTGCAGCTGAGCAGAGGTGTTACTAGAGGCCAACTCCGCTGTGTCACACGGTTTACTCACAGTCTTGAACCTCTGCCACGGCCTGACATAGGGAGGAGGCTCCCCACCATTGCGAAAGGATGCACACACACAGAGCGAGCCATCCCAGGAGCAGCACATTTTCTTGTTAGTGCTGCTCGTTTTTTGGTGTAAACCCATGTGGAGGTCGCGAACTCTTTAAAACAAACAGAGCTGAGGTCATTGTTAGTGAGAAATAAAACAAAACGTGCTCCCCGGCCAGGGCAGCGGAGGAGAGAGAAACGGAACGGGAGCAGAGCCAAAGTGGTGCACAATAAAAGCTCATAAATCTTCCAGATGAAGGAACTTGGAAACGGGGCCACCGCAGGCTGCATTGATCTGCTCCCTCCAGCCCCTCCGTCCACCACCCAAGCCCTGGAGAAATCAGCACTTCGGACAGTGTCCTGTCCAGCCCTTGGACACGGCTGAGCCGCTGAAGCTGCAGAACCAGATGGGAGCCTCCCGCCCGGAAGGGCCGGCTGAGCCGCCAGGGCAAAAGGCAGCTGAAGTCAACTCCAAAGGACACGTAGGAAACTCATCCCTCACTTGAACTTGCTCCTTCCGAAGACAAAGAGTTTTGTTCCTCAGCTGAACCGTATCAAAAGAGGAAGGAGCTGTTGGTTAGAGTGGATTCTGCTAACGAGCATCATATTTTGGTCCAGGTTTTCGATAGGCCTCATCCAAGTTAGTTCATCTGGTGTAACAACGATAAATCTGCTGCTGCCTGCTTTCGCATCAACGTGGATGTGAGATCATGTCTGCGTTCTTCGTTGTCCCAAGAAAGGCAACCGGGCAAGGCGAGTCCACGTTCAGGGAGCCTCAGAAAAGACCACCTATTTTAGGGAGCTGTCTAGAGTCAGTCATGACTGTGGCCCACAGGATTATGATAAGTAGGAAGACGAAGTCACGGTGGGCCTTGTTTGGCAGAAAAGATCAAGCCCGTGTTGGTATCTCCACTGTGTTTTACGTTGATTAGGCCCCATCTGGGGTCCTATGTGCCTTCTGGCCAAGATGCAAGAAAATATGTAAGGTTGCTCAAGGAACTGGAAGCATTTTTTTTCCTAAGGAGAGCCGAAGGGTTCGGGATGTTTAGCCTTGAGAAAAGAATTACTGGGGGAAAGAGGATGCACTCGGCAAGCTAAGCCTAATTTTCAAGAACAACCTGCCCCTGTGCCTGCAAAGTTTTCTATCGGTGTGTGTTATCTGCTCTAACATATGCCGGTGAAACACGGATGCTAACCTCGCAATCGATACAAAAGCTAGGAGTGGTGCAAAGAGCCAGGGAAAGACACACGCTCGGCATCACAAGACGAGATAGAAAGAGCCACGCAAGGATTAGGGAACAAACGAAACTGTACGAGAGCATCGAGAGAGTCGAAGCACTGAAATGGAAATGGGCTGGTCACACAGCAAGAAGAGCTGCTGGCAGGTGGACCAAGGCAGCCGTTCTTTGTTGAGAATTAAATCTAAGCATATCCAGTCAAGCACTAAAAGCAGGGGTGGGGAACGATGGCCCTTTTATGACTTGTGGACTTCCACTCCCAGAATTCCTGAGCCAGCCTTGGCTGGCTCAGGAATTCTGGGAGTGGAAGTCCACAAGTCATAAAAGGGCCATCGTTCCCCACCCCTGACTTAAGAGTCTCCCAAAGGATTGTGTGCAGAAGCAAAGCTTGCTTTTCGCAGCTACCTGAGTGGAGCCAAACGCCAAAGAGGAGTAGGGCATCTGGAGGCATCCAAAAATGTTCACTTGCCCAAACTCCCCCTGGGAAGGGCCGAAACGGTTGGGCTCTCCACTCCTGTCTGGAACTGCAGCAGACTCAGAGATGGGCAAGCTGATTTCCCCTGGTGTCCCCTCCCCCCATGCCACCGGGACTGGATTAAGAGGCATCGTCCCTAGAGGCGCTCAGGGCCTCGGTTCCTTCCCAGGCCGACAGTTTCCACTCAGCGGGACTGTGCTCACCCCTTCGTGAACCCGCCTAGGATTTTGCTGGAGAAATGATCAGGCCAAACGGGGAGATGGATTTCCCTGCTGCGCGAGAGAGGACGACTTGGCAAGGTGAGAACGTTAGGCCTCCACAGACTTGGATGCCGCAAGCAGGCCGGGCTTTGATCACCATCATGGAGACGGAGACAGCTCTGCAGGAACCAAAGTCGGCCTCACAAACCCTGGATGGAGATTGGGGCCGTTCCGCTGGCGTGCCAGCTTTGGCTCCCGCGCAAGTCAAACCCTTCGCGTACGGGGACAGCTTCACGATGATCTCAGCCCAAGGGTCCCCCTGGTCCAAAGATATATTTCTTGAACGGTCTACAAGAGACTTCCAGGAAACCCCCCCCCCCCCAGGAAGATATGGGAACCTCCCATATAGGTGTCCCACCGTAAGGCCTCCACTATTGCATTCTTAGCCATCATGAATCATAGCAATAGCAGTTGGACTTATATTCCGCTTCATAGTGCTTTATAGACCTCTGTAAGTGGTTCACAGAGTCAGCATATTTGCCCCCAGCAATCTGGGTCCTCCTTTTACTGACCTCGGAAGGATGGAAGGCTGAGTCAACCTTGAGCCGGTGAGGATTGAACTCCCGGCAGTGGGCAGAGTCAGCCTGCAACGCTGCATTCTAACCACCATGTCACCACTCATAAACCACTGCTAGCTTTATTTTGCATTAATTTCTCTTGAAAACGACTGAAGCGAGTCTTCTCCTCTTACCCCAGGACTGTTAGACTTGGGTTAGGAGTTTAGCAAAATCTTTCAGAAGTCCCAATAAAATATGTCCTCTGGACCCCTATTATTATCCCTTTAACCTCTTTCAGAACCAGGCAAAGTTCCTAGTCAGAGGTCCAATGAGAAGACCTCTTTTGTAATCTGTAGCAAACACAGAGAGCAGAAGAGGGAGGGATAACTTCAGCCAGTTTCATTTCCAGCCGGTTTCTGCACAGGAGACCAAGACCCGCAGTGGGAAAGGGCCCCTGTCTACCTCTAGTCCTGTCAGAGAAGGAAGAAGGTCAGTCTTGAACCACCTCTTGGTGAACAACCCTGACTGGCGTTTGTTTTGGGCCTTCCAGTCACTCAAGGCTCCTGGAGCCGGCCTGCCTGGACAGGTCCCTGCAGCTTTCTTGGCAAGATTTTTGCCCCGGCCTTCCTCCTCTTCTTAGGACCGAGAGAGAAGGACCAACCCAAAAGCCGCCCAGCTGGCTTTGGGCCTCAGGCAGCTCTCCTGGTTTCTAGCCTGGTGCTTTAAGGGTGACCCCGGATTGACTCCCGGCTGTTAACTGGCTCCAGAACAAAGGACTGGGCCGATTCATGGAAGTCCCTGGGAGGAAGGGCTGCTAGCCTTCCTGGGAAGGCCTCCCAAGGCCACCTGCAGGGAGACTCGTGGGCTACCTGGGGCAGCTGGGCGGCCACTGCCAGAAGAGGCCACCTTTCTGGCACAGGGAGCAGGTGAAAATACACTGAGGAACCGCACAAGTCTGCACCAAACCCCGGATCACCGGCGATCTTGGCATTCCTGCCGTTCAAAGGACTGAGGCTTTCTTTCTGATCCGCCTGGGATTTCCAGCAGCGCCTGCTCAGCCCCTCCTGGTTCCTTTGAACCTTGACAGTTTCTGGGCTTCCTGCTTTCTGCTGTTTCCTCTGAGGATGCACCCCTGCCCTCCGCTTCCACTTGGTGCTCACACTGGCTACGCGGCATTGGCAACACAAGCCAGTCACCACTGCTGGCAGCAACCACGTCGCTTGGGTGGCTTAAACCTTCTCGCCAGTTCCCCATTCTTTCCGAGGTGATTCTGCCATCCTACTCTGCAACAGGGCTCTCCAAAGTGGGCAACTTCAAGACTTGTGGACCAACTCCCAGAATTCCCCAGCCAGCGTTGTAGGCCTCTGCTCTGCAATCTCTCCAATCACAGGATGTAAGGTGTGGAAGGAGCATCGAGTCCAACCTGGGTACAAGAGCCCAGCCAACAGAAGAGTGGAGGAGACACAAAGGGTGGAGGATCTGCCTAATCTGAAAATGAAACAAACGCTTTGTAAAGCCTTAGTAAGGCCACACCTGGAACACGGCATTCAGTTTTGGTCACCCCGTTACAAAAAAGAGGTTGAGACTTTGGAAAGAGTGCAGAGAAGAGCAACTAAGACGATTAAAGGCCTGGAGACTAAAACACATGAAGAACGGTTGCAGGAACTGGGAATGGCCAGTCTAGAGAAAAGAACTGATTGATCGATCAACCAGTGATCAAATCAATAACAGAGGACGCTGGGTTGGGACGTTTTGGGGGAAATCAGCTCTCTGCATAAGCAGTTATGCTTCCCTTTGACTCCACATCTGTCTTCGGAACAAACCTGAGTCAGATGCTTTCTTGAAGAACCCTCTTTTTTTTTTCCAATAAAGAAATGGAAACACATGGAGCCGTCTCCCTCGCTGCCAAATACCATGTTAATTCTAAAAAGGCCCTTTTCATTAGATGATCTATACACAAGGACTACAGATTACAAAAGCAGAAAATTAAATTGTAAACTGTACGGCGATGCCTCGGAGAGAGGGGGGGAGGGGAGGGGATCAGGGAGGCCAATCCTTCCTCCCGCCTTGGCTCAGCTCAGCCTTCCCAGCCAAGGAAAAAGCTGCAGGGTTTCATCATGTATAATGGATAGGCCACCAAGAGGGCGAGATCTTTATCGCCTTCGAACCTCAGCCCTCATGGAGGTTCCCAGAGTTTCCCGGAGCATTTCTGAAGGCGGAATTAAGGGCTTGCATGTCGCGTCTTCCTTCCCTTCATCCCTCTTCTGCAGCCCCCAGGCCAGCACGTCCAGCGGACAGCAGGCAGCGACAGCGTCAGCCTCCCCCATTTCGAAAGGAGAGAGGCTGTTGCCAAGAGGTAATTCTCCACCCCAAAAACTGATGCTTGGATGTTTGGCCCCCATCAGGGCTCTCTAGCCAGATAACTGCCATCGCTTCTCTCTACTCCCCGGGGGAAACATGCTCAACGAGGCCAAAACGGTCGCAGGATTTGGGTTTGGCCAGTCTAGTGACAAGAAGGACCAGGGGGGACACGATAGCAGCATTCCAGTATTTGAGGGGCTGCCCCAAAGAAGAGGGGGTGTCAATCTGTTCTCCAAAGCACCAGAAGAAGGCAGGACAAGAAGCAACGGATGGAAACTCATCAAGGAGCTAAGCAGCCTAGAAGTAAGGAGGAATTTCCTAAAGCGAGAGCAATTAACCAGTGGAACGACCTGCCGATAGATAGGTAGGTAGGTAGGTAGGTAGGTAGGTAGGTAGATAGGGATAGATAGATAGATAGATAGATAGATAGATAGATAGATAGATAGATAGATAGATAGATAGATAGATAGATAGATAGATAGATAGATAGATAGATAGATAGATAGATATAGATAGACAGACAGATAAGATAGATAAGATAGACAGATGATAGATAGATAGATAGATAGATAGATAGATAGATAGATAGATAGATAGATAGATAGATAGATAGATAGATAGATAGATAGATAGATAGATAGATAGATAGATAGATAGATAGATAGATAGATAGATAGATAGATAGATAGATAGATAGATATAGATAGATAATTTCCTTTTTCCTCCAGTCTTATTTTCATGCCCGTTTTGGCCTCCGACACAAGGCCGGCTGGAGGGCTATTAGCCAAGGGAAGAGATGGTGTCCTGTAAAAGGGGGGCAGAGCACCAAGGGGCTTAAGGAGACCCTCCAACAGAGGATGAGGAGAGGGTTTCATATTGGCCTCAAGGTTCCTGCGACAATAACAGATGTTGCTCCATGCCTGACTTTCAAATGGCCCCAACCATTCGGGCCTCTGGATCGACGGCCGGGTGGATCTGTCTGCCTGTTTGTCCCAGGAACTAGAAGTCCCAAGCGCCCGCTCTCTGAGACTGCGAAGCCTAGAAAATGAATCTTCGTCCTCTCGCACAGCAAGCAACTTTCTCCGTGGGCCCAGACTCAATCCCTCGGGCTTTAAAGATGTGGCGGTTTTTCTGCCTATCCTATTTATTGATCCTATCGTACCGATACCCCTGCAGCGCCCAGATAACGGAAGCAATTAACCCGGAGCTGAACTCTGCAGCCCAGAAGGATCGGCAGGCAAGGGGCAAAGCGAGGATCCCAGCTACGGGCTGCTCAGCAGCTCTCCAGCGTCGTGGGAGGACCTGGGTTCAGCTGGCCCCACTTGCCCCCCCCCCCACGGGATGTCTTCCCTTTAACCGGGGGACCCCCATGTCTCTCCCTAAAACAATCACCTGCCCAGAGAGGAGAAGGCAGATGCAAAGTTTTCTAAGAACCGTAGCATCTTCCGTTTACCTTCAGCACCACCACAATTTTTCAGCTCTTTCCTTGGCACAACCGAAGGACGGGTTTTACGGTCTTTTCTGGGTGACCGGAGGCTTTGGCGCAGGTTCAGGGCTGCTACTCCTCATTCCAGGCATTTGGGGAGACTTTTTTTGTCATCAGCGGGTTGTGCCTTTTTTTTAAACCCACGGAGGCTTTGGGTGATTGACAGGGTGTTCAGTTGGACTCTAACCTAGTGGACACTTTTATTAACCGATTTAAGAGAGAAAAAATGCCGGATTTTAATCGCTTGCTTTATTCCTATTTTGCTGCAGTCTTGAGCAGCGCTCTTTTAATATGGAAAATCCAAATATTAACAAAAGTTCTTCCCATCGTCAATTAAAGTTCAGATGTCCCCAGTGAAAAATCTCACGTGCACAACTAGAAGAAGAGGCGGGGGAGGCAAACAGACCTCCCTCCTCCTGTCTTAGGAGAAGCATGGCTGAAAGCTGGGGGGAAAACAAACGGGAAGCCTGACTCGCCCAGACGGGGGACAACCAGGAAAATGAAGGGGAATTTCCAATACAATCAGAGAAGGGGGGAGGGGCAGAAGAGGGAGACTTTGATTATTTAAATGTTTAATTACTCCTTGCTGTCAAAACCAGGCCAGCAGCAGAGGCGGCACAGCCCTGCGCTCAACCAAAAGCTGCCACTTTCCAACTGAACCCCAGAACTAATGAGGCTCCAAGAGAAGCACCCCAAAGCCTTGGCCTAAAGACAGTTCTCTCCCTGGTGAGACATGGTCTCAGCTTCCCCTCCCCAAGGTTGTTCTCATGCCAGTTCTGGCACTTCATAAGGGTCAAGGGTCACCTTCAACTGACCTGCCCACAATGCCCAGGGAACAGCTTTGGGGGGGGGGGTCCTTCTGAGCTTGGAGCTGCCTACAAACTCAAAGAAAAGCCATGCTCAACTCTGGGGGGGGGCAGAAGGTCCCGGAGGCCGAGGGTGTCCCGCACCGCTCTTCAGAGACCCTAGAAAGCAGCTCTGCAGTCCGGCAAATGCCCCCCCCCCCGGTCAGGCTGCAGGGAGCCCCTCCAGGCCCAGCAGGAAGACTCTCTTGGCCTCAAGGGTGGCCTGCTTGGCTGCCAAGGTCAACAAGGAGCCGGGGGCCGGCCATCTCTCCCTGCTCTGCGTCCCCTCCCCAGCAGCCGAGGCTCCGTGCGAGGAGCCCTCCACCACCACTGCCGCCTCCGGTGCTGCTGCTGCGGCGGCGGCTGCTCTTATCGGCCCGCCGTGTTTATCATCCGCCGCAGAGTTCAGGGAGCCCAGGAGGAGGGTCAGGTGTGGGTCAGGGCGTGGTGCTGCCCGGCTGCTTATCAGCAGTGAAAAAGTGAATCCACCTGGTTTGTTTCTGGCTGTTAAGCACGGCAGGGTCAGCCAGAGTTCACCATTCCTCGGGCCTCACTTATCAGCAGCCGCGAGTTCATCAACTTTTTCCACCTTGCAAGGAGCCATTTCCTGATGGGAGCTCGGCCCCTCCTCGCCCTCTCCCTGGGCCGGCCGGGCAGCTGCCTCCGCCACCGCCTCCCTCCCTGCCGGCTGGCATGTGCTGGCTCACGACGGCCACTCCCCGGGCGGGCAGCGCAGGGGAGCCAACTGACAGCCCTTGTCAGCACGGCTTCAGCTCTGGGCAACCTCCCCTGCCGGAGTCCCCAACGGAGCAGGCGTGGCGGGCGTGCTCCGGGCAAGTTGCGCCAACCGCTCAACCGGTCTGGGGCTGAGCAAAGGCCCCGTGCTCGGTGGCTCCAGAGAGGCGTGCACCTGCCACGAGCGGGCACCGTGATGCTGGGCTTCCCCCAACAGGAAATGGCCCGGGCACCTCAGGGGCTTCCCAGGGCTGCCTGGAGGGGAGGGAGCCGGCCCTTTAGGGCACAGGCCAAGGAAGGCAGGCCGGGATGGCTCTCCGGAGGGAAGAAGCTGCTTCCCTGGAGACCGGGATGAGCCAAAGGACCCGATGCTTCGGGAACTCTCGCCTGCCTGAGCCAGCTGAGCCCCAAGAAGCAGATCCGGAGCCCAATCAGCAGCTGGAGCGGGCTGGGGACTTTTGCAAGCTGCCTCTTCTGCTCCCTTTGGGAGGGGAGATGCAAATAAGGAGGGGGGTCTTTTTGCAAAGGCTGGAGGTGCAGCTCTGTTTTCTCCCACCCACCCCCATTTCTCTGCCTTTTCAGCACCCCCAATTCTGAGTCCCCTCCTCTTCAGGATCTCCAACTGGGCTCTCACCAGGATTCGAAAAGCCGATGTTGCTCTAGCTAAGTGGGCAGTTGGGGCTGCGGCCCCCCTCCCTGCCCAGCCCTGGCAATCGTCATCCTGCCCCACACGCCACCCCAGGCAGCAAAAGTCCAATGCCCAGACAAGCTCTCTGCACACACGGCGGGCACCACAGCACCTCTTTCCCTGCCCTCTGGACGCCACCCGTCTGCAGCGGGCGAGGGTCCCCGTTTCCTCCATTTCCAGCATGGCTGTGCCGCACGTGCTGGGTTGCACAAGCCAAAAGCCGGCTAGCTGCACCCCACTGAATCCCTCTGCCGGCCTTTTCCAGCAGGCAAGCAGAGGTCTTCAGGTTGTCAGCCCCGATTCCCACTTCTGCTGGGGGTCCCGCCATGCCCCGAGGAAGGCAGCTCCACCGACTGGGATGTAGCCAGCGGCAGGTTAATTGCAACTCCTTGTCAAACGCACAAACACACACACACACAGAGCATACGCACACTGCTTGGTTCAACTCCCAGTGACCTTACCTACTTGTTTTTTTCAGCATCTGGAGATTTCTGTCAGCAAAACCAAAAGGCCAGGCGGAGTTCAAGGTAAGAGGAGTTCTCGGGAAGGAAAAGGCTGCCCGAACTTCAGTGGCCTCTTTCCCACCAAAGACACCGCAGCTCTCCATGTGGCCAGCTGCAAGGTCTGCCTGCCCGCCCGCCTGCTCTCTTGGGGGGCAGGGGGCGAGCGAAAGAAGCCCTTTGCCTGCTGGGACCCCCGTTCCAGGGACAGATTCCTTGAGGATCCCTGGGGATCTCCGAGCTTGGTGGTTTTCTTGCAGACGTTTCATGACCCAAACTAGGTAAGATTGTCAGTCTGGCCAGTGTTTTCCCTGGCACTGATGACGTTAATCTAGTTTGTTGGATAATGAAACATTTGCAAGAAAACCACCCAGCTCAGAGAGCATCAAGGAGCCCAAAGTCCCCCTCCTCCTCCTCCTCCTCCTAAATCCAACTCCCTTCCAACACCGAGGATGTTACTCAGTTTGGGTCACGAGACGTCTGCAAGAAAACCACCCAGCTCAGAGAGCACCAAGGACCCCTCATTTCAGCCCTAGGTTGCAAATATTCTCCTTGCCCACGGCCCTGACCCCAGGTGTTTCCAGTCAGAAGAACCAGGACCCCCGAGCACACCGGCTGGCCTTCCCTGAGCTGTGCAGAGGCACAGGGGCCTTGATCCGGCATTCACTCCTTAGAGGAGGCCTGACTGATCGGAGAAGCCCCCCCGTCTTCCACTTTCCAACAAAAGCCAACCATTCACAAGGACATCATGGACACGGGTATCTGACCTGCCTCTCCTTCTATGCTGGGATGCACACACGTATTATGCCAAAAAAAAAAAAAAAAAATGCAGGAAACCCCAGGGCAGTGGGGCAATTAAGAAAGAGGGCCAGAAAGTTGCCCCAGGCCTTGTTTCCACACTTCCCTTCGCCCTTCCCTCCCTCCTCCTGTTTACCAGTTGGATTTTAATCGCATTTACCACGGACATTTTAAAGGGTTGCGGGACTTCACTGGATGCCATCAACTCTGCGGAGAGCCAGAGGTCCAGGGAACCCCACTGTCCTTGCAGACAACCCCTCGCCAGGGATGGGCCTCACCAGAGGCTGTCAGGATGGTGTCAGATCAGCCGGGCTTGCGAGAAATGCCCCAACCACACCAGAACTCTTTCCTGAGCTAGAACCAAGAGGAAAGACAAGCGCTTTTCTGCTGCAAGGAGAGACAGGGACAAATTGGCTGCAGGACAGCAAGAAGGCAGGAGGTCTACCTGGCCTCTGGCCTCCGTCTTTGAGCCTTCGGAAGAAGCCCCGGAGCGCATCCGTGGCCCGCTGGGGGAAGGAGGGAGCTGCACAGGGAGTCCTCGACTTATGACCACAATTGGCCCCAAAATTTCTCTTGTTAAGCGAAGAGTTGTCAAGTGACTTTTGCCCCATTTTACGACCTTCCTTGCCACAGTTGTTAAATGAATCACTGCAGTTGTTCAGTTAGCAGCATGGTTGTTAAGTGAATCTGGCTTTCCCATTCACTTCGCTTGTGAGAAGGTTGCAAAAGCTGATGACCCCGGGAGGCCGCAACGGTTCTAAATATGAGTCAGTTGCCAAGCGTCTGAATTTTGATCACCTGACCATAGGGATGCTGCGACGGTCATAAGTCTGAGAACTGGTTATGTCACTTTTTTCATTGCCACTGTAACTTTGAACGGTCACTAAACAAACTGTTGTAAGCCGAGGACTACCTGTATAAATTCCAATTTCCAGGCGCAAATGAACAAGGTCCCAGCAGACTGGAACCGGACTGGGGGAGGGATCTGGAAGACTCGGGAGGCCCCAAAGCATGGGAGAAAGCAGAAGACCCGTGGAACCGCAGGCTTGCCAGCCAGACCTTTATGTAGGGCAAGGTCCTCAAAGGGATTATTAACCACAGACTCGTAAGCGGTGATGGAAGAGACACGCCACAATTAGCAGGAGCCAAGCTGGGCTGGTCTCAAAACAAGTCTGGCCTTATCTTCTTTCCTGACAGACGCACTAAGTCAAATGTCCTCCGCGGGAGTGCCACGGACATGGCGTACCTTGACCTCGGCAAAGTATGATATCCCCATGAACAAAATGTGAAAGGCGGACCCACCCTTGACCCCACCCAGAAAGGACTCCTGGGGGGGGCTCCCTATCAGCTTGGAGAGAGGCCAGGCAAGCAGCGCACCACAATTCGGTGTTGTTATAAAGGAGCCAAAGGAAAGGAGCGCAGAGGGCAGGGATCAAATCTGCAGGTGAGGAGAAGCGGAGAGTCGCAAGTGCTTCGGAAAAGAGGCGCTGAGATATTTAACACCCAGAACAGGGAGTCAGAACATGCAGTTATAGCCAATTGGTCGGAGAGAGATGGGTCCTGCGTGAGGCAACCTGCGCTGTGATTGGTTGCTGTGGGTATAAGGGGGAGTTTCCCAGTTTTCCCGCCTTTTTTCCTTCTGTGTGTGCTCGGAGATTTACCTCAGGATGTTCCCACTGTGTTGATTTACCTGACGACGCTGTCTGCCCGACTGCCTTGTTTGCTCTAAATATATTCATTTATGTAAAACGACAAGTTCGCTTCAGCGCCTCTGACCCCATTTGGACCCCGGCCGCGCAAGTCCCTGACAGGATGTTCTAAAAAGATCAAGATGGATTTGAAGACTGGGATGACATGAACAAGATGGAATTTAACATGGAGAAATGTAGAAAGCGGCCTTAGAGTAGACCTCTCTGAGGGAGTATATAGGAAAATTTAAATCAGAATGCATTACTGGTAGTCCTCAACTTAGAACATTTTGTTTCGTGAATGTTCGAAGTTACAATGGCACTGAAAAACTGGCTTATGACCATTTTTCACACTTATGACCATTGCAGCATTCCCCAGGGTCACGTGATCAAAATTCAGATGCTTAGCAACTGGTTCATACTTACAACAGTCGCAGTGTCCTGAGGTCACGTGATCCTCTTTTATGACCTTCTGACAAGCAAAGTCAAGGGGGAAGCCGGATTCACTTAACAACCTTGTCGCTAACTTAACTGCAGTGATTCGCTTAACACCTGTGGCAAGAAAGGTCATGAAATGGGACAAAACTCACTTAACAAATGACTCGCTTAGCACGGCGTGTGTGTGTGTGTCTGTATCTTCTTAGGCCTTCTCTGTGGGGGCTGCGGGCTTCTGGGGAGGGGGACCAAAGGCTGACTGCTCTTCCCCCTTCTCCCAGGGCAGTGTCCTTGGTCATCCCAGTCTCTCTGGCCCACACCTGTGGGCCTCGGGTCCCACCCATCCACACTGCTGGAGAATACACACACACACACACACACACACACACACACACACGCGTGTGTGCCAGGCTGGCTGCTGTTCACCCGGTTCAGCCCCACCAGTAAAGCACGGCAGCCCTGAGGACTTCCAGCCTCTCAGCCCCAGAGCAGCCTGGCAGCACCAGCAGGTGGGTCCTTCCCAGACAGGTGCTGATCTGCTCCCCATTTCCTTTCTAGGCTTTCCAGGAGATCAGCTCAGGCGGTGTGTGTGTGTGTGTGTGTGTGTGTGTGTGAGGAGGAGGGTGAAGGAAATCCCTTTGCATTAGTCTGATCAACACAAGGGAACCGGTCCAATTTGGCAGCCTGGCACGGGGTGAGGGGGGGGGGGCTGGCGCTCATCCTAACCCTCCGAGGTACGTGCAGGTAGAAATCCTCATTCCAGGAAGGGATCTCTTCTGCCCGGACTTGTTTCCCGGGGAGGGGAGGGGGGCTAACTGGCCGGAGGGGAGCTGGGCAGCCTTTCTTCTGTGCCCCCAAGTGGTGTTAGGTCCAGGGCTATCGGTGCAGAGTTAGCACAAGCTAAGAGGGTCCACGGGGGCCTCCGTCTCCCAGCTGCAAATGCTGGACCCAGCCCTTCTCCTGGCATCTCCCACCAGCTCAAGAGTTACTACCCAAAGGAATCCCTGCTCTCCGGGAATCTCAACGTGGCTTCTTCCCTTCCATCGTCTCCTGGCTGGCCTCTGACTGCCGGGCGGGGCGCCCTCCCCCTCCTGAGCTTTCCAGCACCCTCGGCCAGGAAAGACGAGGCAGCCCCCTCTCCGTCCCCTTTGGCTCTGCCAGGACCAGGCTTGGCTCCCCTGGGAAGGCCAGTTCGGACAGCCGGACACCTCGCCTTCCCTTCCTCGGTTATGGCCTCAGCCCAACTGGGAGCCCCCCTCCCCAGGCTGGGACCCAGCAATGGACCGGACCTGGGTGTTGAGTTATGAAGGCTGGACGCCCTTGATCTAAGAGGGCTCCGGGGACCGAAATGCGGCTTCCCCTTCCAAGAGGGCGGCTGTGCTTTTCGCTTTCAGCTTTACTTCATTCTCTGCCTTTATTTTCTTGCCCGAGGAGCTTCCACTTGTGTCTTGCATTAAACCCCACCGAAGAGACAAAAGCATTTTACATTTTTCTTAACAAGTCCCCTTGCATTTATTATCCAATTACTCCCCCTTTGTCTCTTGTTCCCTCCCTGGGGCAAAAGGCAGCCTTTAAATCAGCAGCAGGTCCGAGGAATGTAAGAGGATCCCAGAGGGGCTGGATGCAGAAGCCCCGGTCTCTGCGGGGAGCCGAGAGGCTTTGGGGCCACAGGGCAGACACAAAGACAGGCAGGCAGACCGCCAAGGCCCCTCCTAAGGGGATGGAGCTAGGGCTAGCTCAGCATAGACCTTTCTCCATGGAGATACTCCGTCATCCAGGTCACGGATGACGTCCCAAAGGTGCTTTTTCCAAAAGGCAACTGGAAAAAGATTCCTCAGTACTAAAGAGGCAGCTAAACCACTGAATAATGAAGAACTGAAGAAGCTTCTTGGATGAGAAGAGAAACATTTTCAAAGGAAAAAAACAGGCAAGAAAGTCCAGTTGCCTTTTGGAAAAAGCTCCCTCTTCTCTCCTGGCTGAGGGTGCCGGGACCCTCAGGGGGTGGTGACGCCCCACCCTGCAAACCTGGGGGAGCCCCCGGCCGGAGGAGGCCGCCCAGGGTCCGTGGTGGTCAGCAGGAATATTATTTATTGTATTGATTTACTCCATTTCTACCCCCCCCATCTCACCAAAGTGACTCTGCGCAATTTACGACACTAGTGGCAGGAAAAGACCTGGGGGTCCTTGTCGCCAGCCCTGGGGGGGGAGGCGGGGGGGGGGAGAGTCACCTCCTGGCCTGGAGGCAAACTCAGGCTTCAGACGGGCCTCATATCAGGCAAACGAAGGGAGGCGTCTAGAGGCCATTTTTCAGGTGCTGCTGTTTGAATATTTTATTACAGATGGGTGGGTGGTTTTGAGCTGTAGCGTGGAAGGTGGATCTCTGGGGGACTTTTCACGTAGAGGCAGTCCTCGACCTACGACCACAGAGGAGCTAAGCAAGACAGCTGTTAAGTGAGTTTTGCCCCAGTTTACGACCTTTCTTGCTGCAACCGTTAAGGGGATCGCTTGACAAGTCGATCAGTTGATAAGTTAGAAACAGTGTTCTTAAGTGATCCTGGCTTCCCCGTTGACTTCGCTTGTCAGAAGGTCGCAAGACGGGGTCACGTGACCCCGGGAACATTGCGACCGTCATAAATAGGAGTCAGGGACACGGCGACCGGCGTAAATCCATGCCAGCTGCCAAGCAGCCGAACTGTGGTCACGTGACCCTGGGGACGCTGCAACAGTCGTTAAGTGTGAAAAATGGTCCTCAGTCCCTTTTTTCAGTGCTGTTGCGCTGCAGTCACTAAACGAACTGTTGTAAGCCGAGGACTGCCCGTATATATTTTCTACTGCCGGGACCGAAAATGTGCCACAGGGAGAGGCAAAATATGCCGTCACCCGACTGCAAAGCCGGCATCCAGCCCAAACGACGGGGCTGAGGAAGTGGAGCCACCCCCCGGTTGTCACCCTGGGCTTTCCGGGGCCAGCAGAGAGACCCCGGCCTCCTCGATGGGGGCCGCTGAGCCCTTGGGAAGGGTCCAACCTGTTCCTGGGCAGCAGACCCGACTGTGCCGCGCGTGCAATTCTGGGAAAGAACCAGACCGGCGATTTTAGTTCAAAACGTGCACCTGGAATTGGGGGGGGGGGGAACGGGTAATTTTTCAGGCCCCCAACCGGAGACCCTCTGGCTGCGAGGCCAAGTTGGACAGATGGACGGACGGAAAGGCAGTCCTGGATACGGCCCCCCTCGCCCTGTTCTCGTTCCCACAGCACCCCCTGCTGGGGGAAGACCGGGGAGGGCCACCTGGGCAAAACATCTGGCGGAAAAGCACATTCCGTCCCCGGCCGCTGAGCCGTGTCCCTACAAATAAAAGTTCAAAACGGCGTCAAGCTGCAACTCTGAAACTGTAAAACAGACTCGCTTCTTGAGACGGCGACGGGACTGGCCTCTCCAGGGTAGGGAGAGCAGGTCTCATCAATCATAACCTTGGCCGGTTCTAGTGCCACTAAAATAGTTTTACAGCCCCGATCTCTGCAGATCCCTTTCCAAAACAGTGACTTGAAATGCATTTGAAGCTGAGCTTTCTTCTCCTGCCCCCAACTGCCTCCCCCCCCCCTCCAATTTGGCCCATCTCTCCTCTCTCCTAAAGATGCTGATTGAGGGACCTCCAGACATTTGGAGGGCACCAAACGGGTGAAACTACGTAGCTGGCAGCGAGGAGCACCTGGCAATGGCGTCTCGTTCCTTCGGGTGCATCAGCTGCCAAGAGAAAGGTAACGCTGATCACAGAAGGCCCTGGCTGACGATCTGGAGAGAGGTTGCCAGATTCAATCAGCGGCATCTCCACGACGACACCGCCTCAAGTGGAGACAGACCCAAGAATAGAAAATTCTAGATTGCCACAACAGCTCTCAAGGCTACCGTCCAACCTACCTTCCCCTGTGGGTTTCTAGAAAATGGCCCCAGTCATCCAGAGCAGAAAGGTCCTGCCTCGCCTTCAAGGAGCCATCTGGAATTGGAGAGGAAGAGAAGAAGGACCAGGGGTGACGTGAGAGCAGACTTCCAATATTTGAGGGGCTGCCCCAAGGAAGAAGAGGAGGGGGTCCACCTATTCTCCAAAGCGCCTGAAGGCAGGAGAAGAAGCAACGGATGGAAACTCATCAAGGAGAGAAGCAACCTGGAACTCAGGAGGAAATTTCCTGACAGCGAGAACAATTAACCAGTGGAACAACCTGCCTCCAGAAGTTGTGGGTGCTCCATAATGGAGGTTCTCTCTAAGCGGTTTACAGACTCAGCCTCTTCTCCCCAACCATCTGGATCCTCGTTTTACTGACCTCAGATGAATGGAAGGCTGAGTCAACCTTGAGCCGGTCAGGATCGAACTGCTGGCAGTGGGCAGAGTCAGCCTGCAATACTGCATTCTAACCATTGCGCCACCAGGGCTCATGCTTGGTATAAACACATGTTCCATTTAATTAAAAACTGAATAAACAATATATAAAAACCGTAATTAAAAAATAGTTAAAATGAAAACAAGAAAGAAACAAACTCAAAGGGCAGACTTGAGGGACCACGAGGTCTTTTCTGTGGTCAGTTTTCTATCTTCCTAGGACAAAGCTTGAGTCGTTCCACCGCTGTGATTTTCACTGCGAATTCTGGGGGGAAACCCACCCCACCCCTCCCCAGTTACCCCTTTCCTCGGCACAGCCGTGCTTTTTCCGAAGGGGAAAAGCTTTCCAGGAATCCGGTTAACTGACTAGACTTGACAGTTAATTGATGGCAACAAAACGGCTGCCTCTTCAAAAGCGGAATTAAGGGCGGCTTAATTCCACAGAAGCCGGGAAAAGTCACCGCTGAGCGGGTAAATCCACCTGCCGGGCGGGGAGGCTTCCGCTGGGGCCACGGATCTCGGCTGCCTGCCTTCTCCCCAGCAGCTGCAGCACCTGCCCTTCTGCTCTGGGGGGCTGGTCAGGAAGAGGGGAAGGTGGGGAGACAGGTGGGCAGCGGGAGGGGCAGAAATCTGTGAAATGATAATACAGGCAGTCCTTGACTTACAACCGCAATTCAGCCCAAGATTCGGTTGCAAAATGAGTCAGTTACTAAGTGAGTTTTGCTCCATTTTACCACCTTTTTTGCTAAGGGAAACACTGCCATTGTTAAGTAATAACACAGTTGTAAAATGAATCATTGCAGTTGTTGAGTTAGTCACACAGGATTCCAGCTCGGAGGTCTGAGCAGTCAAATCAGGAAGCTGATCCGAAGGGAGACAGGCTGCCTTCCAGGCCAGCGCGGGAATCTCGCCAGGGCCCAGCGACACCTCCAATTCATCCCCAGTGAAGGTTGAGTGACGTCTCCAATTAGGGAAGGAGGGCAAATGTCCCAATCTTCAAAAGAAGATTCTCAGATAGAAATGTTATAGAAAAGGTAGGTTCTCTGTCTGTCTGTCTGAGTGTTTCTTAACGTTGACAACTTTAAGATGGGTGAACTTCAACTCCCAGCTGGCTGGGGAATCCAGGGAGTTGAAATCCACCCATCTTAAAGTTGCCAAGCTTGAGAAACACTGATCACTCTATCGTCTCTTCTACCTATCATCTGTCTGTCTGTCTGTCTGTCTACCATTATCATCTCTTTTTTGTGTACCACATCATCAATACAACAACCACATTCCCAACCTTTTCTCAACAAAGCCAACCCAGGCCGGTTATAAAACCAGCTGCGCCTGGACAACAGAAGGCCAGCTTTCTCCGCCCTGCGTTGCAACGGCAGGCCACAAATGAAAACCTGATCTACGGACGCCACCCAAAAGCTGAGGATGATCTTGAGGTAGTGCAAACCATGAAGGAAGGAAGCAAAAGAGAGGCTTTCATCCAATAAATCAGGGGTCCCCAACCCCCCGGTCCGTGGACCAGTACCGGGCCGCGGCATGCCAGCAACCGGTCCGCACAAACAAGCGAAGCCCCCTCCGTGGGATGCAGGCAGCACACAAAACCACACACCCTCCGGTCCGCAGAAAAACCTTTCTCCACAGAACCGGTCCCTGGTGCCCAAAAGGTTGGGGGCCTCTGCTCTAAAGGGGATTTCAGCTCCCTTCCCAAGCAGGGAGGGCAGCCCTGCTCAGGCCCAGAGAAAGAAGCCAGATTTCCCTTGCAGGAGCCTAAGCTGAGTGCTCGGCAGGGAGAGTCCTCTGGCAGGAAAAGTCACCGTTGGGGAAATAATCAGAAACTGCGATCACAGGGCTGCAATATTTAGCCTATGTGCGAACTGGAAACTGTTACCCGGGTCCAACACAGCCCGTTTTACAGCAAGAGGGGGAACATGCTAAAAAAACTGAGGAGACAGGGGGGGAAAAGACAGAAAATAAAATTACCAATTCACATTTTTCCTGTGGTTTCTCCTAGCTAAAGGAACGATATAATTTAACCTTTTAACTATTTTTCTGCTTGTTTTATAACTTGTGTGTTAACAGGGAGACGGGCGGCATAAAAAAAATCAATCAATCAATCATTGTAGAGGTCTTCCACTGGTGGCTAAGGGAGACAATTTCTTGAGGCTTCTTGAGGAAGCTTTCTGTAATTTCAGATATTTTTGCCAAAGGTCTGATCTCTGCCTTGCGATGGGGAGTGGAAGACAACCTGTCCAACGGAGGTGATCACAGCTAAAAATCTTTGACACACCCGGCTGTGTGGGTATCCTGATATTCTGGAGAACTGAGATCTGTGGGTGGCCTTCAAAGGACAAAGACCCCGGGGGACAGTAATAGCCTGCCTCGGTTACCCGAAAGGACACATGGAAGTAATTTCACTTGTTCTCCATTGTTCGAGAGCGCAGAACTTAAATTTCAAGATTTAAGCATCTATCAGGGACGCTTTGATTTAAAATCCTGGGCTGACCAGGGTGCCCTAAACTTAAGGATTCTACTAACTGGTACCCAAGTTAATTTATTTATTTGTATCCTGCCTTTTATATTTTTACAAACAACTCAGGGTGGCAAACATACCCAACACACTTTCCTCCTCCTAATTTCCCCACAGCAACAACTCTGTGAGGTGGGTTGGGCTGACCAAGAGTGGTCGGCCCAAAGCCACCCAGCTGGCTTTCATGCCTGAGGCGGGAGTTGAATTCGCCGTCTCCAGCTTTTGAGCCTCGTACCTTAGCCAGTAGGCCAGGCGTGTTCAACCTTGGCAACTTGAAGACTTGTGGACTTCAACTCCCAGAATTCCCCAGCCACCTATAGGAATTGTGGGAGTCGAAGTCCACAAGTCTTCACGTTGCCAAGGTTGGGAACCCTTGCATTAGAACAGGGGTAGGCAACCTTGGCCCCTTCATGACTCGTGGACTTCAACTCCCAGAATTCCTGAGCCAGCCATGCTGAGGGGAAAGGGAGAGGTTTCCAAGCTGAGCCAGGCTGGCTCAGGAATTCTGGGAGTTGAAGTCCACCAGTCATAAAAGAGCCAAGGTTGCCTACCCCTGCGTTAGAGCAAATCAAGGACTACACTTTTGACTCCCTCTCCAGTAGGAATTTCACAATGCTTTTACCTCACTAATTCAACTTAATAATCAACAATCAAGTAGCCAAATACAAAATCTAGTACCTTTTTTTAGCAGACATTCAGCATGTATTCTGAAATTCTACCTATTTTCAGCTGAGGGGGTTGCTCCACAGCTTCTCAATAGGTTGGAGAAGTGGACCAGAAACATTAGAGGGAAACTTCACAGAGACAAATGCAATGTAGAGGACCGATTAAACGGAGAGGACTGATTGACAACACCCTTGCAGGAAAGACACTGGAATGACGGACATCGACCGAGCCTCTGGTCGGCATCAGCCGAAGAAGAAGCAGCTTCCAAGTCATGGGAACTAACTGCGCCCGTTGATTCTGTATTGATGTTGGGTTTGTCAAACGCATGAAAAAAAACTGAACCCAATTCTGGACACCAAAGTTTGAGGGAGGTTAAGACCGAAGGAGGTTCTGGAACCCGGACACCAGACTAGGACAAAAATCTGATGAAAAGAGCTGGTGGGAACCAAGTACGTGTAAAATGGAGATGACGATGGCCATGATCATGAGACTTCAACGGTCCAAGAAGGAATGCCAGGTCTGACCGCAACAGAGAACCCCTTGGAGCAGGTCAAGCATCTCTTGGGGATACTTTCAGACATTGAGATAGGGTCTCATCTCAGGGGTCCCATGACTCCCATTTTTGGGACTTAGTCGCCATGTGGAGCTTCCGTCCAAATTCAGAGTAGGGCTTCTTCATTGCATGAAAAGAGCAGGGCTCTTAATCTGGTTTTTCCAGGAAGCGCCACCCCTCCCTCCAGCATAGCGAAAGTTCGGGGATGGTGCCCCTCTGGTTTTGAAAGCCCCCCCCCTAAACTCCTTGGCCCTGAAGGGGAAGGCGCGAGAAGGAGGAATGGGAAGAGAAGGGAGCCGACCCACTCCGGGAGGGCTGAGGAAGGCTTGGGCCCCCCTTCCCCACAGCTGATGGGGCACATTCAGCATGCACGCCCATGTCGGCCTTAGAAACCGGTGGCACTGCATCATCGTGGCAGCTGGGACAAAGCCGGGTGTCTTTCATTAACAAAGATGGTTTAAATGAGAAAGGGCATCAGTCATTGCATCTCGGCTTCATTCAGGCTTTCTCTCCTGCCCGATCCATCTGCGCTGCCAAGGGGTGACATAAGCCAGGCCCCTCTGCCTGGGACGCCCCACACGCAGACTGGCACAGCCTGCCTTCCCCACAAAGGCCTCCGCTGCTCCCATGGGAGTTTGCCAACCCCGGAGACTGCCTATTCCCCACCCCGATGGCCAAGGTGTCCCTCCTGAACACGGGTGGGGCGTTTCTTCACGAAGAGACCCTTTCTGGAGGGTGCGTGTGCAAGGAATGCCAGTCCTCCCAGACCCGCACCTTTCTCACCCACGCAACAGGAGGCAAAGCCTTTCCCCAAGCAACCTGGGCAGACAGAAGCCGAAGGGAGGAGGCCAACGGGCTTCTTCCGGCATCGTGGCAGAGCCCACCACCACTCAACGCATCCCGCCCGGGGTCACCGGCCCTGGCGCTCAGCAGGCCACCCACTTCTGCCGGCTTCCTTCTGTCCTTGGCACAAGAAAGCCAGCCCAGAAACGGTGGCCACCAACTTGAGGGCTATTGAGAGGATGATGGCCGATAGGAAGAGGGGTCCCTGGCCTGGCGCCCCAGCCCTGCCCCACCTCCTCCTCCTCCCTTCCTCCCTGAAGACCTGACGGTCTTTAGTCACACATCTTAAAAGAAGCACAAAATGGAGCAACACAAAGGCCTACTTGTCTCAAGTCGATGAAGGCCAGCAGCAGCGTGTCCCCTTGGAACCCAGGCACCGGCCCGGATCTGGCAAACTCTGTGGGAAAGAAGAGGGGATGAAAAGCACTTTTAACTCACCATGGACAGGGAGATTGGCAGACGGATGACAGCGGAGACAACGGCGGCCGGGGGGGAGGAGCGCCCCACTTCTAAGGAGTCAGGTCCCCCTCCCCGCCTGCTTTTTGTTCACCCTTCAAAATTTGTGTCATCAAAACACCATTAATTCCCCCGTCCTGACAGCAAGGAAACTGTACTAATTTGACCTGAAATTTATTCCCATGAGCCTCGCTGGGCTTCGGAGTATTTGTTTTGTGAGCGGACAAACAATTTGCAAAGAAGAAAAGCATTTGGGAGATGGGAGGAAAATGGGGAGGGGGTCTCCGATGGAAAAACTTTTCCTCCCGACACAATCAAATCTTCAGCTGTGAAATCCTTTTCAGTTCCGAAAGCTATTTATATCTGGGGGCACTCGAGGAATTTTCTAATTTCATGCCTGTCACCGTGATCCAGGCCCATTTGTCAGAAATAAATAAACCAAGCGTCTCCATTAATTATGCTGCCGCAGAGGAGCCTCGCCAGCAGATATGACATCCTTGGACAAAGAAGGGAAAACGTGAAGGACTTCCCTCCTTGTGGAGAATATCAATTATTTCGAAGGGGGCCAGGTTAGCGACGGTTGAGAAGAGGGAGCATGGAGGGAAGATGGTCCCCCAGGAGAGGGAGGCTCGCCTCTCGGAGGCGGCTGTGTAAACCAGTTGACCGGGGTACAGCTGTGCAAAGCAGCCTTCTTCCCCATCCTATGCCGAGTAGGAACTACACAAGTGGTCTAAGCGGGATCTGTGGAAGACGTTGGGGAAAGCTGGCTGGAACCAAGCAACACGGAGGAGACCGAGGTGGGACCCGGGGCATGCTGAAGGGAAGCACCTCCAGCTTCCTCCATCTTGTTTCAGCCAGTTGGATAAGCCAGAAGCGCTTTCTCCCAGAGCTGCTCCCCCCCCCCGTTGGCACACAGGCCATGAGGGAAGGCTCTCGTTTTATTGCCCAAATGAGTTGCTGGCCGCATGATTCTCCACCATCATCGATTCAAGAGGCTGAAGAAATAGACAAAGCTGGGTCAGGAGCTGCCTCGCCTTAAAAGACCCTGGTGGGCATCCTAGAGGCCAAGCGGGCGAGGCAACTTTGTAAGAAGGGCCAACAGGACACGCCAGAGCAGAAGAAGAAGAATTCAGCTTCTTGCAGCCCCCTCAAGGTCTGACCATGATGGTCCCTTCGTGACGAAACAGATGTTTGAGAAGCCCACCTTGAATTGTTTAGCCACTCGCTGAAAACCAGCTATGAATTTTCCATTATTGACATTTAAACTCCAGTCAACCTTTAACAGAGGATGAATATTCATTATTTGGCTGTGTAACTCTCTTCCTCCTAAAGGAGCTTCAGGGGACGCTGGAGGCCCCGAGTTCCAGTCCCACCTTAGGGGCAAAGGCAGCTGGATTACCTTGGCCCAGACACCTTCTCTCAGCCCTGGGAAGCAACCCCAGGATAGACCCAGCACTTGACCCCCAACTGCCGTGGCCACCCGGGAAATGTCTGTTTTGGCTTTAACGCCCAGGGAGAAAGGAGTATCAGCCAAACCACAGAATAACAGAGTTGGGAGTTGGAAGGGTCTTCTGCTCCAACCCCTGCTCAAGGACCTCGTCCAGGTCAGATGGCTGTCCAATCTCTTCTTAAAAAACCTCCAGCGATGGAGCACCCACAACTTCTGAAGGCAAATTGTTCCGCTGGTTCTGCTGGTTCTCACTGTGGGGAAATCCCTCCTTGATTCTAAGCTGGATCTCTCTTTAAAAATCGTAAAATTCTTTAGGTCTGTCACGAGCCATCCTTTCCTCGACAGCCAGATGTGCTGAGCGCTGATCCTAAATCACCTCTTGGCTGAACCTCCCCTGGACGGCTCTTTGGCTGGTGGCTTTATGACTTTCCCTGCAGCTTAATTGGGGGGCTCTTCTTCGGGGACCCCAACTGCACTCTCGGGACTGTAACCGGAGGGAAGTTCCTTAATGGTGGCAGGCAAAAATAATGTCACCCTCCATCCATCCCCGGATCGTCCTTAACGGTCCAATGACTGAATAACGAAGACGCTGCCCAAACGTCCCAGAGGTGCTTTTTCAAAAGGCAACTGGACTTCTTTCTTGGATTTTTTTTTCTTAAAAACATTTCACTTCTCATCCAAGAAACTTCTTCGGTTCTTCTTCAGTGAAGAAGCTTCTTGGATGAGAAATGAAACGTTTTCAAGGGGAAAAAACAGGAAAGGCCAGTCGCCCTTTGGAAAAAGCGCCTTTGGCACAAGCAGAACCCTGGATGGCCGAGAATCTCCACAGACGTGTTGTCCAAGCCTTGAACGTGGAGAATTACTCAGAGCAAGAGGCTGCTTCCTGGCACTTAGCCTCGTAACTGGAATAGTTCCAGCTAAGCCACAACGTCCACCAGGTCTGGTCACCTTCCAGGCCACAGTTTGGAAGGGTGATAAGAAACCAGCTCCCCTTCACAGTCCCAGGATTGCCTATCCTCCTCTTCCTCCTCCTCTTCCTCTTCCTCCTCCTCCTCCTCCTCCTCCTCCTCTGTCATATGCCTGTTCTTATTATATTGCTTCTTTTCCGTTTAGTGTATTGTGAGCCTCCCAGCCTCACATGGCACCAAATGGAACAGAATAAATAAAAATATGATCCCATCTCCTCCTCCTCCTCCTCCTAGAAAAACCATACAATTTATCTTAAGCAGGTCCATCCAGATTTATGCAATTAATTTATTTATATACTGATGTAATCTCCATGGACTCCTGGCAGTTTACATCAGTGAAAACAATAATAAACAAAATTAAAACTCTGAAAATACCAAACATTCATCAGACAAGGAACAGATGGAACCACTCAGCACCCCCCCCCCAAAGGCCTTCGGGCACGACCCCGTTTTTACTAGGGCCCAAAGGGCCTTCAGGTGGGCAGCAGCCCCGAAGGGCGGGAAAGACCGGCGCCTGCCTCTGCCGCCCTCGTCTCCTCCCCGTGGGAACCTGGGCGCCTGGATCCCACCCGGGGAAGGCCTTCTGCATGTCCTCGGGTGTCAGGCCATGCAGGGCTGAGAGGGGTTAAAACTAGCGCCACTGGCCTTGGTGTATCCCCGAAGGCCAGTTTTTCCGTTATGAAGGAGCTTGAGGTAGACACCTCATTTAAAAAAAGTGAAATACTGGAAAGTAGATGAGCCATTACGAAAAGGCTCCACGGTCCACAAGGCTTCTGTTCAAGAGATCAAGCACCGAATTCCATTTCCATTCACTTTTGTGGAGATTCTGAGATTTGAGGCCTTAAGATCATTTGAGGCCTCCTTTTTTATGACTTTGTACTTCTGATTTTGTTCCCTCGACCCCTGAAGTGGTAAAAGAGGAAGAGAAGGAGAAGGAGAAGGAGGAGAAGATGTTGAGTAGCACAGATAATCTTTTATGGGTGTGGAAGCACAGTCTGTTGCGTTGCCTCTGCCTCGACATGATCTACGGACTAATCCAGAACATTCTTCCCAGGTTGGGGCAGAATCAGGGATCCCTCCTGGAGCTGAACCTGGAGGAGAAAGTTGCGCCACAGATTCCCCATCTCTGAAACACGCTAGTCTAGGTTGGACTGATGGTCCACATGAGGAATATCTGTGGTCTTCCTAGAGCAGCTTGTAGACAGTGGCTACCTCTGCAGGCCCCCCTGGCCTTTTCAGGGGGTCCACGGCTTCCGTTTCCCCTCGAGGGCAAATCACCCCGATGCTTCCTGCCTTGACTGTGTCCAGCGAAGAGGAAGCTTATCAACGAGGAAGGCAGATTCGCTTTAACGACCGTGTTGCTAACTTAACAACTGCAGTGATTCACTTAACCAATGTGGCAAGAAAGGTCGTAAAATGGGGCAAAACCCATTTTGCAAATTTCTCACTTAGCAACATAAACTTTGGGCTCAATTGTGGTCGTAAGTCGAGAACTATCTGTACATAAAAAACAGCTGGGAATTCCAGTGCACTGTGATGTAAAGAAGGCCACTTTATGATTGGTGGACTTCAATTCCCAGAACCCCTCAGCCAGCTGTGGGGAAAGAGGCGTGAGAAGGTCAGGGTGTTTCTCCGACATTTTCCTTCTCCTACGTCTCCAACCCAGGCTAACTCAATGAGCTAATTTGGGGGTCCCAAAGGTGCTTTTTCAAAAGGCCACCGAACTTTTCTTTGTTTTTTTCCTTGAAGAGGTTTCGCTTCTCATCCAAGAAGGCTCTTCAGTTCTTCGGTTCGGTTCAGTTCCGTTCTTCAGAACTGAAGAAGCTTCTTGGATGAGAAGCAAAATGTCTTCAAGGAAAAAAACAAAGAAAAGTCAAGTCCAGTTGCCTTTTGGAATAAAAGCAGCTCTGGGACAACCAGGACCTGGATGACTGAGCATCTCCAGAGACACAAAGGTGGGGGTCTTTTGACATAATGTCCTCCCAGGCCAATCTGGTGAAGAGTTGGGAGGTGGGAACTGTAATCTTTTTTTTGGGGGGTGGGGGGTCTCCCTAGGCATCACAGGGGTGACTTTCTAGGAACTTATTCCACTGAGCTGAAAAGGCAGGAGGGCCAGTCCCCAAAGCTCTCCCTGATTCCAGCCTGTCCCAACTCTCTCAGTTCAACTTTTGCACCTGGCTGTTGTCTTAGGACAGCATTGCTTCTGACTCCCCAACCAGCTTCCTTCTAGAAGATTCTGTTTCCCGACTTTATGCCTGTCACAGCCCAGGTGGAATCATAGCTCCGCTTTTGAAGGAGAGATTGACGGAGGAACTGAACGGTCGGGAAGAAATAAAGAAATAAGACCAGCCACTTTGCCGTATCCCAAGGCTTTCACCAAAATTCAGCCCTGGACTTGGAAGTTCCCCTGTTTTACATTTTGGAGTGTGTTAGAAGCCCTCTGGGAATTATCCTTCTCCATTTCTCTACTAACAGCTAATATTGGCCTCATCTGGTTATTGGGCTCCTCCCCAAGGCAAGCGGGCATAACTATATTATATAAAAAAAGATGCTGAGACTCTAGAAAGAGCGCAGCGAAGAGCAACAAAGAGGATCAGGGGCCTGGAAGGTAAAACATACGAAGAACGGCTGCTGGAATTGGGTTGGTCTGGTTTAAGGAAAAGAAGGACCAGGAGTGACATGATAGCAGCGTTCCAGTATCTCAGGGGCTGCCCCAAAGAAGAGGGAGTCAAGCTTTTCTCCAAAGCACCTGAAGGCAAAGACAAGAAGCAACGGATGGAAACTAGCCAAGGAGAGAAGCAACCTAGAACTAAGGAGAAACTTCCTGACAGTTAGAACAATTAACCAGTGGAACCTCCGGCCTCCAGAAGTTGTACGTGCTCCATTACTGAAGGCTTTTAAGAAGAGACTGGACAGTCATTTGTCTCAAATAGTATAGGGTCTCCTGCTTGAGCAGAGGTTGGACTAGAAGATCTCCAAGGTCCCCTCCTATCCTGTTATTATGTACTGAGGACCCACCGCCTTCTGCTCCCTCCCTCCCGTAACCAGACCCCGAGCGAGCGGCAGCCTTACGTTCGCACTCCGCCACGTCCAGGCTGAACTGCTGCAAGGCGCCCAGGGACAGCTGTCGGACTTCGGCTTCCAGGAGCTGCTGCATCAGCGAGGTGGACAGGTGCTTGCAGGCGGACATGCAGGCGGTCTGTGCTACCTTGCCCTGGAAAGCAGAGAGAGAGGCCTGCAGGTGAGTCTCAGAGCAGGAGGCAGAGCTGGCAGCCCCTTTTCTCAGGTGACTTCCCCACACGCCATTCGTCCCCCGTTTGCACCTCATGCGTGTTCCCCAACTGAAACAACCCACCACAACGGGCCCCTCAGCACAGACGGGAAATAACGCGAAGCCAGTCTCAAGACTTAAAATTGCTGAGAGAAAGATCCAGTCCTCTCACCCTGTTCCCTGAAAGGCTACAGAAGCTCTCTTTCAACGCAGCTCCCGTCTCAAGCCGCCTCCGTTAATGACACTCAAGAGAATTGGGGAACTTAAAAATTGGGGAACACACGTTTTGGTACGTCAGTGTCCCCAATCGCGCCTGGATATTTCTGCCTTTACCCTGCTGTCTCTACATTTTATGTACTTCTGTCTCTACATTTTATGTACTTCTGTCTCTACATTTTATGTACTTCTGTCTCTACATTTTATGTACTTCTGTCTCTACATTTTACAGGCTCCGCTCCTAAGAGTCAGGACGATACACAAGAGCAACGGTGCGCCCGATGAAAGCTGCCTGCATGCCTTGTGTCCAAAGAGATCTGAAAATAGCCGAAATAATTCAAAAGCCCCGGAAGAGGGAAAGGCCGTTTGTCGGGAAGAGCCCCCCCCCCCCATGCAGGCCAGGCTGCCGTGGGTGCCGGCCCTTTGAAATTGCAAGTGACTTAGGACCGTTTTTCACATTTATGACCATTGCGGCACCCCCACGGCCAAGTGATCAAAAGTCAGACACTTGGCAGCTGACTCACATTTACGACGGTCGCAGCATCCCGGGGGGGTCACGTGATCCTCTTTTGTGACCTTCTGACAAGCGAAGTCAGTGGGGGAAGTTTAATGTGTTACTAACTTAACAACTGCAGTGATTCATTTAACAACTGTGGCAAGAAAGGCTGTAAAATGGGGTAAAATTCATTTAACAACTGTCTCGCTTAGCCACAGAAATTTTGGGCTCAATTGTGGTCATAAGCCGAGGACTGTCTTTCACTTCCATTTTCATGGTGTAAAGTCTGATGCGAGCCAGGTGGGAATCTCTCTCTCTCACACTGAGTTGAAGTCCACAAGTCTTCAAGTTGTCAAGATTGGACACCTCTGATCTAAGTGGAATCAAACCTTCCAAGATTCAGCACGATCTTCACTCTAAAAGGTGCTTTTTCTTGGAAGACGTTTCGCTTCTCATCCCAGAAGCTTCTTCAGTTCTGCCTGAATGGTGGAGGATGGAAGGATTTACATTCCTTGCAGTCATCTGGCCCCTTGGGGGTTTATCTGTGCCCTCAGGGTCACCTGAGTGGTGCAAATGGGTGTCAGATGGGTCTGCAACCTAGGTTAACCTCCAGCTGGCCTCAGGGACTCTCAGAGAGAGTATTAATGACCAGATGACTGCAAGGAATGTAAATCCTTCCGCTCTCCACCATTCAGGCAGAAGCGAAGAAGCTTCTGGGATGAGAAGCAAAACTTCTACAAGGAAAAAAACCAGGAAAGTCCAGTTGCCTTTTGGAAAAGCGCGTTTGGGGCAACCGTGAGCCTGGATGACGGAGAATCTCCCCAGATATCTTCGTTCTGCCTTCAGAGTCCAGGGGCAGGTATTTTTGGGAGGCGAGAAACCTGCGCGGAAGCCAGACAGTGACTGATGCGGATGAGCGGCTTCTCTGGATGTGGCACCAGGATCCCCTCTGCTCCTCCACGTGCCTCACCTTGCCTGGAGGAACGTGATCAGCTGAACTCTCCCTCTTGCTCACTAGAGATAAATCTTTCCTGATTAATTGTGAAGCCTTGGGGGAAACTATGAGGAGGGAGAGGCAGCTGCAAGGGAAACCATCCAGGCCGAGAATCCAAAGAGAGAACCCAGAAAGCAAGTGCAAGAGAGATAAAAAAAACCGGGTGAGGCTGATTACATTCCTACAAAAAAAGACGGGAATTCCTATTTTTCCTGTGGTTAAAAACAACAGAGAGGAGAGAGAGAGAGAAGGATGAGAATGATGAGAGTGAGAGTGAGACTGAGGAGGAGGAGGAAGAGAAGAAGAAGAAGAAGAAGAAGAAGAAGAAGAAGAAGAAGAAGAAGAAGAAGAAGAAGAAGAAGAAGAAGAAGGAAGAAGAAGAAGAAGAAGAAGAAGAAGAAGAAGAAGAAGAAGAAGAAGAAGAAGAAGAAGAAGAAGAAGAAGAAGAAGAAGAAGAAGAAGAAGAGGAGGAGGAGGAGGAGGAGGAGGAGAAGAAGAACAACAACAACAACAACAAGGAAAGGACAAGTCTACTGAAGCCAAAACTGGAGGCCAGAGCCACGAAGGAGAAGGGAGGATGGCCAGACCCCGGAGAACGGCCTTGGGACTGTCCTGTGAAAGATGGAGAGTCCACAGCTTCCACTGGGGGCTCACGTTCATTTAGAAAACCTGCCTTTCAAGGGAACAGCCACGTTGGTGTTTTTGCAGTTAAAAACCCCAAAGCCATCGTGGGTCACCTTGGACTCATTGTCACCAAAGCGCTGGGGGCCCTCAGTCCACCTCTTCAGGTCTACGGGCTGAAATCTTGAGAACGGGAGGCTTCCGGTTTTTGCAGCCCAAGCTATGCAAAGGCCAGCTGATCCATTATTCTAGGAACAAGGTCAGCTCGAAGCTTCCAAGCCAGGAGCAGCCCCGAAAGGTGGAATCGTGAATCGAAAAGATGCTGAAACGGTGGAAAGAGCGGAACCTAGAGCGGAGGAGAAATTGGCTGGCAGGGAAAACAATTAACCAGCCTAACGTCTCGCCTCCCGAAGTTGTAGTTGCTCCAGTGCTGAAGGTTTTTAAGGAGAGACTGGACAGCCATTTGTCTGAAATGCTTTAGGATCTCCTGCTGTTGGACTAGAAGACCTCCAGGCTCCCTTCCTAATCTGTTGTTCTGTTGTTCAGTCTTGCTTGCAGAGAGTGCAGCAGCACAAGACCCCTCAGCTTCCTTTCTTACTTCACTCCCAGTTTCCCAGGGTCCCAGTTCAGCCGTTCCCAAGTGTCCTTTTCTCTCCCCGATGGACTCAGCAAGAGGCCTCCAGGAAGGAGAATTTAGGCTTATCTTTTAGAAGGTGCATTGCTGGCCGTCCGGCGGAGAAGGCCAAAGTAGTGGGGCAACAGCAAGTTCGGGAAAGGGCTCCAGCTGCAGTTTGTGGTGTGTTTGGGAAGACCCTTCAACCTACAAGAGTATCTTGATTGTAAAATACATGCAGAGCAAAAGGGGGCTCTGTCCAGAGGTTTGGCCTGCCAAACCACACACACACACACCACACACAGCCTGGTGCTCCTCTAGACGAGGCCATCTTCACACACACCCCACGTGAAGTTCTGGACCACAGCCGGCCAGTTTTCTCGGGAAAAGGTCACAAAACGTAGTTGAGACTTCCAACTGTGGAACAAGGCACACAACTTGTCTCTTCTGGAATTCAAGCCTTTGAAGTCTATTTTTAATGCTAATGAAGCCTTGGGGCCAAAAACAGCCCCCTTTTAATTATCCTTCCTGCTTACAATGTTTTGGATGAACGAAAGTTTCTCCTCTTTGCCAGGTAAAATTAGTGCTTTATTCTAAATAGACATAATACCTTCTCATCTCCAAAAGCCGGGGAGGATAATAAAGGGAGCAATTTCAAAAGGAAAAAAGAAAACCACAATTATTTATTCTATTCTAGTGAAGAGGAATCTACAGAAGGACTGAATAATCCAGGAAAGGGCTGCACAATTCTGATCTGGCACCCTCCAAAAATAAAAGAGAGAGAGAGAACTCCTGAAATTCAGGACATGTTTGGACAAGCCTTGCAATCCGCGCTGGAGGAGAAAGTCTTCAGGGTGCCATCACCCGCCAGAAAAGGTCCACCAAATGCTGGTCCCTCATTCTGTACACCGACCACAACATTCTGTGATGTAATATCATGTGTTTCAAGAGGTCCACTAAGAGCGGTGATGGCAGCCACTCCTGTACTCTTGTTTAGTCTAGAGACGTTTTGCTTCTAGAAATGAAGACCATCACCCCATTTCTCCACACCCAACAGCTGTTGACTCGCCTTTCAACACTCATCTGGGGACCTCAACTGGCACCGTACTTAACGGAACAGAACCAGAGAGTAGGAAGGGAGCTTGGGGGTCCTCTAGTCAAACAGGAGACCCTCTACCACAGGGGTCTTCAAACTTGGCCCTTTGATGACTTGTGGACTTCAACTCCCAGAATTCCTCAGCCAGGCATGCGTGCATGGCTGAGGAATTCTGGGAGTTGAAGTCCACAAGTCATCAAAGGGCCAAGTTTGAAGACCCCTGCTCTACCATTTCAGGCAGATGACTGTCCAGTCTTCTCTTAAAAACTTGAGGGGAGCCGCCGGTCACCTGAACATCTCTCCAAACTCTGAATGCTCCATTCTGCTACTGAGAAGGAGTTGGCTCGTGTCTGCCCTGACTTCAAATTCATTGGCAACCATGACTTTTCCTAAGAAAGTCTCAGAAAGGAGGAATGAAACAATCCTTCCGTGTATGGTGCTTTTATGACAAGAATGACAAATGATGGGAAATGTGAACTTTGCAGATGAATCAACTGGCGTGCAAAGAATAAACCTGGGACACAAAAGGGCACGGCCTCTCCTACTCGAGCAACCAGTGGCAAGGAGTCTGATAATTTATCACTTAATTGTGGGTGTTGCTGCAGGTCAGATGTCTCCGATGAGCAGAAAATTCAGGGCAGACAAAAACTCTTCCTACAACCTAATGTGGGTGATGTATTGCACCATGATCGTCTTCAGAAATGAACAAGGAGAGTTCCTTCTTTCTATAAATGTAGAAACAAAGTTGTGGCGATTAATAAAATTACACAACTCGATGGAATCTAAAGAGACACAGGAGTTTGGTGGCCATTTTTGACTAAACTGCCGAACTATCTTTTTGTCACAAGCCATGTTGCACAGGGAAAGGAGGAATAAATCTGATTTTCACACTGTTATGAACACTGCAAGGTGGCTTGGAGTGAGATTTGGGGTGAATTCGGATCTTAGTCTCCAAAGAACAAAGCATCCCCACGGCCCTGAACCAGCCTTCCAGGCCAGACTCCAATTATCTTCTAATGAACTCCAGGGATGCGACCTTGGCAAGGGAATTTTTCATTGCCTGATTACATGTTTGCACAAGAAGATATTCCTGTTTTTTCTACAACTATTTTTCTTTTTTTTTAAAGCAGGGTTCGGGCAGGACGTCTTTCCCGCTTGGCTTCTGCAGTTATATATGAACCCACACGTGCATTTCACTGCCTTCTCTTCCCAGAAACGGCCGCTTTCCGACCTTGAAGCGAAGAGCGTTCAAAGCCGCTTGGGAGGGGGGCTCACCGGCAGCCCTGGATGTTCGGGGGCCACTCTGACAAGTTGGTCACTGCTCTCGTCCAGGCAGAAGAGGGCTCACGCGCAGGAGCCAATCCGAGTCGGTCACCAGGACCGCAGAGCCCATCCTCAGGGGACTTCCCTCACCTCAGAATCCGCACACGCATTCTGCTAGGGAGAACTTCCCCGAGGACAGGATCCAGCACCAGTCCAAAAGCTCGGAAGACTAAGCCTCTGGTCCTGGTGACCGATCCAGATTGGATCCCGTGATATTTCCACGGAGATTTGCCCTCTTTCGAGACCAAAGACCAGAGAAGGTTCCTCCACACCTTCTTTCTGTCCCCGAGCAGAGCTGCACAACTCTGGCTTGGCCAAAGAGCTTTCAGTTGTGGTGCCTGCTGTGGGAACAACCCTGCCCCACCTAAGGTCTGACTGGCCCTGACCCTCTGGGGAGGCGCTGAAGGCCTGCGGTTCCCTCAAGTACCCACGCCAGGTGGTTGGGTGAGTTCAATCAGAACAGAGCTGGAAGGGATCTTGGAGGTCTTCTAGTCCAGCCCCCTGCTCAAGCAGGAGACCCTATGCCATTCCAGACAGATGGCTGTCTAGTCTTTTCTTAAAAACCTCCAGTGATGAAGCCCCTACAACTTCTGGAGGCGAGCTGTTCCACTGGTTAATTGTCCTCACTGTTAGGGAGTTTCTCCTTAATTCCAGGTTGCTTCTCTCCTTGGTTAGTTTCTCACTGTTGTTTCTTGTCCTGCCTTCTGGTGCTTTGGAGAATACGTTGACCCCTTCCTTTTCTTTGTGGCAGCCCCTCAAATACTGGAATGCTGCTATCATGACCCCCCTGGTCCTTCTTTCCTCTAGACTGGCCAAACCCAAATCCTGCAACCGTTCTTCATATGCTCTTCTGTTCTGAACAAGCTCCTCAGCTGGGAGAAGCTGGAGGAACTGGAGAACCCAAAGCCTGGGTTGTTGTCATCCATGTAGCTTGTTCATCCCTTACCCTGCAGGGAATTCTGCGTGGGGCACCACAATGCAAGCCCTGTATAGCTAACGATGAGTTCCTCTTCCTTCCCACGGCCGAGGATAATGGGCCGGAAGCTTCCAATTCTGAGGGGATGAGCCTGGACTGGGCCATCCAGAGGGGATCGCAGTGCCAGCCTCTGCCTGACCTGGGCCTCGAAGGATCTGCCGTGGCCCAGGCCCGTAAGAGCCAAGACCTACGCATGCTGACAGGGGGGGGGGGGGGAGTAGAGCAAGAAAAAAAAAAGAGGAAGAGGCCAATTTCCTGCAGTTGCTCGAAATGCAACAAGCTGGACTGGAACAGGGCAAGAGGCACATCAGTTATAAAATACAGCTCTAGGAATCCAAGACGCCTGGAGTCCGGCTGCCATAAATCTCTGTTCTCTGGAGCTGTTATTTTGGAGTTCACACTGTTTTATAGCTTGGGCTTCTGATGGATGGCTCGACTTCTGTGTTCCCTCACTCCATGGGATCCTCCGGCTTTGACCTTCGGCGATGTTGCTGCTGACTCTCCTGCGCGCTCCTTCGGCCACGGATCCGGGGCCTCCTCTGCCACCCGGGGCGGCTGCGGCTGCTCCTTCCGCTCCTTCCGCTCCTTCCGCTCCTTCCGCTCCTTCCGGAGTGCCGGACGGCGCACCTGCTCCCTCCGTTTGATCAGCAGTTCTTTGGGCGCCTCTGCCAAAGTGGCTATTTTCTTAGCACCGTTTTCTCTACACTTGGCAAGCGCTGCTTTTTTCACTGTCTTTCATCTTTTTGACTGAGGCTTATCTAAAATTAGTACACCCGTCGGCATTCTAGGGCCTGGTGCGCTAATTGATTTATTTCCTGTCTTGTGAATTATTGTTTCCCCCCCTTAACAGAGGGATAGAATCAAGATCACGAGAGGTAATTAATCTACCGCATAATAATAATAATAATAATAATAATAATAATAATAATAATAATAATAATAATAATAATAATAATAATAATAATAATAATAATAATAATAATAATAATAATAAAAAATTTGGAAGGGACCTTGGAGGTCATCGAGTCCAACCCCCTGCTCAGGCAGGAAACCCTACACCATTTCGGACAAATGGCTGTCCAGTCTCTTCTTAAGAACTTCCAGTGTTGGAGCCTTCACAGCTTCTGGAGGCAGGTTGTTCCACTGGTTAATTGTTCTAAGTGTCAGGAAGTTTCTCTTCAGTTCCAGGTTGCTTCTCTCCTTGACTAGTTTCCATCCGTTGCTTCTTGTCCTGCCTTCAGGTGCTTTGGAGAATAGCTTGACTCCCTCTTCTTTGGGGCAACCCCTGAGATATTGGAATACTGCTATCATGTCACCCCTAGTCCTCATAATGCCTTGGAAAGACCACGGCAGCCAGTTTTGGTCACCCTGATGTAAAAAAGATGTTGAGACTCTGGAAAGAGTGCAGAGAAGAGCAACGAGGACGATCAGGGGGGCTGGAGGCTAAAACATATGAAGAAGAACAGTTGCTGGAATTGGGTATGGCTAGTTTAATGAAAAGAAGGACTAGGGGTGAAGGATAGCAGACTTTTAATATTTGAGGGGCTGCCACAAAGAAGAGGAGGGGGTCAACTTATTTTCCAAAGCACCTGAAGGCAGGACAAGAAGCAACGGATGGAAACTAACCAGAGAAGCAACCTGGAACTAAGGAGGAATTTCCTGACAGAACAACTAATCAGTGGAGCCTCTAGAAGTGGTGGGTGCTCCAAAATTTGAAGTTTTTAAGAAGAGATTGGACAACCATTTGTCTGAAATGGTCTAAGGCAGGGGTCTTCAAACGTGGCCCTTTTATGACTTGTGGACTTCAACTCCCAGAATTCCTCAGCCGGGAGTTGAAGTCCACAAGTCATAAAAGGGCCACGTTTGAAGACCCCTGGTCTAAGGTCTCCCAGTTGAGCAGGGGGTTGGACTAAAAGACCTCCAACTCTGTTATTCTGATTCTTGCTTAGGTATACCACAAACTGAGTTTAATGCTTATTTCAGTCCACAATTTCCCACCGTTTATACCTTTTTGGAGGTAACGGTTCTTACTTGCTTGAGAGTTTGAGTGAAATATAGTTTTTCCCCAAACAGCCAGGCTAACATGGTATAAGATTTAGACCACACCTCCTTTAAAATACCCTTTAAAATGTACACACAAAACTGACAAACAGAAAGCAGGATCCTACGGTTGAATTACAGTCTTCCCCTGAGGAGGGTCATTTATACGTTCTTTACAACAATTAGTTCTCTTCTGTGTAGATCACACCCATATGAGGGAAGGAGACCCTCTGCACACACGATTTTGTCTCCCTATGCTACTCTGTTGAGTTCCCCCACCCCACCCCAACCCAACCCAACACAAACACACACACAATCAATGTCTATGCAGATTCTCAGTCATCCAGGTCATGGCTGTCCCAAAGGCGCTTTTTCAAGATTCCCCACCATCCAGCCAGAGCTGAAAAAGCTTCTTGGATGAGAAGCAAAACTTCTTCAAAGAAAAACAAGGAAGTCCAGTTGCCTCCTGAAAAAGCACCTTTGGGACACACACAATCAGTTGCAGTTGCTGCTGCCACCACCCACAAAACTGAGGCTGCCGAGCTTCAGGCCTGGAGGAGCCCACTGGGTTGAGGGGGAATGAGAAGGCCGTAATTCCCTTCCTTTTGCCATCGACACCAAGGAAGGATAGCCCATGGCCAGGGGTGGCCCCCAGGGCAACTTTACGACCTGTGGACTTCAACTCCCAGAATTCCTGAGCCAGCATTTCTGGGAATGGAGGTCATAAAAGGGCTGTAGCTGCCCACCCCTGCTATAAACCATTTCCTACAAATCCTGACAAACTCCATATTCTTCAAAACAACCAGAACTGGAAACTTCTGATTTCATTTACATTTCCATCTGCTCTGGGTGATCCATCGAGCCCCCGTGTCCCGAAGGAGGGACAATCACGAGAAAAAGGTTTTTCTGTTGCAGCCAGAAAATAGACTGGCTTGGAGAAAATGTGTTAACAATTAGAGGATTAGGGGCAGGGCTGAAAAGCTGCCTTGTTAATTAGGGAACCTTGTTATCAAAGGCCTCATTAAGAGCTACTGAAATTGAACCACTGTTAAAACAAACGTTCATTAATTCCACTCCTCGGCCAGGGTCATCCTGTTGCTACCTACCCCAGCAAAGCCGGAAAGAAAGGATTAAGATAAACAGAGCTAGTTCTGATCTTCTCAGTCAGTCAGAATAGATCTGGAAGGGACCTTGGAGGTCTTCTAGTCCGACCCCCTGCTCAAGCAGGAGACCCCAGAGCATTCCAGACAAATGGCTGTCCAGTCTCTTCTTAAAAAGCTCCAGTGATGGAGCACCCACAATTTCTGTTCCACTGATTAATTGTTCTCACTGTTAGGAAGTTTCTCTTTAATTCCAGGTTGCTTCTCTCCTTGGTTGGTTTCCATCCATTGTCTCTTGTCCTGCCTTCTGGTGCTTTGGGGAATAGGTGGACCCCCTCTTCTCCTCCTTTGTGGCAGCCCCTCAGATATTGGAACACACTGCTATCCTGTCAACCCTGGTACTTCTTTTCTCCAGACTGGCCGTGCCCAGTTCCTGCAACCGTTCTTCATGTTTGTCTCCAGGCCTCTAATCGTCTTAGTTGCTCTTTTCACTCAACTGTTTGTGCCAGACCTGTAAGTGAGGAAGACTGCAATCCAAAGTCTCTCCTGCACATCACGTGGGAGGTTGGCAGATCCAAAGGAAAACCAATTCAGGGAAGTTTGACAGTTAATAGAACAAATAAACGGATGAAAAAACAGGCGAGGCAGCCTGGCCCTAAGAAGTCACCCATCCTATCACTGTATCTCCAAGTGCTTCTAAAGTGGCCTCTTGCGAAGCAAAGCATAGCTTGGACTGTTGCGTCACCTGAGCCATTATTCACTGGCTTTTGCGTCAGAATGCTACGGGTTATTAAATACTGTGAAGGCTTCGGTGAAATCAAAATAAACGTTATCCATACAATTCCCAGAATCTGCTATGGACAGCCACCCTTGCTGACTCCAGAAGTCAAACAAGCCAAATCGTTAGGAAATCCAGCCGGCTAAAAAGAACCGGATCCTACTGTCCTAGTGGGAAGTCACGCAAGATCCGAAGAGGAGGAGAGACCTGCCCACAGAGCTGCTAAGAGTCAAACACGACTGAACGGATAACATCATCAGGATGATCCTCTCCTTGGATGGCCCGTAAGGATCATACCTGTATAACAGACTAAACGAATTTGAAGGGATCTTGGAGGGCTTCTAGTCCATCCCCCTATTCAAGCAGGAGACCATCTACCATTTCAGACAAATGGCTGTCCAGTGTCTTCTTAAAAACCTCCAGTGATGGAATATCCACTGGAATATCCACTCCAGTGATGGAATATCCATGGTGGCGAGCTGTTCCACTGGTTAATTGTTCTCAAGGTCAGTTTCTCCTTAGTTCCAGGTTGCCTCTCTCCTTGGTTAGTTTCCATCCGTTGCTTCTTCTCCTGCCTTCAGGGGCTTTGGAGACTAGGTGGACCTCCTTCTTCTTTGGGGCAGCCCCTGAGATACTGGAACGCTGCTAACGTAGCCTAGGATTGCATTGGCTTTTTTGGCAGCTGCAGCACATTGCTGGCTCCTATTGAAGTGATTGTCCACCAAGACTCCAAGATCCTTCTCACGGTTACTACTATTGAGTCAAGTGCCACCTTTTCTATACCTGTGCATTTCCCTAATAGGTGACACCCAGCAGAAGAGAGCTTCTCTGCAGACCGCAGGGCTTCTGCTGGACCAAAAGAGCAGCCATCTTCTCCAGCAATGGCAGTGCCCATCTCAGGCCACACAGGAAAGACCTTCCCTCCCCTCGTTCGGGCCTTGACCTGCTTGGTGGCGGCTGCTGAACGTGGCTCCCGTGGCGACCTCACCCAGAATGGGCCCACAAGCACCAACCCTGGAGAAGACGTATGAGGAAAGCCTAGGTGGAGGGGCCTAGAACCTGCTTCCGGCTGGGAGGAAGTTTACGAGGAGGAAGAGGACGGTGACGCAGGGCTGAATTAGCGATTCCTTCCTCTGAGAGAAACGGCATCCTTGCCCCCCCCCCTTGCAGGGCCATTCAGGGTGCCTGGAATCCTCCTGCTCCCCCTTTTAAGAAGCCCTCTGGGCCCGGGGCTCCTGCCGACTTGCAGCCCAGAGCCAGAGGGAGGGAGGGGTGGGGGGGGGTCACACATGTGCTTTGCTGAAGCCGAGCATTTCCGCTTATCTGCTTCCCATTTGTGGCCTTTGATTCCTGATGAATGTTCCTCCCTCCTTTGGCCTTCTGAGAGGGGGGGGCACCGAGCAGCTGCGCTCTCTGATCTGCCCCCCCCCCAGCGTTTTTCAGGAAACGAGAAACCGACTTCCAGAAAACCTGCGACTGGGCCCTAAAGCAGTTTCTGCCCGACGGGGGCCCCTGGCAGCAGAGATTTCCTGGTGAAGTTGGGGGGGGGGTCTGGAAAAATCCCTTCCGGTCTCAGCGACCTTGTGCCTTCCCTTGTCTTGGTGGGCTGCGGAGGGTCTCCCGGACTGAGCTCCCTCGAGCCACAGCAGCTGCCGTCCCGGCCGGCCCTGACGGGACACGGCCCACCGGAGGCAGGTAGACCCACTTGCCACTGTTCATTTAGTGACCGTTCGGAGTTAGAACGGCACTGGAAAAGGGGACTTAGGACGTAAGTTTCTCACACTGACCACCGTGGCAGCAAACCCAGGGTCACGTGATCACAATTTGGGCCTTTGGCAACTGACTCACGCTTATGACGGCTGTCATGTCCCAGGGGGTCACATGATCCCCTTTTGCGACCTTCTGACAAGCAAAGCCAAGGGGGGGGGAAGCCAGATTCACTTAACAACCATGTTGCTCACTTAACAACCGCAGTGATTCACTTAACAGCAGGGGCAAGAAAGGTCCTAAAATGAGGCAAAGCTCACTTAACAAACATCTCACTTAGCAACGAAATTTTCCACACAATGGCGGTCGTAGGCAGGGGACCGCCTGCACTCTGGAAGACGACCGGAAGGGGCCCGTTGGCTCTCTTCAGACGGCCCCCCAGCCATGGGACCCTTTGCCTCCCCCCCCAGATTACCTGCCTTTGGGAACCATCCGGACGTTTGGAAGGGATGGGGGCGTAATGTGACGTTCCCCACCGAGGGTGTTGCGGGCAGCCCGAGGGACTCCCGAACCGAAGGAATCAGCCCTGCAGGAGGACGTGGGGGGCCTCTGCCGAATTAGTTGCGTTGCCTGGATCACAACTCAGTGACACCAAGGGAGTTTCCCACTTGAGCATCCTGGCACTGGGGTGGGTGGCCCACAGGGGGAAGGCAGCCAGGAGCCCCCCCTCCCCCCCTCCCGAAACCAGCCTCTCTCGTCTGGAGCTTCACTTTCTCGGAAGCAAAAATAAGACGGCGGCTTTTTGCTTCTCCCAGGAACAGCTCTCCTGAAGAAGAGGTGTTCTGCTCTGGAAATTCCTGGCTACAGCAATCCCCTGCGACATACGACGTAAGGATGGAACAGCCACTATGCGGGACAGGCAGGCAGGCAGAAGACAGAAGGACACATCCAAGACGACCAGCCAGCAGTTAAAAGGCACAATGGAAACACCGCACACAGAACGGCGCACACTCTGCCTGAGCATGGGGGCTCCAGCACGAGTCCAAAAGCTCGGGAGATGAAACATCCGGTCCCGGTGACCAACCCAGGTTGGACCCTGCACCATGAGAATCCTTAATCTCAGAACGCAAATTCAACCATAGTTTCAAATGAGAAACTGTGAGCATCCTAGACCAAACCAAATCCCACAATGCTAGGGAATTCCTGGAAGTTTGGCATTCAGACACATCAGTCCACAACAGATGTACAGAAATAAACCATACTTACACCCCACTCAAAAGAAACAATGAAAAAAAGCTAGGGAGGAAAGCAAAAGACCAGAACCCATCCTCTCCAGCAGCCAACACCCAGATAAGCAGGGATTAACACAAGACAAACAATCAAACAGAAAACAATACCCTAATAAGAAAAACTACCAAGGGGACAAAAACCACACTCCCACCAACACTGGCAGGGCAAACTATTGTATAGAGACACTTGCCCACACTGATGATGCTACATGCTTGGATAATGAAGTGTCTGCAAGCAGACAACTGAGCTCAGAGAGCATCGAGGAATCCATATAGCAACAGCCATAGCAACAACACTTAGAGTTATATACCGCTTCACAGCCCTCTCTAATCAGTTTGCAAAGTCAGCCTGTTGCCCCCCAACAATTTTGGTCCTCATTTTACCCACCTCGGAAGGATGGAAGACTGAGTCGACCTTGAGCGAGTCAAGATCGAACTGCTGGCAGTCGGCAGAGTCAGCCTGCAATGCTGCATTCTCACTACTGCACCACCACAGCTCTAATATAAAACCACTACAGGGTTAGGTCAACATGAACTCGGAGAGCAAAATGGACATCGCCAACAAATTCGGAGTGCTTGGGTATGGTTAGGAGGGCACTGACTTTTTTAGCCTATCTATGTTTCCTGGTAAAATACATGGGAAAATCCCATTGGAGGAAAATTCCACTTAGGGCAGTGATGGTGAACCTTTTAGAGACCGAGTGCCCAAGTTGCAACCGAAAAACCACTTATGTATCGTCGGTGGGTGTGGCTGCCGTGGTAACGGCAGACTGGGTGAGACTAAAAAGTTCAATCAATCAATTCCAACTTTGCGAGATCTTTTTTTTTCCCGCAAGAAGTTGAAATTGATTGATTGATTAAACTTTTTTTTTTTTGCACACAGCGGCGGAGGCGTAAAGCGAAAAGGTCTTATAAAAGCCAGCTGAAGGCCTAGGGCTGGGGTGACAGTGCGCGTGCCCATAGAGAGGGCTCTGCGTGCCACCTGTGGCACATATGCCATAGGTTCGCCACCACGGCACTACATTATCACTTTATTGGTGGTGATTAAAACACAGAACTAGTTGAAAAACAATCCCAAAAAAAATCCCGACACGCATGCAGCAATGTTTAATTCCATGCAGTGGAAGAAGCCCTCCAGCAGTCACATGGCTGGCAATTCACAATTCCCCGCAGAGGCCAGGCTGCACAACTGGATTCCACATGCAGGCCATGTGTGGGAAACATGTGCCCCCCAGCATTACCCTTGCCGGCCACTGCTTTGTGCCGGACAAGGCAGGAGGCTTTTGTAGGAGAGAAAAACACAACAGAGGACAAGATGCTCCACCAGAAAGAAGGCAGGCAGCCACCCCGGCAGCCTGCTGAAGCCCCAGAATTAACCCTTCATCCCTGGCCCTAAACTACTATCCAGACGGAGCCAGGTTGGGTGTTGTGGTTAAGGGATCAGGCTAGCCTGGGAGAGCGTGAGTTCTAGTCCTGCCTGGGCCTCTCACTTTCTCCACGTTCTCAAAAGCCCTGCCAAGACAACGGCAGGGATCGTCCAGGCAGCGCCCAAGAATCAGGCATGATTGAACGGAAGAAAAAAAAACAAGATGCCCCAGAGGGGAGGATCTGAACTGCTGCAACCAGGGATCAGGTTCAGACAAGTGATCAGGAGGAACCTCTGGACAATATGAGCTGTCAGCCGCAGGAAGAGCCTGCCAGATAAGGGTTCCCTTCTTCGGGAGCTGCGGAAGCAAAGCGCTGGAGTCTCTCCCAGCTCCTTGATTCTGTCCTCACCCCTTCCCACGGATGGCTGCAGCGGCGGTGAGGGCCCCAAGACAGGCCCACTTGAGCTTCCCAGAGGGGTGCTGGTTCCTGCTGCTGCCCTTCACGCCAGCGGAAGCCCAGGAGAGGTTTCCAAGCGGACCAAGAACCCTTCCAGGTAGGCCCACGGAGCTGGAGAGACGGCTTCCCATCCAGCAGTGGGGCAAGCGGCCATCGTACAACTCCTCACTGGCCCCTTCAGCAGCAAGAAGAGCCGGCTGACCGAGACGCACTTTCTTTCCCATCTTCCCACACAAAAGCCGCAATGTGAACCCAGCCACAGCAGCCACGGGCAGACCCACCCCGTGACCCGAGGTCTTGCCCCGCGGCTCGCCTTGTATTGACCAGAGAGGACAAGCGGCTTCTAAACGGTTTGGCAGTTTGTCTGGAGGCTCTACTGGAGCTGGCGCCCGTCCGGACCCTTCCGACGGCAGCTGGCACGGGAGCCACTCCCAGGATTGTGCTGTGGGACATCCAGAGAGGGTGAAAACGGCCCCGTTCCCAGAGCGAGGAGGCTTCAGTGAGGCCGAGTAAGGAGGCGAAGCTGCCTTCTTCAGCTGAAGGCAGGTCAGGGAAGGGGTAGAATCCCAGGTCCAGGTTCGGAGACATCCTAGAGGTAGTCTAGTCAGCCCAATATCTACCGCGGCATCTCTGACAGCTGATCACAAAAGGCTCCAGCAAAGGAAAAGCCCCGCGTGACGCGGCAGCCTGTCCAAGCTGGTTGCGTGAAGACGCGGCCTTCGGAAGCAGAGGGACCTCCGTGGCTTCAAGGCCTTCCAGGAGAAGCTCTGCTCTGGGACAGCCTGGTGGGGCTCAGCCACCTTCTTCTTCTCAGTGGGGCTACGAAAGCACCCAGGTTATTGTCTGCTTAGAGGCCTCTCACCTTCGTGGGGAGGGGAGGGGGGGACACCTAAATCTGATCTGCCGGAGAAAGCGAGAAAGGAAGGACCTGGACTAGAATGCCACCTTCTGGCTGGGAAGGAGAGCTTCCACAAGAACAGATCCCACCAGCCACCCACCCACAGGTGAGAGGAGCCCCTGCCCAGCCACCCAACCGGCATGCAGGGAGCTCTCAGGCGCAGCAAAACGGCTCCACCTTCCCCCTCCTGCATTCCTGGAGGAGAACTACCAGATGCCTCCAGCTCTGCCCTCCTTCCTCTAGGGTAGCTCTCCTCCAGCCCTCTCTGGTCTCAGCTGCCCTCTGACCGGCAGCCGCAGGTAGATGTGGAACACCAATGAGCCACTGGGCGCCCTGGTGTCCCCCAATAACGGGACCTCCCAGACCGGAGGCGATGGGGCCAACTCAGCTCGGCTGGGTCTGCCGGGAAGCCCTTCCTGCTCAGCCCCTGGGCTCCTTCCAGGATGTGCAACAGCAGCTCTGGAGTCCAGGACTTTGCAGCTGCCCAAGACAACCACGGTTCCAGCTGGGTTGCGCTGCTGGCTCTGAGTCTCCTGCCCGACGTGGCCCCGATTCTCCAGTGATTCTGAGAGGGCTCTTCCAGCCCTGCTCTCTGGCGCTCAGTTCTTCCTCCCTGTCTCTGCATGCTCTCTGCAGCTGGGCGAGGAGGGGGATCGATGCTGACCACCTGCAGGGTTTCTCGTATCTGTCCATCATTTCCCATCCTGGGACTCCTGACAGGCGGGCTCCCCGCTCTTAAGCTGAACCCAGCAGGACCAGAGCCGGGAAGGGCACAGCCAGGAAAGACATGGGGGGGGGGCTCTCATGGCTCAGAAGGACAGACTCTTTGCCCCCCACCACAGGCAGGAGCCCCCTCCCCCCCCCTCTGCCTTGGACTTCCGATGCTTCTTAGAAATGCCCCATTCCTTGAAAGCAAAAATCAGCCTCCCTGGATGACCAAGCGGCAGGGAAAGATCGCCAGCTTTTTGTTCAATGGCTGCTGCCACTCCGGCCGGCCTGGCTTTCCCTGGAGCCCCCGACTTTGCCCAGTTCCACCCGAAATCTGCACTCGCCATCTGGCCCAGTGTAAACAGGAGGAGGGGGAGGGGGGAGGGCTGGGGGGGAAGGGCGAAGGAGGGCGAGGGCCGACCTCTCTGCAGAAGAAGGAAGGCCCGGCTGGCCGTCCGGGGCGATGAGGGCCGCTGAGAGGTGCCTTCCCCTTCCAGGCCCTCCTGACCTCCCGCTTACCCTGCCACGAAGGTTATCCAGATACCAGCCTCCTCGGGGGATTAAAGGAAACCAAAAAGGCAAACAGAAAAACACCCCTTTCCCCAACAAATAAAAAACTTCCGCGCTTTGTGAAGCTGACAGCCCCGCCAGAGGTGTTGACATAACCTTCCATCTCCAGCGGCGTAAAGTCAACAGCCCCGTGTGCTGGCTGCAGATCCGTCAGGGAGATTTACATTAACTTGTCTGACATGAAATTAAAACAACAATCAGCCGCTATGAATGAAAGCTCTTTCTCTTTCTCTCTCCCTCCCTCCCTCTTTCCTAAGGCAGCTATTGCCACCGGCACCCCAACCTCTCACATTCACCACTTCGCGCTCGACCAGATCCGAAGCTGGGCAGGTCCTCCAGCGCCTTCCTCCGTCGGTCCCTCTAACCCACCCGGGAAATTCTGCGTCTGGCACCCACGGGAGACTGGACCCTGCCCTTGGCGAGGACCCTTCACACTGGGCCACACTCAACGTTGACCCACATGACTTTACAATGACCGGCCAATCCGGACTTCACAAAATCCGGTCCTGCTGCCAATAAGGAGCTCTCCCATTCTGAGCTGTGTCCGGAGTTTTTTTTTCACCTCAATCCCACCGCTCTGCCGCCCCCAGCCCCATTTGTGCCCAGAGAGCTGAGCCACGGAGAGAGCAAGAGGGCGGGAGGAAGGAGAAATAAGGCCTGCCTCTGTTTCCTCAAAAGCCTTTAGGCCAGGGCTCTTCAAACTTGGCCCTTTGATGACTTGTGGACTTCAACTCCCAGAATTCCTCAGCCAGGCAGGAATTCTGGTAGTTGAAGTCCACAAGTCATCAAAGGGCCAAGTTTGAAGACCCCTGCTTTAGGCCATCAAGGGTTTACAGACAACCGAACACAAGTCGGGCAGGAGAAAGAGGTGAGCCTTCAGCTTGACCTTTCCACCAGCCCAGGGGCCACGCTGGTCTCCAACCACACCCAGCCCTCTCCTTCCCAGGCAGACTTACGGGCAGGTGAGTGAAGACCGCAAAGGTGCTGCGCAGGAAAGCGATGAGGTCCACCAGGTAGCCGCTGGCCTTGGGGGCGGCTTCCGCGACCGTCCAGTCGTAGTCGGCAAGTTGCAAGAACTGGTCAATCTTCTGGTTCAAGGTAGTGTAGCTCTCCTCCTCTGCGGCGTGCCGGGCGTCCTGCGGGGAAGGGCCAGGTCAGCAGGAAAGCTCACGGTGGCACCCCGAACCGTGGGGGGGCTCCTGGCCCCCCATGTGACACCCATTCTCTTCCTGCCATTTATTCCAGGGAATAACCGCTCCCCGAGGACGGCAGGAGCACAACAGGATGGGAGGGCAGGAGCGCCTCCTGACTGCACGGCTGTGTGCCAACCTACAGGCAGTAAACTCTAGTGGCTCTAGTGTGTGTTTACTCCCGATTCTCACAGTGCCGTCTAATGCCTTACGTCTATTTACCCATGTAGTACGGCTGTAGTATTGTCACTATTTACTCTCCCCCTCCCCTTTATTGGGATGATGACGATGACGATGATACTTTTGCTCTGCACGTACACCGAGGGCTTCTACCCTGGAGACAAAGGCCTTGTGTGTCTAATCTGTTGTGTTCTATATTGTATTCTACTCTATTCTAATTCTACACACCCCTCCATCCACCCCGTGCCCAGGGATCCCCGGTAAAGCAGGACATGGTAAATATTGCCCTGCATTGAACATCCATTCGAATGCAAACTTTTTGTTCCCGGGAGTGTCACCAAATCCTTGCACAGCTGTGGGGACCCTCTTTCCTTCTCTGCACTTGCACACTTCTGAACCCCTGGGCGACTGGCTTCCACGATCAGCGACCCAACACAGGCAGAGCAGGGACTCCGGTTTTTGTCCTCCGTTTTTTTCGGCAAAGTGTCCCCCTGATCTTTGGACAGCCTTCCCACGAACACTGGCGCTTCTTCAGATGTCTGCCTTCCGTCGTCTCCTGTCTGCTTTGCATGTCTGGATGAGGACAGCAGAGCGCTGATCCCCGGCTAGCGGGCAGGGTCCTATGAGAGGGCCATGGGGATGGGGATCAATGCTCAGGCTCACCTTGAAAGTGGCCATTCCATAAAGCTTCGTAGTGTGGACAGTTTCTGGAAGAACGTTGGTGATGTTGGTTATGAACTCTTCCAGGAAACGGCAGGATCTTTCCAAGTGCGTAGTGTTGATAATTATCTGGACCAGCTGCAGGAGCAACACACACTGTTAAAACCATCAGCCAAAGCTGGGCTGGAGGGAGTCAGGGCAACGGGCAAGGGCTGTGCTGCCCTTCAGAGGTGGCCCCTGGCAGAAACCGCGAGCCCAACGGACTCTCGTCTTCATCCCAGGAGAGGTTGCTAAGCTTCCACATCTAGCTTGCCTCATTACACCTCCGGTCCTCTTCAGGACAAACCGGTTGCAAAAAACACAAGAACAAATCTGACATCAACAGGGGCAGAAGCCTGAGTGACAGCACCTCTCTGCTCTCCAGCAGTTTCAGAAAACCTGCAGGCCCCTCGGCTGTAATTAATTGGTGGGGAGGGGATTCTCCATCACCTGTCGACAGAGGCTGGGCCTGGGTTTTTCAAGGACAGCGAAGCTGGGGGTCTCCCCGCTTCCCAGGCTGGGCCACGGATTATTTTCACGTCATAAATCTAATGTCACCAATTATTCTCTCTCCAAAAGACTACATGCCAGGGCCACAAGGCAAGAAATGATCGGTTGACCCAGAGGTCATTGCAGCTCCTCTCTAAAGCAGAGGCCCCCAACCTTTTGGGCACCAGGGACCGGTTCCGCGGAGGGAGGTTTTTCCGAGGACCGGAGGGTGTGTGGTTTTGTGTGCTGCCTGCATCCCGCGGATGGGGCTTTGCTTGTTTGTGCGGACCGGTTGCTGGCATGCTGTGGCCCGGTACCGATCCATGGACCGGGGGGTTGGGGACCCTTGCTCTAAAAGATCAAACTGGAGAAATCCCAAAGGTGCTTTTTCAGGAGGCAACTGGACTGCTCATCCAAGCTTCTTCAGCTCTGACTAGATGGTGGGTCAGAGCTGAAGAAGCTTCTTGGATGAGAAGCGAAACATCTTCAAATAAAAAACAAGGAAGTCCAGTTGCCTCCTGAAAAAACACCTTTGGGGTAACCATGACCCGGATGACTGAGAATCTCCATAATAGGCATCAAGCTGGAGAACTGCGGCCCTCAACATACGGCCAATGTTACAGCTCCCACTGCCCCTCCTTCCTGGCTTGGCGTCTCAGCTGTGGCAGAGCGGAGAAGTAGACAACGGCCTACAACAGCGGTCCCCAACCTTTATGGCTCCACGGACTGGTGGAGAGTGGCAGTGGCACAGGGGGCTTCTCATGCGCAAGCTAAATGCCGTGCATGCGCAGATGAAGCTTCGTGCAACTTGCCTGCCACTTGCACGGCCTAGTTCTCAACAGGTCGTGAACCGGTATCAGTTTGTGGCCCGGGGGTTGGGGACCCCAGCAGGCCTACAACACACTGCAGCACCTTCATGCTAGACTGGACAAGGGATGCCTCAATGAAACCATGTAGGAGAAAATGGAGCTGAATTGGATCTAAAGTCTGCCTTACCCATGAGACGCAGACAGGCTGTAGTGCAAGTGCTTCTCAACTTCGGCCATTTTAAGAGGAGTGGGCTTCAACTCCCAGAATTCCCCAGCCAGCTTTGCTGGCTGGGGAATTCTAGGAGTTGAAGCCCACTCCTCTTAAAATGGCCGAAGTTGAGAGATATTTACTGGTGGATGTGGAGAGGAGGAGGAGGAAAACCTGGGGAAGGCTTCTCCTAGCCCAGGGGTCTTCACACTTGGGCCTTTGATGACTTGTGGACTTCAACTGCCAGAATTCCTCAGCCAGGCACACTGGCTGAGGAATTCTGGGAGTTGAGGTCTACTAGTCCTAAAAGGGCCAAGTTAGAAGACCCCTGCCTTAAAGCATCCTGGCTGAGGAATTCTGGGAGTTGAAGTCCACCAGTCCTAAAAGGGCCAAGTGTGAAGGCCCCTGCCTTAAAGCATGCTGGCTGAGGAATTCTGGGAGTTGAAGTCCACCAGTCCTAAAAGGGCCAAGTGTGAAGGCCCCTGCCTTAAAGCATGCTGGCTGAGGAATTCTGGGAGTTGAAGTCCACCAGTCCTAAAAGGGCCAAGTGTGAAGGCCCCTGTCTTAAAGCATGCTGGCTGAGAATTCTGGAGTTGAAGTCCACCAGTCCTAAGGGGCCAAGTGTTAAGGCCCCTTCTTAAGCATGCTGGCTGGGGAATTCGAGGAGTTTTTGAAAGCCTCACTCCTCTTAAAATGTCCTAAGTTGAGAGATATTTACTGGTGGATGTTGGAGAGGAGGAGGGAGGAAAACATGGGAAGGCTTCTCCTAGCCCAGTGTACTTTCACACTTGGGTCCTTTGATGACTTGTGGACTTCAACTGCCAGAATTCCTCATCCAGGCACACGGGCTGAGGAATTCTGGGAGTTGAGGTCTACTAAGTCCTAAAAGGGCCAAGTTAGAAGACCCCTGCCTTAAAGCATCCTGGCTGAGGAATTCTGGGAGTTGAAGTCCACCAGTCCTAAAAGGGCCAAGTGTGAAGGCCCCTGCCTTAAAGCATGCTGGCTGAGGAATTCTGGGAATTGAAGTCCACCAGTCCTAAAAGGGCCAAGTGTGAAGGCCCCTGCCTTAAAGCATGCTGGCTGAGGAATTCTGGGAGTTGAAGTCCACCAGTCCTAAAAGGGCCAAGTGTGAAGGCCCCTGTCTTAAAGCATGCTGGCTGAGGAATTCTGGGAGTTGAAGTCCACCAGTCCTAAAAGGGCCAAGTGTGAAGGCCCCTGTCTTAAAGCATGCTGGCTGGGGAATTCTAGGAGTTGAAGCCCACTCCTCTTAAAATGGCCGAAGTTGAGAGATATTTACCTGTGGATGTGGAGAGGAGGAGGAGGAAAACCTGGGGAAGGCTTCTCCTAGCCCAGGGGTCTTCACACTTGGGCCTTTGATGACTTGTGGACTTCAACTGCCAGAATTCCTCAGCCAGGCACACTGGCTGAGGAATTCTGGGAGTTGAGGTCTACTAGTCCTAAAAGGGCCAAGTTAGAAGACCCCTGCCTTAAAGGATCCTGGCTGAGGATCCCTGTATTTGAAGTCCACCAGTCCTAAAAGGGCCAAGTTTGAAGCCTGCTTAAAGCCTGCTTGGCTGAGGAGTTCTGGGATTGAAGTCACCAGTCCTAAAGGGCCAAGTAGTGAGGCCCCTGCCTTAAAGCATGCTGGCTGAGGAATTCTGGGAGTTGAAGTCCCAATTCCTAAAGGGCCAAGTGTGAAGCCCATGCTTAAAGCATGCTGCTGAGAATTCTGGGAGTTGAAGTCCACCAGTCCTAAAAGTTGTCCAAGTGCGAATGCCCTTCCTAGTAATGCTGCTGAGGAATTCTGGGATTGAAGTCCACCATCCTAAAGGGCCAAGTTAAGCCCCTGCCTTAAGCATCCTGGCTGAGGATTCTGGGAGTTGAAGTTCCACCAGTCCTAAAAGGCCAAGTGTGAAGGCCCCTGCCCTTAAAGCATGCTGGCTGAGGAATTCTGGGAGTTGGAAGTCCACCAGTCCTAACAGGGGCCAAGTGTGAAGGCCCCTAGCCCTAAAGTATGCTGGCCTGAGGATTCGTGAGTTGAAGTCCACCAGCCTAAAAGGTCAAGTGTGACTGGCCACCTGCCTTAAAAGCATGCTGGCTGAGGAATCTGGGAAGTTTGAAGTCCACCAGTCCTAAAAGGGCCAAGTGTGAAGGCCCCTGTCTTAAAGCATGCTGGCTGAGGAATTCTGGGAGTTGAAGTCCACATTCAAAGGGCCAGTGTGAAGGCCCCTTCTAATATGCTGGCTGAGGATTCTGGGTTGAAGTCCACCAGTCCTAAAAGGGCCAAGTGTGAAGGCCCCTGTCTTAAAGCATGCTGGCTGAGGAATTCTGGGAGTTGAAGTCCACCAGTCCTAAAAGGGCCAAGTGTGAAGGCCCCTGTCTTAAAGCATGCTGGCTGAGGAATTCTGGGAGTTGAAGTCCACCAGTCCTAAAAGGGCCAAGTGTGAAGACTCCTGTCCTGGACAATTCAACAAAGCCACAAAGAAGAGAGAAGCCTTGCCGGCTCCTCCTGCTTCTTTTTCCTGCCTCCTTCCCCGCTTCAAGAGGAGGCTGGAAGTCTCTCCAAAGAGGCTCCCGGGAGCAGTGAGGGTCAGACCCACCCAACCTCTCCCAATCCAGGAAGGAGGCCTTGCCTCGGTCAGGCCGACGTTCTTCCTCCGAATGACGTTCTGCAAACAGTTGCTCAGGGTCCGAGTCAACAGCAAGTTGGTCGATTTCCGAATCATGTCGTCCACCTCCGTGGAGCTGAAAGGCAAACAGAATTATTGATCAGTTGAGTGAGTGAGTGACTGACTGACTGACTGACTGACTGACTGACTGACTGACTGACTGATTGATTGATTGACTGATTGATTGACTGACTGATTGACTGCCTGCTTGCTAAGTGCAAACAAAACCATCAGCCAAGAGGTTCCAAGACAGAGCAAAGCCAACTTGGCTGACACCTACAAACCTTCCCACCCCACCGGGGCGTTGGAGGAATAGAGAAATATAATATAGTGGAGTGGAGTGGAGTGGAGTGGAGTGGAGTGGAGTGGAGTGGAGTGGAATGGAATGGAATGGAATAGAATAGAATAGAATAGAATAGAATAGAATAGAATAGAATAGAATAGAATAGAATAGAATAGAATAGAATAGAATAGAATAGAAGCTGGAAGGGACCTTGGAGGTCGTCTAGTCCAGCCCCCTGCTCAAGCAGGGAAAGGCGTTAGCTTCAAATGATGGTTTCAGAGCATGGAAGTCAGGCCTTTCTTGAGACGGACGACCCGGAGCCAGATCCTCCGATCTTGGCAATGGCCTGCAGCTCCTTGAGCTCTGTTGTGTGTCAGGGTGGACAACAGGTGTGGGTCATAAACAACTGGATGAGGGAGGGTGGACACTGACTCAGGGCCCGATCAATACGAGCCCACAAATAGGAAGCTCGATGGAAAAATGATGTAGAAATAACTGGCTCCTTTTGTCCTCTTTCAATTGATGGTTTCAACTATTTTGAACAGTACAGGCTGCCCTCGACTTACGACAGTTCATTTAGCGACCGTTCAAAGTTACAGTGGCCTTGAAAAAAGGGACTCATGACTGTTTTTTTAAACTTACGACTGTTGCAGCATCCCCAGGATCATGGGATCAAAATGTGGCTGCTTGGCAGCTGGTTCCTATTTATGACGGTCGCAGTGTCCCCGGGGGGGGGGGGTCACATGACCCCCTTTTGCGACCTGCTGACCAGCCAAGTCCATGGGGGAGCCAGGTTCCCTTTAACAACCGTGTTGCCAACTGAACAACTGCAACAACTCCCTTCACAACAATGGCAAGGAAGGTGGTAAAATGGGGCAAAACTCACTTAACAAGCATCTCACTTAGCAACAGAAGTTTTGGGCTCAGCTGTGGTCGTAAGTAGAGGATTACTTGTATTCTGGATTTTAGAAATCATACTGGCAATTTTTTAAAAAGCCAACTGCCAGGATGAGGTTAATTAATAGCAGGAAGCCTGGAAATTGTTCTAATTATTAATGAAATAAAAAATAAACCCGCGGGGTGGATGGAGAATTCAACCAGGAAGTGTTGCAATAATGGACACCAACCAACCCCCCCCCCTGCAGCCCACTCCACCCTGCAAAGGCAACCATGACCGGGGCCAGGGCTGTGAATACTTAGTTCTGGGTTGAGGACTCATGCCAGCCTCTGCCCCCGGCCTTTTGCCAACGCTTATGGGCAGCGGCAGCAGACATTTCCCCAAAATATTGTCGAGAAGCCGGCCTAGATACGTCCAGGGAGTGGAGGCTGACTTGAAGGCCCAAAAAAGGGGGTGGGGGAGAGGGAGGGATGGGCGCTCGCCTTCCTGGTCAGCCCGGCATGCCGCCTCTTCAAGGGGTACCCCAAAACCTCCATTCCTCTCAGCAGGAGGAGGTTACCGGGGTGCTGCTGCTGCAGCAATGAAATGGTTGCCCCAATTCTCAATTATTAACAGATCAATTTTATTTAATTGGGGGCTCCCACTGGTTCCACTGGGGAAGGGTGCTGTGATGCTTGCAGGCACCCTATTGACAGGCTTGTTTTAAGGGGGGGTCCCCAAAGGTTCTGGTGAAGATGTGGAGGCCCACAGGAAGGGGAAATGTCCTCGCTGTCCCACTGCCCTTGAAGAGGCGGCACTGACACACACACACACACACACCCAGTCCCTGCTCCATCACTTTATTTATTTCTTTGCGACGTTATGACTTTGGTAGCAGCTTCCTGTTGCCCTCCTAAGCAGCTCTTCTTTTGAGCTTTTTTTTTCCTCTTCAAGCTGGGCAGGGTGGATCTCCACCCCATCTAGGGACGGTGTGGAAGAACCAACCCATTTGCATCGGCAACCCCCCCACCCACCCGCCCCTGCCATCCAAATACCTCCCTCCCATCTTCCCCAGGAGGTGCAGGAGAAGAAGAGACCTTTGGGAAAGCCCTGGGAATCACCTGGGGGGAGGGGGGGAACAGCCCTTGCCCTAGCCCAAGGAAGGTCCAGGGGAAAGACCGGGGGGGGGGGGCTTTCTGATGCCCCTACCTCAGATGAAGGTCTTCAGAGAACTTCAGGCAGGCGTAGATAAACTCCTTGATCTGGTTATAAACCCGAGGCACCAGTTCGGAAAAGGGGAACTTCCTGGGGAACGGCTGCTGCAAAATGGAGGGGGGGGAGATGGGTCAGCGAGACATGCGTCCACCCCAGCCCGAGTGGACGTCACCCCCTGCCCGGCCAGGTTGCTCGCTCTGCTGGGGCTCTGCTTGCCCCCCACTCCCAAACACCTTTCGCCCCTCCTGGCCGTGGGCCTCCTCCACCTTCCTCCCACAGGAGCACCGGGGGGGGAGGGGGCTTCCATGGTCACCCCTGGACTGCCCTCCCCACTTGCCAACCCCCAGATTTAACCCAGGCCGACACTTTTGGTTTCATGTTTGCAACTGTTCCAATTGTCTCTTTGGGTGCTGTAATCTGCCCAGAAATTTTGGGAACCGTTGGCCATAATAAATTTAACTGGGGAGGGCAACGAACAGGCAGCAGCAGGCAAGCGAGGAAGGAACAAGGAGGCCCAGCACCCGAGGCCCAGAACAGCTCCTCTGGGATTAAAAAAATAATAATCATGGAAGAGAGGAGTTGCAGCCTCCTGAGTGACGGCAACCGGACTTCTTTTCTGCTGGGTCTGAAACGTTCTGCCGCTTCTCCAAGAGGCTTCTCCAGCCTGAGCAAGGGGGTTAGTGGACCCCCAGACACACCGGGATGGGACAACTCTGTGAGCGTCCGAATCGCTGCAGGACAACTCCACAATTCAATTTAAGTATTTACATAAAAAAATTATTATTTTTGTCATTCTCATTTCATTTCGTCCCTCCTTTTGCATCCTTTCTTTACTGATTCTATTCCATCCTCTCTTTTTGATATCAGCGTAGCTCTTGACCCGCAGCTAGTCGTCCTGTGACGGGTTGGCTGTGCTGAGTGGGCCTAGGCCAGGGGTCTGCAACCTTGGCCCTTTTATGACTGGTGGACTTCAACTCCCAGAATTCCTGAGCCAGCCACGCTGAGGGGAAAGGGAGAGGTTTCCAAGCTGAGCCATGCTGGCTCAGGAATTCTGGGAGTTGAAGTCCACGTCATAAAAAGAGGCCGCAGTTCCTCAAGCTGGCTGAGGAATTCTGGGAGTTGAAGTCCACCAGTCATTAAAGAGCCAAGGTTGCCTACCCCTGGTATAGGGTCTCCTGCCATGGGCAAGGGGTTGGACTGCAAGACCTCCAGGGTCCCTTCCAGCTCTGTCCTGACTTTACCTCCAGCCTTCAGAGTGGTCATGACTGTAAATCATTAGCCGGCTTTCCATCGTGGCCCTCTGCGCCTCCCAGGGACAACCCCCCCCCCCAGCACCACCAAGCTCTGCTCTTTTGAGGGCTGCCAAGGCTGGAAGCGCTGCTAGAGATCATCCAAACCGTCCTCACAGAGCCAACCCTGAGTGGCTCTGAAGCGGAGGAATCTGCTCGGCCTCTGGCTGTGGAGAAATATTCTGAAGGCGGAGAGGAGGCGGCCTCAGTGCTCAGCACCGCCTTCCCTCACGTCTTACCGTCTCCAGCTCCGCATCGTGGAATGGGAACTGTCCCACCATTTTCTCGTACTGCTCTTCGTTTGCGACCGAGATGGGGCTGTAGTTATCCAAATCCAGAATATTTCTGAGAAACAGAGAACAGTTTTCGCTCCACCTGTGCACAAAACCCGGCTGGCCTCCTCGGCTGGCCCAAACAACATTTTACCCACTGGATATGTTTGTAGGCAAAAATAAAATGGCTCCAGGGCCGGGTAATAAGGAAGAGGCCGGGCGGGCTGAGATCCCGGAAGCCGGCCCCAAGGAGGGCCGAGGGCCTGGCCGCGGAAGGGCCCCCGCGGGGTTCCCAAAGCAGGTTGAGGGGGTCCCCTTCTCCTCTGCCGCTCCTGCCTTAACTTAGCTGTGTGCTGTGTCTGTTCTCATTTTCAAATTACCCTTTTCAGTTCCACTGCTCGGTCGTACATGGGGCAGCCTGGAAATCTGCATTTCTGGTGCAGGAACGTCACCAGTGAGCCAGGGGCTCAATCCACCCAAGGATGCCTCACCTGAAGGCTCCCGCCCATTTCTTCAGGAGCGTCTCACTGTACTGGTCCTGGATCTCCAAAAGCAGGTCGAAGAGCTGGTTGACCGGGAAGCCGTAGCCCTGGCAGAGACACACGGGGGGAGGGGGGTTTCAGGGGCCCTGGGGAGGATGGCAGGCCCCTGCCCAGCCCCGGGGACTCTAACCGCGGTGGTGCTCAGGCAAGCATATCTTTGGGGAGGAATTAGCCCAGCCTTCTGGGCCTCCGTGGGGATGGGGCCGTCTGATTCCCAGGCCGTGCCTGGCGGGGCGCTGGGGACGGAGGACGGGGTGAGGCGGCTGCTTACCTGGAGAGTGTCGGCAAAAAGCACAATGAGGTTTTTCAGATCCAACACCAGGTCTGGGTCTGAGCAATAGGACTGGAAAAGAAGGAACGGAAGAAGCGCTCAGGTCCGTATCTTTGAGGGACTCGGAGAAGGACAATGTGGAACCCTAACATATTTTGAACTTGCAGTTCCACAGGGTGATTTGTTGCAAAAAAAGAAAATCACCTAAGCCAAACCACCTAAACTTAGCTCAAATCAGCTTGTTAAAGGAAGGTGCCATTGTGGGGTCCTTGGTCCTCTCTGAGCTTGGCTGTTTGCTTACAGACATTTAATTACCAAACATCATCAGTGCTAGAAGGGAGTGGGGTGTGTGGAGAGGAGGAGGAGGAGGAGGAGGAGGAGGAGGGTGGGATCCTTGGTGCTCTCTGAGCTTGGGGATTTTCTTGCAGACGTTTCCTGACCCAACAACGTAACATCATCAGTGCTAAAGTAGCATCGCTATCTATATCAAAATAATGCTCAGGTCCATTTTCAAAAAACGCTATGAAAAAAATGACTACGCACATCTAGAGCTGCAAAGCAGAACATCTGTGTCAGATCTAGATCCCAGATAGCACAACGGGAGTTTCAGGCAAAGGAACCCAAAAGTACAGCTTGGGTTTTTTACGGCGCAGGAACCCCAGACCACCTACCCAGGGCCAAGTGACCGCTACTCACCGAATGTGTCCGGAGGGCAGCGATGGTCTTGGAGAGGGCCATGTCCCAGAGTTCATCAACGTAGGCTCTGTCCACCAAGCCCTGGCTTGTGTGCAGGATGTGGTCCTCAATGACAAAAAAGCTAAGAAGAAGGAAGGAGAGCTGTCAGAGAGACTGCTCAGCTCGCTGGAGGCTCCCTTAAGAACTATAATAATAATAATAAAAGTTGGAAGGGACCTTGGAGGTCATCTAGTCCAACCCCCTGCTCAGGCAGGAAACCCTATACCATTTCAGACAAGTGGCTGTCCAGTCTCTTCTTAAAAACTTCCAGTGTTGGAGCATTCACACCTTCTGGAGGCAGGTTGTTCCACTGGTTAACTGTTCTAACTGTCAGGAAGTTTCTCCTCAGTTCCAGGTTGCTTCTCTCCTTGACTAGTTTCCATCCATTGCTTCTTGTCCTGCCCTCAGGCGCAACTATCAATCAGAGTAGAGCTGGAAGGGGCCTTGGAGGTCTTCTAGTCCAACCCCCTGCTCAAGCAGGAGACCCTAGAGCGTTTCAGACAAGGGGATGTCCATTCTGATCTGAATGGACCAATTGGAGTTGAGGTGGTCAGCCATCTCTGGCTTCCCTGGACCTGGAGAAAGGGCTGTCCAAAGTCTTCGCCTGCAGCAGGGGTGTCCAACCTGTGGACTTCAGCTCCCAGAATCCCCCAGCCGGCCATGGGGTTCAGATTCAGAGTTTTCTGCCCAAATTTCCTCCGGGGGGTGTCGGGGGGGAGGAATGGCAGAATGCATCCGGAGGAAAAGAAGAAGGCCGGGTAAAGAGGAGGGGGATGGCTGAGTGGGAGGCACATCTCACTGATCCAGAAAAAGCTCAGCAGATTGGGGAGGGGAGGGGGAAGGGAAGGGGGGGGGCTTCCAGGCAGTTGTACTGGGCAAACCCCTCCCCGGGGGCTGCTGAGAACGTCACACTTGCATGAGGGGGATTTGCTTCTACTTAACAGAGAGCCAGCTGGGTGTTGTGCTTAAGGGGCCAGGCGAGAAGCCAGGAGGCCGTGAATTCTAGTCCTGCTTGGCACGAAGCCAGCTGGGTGACCCTGGGCCAGTCCCTGTCACCCTGCCCTCGGAAGGAGGCAATGGCGAGCCCTTCTGAAAAGCCTTGCCAGGAAAACTGCAGGGACAGATCCAGGCCGTCTTCGAGCATCAGACACAACGGAACAGAAGCAGAACAAATAAGAACGATCAAAAGAAGTCTGCTCCTTGACGACGTTTACTTACAGGGAGTCCTCAATATACGACCACAACTGAACCCCAAATTTCTGTTGCTAAGTGAGTTTTGTGCCATTTTACGACCTTTCTTGCCACAGTTGTTAAGTGAATCACTGCAGCTGTAAAGTCAGTCCCACAGTTGTTAAGTGAATCCATCTTCCCCCGTTGACTCTGCTGGTCAGAGGGTCGCAAAAGGGGATCACATGACCCCCCCCATGCTGCAACCGTAGTAAATATGAGCCAGCTGTCAAGCGTCTGAGTGTAACTCACGTGACCCTGGGGTCGTAAGTGTAAAAAAAAGGCCACTTTTTTCAGTGTCGTCGTTACTTCCAACGGTCACTAAACAAATGGCTGCAACTGGAGGACGGCCTGTTCCGCACAGACCTTGGCCGGGCCCTGGCGGGAGCCCAGACACAAAAGGAAAAGGAGGACACTCACCCCACAATCTGATTGAAGTACTTCCGGTAGCCGGAGAGGGTCTCGTGCTGGAGACAGAGGGGGGGAAGGGAGCAAGATTAAAACACGCTGGGGGGGGGAAACACCAAGAAATCCAGCCCAGGTGAGACCCCCCCCAAACCCTCTGAGACCTCACCATGTTGGAGGGGGGCTGCAGAACCAGCCGGGCCTGCTTCCTCCTCTGCTTCCGGTAGTAGCTCTCAAAGGTCTCGCGGGCGCCCTGCCAAGAGGGAAAGGGGTCAAGCGCCTCCCGGAGACCGAGGGTCTCCCTTGCCCCCCACGACCACCACCAAGAAGAGGCCCTGGGACGGCTCAAGAGGGAGGTGGTGGGCCTCGTCTTGCTCGAGGCTTGAAGCTTCTCAAGTGAAACATCCTGGGCTGAGCTGCAATTCTCCCTCTCCCGAGAAGTCCCGGAGGAACCGGCCCTGCCAGATCCGCTCCCTTGGCTGGGCCTGCGGGCTTTGGGACGTGCTGCCTGGGGCGCCTTCCTTGCAACTCAGCATGGACAGAAGCCCTTTCCACGAGGGTCTTTTGGGGGATCCCCCAGTGCCAGCTGGGGCTGATGGGAACTGGAGTCCCCACCACCACCACCGTCTGGAAGACGGCCGCCCAAAGCTCCTCTTTTCGTGTCCGAAGCATCAGACAGAAGCTGGTCCTCCCGAGTGACGTTCATCCTTTCAGGCCTCCTACGTCGTTTTCCCCCTTCAGTGGTTAACGTGTGGCTACTACCACTCGGTACCCCCACCACCACAGAAGGGCTGGCTGCAGTCTGAATGGGGCACCATGAAGGCACGGAGGGGCTCAGCCCTTCACGAGAGCCAGAATGCTCGGGGCTTCTGTGGAAGGCCTGAGAAGGTCCTGGTCCACACCGGAGGAGAAGCAGGGGTTGAGTCTCACACGGGGAGCTTTTTCACAGAGGCCACCAAAAAGGGTCTCTCCATCTTGACCAGGGGTCTTCCAACTTGGCCCTTGGATGACTTGTGGACTTCAACTCCCAGAATTCCTCAGCCTGGCTGAGGAATTCTGGGAGTTGAAGTCCACAAGTCATCCAAGGGCCAAGTTGGAAGACCCCCGATCTTGACTTTTGAAAGGTCCAGCACCGTGTCCTTCTGTGGGGACCCCTGAGCAGCAGCTGTTGCTCTGCTCAAAGCAGGTGAGGAGAGGGGGTGAGAACCTCTCAGCCTGCCCACCTGGTTTATTGACACCCTCAGAGAACTTTAAAAGACAAGATCTAATGTGGCTTTTTTTTGTTCCTTCTATATTCGTGGTAACTGTACCTTAACTAGCACTACTAATTGAACCAGAACAGGCCCTGAATTAACTTTTCAGCCCTACAGCACAGGCTCTGATCTTAGAAATAAAGTATGTCATATATTTTTGTCACAAAATACCATTTCCCAGCTGAATTCCTTTAGAATTTTTTTATAATGCGTGGAGTTATCTGGATGAAGTGATCTACAGCATTTGTTTTTAATTCATCAGTACTCAAGAAGTTTGCGTTGCCCACCATTTACTTCGTCTCCATGCAAGATCTTTTCTTGAAAACGGCCTCTCGGGGCCATCTCCATGCCCCTCCCTGCAGCGAAGGCACCGAGGGACCCCCAAATCCGATTCGACTCTTCTGCAATCCCCTGGACCTACTTCTTCAAGAGGCTGCTGGCTCCCTTTGACAGCTTGCTTCTGATGCATCCAAATTATTTTTACGGTGCATTTTAAAGTTATTAGAAAAATGTTCCCCGAAATATAGAATAGAATATTTATATTTTAAGCCTGTTAACTGTCCACTTGCATTCCTTTCTTTCCGTGGTTCCAATCTCATCCAGAGCTTGGACTTGCTGACTCTTTTGCTACCCATTCAGCTTGTCGGGTGACCTCTCCTCTCACTGCATACCTGTCTTACTCACCTCCTATGCCTGTTGAAGAGAAAAAAAACAAACCCACCCAGATGCCCTTAGAGCTTATGCAGAATTTTCCCTCTAGGTGTCTTTATGGAAGAGATGGATAAATGCTGTTGAGCAGCGTGCCTGGAAGCCTTGTTACAAACCCCAGGAGGGGTAAAAAAAATATATATATCAACCTTTTCTTCTGGAAAACCCTCCCTTTCCAACAAGCAGCAGAGGCAGGACCCTGCCGGTGGGCAAAAGGGCAGGAGGGCAAGTTAAATGTCCTGCATTGCTGGAGCTGCGCGTTCCAGATGGTCAGCTCTGGTCTCCACTTCCCACCCCTGACCCTCCTGGTAAGATTGAGCCCCTGCCCCACTGAGCAGAAGGCCGGACTCCTCTGGACCCACAGCAGCCCCATTCAGCAGCCCTAGCAGGATGCCCCAGGGACAGTCCTAGTTGTTGTTCCTGTTGTTGTTGTTATTGTCATCCTCCTCCTCCACCCCCCACCCCACCATCTGCAAACCCTACTGCCTTCTAGCACTGACGGCGCTCCCTAGTTGGGTCCTAGAACGTCTGCAAGAAAATAACCCAGTTCAGCGAACACTAAGGACCCCACGGTTGTTGTCATCATCCTCCTCCTCCTCTTCCTCCCAGGGCTTCCTCTGCCAGGAGCTGATCCTCCAGTGGTGAGGGAGGCAGGCCTGCAGGCCGCTCCCTCTGCTCTCCGCTGACCGCCTGACCCCTTGCCAGAGTTCAGGGCTTCCTAGAAAGCCTCTGCCCGCCCTGGGCAGGAGGAGGAAGGCCCCACAGATGCCCCGGCCATGACCTGGCCCCGGCCTCTGTTCCAAGAGGGGAGCCCTGCCCGACCGGCTGCCCGATAAGCAGGGCTGGCAGAGCGAAGCAGGATTTCCACTAATCCGTTGGGAACTTCTCAGCGGCTCAGCCATAAAAACGAGGTGACAGGAAGGTCGGCTTCACTAACAATGCCGGAGCCCGGAGTGTTTACATGCGCCCAGGGATGCTTTTCCAGGGCAGCCGGGCCCTCCGATAAGGCCATTGTCAGGCAGGCCGAGTCGCCTTTCGGCAGCCCGTGCGGTCCAGACCTTCTGCCCGGCCGATGAGAACATGCTTTCCGGTGCCGGCTTGACCGCGGCCACCGTGGCCCTGACCCGTCCTGCTTGGCCGCCCCCCCCCACGGCCTTTCCCCGGGTCCCTCCGAGGTCAACCCTGGGGAGGGCATGGGGGCCTCTAGTGGAAAGCCAGTCCCTGCACCATAATTCCTCAAAGGCCCTTCCCAGAGGCAACACACACACACATGGCACTCCCCAAAGGGCACCACCCTCCCCAACCCCTGAAACTAGATGTTCCAAGAGAGGCCAGAGAACCGTGGCTTCCGTGGCCTCATTCGTGTCCCGAAAGAGACTGTCTTAAGGCCCCAAGGGGGCAGCCGGACCTCTCGGGCCACCCGAAGGAAAGGCTGGCTCTCTTCTCCACCACAGAACCTATGTTCCCCTGCTGCTGTAGAACCAGTGGGGCACCTTTACTGACCGGCCGTGGGGCAGGTGAAGGAAATGGGCCGGTCTCTTCCAGAGGAACAGCGATCCAGTTGCTCTCCTGGGTGAGGAGGGGAGGGGAGGCCCAGCAAAGGTCACCCCCAGCCGATCCCAGGAGCGGGGAGGGTGGCCGGATACTCCTGCTGGGGCAATTCCTCCCCAGTCGTCAGTCCAGCCGCATTCACACAGCGTACTGAGCAGGCCGATGAAAGGCTCAGCAAGAGAGGAGAATCTCTGCGGCCTGGGCTTGACCGGAGGGCTCCTTGCTGCTCTCTCAGCTTGGTGGTTTCCTTGCAGGCCTTTCATGCTGACCCAAACTAGGCAGACTCAGCAACTGCATTTACAAAACGTGCAAACCTGGAGTAGCTTTAACTTTATTTTTGCCATCTTGAAATGTTGTGTGAACCTGCTCTTTTGGGGGAGCTTACAGTTCCGTGTGTTGAGTTGTGCCGCCTCAGGAAATGGATCGATTCAGTGGCAGAGCTGACACAACGGCCTGGTCCCACAGCCCTGTCACTCTTCACCAGATCCCATTCTTCAGGAATCCACCACAGCACATGCTGATAAATAGGCTGGACTGATCCGACAATACAGGTACAACGGCAGCCTCCAGGTGAGAGGGTGAAGCCCTTTTTTCCGGCTGCGCACGAAGACCTGGGACCGGCCGGCGGGAGCCAGCTTCTCACAGACAATCAGCCAGCAAGATGGGGCTGCATTAAGTTTGTGTTACCTACCAAGGCTCCACCGTTGTGTGTTTTCACATCCTTCGTCACGTGCATCGACCTACCCATTCTTATTTTAAATCTGATCATTTTGACTCTTCAGTCTTTTTGCTATTTTCCTGCCATCCCCTCCCCTGAAGACCGGCACCCACAGTTTGCTCTGCTATAATAATAATAATAATAATAATAAAGTTGGAAGGGACCTTGGAGGTCATCTAGTCCAACCCCCTGCTCAGGCAGGAAACCCTATACCATTCCGGACAAATGGCTGTCCAGTCTCTTCTTAAAAACCTCCAGTGTTGGAGCATTCACCGCTTCTGGAGGCAGGTGGTTCCACTGGTTAATTGTTCTCACTGTCAGGAAGTTTCTCCTTAGTTCCAGGCTGCTTCTCTCCTTGATGAGTTTCCATCCGTTGCTTCTTGTCCTGCCTTCAGGCGCTTTGGAGAATAGCTTGACTCCCTCCCCTGAGATATTGGAAGGCTGCTATCATGTCCCCCCTCGTCCTTCTCTTCATTAAACTAGACATACTGATGAGGACCCCCCTGGGGGGAGCAGGTCGCACAAGGATGGCAATAAGATGAGACAACCAACCAACATGAGGCTTTCCAGAAAGGCAGCCCAGCCATTGCCACAGCCCCTGCGATGGAGCTTGAAAGAAATCAGAATATTTCTGAGGAGTCTCCTTTTCCTGATTCACGCTCTCTTCACAGTGCTGCCGTCCTGCCCGGGTCTGCAGCCTGCAGGGGATGCCCATCGCTCAGCGCTGAAGCTTGGCTGCCTCCCAGCTGCCCAACCGCTTCTGGCCTTTGCCCCCATCCACCGGCCACGCCCTGGGCTTTTGCCCAACGCGGTCTGCCACCCACCCCTCCGCCTCGCCACCTCCACAAACCGTAGCAGCTTGCTAACAATCGCACTGACACACAATCCTTGTCTACGTGTCTGTGGAGACTTTCAGCCGTCCGGGTCCTGGTTGACCCAAAGGTGCTTTTTTCAAGAGGCAACTGGACTTCCTTTGTGTTTCCTGGAAGACGTTTTGCTTCTCATCCAGGAAGCTCCTTCACTGAAGAAGACCTGAAGAAGAACCGAAGAAGCTTCTTGGATGAGAAGCAAAATGTTTTCAAGGGGAAAAAAAACAAGGAAGTCCGGTTGCCTTTTGGGAAACGCACCGCTGGGAGAATCCCTGTCCACCTTCTTCTGGCATGTCGCCAGCAACGATCCTTTCTTAGAGATGTTACCAGGGAATAACAATCGTTAAACGGTGCGACAGGGGAAACAAACGAAGGGGCAGCCACTTACCAACACGGAGTAGATATGGAAGCAGCGGTAGACGGGGGAGAAGTCCACCAAATCCTGAGCACCAGGCACCTGGGACGACATATAACAGGGACACCTGTCAATCGAAGCAGGGAGGGAACACAGAGGCTGCTTTGGGGGGAGGATCAAAGGGAAGGGAGCAGCTGGAACTAAGGAAATAACCAAGGTAAAAAACAAGGTTTTGAAGGGCCAATTCTGGGAGTTGAAGTCCACAAGTCATAAAAGGGCCAAGTCTGAAGACCCCTGGGTTAAGGGAACGACTACAGTTGTTAAGTTAGTCATGTGGTCGTTAAGTGAACTTGGCTTCCCCAAAATGTTTGTCACAAGGTCGCAAAAGGGGATCTTGTGACACCCCCCCCCCCGGGACGCAGCGACCGTCACAAACACAGGCCAGTTGCATACAAGCACCCAAATTCCGATCACGTGACCCAGGGGATGCTGCAAAGGTCCTACGTCACTCTTTTCAGTGCCGTTGTTGACTCCAAATGGTCACTAAACGAATGGCTGTTAGGCTGAGGCCTACCTCTGTGAGCAAAGCGCCTTGGGTGGGCGGTGAGAGAGGCCCGGGAAAGGAGAGGCCCAGAGGCCCACCTGGGAAGACCCCCAAGGACAGCGGTTCTTGCAGTGGCAGCCAATTCTCCCCCCGCCCCCAACAGATCCAAAACTGCAGATCAGCTCCCTCCCTCCCTCCCTCAGAGCCCCCCACCCGCCTTCCCTCCTGGCCATTTCCAGGGCCGGCCGGGCCAATCCCTCCACCGCAGACTTGCCTCCTCCTCCTCCTCCTCCTCCTCCACATCCAGGATCCCGGAATCCTGCTCGGAGATCGGAGTGGGGCTCTTGACCTCCAGCCCGGGGTTTGCGCCAGCCTCTCCCCTGCACCTTCGGCCCCCGGCTCTCAAGGGCTGCCCCACCAGGCCATCCAGGTCCCTCTGCTGCTGGGCCTAGGACACAAGCGGACGGGGAGCTCAGGCCGGGCGCCGCCGTGCCCGTCATGCGGGGGAAGCTCGTCGTTATTACCTGCCCTTTGGAACCATCCCTCGGAAGCCCTTCCCTCCCGGTCGGAGGGATCCCTTTGTGGCCCGGCTGCAGTGGGGCTAGGACTCCCAGGGGCCCCATCACCGCATCCATTGAAAGGACCCAGAGTTACTTTGCCTCTGTCAGTTCCAGCCGTCCACATCTGGGCTCCAGAGGGGCCCGAAAGCCCCCCAGCGGCACCCTGGGAAACCTGAGTTGTGCACGGCAGATGGACGCCAGCTGCCGACCGCCTTCCGCCAAGACGGCCAGGCCAGGACAAGCCAGGCGGGAGGGGGAGGAGGAGGAGGAGGAGGAGGACCAGACCCCTCCCTCCCCTGATTGACAACTTGAATCCCCCAGTGAAATATTTTGCTCTCTGTGAAACATGGGGTGGGGGCAGCTTGAAGCCAGGACAGGATCTTTGGCTTCTTGCTGATGGCCTGCACAAGAACAAAACCCTATGAAATCCAAAGTGAAGACGTGTGTGTGTGTGTGTGTATGTGTGTGTGCACTTGGGCCCATTTGCAGAACAGATCCAGTTTGCTTTCCCCTACAAGCCATTCTGGAGAGCGGAATGCCATGAAGGGAGAGTTCCTGGCACGGCACCAAGGGGAACCTGCAAAAGCAAAGCAGATCTGGATCTAGAAGACTAGATCCGAATCAAGCTGCGGTCTGAGCAACGGGCAAAAAAGACTCTGGGGAAGCACTGCGTGGAACAGCCCAGACCTTGCGGCCTCCACGGCAGCGTGAAAGCGCACTCGGTCGCTGCTGGGGAGGACAGAGTCAGGCGCGAGGACTTGGGTTTGGCTCACGGAAAGCGTGTCAGAGTCAGATGAACGTGGCGGGAAAGGATCGCTTGAGAAATGCGTGCAAAACAAGGTGGGAGAGCCTGAAGGAGGGACGGGTGAAGCAGGAATGCCAACACGAAGGTCCACCACAAAAGGAGAGCTTTGATCTGGTCAGATAAAGAGAATTAAGCCAAGTGGAACTTACGGGCCACAGGGGAGGTTGAGGAAACGGTGGTGGAACGGAGCACCTGAGATCCTGGAAGTGGGGGAGGTCCGCTTGAAGGGCAAGGAGGAGCTCTGAAGAGGTGGACGGAGAGGGTGGGAGCCGGGAGGGTTGGCAACAAAAGAGAGCTAAGGAGACACGGTGAACACGGCTCACGTAAACTAGGTTTGGTCTTGGTTTCTGTCAGGCCAAGAAATTGGGAACCACGGCGGTTCAAAGGAGTACACGTTTAATCCGTGTGGACTCTTTCTAAAAGAATCTGAACTACTAACAGTCAAGGCAAGTTGGTGGCAGAGAAAGGTCAGCGGAATTCAAGGAGGGCTGGATCTGGGCCTCTGGTGGGCACCAAGGGACTCCAGACTGATGACCCGCTTGGCCCCTCCCTCCCTCGGCCTCAGCTCCTGCTACAGTTTTCTTTTTAAAAATATCATTTTTTACCTCACAATTTCTTATTCCACCAGGGAACAATGTGAGGAATAGACAGATACCGTTGTACTTTTACATGAAAGCAAACCAAAGGAAAATGTCTCGGACTACGCTCTTTCCCCGGAAAAGCAGGCGGAGAGGAGGCATGTTCAAACGTCCAGCTCCTTTCGGAGTTGACCATCCTTCCCTGCTGTCCATCTCCTTCCCAATGCAGCCAAGGCAGTAAATGAAGAGTCTTCTGCATCCTTCCATCAGCCCCCCCCCTCCCAAGGAACGTCACCAGATGGAGGTAGATCCATTGTGTGGGTCTACAACAGGGGTCTTCAAAGTTGGCCCTTTGATGACTTGTGGACTTCAACTCCCAGAATTCGCGTGCCTGGCTGAGGAATTCTGGGAGTTGAAGTCCACAAGTCATAAAAGGGCCAACTTTGAAGACCCCTGGTCTACAACAACACACCACAGCCAACCTGCTGTGGCCAACTCACTGCGGGGCAACTTGCCGCCGGAGAAGAGTTACACTAATATCAAAGAAATGGTGGAATAGAATCATTAAAGAAAGGATGCCAAAGGAGGGACAAAACGAAATGTGAATGAGAAAAATTAAAATAATGTTAATTATTTTAAATAATTAAATTGAATTGTTGAATTGACCCACAGCGAGTTGTCCCAATCCGCCATTGCACAGTCTGACCCCCGAGACTCCAGCCTTTTGGGGCTGAGAAGAGAGAGAGGAAGACCAGGAAGAGTGGGAAAATGGAGCGCCGTCTGAACCAGCCTTAAACGAAGGCAAGAAAGAGAGACGGTCAGCAGACAGGCCCTCCCGATCCGGGGTCTCCAACCTGGGCAACTTTAAGACTTGCGGACTTCAACTCCCAGAATTCCCCAGCCAGCTGGGAGTTGAAGACCACAAGTCTTAAAGGGGCCAGGGTTAGATTTTGGAGAGAAGTCATGGGGCTTCTTCAGTTGCATTCAATCCGGAAGGATCCCCCCCCCCCCCTTTTCAGGAGGAAGCCCTCTGCGCTCTGGTGACGGGCCGGCCATAAAGGAAGAAAAACGGCCTGCGGGCCCTGCCCATTTCGGCACTTGCGTTCTGTTTCCCATAAAGGCCTCGTCCCCCCCCACACACACACACACGCACGCGCGGAGGGGCCGCCTGGAAGGCACATCAAAGGGCCGGGATGCTCCGTCAGACATCTGAGCAACCTGGAGAGGAGAGGGAGGAGGCCGGCCCCCCAAAAAAGTTACCTTTCGCTCTACATGAAAGCCGGGCCATTACTGCACGGCACCTGGCCCACCCCAAGCCATCAATCCCGGCTCCCCCCTCTTTGCCCCCCCTTAAACAGAGTGGGGTGGGGGCGGCTCTCTGCTTCCAGGCTGGCCCAGAGCAGCCAGCCGGCAAGGGGGCTTGGCCACGTCCTTCCTGCTCTGCCCTCCCAGACTAGCTCGGGGTCAAGCCCACTTTGGAGAAGGAAGCCCCCCCCTCCTACCCAGTCCAGCTTCTCCCGGGCAAGCCAGGCCCCCCAGATGGAGGCTCAGGCGTGGGGCTGGCGGCCGTGCCGGGGTTTCTCTCTACGACCGGTCTGGCCTGGGACTCTCCGGCTGTCTCACCGAGGATGATGGATCTGGGGATACTCCCAGTCTGGCTCCTCAGCTGAGACCTGCCTGGCTTGGATGACCCTCTTGGTACAGGCTAGTCCTCCACTTACGACCACATTTGAGCCCAAAATTTCTCCTGTGAAGCGAGACGTTTGCCAAGTGAGTTTTGCCCCATTTTACGACCTTTCTTGCCACCGTTGTTAAGTGAATCACTGCGGTTGTTACGTTAGTAACACGCTTGTTAAGATTGGGTGGGCGCTGATCCCTCCTGCCGGCTGCCGGGCTCCAGGTCCTCTCCCCGGAAGAAGGGGGGAGGGCCAGGAAGGCTCACTGGCCAGGGGTGCTGAGGGTGAGCCAAGGCCGGGCTCCCCCACGGCGATCCCACCGCCCTGCGGAGGCCCTGAGCAGCTAATGGGCTCCTTCCTGAGGAGGAGCCGGGAGAGAAAAGCTGAGCAGCCACCAAAGCGGAGGATTTATTGGGCCCGAAGGAGGCCGGGAGCCCCTCCCCGGGTGGGTGGCTCCCGAGGCCTCCCCCGCTGCTGCCACAGTTGTTTTATGGACCCCCCTAATGGGCTGAGACACGGGAGGCTGAAACGTGGTCTCCCAATTCCCCCCCCCCCAGAGAGGCACAGCCCTTAAAACAACATCGCGGGGAGGAGCAGGCGGGGAGGGAAGGGAGGGAGGCTAAGCGGGAGTGACAGGCGGGCTGGGCCCCTGCCAGAAGCACACTTGAAAGCCATAAAACCCTAAACACCCCCCCAAATCTGATAAGAGGGGTCCGATTACTGCAAGGTGTAAACTCAACATACCGACACAGCTTCTGGCTGAAGGCTTAAGTAAACAAAGAGTAGCCGGGGGAATCCGCCACTTGCCACGAAAGGCCGTTTGCACCAGGGAGGAAGAGAAGGGCCGGCCGAGGCCGCCTCGCCCTTCCCCAAGCCCTTCCAAGGCACCTGACGCCGGCAATTGCAGGCCGTCCTCGACTTACGACGGTTCACTTAGTGACCAAAGTTGCAAAAAAAAGCGACGTGACCGTTTTTCACACTTACGGCCATTGCAGCATCCCCAGGTTCACGTGATTGACATTCGAACGCTCGACAACTGGTTCCCACTTACGACGGCCGCAGCGTCCCTGAGGGGGTGTCACGTGATCCCCTTTTGCGACCTTCCGACAGGCAAAATCAATGGGGAAGGCAGGTTCACTTAACGGCCGTGTTACCGATTTAATAACCGCAGTGATCCACTTAACAACCGTGGCAAGAAAAGCTGTAATGCAGATGCAGCAGGGATGCCACATTAACACTGGTGGAGAGGAGGAGGAGGAGGAGGAGGAGGAAGAGGCCGCCTTGGATCAGCTTCAGCAGGTACCTCCTTGCACCCTTACCTAGAGAGGGCAGCAACCTGGCTTCCCACTTGGGGGCTGCTGGTTTCCCCAAGTCCCAGTTATCGCAATGCGCTGTTTAGAGAGGACCCAGTAGCTGCAGCCGGACCACAGCCGAAGGGCGTCTCTCTCGCTAAGGTCCTGCACCGGTCCACAGCTGCCGGCCACTTGACGGAGCTCTGGGTGGTACTTCAGATCCTGCGTGGCTTCCGGGATCCCCCGGGATCCTCCCTCACACTTGCTCACCAAGGCAGCACCTCTGCAGCCCTCGCCTTGAAGGTACTTCCCGTCAACAAAAAAGTGGGATTACTTATTTCACTTGACCGATGCCGCCCGGCTGATTCAGAAGGCAGAGGGGTCTCAAGGCTACTCATTAATCTGAGACGTTTAATCTCTTTTGCATGTTGACTTTGGCTTGTTAACTTTTAATCTGTTTGTTTGTTTCGTATGGCGTAGCAAAATGCAGCCTAATGCATGACATTCACAGAACCGACATATAAAATGGGTATCAAAATATAAAACACCAGAGCAGTGAATTATTTTAAAAGCACACAGTAGGAGTGATGAATAAAATTATGAATAAAACTAAATTATGTACGAGCGGTTACTGGAGTGACCAAACCCACGGCCACATACCGAGACCGTTTAGCACTGGGCGTTTTTCACAGCTGCAGGCCCGCAAAGCCCGTGGGGGCCATTTGCATCAAGAGCCGCCAAGCAATCCACCATCGGTGGCTTGAAGGGTAAAACAAGGAAGGTGTAAACTGGTAGGAAACAATGCAAAGGTGACAGAAACATCCCTGGGTCTCTGCCAGACGCCGTGCGCTGGTAGGCCTTGACGGTGGGGTATTTGAGGGGTCGGCGGTGCTCCCCGAGCTCGGCTCTTTTCCTGCAGACATTTCATTACCCAAAGCAGGCAACATCACCCGTGCTAGTGACGAATGAGTGAAGCCTCTGCAAGGAAGCCGCCCAGCTCAAGAGAGCCCCGGGGACCCCTCACTTCAACCCTCGGCTACAAATAGTCTCCTTTATTAGTGTGGCATTTTTTTTATTCAGATGCTTTTAATTAGTAGGAATTCCCACAGCTTCCCCACAGGTCCTGATCAAATCCGCCCCACGTTCTTTGGCAGAGCTGCCGGGGGAGGCGGGGGCCACGAACCGGGTCTTTGGCAGAAGAGAAGCAGGGGGCGCAGGAAAGTGGGGTCCCCTCCCCTTTGAGAACTGCGCAAAGCGAGTCGGGACAAGCGCAGGCCGGGCGGGCGGGGGCTGCGCTTCGGGTCCTGCAGCAGCTCCCCGTCAGCCAAGCAGCCCAGCCCCAAAAGGGGGCCGGGGACCCCCCCCTACGAGGAGGCAGATTCTAGGGGAAGAAGCCGCATGCAAATCCTCTCCAGCTCCTGGGCTCTGATCGGGGATGTGGAGCTGAGAGTTTTGCTCCCTGGGCTGGGACAAAGTCCCGGCTGTTTGCACCGGGGCCTGGGCTGCCTTCCCCAAGTTTGTAGACCGGATGCCCCTTGTTGGTTTAAGAATAACAGAGCAAGAGAGTTGGAAGGGACTTTGGAGGTCTTCTAGTCCCACCTCCTGTTTAAGCAGGAGACCCTAAACCGTTCTGGACAAATGGCTGTCCAATCTCCTCTTTGGACATGACCCTGGGACACGGCAACCGTCATAAACAGGAGTCCGTTGGAAAACATCCCAATTCTTTTTCACATGGTCATAAGTGTGAAAAACGTCATGTCATGTTGCTCTAGTCTAGGTGCACTGATGATGCTCCCTAGTTTGGGTCATGAAACATCTGCCAGAAAGACAGCCAGCTCAGAGAGCACCCAGGGCCCCCCTCCCTTGGTCCTCTGTCCGGAGATTAACCACGTTCGCTCTACTTTCGGTGCCCTCGTGTTTCGGTTCGCTTTTCAAACCGCCTGGCGGTTCCCGGTCCCATCCCTGCCCACCCCCACCTCCCAAAGGCCCCCTGGGAGGCTCCGTCCTTTCCAAGCAGCAGAGTCATTCCAGGGTCTGGGGTCTTTCGTGAAGAAACCTCGGGGCACTTTTACGTCCCAGCTTGGGACAGGCAGCTGCTCTGCCGCATTTAAAGACTGCAGAGTTGGTGGTCCTTTACGCACAGAAGGCCAAAGCAAAGCTCTCCTTCAAAAGCTGCCGCTTGAAATTCGCCTAGTAAAAGTTTACAGCCCTCCTGCACGTGGCCCTCGGCTACAGCAGGGCCACAAACCGCCTTTCATCCCCTGCCATCCCCAGCCGACTCTGCCTGCCTTCCCTTACTCCCTCGCCACGCGTGCCTGGCTGAGGAATTCTGGGAGTCCACAAGTCATCCAAGGGCCACGTTTGAAGAGCCCTGCTCTAGAAGAAGTGGAGAAGGCTTCGAGCAACGGCCCCCTTGCCCAGGTCCTCCCAGCAAGGTCAGGGGCAGGCAAGGGGCCGGGAAAAGCCTCTAGAACCCGGACTGTCATCCCTTGCCCTCCGTCGCCACTAGAGAAGAGCTCTCCACTTAGACCTTCGCTGTCCAGAAAGAAGATCAGAAAAGGATGAGAAAGGGAGAATTCCGGGATGGCCAAGTCAAAGCCCGGATCTAAATCACATCAAGATGCGGTGGGCTAATTTGAAACAGGCCGTGAACGCAAGGAACTCCTCAAGCACCGGATAATTTAAAAAATCCTGCAAGGAGGACTGGGGGAAGAGACCCTGCCGGTCAACGCCGGAGACCGGGAGACAGAGACAAGAGACCCGACTTGAGGGTGGGTGTCTGTGCCAAAGGGGGCAACCCTCAGGAATGAAAGCCGAGGAGGGGCCGGCTTCCCCCCCCCCCGGGAGGGAAAGGCAGACGGAACCTCTTACGTTATCCTTGCATAAAGGACTGCAAAGTCAATGGGGCGAAGGTCTTTTTTCCCTTCTGCTACATCACCTTTATCTTTACATACTGTCAGAATGAAGATAAAACACAGATAGGGCCACATATGTTAAAAAAAAGGGGGGGGGCAAAAATCACACGAGGTAGTACTTACTTTTTTCATAGGGCTATCCAAACAATAATAATAAAAATACAGCTCTTGAGAATTCAGGACACCCCCCTCCCATCAGCTCTTCCATCCAGAGGCCCCCGCTTGGGCTCAGGGCCCTGGAGACCCTCCCCAACCGTGGGGGCCACTCGTGGGAAGCTCAGGCCCTGCTGCCGAAGGCCCATCTCCCACTCCCGAAACGAAGCCCCGGAGTTTCGCCCAGGTGCACAAGGGGCAGCCGCCCACCTCCTCCACCCCGGGGGAGCCTTTCCACAGGCGCAGCCGTCCCCAGCCAGGGGCTGCAGGTCAGAGCAGGGATTCAGGGGCTTCGTGCAGCCCTCCTAGCTCCACTGGAGCTCCCGGAAGGAAAATAGGAAAGCGCACAGGCCGTCCTCGGCCTACGACCACGACTGAGCCCAAACTCTCTGTTGTGAAGTGAGACTTTTGTGAAGTGAATTTTGCCCCGTTTTACGAACTTCCTTCCCACAGTTGTTAAGTGAATCGTTGCAGTTGTTAAATTAGTAATACGGTCGTTAAGTGAATCTGGCTTCCCCCTTGACTTTGCTTGTCAGAAGGTCACAAAAGGGGATTGCGTGACCCCCTCCCCGGGACAGCACGACTGTCATCATTAGGAGTTGGTTGCCCAGCGTCTGAATGTTGATCCCGTGATCACGGGGATGCTGCGACGGTCGTATGAAAAATGGTCGTGAGCCACTTTTTTCAGTGCCGTTGTAAGTTCAAGTGGTCACTAAATGGAGTACTGCAAGTCGAGGACAACCTGTATTCTCTTCACCTGGGGTATCTAATGAGGCCAGCAATAGGCTTCCAATTTTATAAGTAAAATATTTCAAAAGCCAGATTTTTCTTCAGGGGCAACAAAGCTGACCCTGAGTTATCGAATCTTTTCTAGAATCCTAATTTCCCTGCTCAAGGTCTCTACAGTACCCTGGCCCTCCAGAGCGGCCGTGGCAAACCTTTGTGGCCCTGCAGGTGGGACTGGGCTCCCATTCTGGGTACAGGCCCTTCCTCCTGCATTCCTCCTGGGAGCCCATCCCCTGCATTTGCACCTCCACGGACCTTCTACAAGTGCCATTTCGCAAAACCCTAACCCTGAGGGGGGAGAAGAACGGACCTTCTGACACTCTGCTCCGAGCCAGAGAGACCGTTAGTGGTTGCAACAATTCCTCCCTCCCAAGAGGAGACGGGGGGGGGGGTGAACTACTAACTGTGTAGCTGCAAATATGATATGTAAGGTCACATTTCATAATCTGCACGCGTCACAAACTCATCAAGAGAAAGAGCCTCTTCTGCAAGAAAGTGAAATGTTCATGGGGTGGGCTAAAACCCTGGACCGGGGGTGGGTGGGCTCGGCCGGAGGCTGCCTGGGTAATTCCCTCTCAGCCTCACCTGCCCACAGGGTTGCTGGGGGGGGGGGGTTAAAGCAGGGAAGAAAAGGCCAGGGAGACCGCTGGAGCTCCTGGGGGGGGGGGAAAGTGGGATAGACATGAGCAACTCCGTTGCAAGTTCCTTCCAGCCTCTGCTGCGCTTCACGAGGTCAAAGCCCCTGTCCCGGGCAGCCTCCCCTCCTTGAAGGCGGCTCTGCTCCTCCTCATCTCAGCTCTGGAGAGGTCAAGGAGAGGACCCTCCTCCGGACATCATCCGAGGGCTCTCCCTGTGGGGGGACCATCGAACTGTGTGATCCTGTGAGCCCCTAAAAATGAAATAGGAAATTTATGCCACCCACCCACAAGCTATAAAGCCACACTAGGTTTCCCCTAAGTGCATTTCGGTCTATAAAGGTCAGCTCTACAATATGAGGGAGAGAGGCGGTTTCTAAATACAATGGACGGACGGACGGACGAATGAACGAAAAGCAATAGATTGATAAGATTGTTGTTGTTAGTTGCAAAGAAGTCGTGTCCGACCCCTCGCGACCCCCTGGACAACGTTCCTCCAGGCCTTCCTGTCCTCTACCATCTTCTGGAGTCCATTGAAGCTCAGGACTCCTGCTTCAGTGACTCCATCCAGCCACCTCCTTCTCTGTCGTCCCCTTCTTCTACTGCCCTCAATCTTTCCCAGCATCAGGCTCTTCTCCAGTGAGTCCTTCCTTCTCATTAGGTGGCCAAAGTACTTGAGTTTCCACTTCAGGATCTGGCCTTCTAAAGAGCAGTCGGGGTTGATCTCCTCTAGGACTGACCGGTTTGATCGCCTTGCAGTCCAGGGGATAGATCTATCAAATAGGCTCTCAAAACTTCTCAGATTTCAAACGTGAGCCACCGACTGGCTCTGCAGAGAAAGCCCAGGGAGAGTTTGGTCATGCTCCTCATTTACCTGGGCGAACCTTGAAAACTTTGCTGGGAGGCTGAGAGTCCCGCGCTTGCCCTGTGCGCCCCCAGGGCTTCCGCCATCCCAAGAACAAGAGCTCCTTGAGGAGACAGGCGGCTGCTGTATAAATTCCGGCCTAAGTCAATTAACTCAGCAGCTCCGTCCCAGCAGCCTCTCCAGGCTTCCAGAGCCTTCTGCACCTGGATCAGCAAAAGGACCTCAGGAGCAGCTCAGTCAAAGCCGCGCAGAGTCACGTCTCCTGCTGCTCGGTGCGTGCCAGTCGCACTTCTTGCGCCGGGGCCTGGCTCAGCTTCAGAGGCTGCTCTCGTGGGAACCTGCCCTGGGAAACGCGGGCTGAAGCGCCTGGGCCAGGTGCAAGAAATCAGGCCTCTTCTTCTCAAGGTGAAAATGGACGCCAGACAAAGAGCCCTTGAGTAGGGCAGGCGGGAGGATCCCCCGAAAACAGCGACGCAGACCCAACTGCCAGGTGCTGCCCTTCACTATTGTGTATCTTTTTCAATATTCTCTCCGTTTCGCACAGCTAATCTTCATGGCAGCCAGAAGGGAAGCAGAAGCAGGGGAACCTTCCCTACCAAGAGCACTCAAGAACCTCCCACGGAGGAGGCCAGTGTCTTCTAGGCCGGGGGTCCCCGGCCTTTCCGGCTTTGAGGACCGGCGGGGGGGAGGGAGAGAGGAAATGGTTTTGTGCAAGCAGCGGGCGAGTGCCTGCGCGCAGCTCCATTTGCGTGGGCAGCGGGCACTTGCACACACGTGTTGCTTCACACACCCATACACGAGTGCCCGCCGCTCATGCAAATGGAGCTGTGCACACGGTTGCCTGCTGCTCCTAAGGCCCAGTTCCAAAGGAGCCGCAGCCCAGCACCAGGCCGGGGCTCCGGGCCTTGGGGACCAGGATAGAGCTCAATTCCAGTCTGAGGGCCTCTGCAGGCACGGAGGGGCCAATCCCAGATCAAAGCCTCACACCATCCCTGTGGGCACTGGGTGCCGACTGCAGAGCGCTATTTCAGTTGTGGGGGGGAGGGGGCATCAATAGCACGGGGGGGGTTAGTTCCCCTGCAGCCTCCCCTCCTCTCCTGGGGCACAGCTGGAGTCAGAGCATGCTGGACTCCAAATTCACTGGAGCTGACCACTCTCTGCTCCTTAGAATTTTGCACTCTCCATAATTTTGACCATTTGAAACATTGCACTACTAATTACTTGATTAGATTACTTGACCATGAACGAATCACCCCTCCGTCTGTCCCTCCATCTGAAAGACCCCGAGGCAGAAGAAGAGCCCCTTTCTCGACGGTGGAGTGAGACTCACAATAGAACATTGTGGTTCTTCCACAACTTCCCGGTTCTTCCAAGCATCCCTCCGAGCCCCCAGTCTTGGGACAGAGGTTAGGGTCTTCTTTCCGCTTCTTGTTCTTCTCGCACGTCTTGAAGCACAGCAAGTGGACCGGCCCAGTTGACTTGGCCACCCGGCTGCGTTTCGGCCAGAGGCCCTTTGATGGAGGCCCTGATGAGACGGAAGCGGCCTCTTCTCGCCCGATTTCAGGGCAGACGCGGTAGCCTTTCCCAAGCCAGGCGTGTGGGCCGGTGCTGGCTATGCACCCCTCGGCCGCATAAAAGCTGCTCCAGGAAACGCAGCTGCTGCCACACGGCCAGGGGGACCCACCGAGATGGCTCAGAAGACACTGCCAAGGAATTGTTTTGCTCGTGAGCCCTTTCGGGAAGGGGGAACACGGCCCCGGGGAAGAGAGCAGGCTGTCGGGGCCCTTCTGCAGGCCACTGGCCACCTCCGTGCGCAGAGCCAGAGGGCCACGCTCGCTCGCTCGCTTCGCCTGGCCCACCGGCCTGGGTGGCCCCAGAGTGCGGTTGGAGCATCCGGGAGCCCTGGCCTTCGTTCCCCAAAGCGTCGCCTGCCTTCCCGTCTCTGCAGGACTTTGAGACGGACCTCAGGTAGAGGCGTTTGGGTAAGAGAAGCTCACGGTCTCTACGCAAGGAAGTATTTTAGGAAGTTGACCCGACTGCAGGTCAGCAGCACATCCAAGGGTTCTTTCCGGACCTTCCAGGCCAAAAAGAGATGGAGACCAAACTGAGGAAGATCCTTGAATGAGAAGCAAAACATTTCCAAAGGGAAAGTCCAGTTCCCTTTTGGAAAACAGCACCTTTGGGACCAGCACCATGACCTGGATGAGGGAGAAGCTCCACGGACAGATGGTGAGCAAAGCTTCTGCCCAGCCTGGCCAGGAGCATCGAGCCCCCCCCGCCCCCTCCCATTCCTTCCACATACCCAAAGGGCTCCGTTGAAAGCCAAGGGCCTCTTCCAGCGCATCTGACTCTTGAAACATGGCGTGGAAGCCGTGAGGGCAGATCCTGCACCCTACATACCCACACACGTTCCCACACCAGCAGGCAAATATGGGCACCAACCTGCGTGCAAACGGAAGGACCCCCAGGAGGAAGGCCTCTCCCCTTCAGCTGCCTTCCCCAAAGGGACCGGGGCAAACCAGGAGCCGAGGGGCGCCGATTAACGGCACGGCTGAAGAATTCCGGCACCCTGCAAAGAGAGGCTCGCGCTCACGCACACAGTAGGTTTTAATTATATTGCAATAAAGGGCTCCGTGTGCGTGTGCGGCTGTGTGCACATGCATTCTTCTGATTTAATAGAACTTTTCTTTATTTAAACCAAGAAGCGTATTTTGAAATTTTTTCCCCTTCAAACAATGAGGAGAAATACAGAAAGGAGACTGCGGCAAGCACTTGGAACAACTTCATTGTCAATTGTTTATTGGGGCTCCGGCTGATTTTAATGAAAATATGGTTACAATTTTTTAGAAAAAGAGAGGGCTTTTATGTTTTGCACAAGGAGAAAAAAAGTCCCTCCTATCCAACCTTCGGGGCACCGTTTAAAAAAAGGGTCGCTGGGCTTTCGGGCCGGAACCTTCCACAAGCGGCCCAAGATGTGGGTTGCGAAGTATGCCGAGTATCCACAACAAGTGAAATTGGATGTAGAGAAACATCTCCTCAAGATTTACTTCTGTTTATGGCAAAACCGAATCCAGATGTCCCCCGACAATGTCTTGGGCAAACTCGTAATTAACCATTTGCAGATGGGGCGAAGACGCTCATCCCGGCATTTGGAGGCGGTGGGTCCCAACCCGGAGCGGTTCACGGAGCGAGCGGAGCAGAGCTCAAAAGCCCCGCGGCACGCTGAGCCTCCGGGCCCTTGAACCCTGCTCCCCTCGCTCACGGCGGGGTCGAGGGCGTGGGAGGGATAGCAAACACGGGTCATCCTCGGCTTACGACCCAAAATTTCTGTTGCTAAGTGAGACATTTCTTAAAAGTTTTGCAACTTTTCTTGCCCCAGTTGCTAAGTGAGTCACTGCAGGTGTTAAGTCAGTCACACGGTCATAAAGTGAATCTGGCTTCTCCCCCCCCATTGGCTTTGCTTGTTGGAAGGTCGCAAAAGGGGATCACGTGACCCCTTGGAAGACTGCAAGCCGTCGTAAATGTGAACCAGTCACCAAGCGTCCGGATTTTGATCACGTGACCGCGGGGACGCTGCAACGACCGTAAGTGTGAAAAACAGCCCTAAGTCACTTTGTTCAGTGTCATTGTAACTTCAAACGGTCACTAAATGAACTGTTGTAAGTCGAGGACCAGCTGTGCACACATGGAGGAAAGCCGGAAGTTGCCGCGTCCCGGGGGAGAGGGGGGTGTCACACGATCCCCTTTTGCAACAGTCTGACAAGCCAAGTCAACGGGGGAAGCCAGATTCGCTTAACGACCCTGTTACTAACTTAACAACTGTAGCAAGAAAAGTCGCAAAATGGGGGGCAAAACTCACTTAACAAACGCCTCACTTAGCGGCAGGAATGTGGGGCTCCATTGTGGTTATAAGTTGAGGACATGCGGTTCTTTGTGTTCCTCCCTCCCCGTCTTCCCTCTCTCCATCCAGCCTCCCAAACTGTCCAGGTCCGACCGCCGTCCCGCTCCCTCGTCCTGCTCTGGGCCTCCCAGACCGCAGGTCCGATGAACAGCCTATGAATCCCGTTATCAGGCCGTTAATAAAAATGCTAATGCTAATGATGGGAGTAACAGCGGCCTCTGGAGGGATCCTGCCGGGAGCCCCGTTGCCCGGCCTACCTTTCCTCGGGGGAGTTTCCTCCCGTCCTTTGCAAAATTCATCCTGCAGCCCCAGCAGACACTCCGGCCACTCAGGTAGTTTCACCTCATCGAAGAAGGGAGCCGCAATCGAGCAGCCTGCCGGGGTCCGAGGTGGGCCGGAGATGCTGGCGGGCCAGGGGAGCGAGCAAGGCAGCGACAGGAGGGCGGGTGGGCCTGTTCCCCAGAGCAAGCGAGGGGAAAGCCTCGGGAGACCCTCCCTCCTCCGGGTCACGGTGGTCCCAAAGGTGCGTTTTCAAGAGGCAACTGGACCCTCTTTGCTTTTCCTCGAAGACGCTTCGCTTCTCATCCAAGAAGCTTCCTCCGTTCTTCAGAAGCTTTCAGCCCTCAGTCAGAACCGAAGAAGCTTCTTGGAGGGGAAGCGAAAGGCCCTCAAGGAAAAGCAAAGGAAGCCCAGTTGCCTCTTGCAGAAAGCACCTCTGGGACAAGCAGGGAGGACGTCCTTCCAGAAACCGGTTCACGGAGCGGTTCACCCGGAGGGGGAGACTCCACCCCAGCAGGGGCACTTGGGCCCTTCTGCACCTATAATTGGGCAGCCAAACAGCTTGCAGAAGTATGACAACAATTGTGAGTTCAAAGCCCCAATCAGCCCCGTTACATAATTGTCTGTTTACAAAGGGCGCTTCCTTCGCGGGGCCTCGCAAATGAGCAGCAGCCGTTCCTCCCCAGCCTCTTCTCCGGGGACCAGGTCTCCACCCCTCCGAGCCAAACTCGGGGCAACATCTGGAACGAGATCCTTTTCCCCAAGGGGAGCAGCAGCCGTGCGGACAGCCCCCCCCCATTCCAAGGAGGCAGAAAGGTCGTGGGCCAAACCCGCCGGGGACCGAAGGGCCGGAGCACCGCCCGAACACCCTGCGGCTCCCCGTCGGTCAGCATTCCTGATAGGTAATCATTTCCAATGAATTTCGCCGTGGTTTATGCCGGAACTATAATTTTCCATGTCTTCAAAAGAAATTCCTCTGAATGCTGGCTACCCTTCAAAGTGTTGCTTAAGCCCTTCCAATTCTCCGGTAGCCCCTTTTTCCCCACCACGCCAACCCCACAAACAACCCAATAATAGTTTCCATTACCAAGTTTAGCCCCAAGTAGTGATTGGGACACTGCTTAAAAATATACAACCGTCTCCATTAAGCAGGCATGAGGGAAATGAAGCGAAGGAGAATCCCTGATTCCACCACATGAAACGGAGACCGAAATGTGGGCAGCGGCGGCTGATTGTGTCCTTAATCCTCAGGAAGGCGATCCCAGGTGGGCGATTCCACTGCCAGATTGTCTGAATGCAACTGTGGTTCCGGTTGTGCTTTTTGAGACACATAAATGCCTTGAAACATCACAGAAGAGAACAGGCCAGGGACATTTCTTCAGCTTCTTCCCATCTGAACAGAACAGAATAACAGGGACCTTGGAGGTCTTCTAGTCCAGCCCCCCGCTCAAGAAGGAGAACCCATAACATTTCAGACAAGTGCCTATCCAATCTCTTCTTGAAAACCTCCAGTGTTGGAGCACCCACAACTTCTCGAGGCAGGTTGTTCCACTGGTTAATTCTTCTCACTGTCAGGAAGTTTCTCCTTAGTTCCAGGTCGCTTCTCTCCTTGATTGGTTTCCATCCGTTGCTTCTTGTCCTGCCTTCAGGGGCTTTGGAGAATAAATTGACCAATCAAAATGCTGCTGGTTGAGTTCCTTCTGGGATATTTCAGTTATTCTAGTTTTCTTTCTTTCTCTTTAGCCATTTGCTCCTTAAGTTTCCTTCTGGTTCCTCTTCCCATAGTCTCAAAGAGCTGATGTTGAAATAAATTCAAGAGTATCTTCTCCTTACAATGGAAGCAGATCCGGACACGGTGGTGTGGCTGGACCAAGGCTGCAAGTAATTCTGCCCGTTGACAGGGGTGTCCAAAAAGGACATCACTAAAAATACGATTGTCAAGTTGAAGGATTATATCTATTAGAATTACTTGATATTAAGTGAGTATCCATGTTATTCAAGTGATCCTACAGTAGAAAACCGTACATGAGGAATTCTATGGCAAACTGCAAGAAATGTAAACAGACGGAGAAATAAAATATTTACAGAACTAACAGTTGTTTGGAATGCATTAGTTGGAGGTACCTGGAATCAAAGAAAGCTTTGGATTGGAAAAACACAATTTTTGGGAGATAGATTAATAGCCAAGTGCTAAAGATGTAACTGGCTTTCAGAACAGGTTATCATGACAATCAGGAGGGAAAAGCCTTAGAAAGGAGAACAATATGCAAGAACTGGATGGAAACATCCAATACCAACGGAAAAAGAAAGAAAGAAAGAAAGAAAGAAAGAAAGGAAGGAAGGAAGGAAGGAAGGAAGGAAGGAAGGAAGGAAGAAAGGAAGAAAGGAAGAAAGAAAGAAAGAAAGAAAGAAAGAAAGAAAGAAAGAAAGAAAGAAAGAAAGAAAGAAAGAAAGAAAGAAAGAAAGAAAGAAAGAAAGAAAGAAAGAAAGAAAGAAAGAAAGAAAGAATCTCTCAGTCAAGAATATCAATGGAGGAAAATAGCAGGAAAAACTCAGATCATTTCAATAAGATTAGAGAAAGTATAAAGAAACTACAGATATGGTTGGGATTAATTGATCGCTACGGCCCGTACCTAGTCATCAATCAGATCTATTCAAGAGTAATCATAGAACAGAACCAACTGGGGTAAATGATGCTAAAACAATACGGAAAGAGTGCAGTGAAACTCTCTTCACAAATGAGAGAGAAAAGTCTGGAAACTGAGACTATACAAGCTGACTACAGGTAAGGAGATCTAATGCAGGTAAGGAGATCAGTGTTGAAGCCTCAGAAGAGGCCGATCCGAGTAATCCTCAGAGATGAAGAACTGGGCACTGAGGACAGGGGAAAACAGGGTCTAGGGCAGGGCTAGGCAACCTTGGCTCTTTTATGACTCGTGGACTTCAACTCCCAGAATTCCTGAGCCAGCATGGCTCAGCTTGGAAACCTCCCTTTCCCCTCAGTGTGGCTGGCTCAGGAATTCTGGGAGTTGAAGTCCACGCGTCATAAAAGAGCCAAGGTTGCCTAGCCCTGGTCTAGGGCAACTCTCCAGGGCCAGCTCTCCACGGCCAACTTGCCACAGGACAAGAGTTACGCTAATATCAAGGAAATGGTGGAACAGAATCGTCAAAGAAAGGATGCCAAAGGAGGGACAAAATGAAACGCGAATGACAAAAATTAACATAATGTTTTAATTATTTAAAGGGATTGAATTGAATTAGTGAATTGTCCCGCAGCCAGTTGCCCTGGGGTCCCACTCCCAATACAGACACCCAAAAGCGGAGGGCCACCAAAATATCACCTTGCTCTAATTTCTTGTGCAAACCAAGCTCAGCTGAAGGTCTCACCGAGCAGAGCAGAGCCACGCGTGGAATAAGGAGTGCCAAAGGAGCTGCCAGATTTCAGAAAGGGGGAGAGGAGCATAAAACTAGCTAGCCCAAATGAGATGGATGGTGGAGAACGCAGGATGATGAAAGAAAAAGGTTCACATTTGTTTTATTGTCTACAGCGAGGCCTTTGATCACTTAGATCTTGCCTGAATGTGGAATGCATTAAGCCTAATGGATGTGGCAGAACACCTGATTCTTCTTCTTTCTGTCTTTACGGTGCAGCAAGAAAACCCCTGCAAGAGCCGAGTTGGTGGAAAAGAGGGGTTAAACCCAGGGAAGGGAGTGAACGGCAGATGTATATATACTGTATATATAGGACTGCTATGCATGAATGGCAGCTGAGAACAAAACACAAACAATTTGATGTAGGTGATCTATACCAGTTTTGTTAGCTAAAAGTAAGATGCAGAAGAATTAAATATAAAATAAGAGAGTAACAGAGTTGGAGGGGACCCTGGAGGTCTTCTAGTCCAACCCCCTGCTCAGGCAGGAAACCTATGCCATTTCAAACAAATGGTTGTCCAGTCTCTCTTTAAAAACCGCCAATATGAAGCACTCACAACTTCTGGAGGGAAAGCATTCTGCTGCTTAATTGTTCTCACTGTCGGGAAATTCCTCCTTAGTTCCAGGTTGCTTCTCTCCCTGATGAGTTTCCATCCGTTGCTTCTTGTCCTGCTTTCGGGGGCTTTGGAGAATGGGTTGACGCCCCCCTCCCTCTTCCTTGTGGCAACCCCTCAAATATTGGAAGACTGCTATCATGTCACCCCAAAATTAAAGACAGAAAGTGGAAAATCTAGATTCACCTTAAATATCACCAATGCCTCACGGTGCTGCACGGCAGCGTCCAGGCAAACACACAGCTGATGGAGAAGCGGTGAGGCTGACAGGCTGTTGTGTGTCCATAAAGATGGGCGGCATGCCCAAGAGAGGAGGAGGAGGAGCAGGAGGAGGTGAATGGCAGGCAGGAAGATGGTGACAAGGGAGACCATGGGGGAGAAGAGCAGCCACTGAGATCGGAAGAGGAAAAGCCGTTTCTCGTGGTAACACAACAACTTTGAAACTTTGGGTATTGAGGAGGAGTACCGAAAAGAGGCTCCGACAGGCTTCTGGGGAGCTGGGGCCCGCTCAAAGCCTGAAGTTCTGGCTGGCATCAGCAGCCTCTCTCTCTCTCGGGGGGAAACTCCGTTCTCTGGCTCTTCACTTCTTCCATGGGGAACTGAGGAAGCTTCTTGGAGGAGAAGCGAAACCTCTTCAAGGAAAAAACCAAGAAAATCCAGTGGCCTTTGGGCCGACCAGGGCCCTGGATGGCCGAGAAGCTCCAGAGACCTTCTTGGGTGAGGAAGGCCCACGGCTGAAAGTGGACGGGACCTCTTGCTCCCATCCCTGCTCGTCCTGCGAAAGGGAAGCAGGGAAGGAGGCCGGGCAGGGGGCTGCCAGCCAGAGCCCCCACCGTCTTGACGTCTCTGCCTTGGCGCCTCTGACGGACCCCTTGGGGCCATCCTGGAGAAGATGGAACACTAGTAATGTGTAAATGAATGGAGACACAGGCTGACCGGGAAGGGCCCGATTCTCAGCTTCAAACTCGGGCAAATACGACCCGTCGCAGATCGAAGGAAGCAGGAAGCGTGAAAAGGGAGAAGGAAAAGAAGTCGCACATACACACGCCTCAAACAAATGGCTGAAAATCCCAGCACCTCCCTTTCTGGAAGTGGCCCCCCTTTGCAACCCTGCCCTGCTGCCCACCACCACCACCGCTAGGCAGACCCAGGCCCAGCAGGGCCCCCACCCCTAGGAGGGCCACGATTTGGCTGCTGCAGAAGGAATCGGTTTAAATTTCAGAACGTCCCCAAAGCTTCCTGTATTTTACATTTTCTTCATTAAGATGCCCGGGGAAAAAAGATAGAATAAAAAGCTTCGGGGTAGGGGAAAGGCTTGAAAGTTTTAGAATTATTCCTAAGCAGCAGAGAAATATTAGCCAGCACTAAGCGAGGCCGTCCCGCGCAATGCCTCCCTTCAAAGCCTCCAGTGCGTCCCACACTGAGCCCGGAGGAGGAGGAGGAGGAGAGCACAAGGGACGGGCCTGCCGCTGCTGCCCGTGTTTTGCAACCTGTACTTTCCATTCTTCATTTAAACCAGACCAGACCTGCTTCCTGCGAGAGCAAAGGGCAAGGCTGCCCTCACCGAATATTCCTGAAAGCTGGCAGTCCACCCAGAGGGGGCTGCTCTGGGGCACGGCCTCTGCCCGTCTGGGACCCTGCGTGGGGTTCCCGCGAAAGGCGCTGGGGCCCGTCTGCTCCTGCGGGCCTTCAAAAGGGATCAAGCCCAATGGGGAACTTCGGGTGGAATCCGATCCCCAGTTCTTCAAAGGATTCCTTGTTATGTAGGGAATCTAATATAATCCGATTAAACGTATGGCACAAAGGTAAACCCCCCCCCGAGAAGTTTGCTTTCTTGTGGCCAAGGAGAAGACATCAGGCTCCTTCACCCAAAGTCTGGAATCTCCATCCCTGATCATTAGTCCAAGCAACCAGCCAACTCCCGACGATGCCGCATCTAAAGCCCGTGACGTCCACCCACCCCTTCCGCCTAATAGTAATAATAATAATAATAATAATAATAATAATAATAATAATAATAATAATAATAATAAATAATAATAAATAATAAATAATAAATAATTAATAATAATAATAATAATAATAATAATAATAATAATAATAATAATAATAATAATAATAATAATAATAATAATAATAATAATAATAATAAAGCTGGAAGGGACCTTGGAGATCATCTAGTCCAACCCCCTGCTCAGGCAGGAAAGCCCTATACCATTAAAGACAAGTGACTGTCCAGTCTCTTCTTAAAAACTTCCAGTGTTGGAGCATTCACAGTTTCTGGAGGCAGGTTGTTCCACGGGTTAATTGTCCTCACTGTCAGGAAGTTTCTCCTCAGTTCCAGGTTGCTTCTCTCTTTGCTTAGTTTCCATCCGTTGCTTCTTCTTCACCCTGCCTTGGGGTGCTTTGGAGAATAGCTTGACTCCCTCTCCTTTGGGGCAGCCCCTGAGATACTGGAAGACTCCTGCGTCAGGAGGAGGCTGGAAGTCCCAGCCTCCCACAAGGAGAGGGAGAGAGCTTCCTCACTGCTGCTGCTGCTTCCCCAGACTCGGGTCCCCCAGCGATGTCGGCCCAGAAAGGGGAGGCTGAGCCCATCCTGCTCCTCTGTCAGGGCGGTTCTTCTCCAGCCCAGAGCTAAAGCAAGAGGGGGTCAAGCTATCCTCCAAAGCGCCAGAAGGCAGGAGAAGAAGCAGCAGCAGCGACGGGTGGAAACTCATCAAGGAGAGAAGCAGCCTGGAACTGAGGAGACGTTTCCTAACAATGAGAGTGGAACCAGCGGAACAACCTGCCTCCAGAAGTCGTGGGTGCTCCATCACTGGAGGCGTTCAAGAAGAGACGGGGCAGCCATTTGACCGGGATACCACAGGGTCTCCTGCTTGAGCGGGAGTTGGGCTAGAAGCCCTCTAGGTCCCTTCTGGCTCTGTCATTCTATTATTCTGTTGCTCTAAACACGGTGCCTGCCGCAGCTTGGAACCGGGAGCGCTTTGCAGGGAGGGGCCGGGGGCTGCTCTGGGGCCTGGGTGGGCCCACCGCAGAGTCCTGGATCCTGTCACAGGGTTGGGAAATGAGCTGCAGGCCTTTGAACTCCACATGCCCCGAGGAGCAGCTCTGGAGGCAGCCCAGCCCCACACAGCCCTCTGGGCACGTGCAGACAGCCCCGCCCCTCCCCTGGCCAGCCCTGGCCTCAGCTCTGCCTTGCAGCTTCAGCGCCCCCTCCTCACTCCAGAGAGAGCCTCCGGTCCACCCCAACAACGCATCTGCCCACAAGCGCACCCGCCGAGCCTCCTCCTCCTCCTCCTCCTCCATCTGGCCACCATGTCAGGGAAATGTCACTGCTCAAAATCGAGTTTGATTTACTTGTCAAGCTAATTGTTCCAGCATTAATTAAACGTGCCTCGGTCGCAGATGTGGGAAAGCTCCCCTGGGGAAGGCCGGCCCCTTTCCCACTTGGAGGCCCGAGGGCCACGACCCCCAACTCCCCCCGGGGCCTTCTCTGCGCACCTTTCCAAGCGTTTGCTGCCCTTTGGGTCCCTCCCGGCTCTCAGACGGGGAGGCGATGCCACCTTCAGGCCCTGAACACAGGAGGGCACAAGCGCCCAACCAGCAAGCGGGCAAAGAGATCCACTTGGGAAGAGCCCTTGCGGCAGGGAAGGCCCCTCCTGTCCTGCTTTCAGCTGCTTTGGAAAGGAGGACCCCCCCCCCTTCTTTGTGGCAGCCCTCCAGATGTTGGAAGACTGCTCTCATGGCACCCCCTTCTCTTCCTCAGACCAGACATTCCCAATTCCCTATTTCAAGTCTGGAAAATCAGACCAGGGGTGCTTCGGTAAGGCCACGCTGGGAATACGGCATCCAGTTTTGGTCACCAGAATATAAAAAAGCTGTTGAGACTCTGAAAAGAGTGCAGAGAAGAGCAACAAAGATGATTAGGGCACTGGAGGCTAAAACATATTAGGAACGGTTGCAGGAATTGGGAAGGTCTGGTCTAAGGAAGTGAAGAACTAGGGGTGACTTGATAGCTGTCTTCCAATATCTCAGGGACTGCCACAGAGAAGGGGGGGTCAAGCTATTCTCCAAAACGCCTGAAGGCAGGATAAGAAGCAACGGATGGAAACTAATTCAGGAGAGAAGCAACCTAGAACTAAGGAGAAGTTTCCTGATAAGTGAGGACAATTAATCAGTGGAACGGCTTCCCTCCAGAAGTTGTGGGGACTCCATTATTTGAGGTTTTTAAGAAGAGGCTGGACAACCACTTGTCTGAAATGGTGCAGGGTCTCCTGCCTGAGCAAGGAGTTGGACTAGAAGACCTCCAAGGTCCCTTCCAGCTCTGTTACTCTCTTATTCTTTGTCTGCAGGCTGTGGTCAAGAGGGCAGCCACAGAGGTACAATTTTATGAGTCCCTGCCTCAGATCCCCATGAAACCCCCTCCCCACACGCGGTACAGGAGACCTTTCCAATGAGGCTGACCTGCAGGAAACGTCCTCTGAGGTCTAACCCTGACCCTGACCCATAATGACTCCTTGGGGGAAGCCCACTGAACTCAGGGAGGGCAATTCATGAGTAAACCTGCATGAAATTCTATTACACGCTTGCTCGTGTGACGGGAAACAACTAGTTAAAATGAGCGATGTTTTATAGTTAATTCAAGTTGCTGAAAAATAATAAAAACAGGAACGTCTCCTCTTTCGTACATGCTGGTGAGCAACATGGAAATTCTTACCCTTCAAGAGCTCCCCCCCCCAGGTCAAACTGTGCACCTCAGTGTTACCCTGAAGGGACAGAAGCCAACACAACCCTCCTTGTGGGATCTGACCTCCTTCTGCCAATTACAGGGCAGGCTTGCTAGATTTCTGGAGCTGATTACAGATTTAAAAGAAGAAAACCAAGGATAAGGCAGGTGCAGACATTATAGACATCCTTCCAGGAGATTCAGTGGCATTTTTTATTCCACAGTGAAGTTATTACCACCACCACCCCCAAAGGGACTGTCTGTTAAGGCCTACCACCACCCACAGGTGAAGAAATAACCTGACCCTCCCAGGCTGAGACTGTTGTTCGGTCTTAAAGCTGCCAAGTCTGGAGACCCCTGGGATAGACCCACCTTCATATCACCCCTGATAAACTCACCATCCAGAGAAGAGGCAATGGCCTGGATCCCGACCTAAACCCACCCCAATCCCAGGTTACATTCAATGTAGGAATTTGGGCTCTGAATTTTGGCATCCTTCAGCTACTAAATAAACCATGCTTTCAAGTCATAGCAGCCATTTCAAGGGGTCCAAACTCGGAACATCCGGGTTCCAAAGTTTTGCCCCAGGATCAGGAAAAACGGGGCAGTTCCATTCCATCTGGTTGCAGATTTTCTGACGTCCCGTGAGCAGTTTGTGCTTTTTTTTTCCCCCTAAAAAAAAAAAGGTTTTCTGAGCATGGAGGCTTGTGGACCATCTTTGTCAGCCACACCAGAGGTGCCAGGCCCAGCCGGCAGCAGCTGCAGCGCACGAGGAAGGGGAGAGGCGAGGAGACCCCATGAAGCCCCCTGCCTAGAGAAGGACCATCTCTTCGGACGTCCGGAAGAAGGCAGAAGCTGTAGGTGGACAGTTTTAGATCCTGATGCGATGCAGCTGCCCTTCCAGGTTCTGAGGAGACCAAGGCAGCTCCCTCAGCCTGGGCAAAGCTTTGCGGGAGGAAAAAGCCCCCAGCCGAAGTTTGTTTTCATGAAGGTAGAAGAGGAATTTTGGACAGAAGAGGGGTGCAAAAATGGGTCCTCAGAAAGGGTGAGGAGGGCTCTCTTCAGAGGAAGAGGGCTCAACCAGACGGTGGAAGGGACGCGCCCCGAGAGAGGCAGACAGAAGGAAGACCCTGAGCTGGGATCAAGGATGGGAGAGCCCACCTTCCAAGGCTCACAAAGTCTGATGACAATCACCCTTCCCTACCATCACGCACATGGGATCAAATGATGCAGTTACAAATAACACGTAAGAGATGTCCAGGCTGAGCCCTAGGGAGGGGGGGAGGGGGGGCAAGCGAGTCATCAGTCTGGAATCCCTTCGTGCCCACAAGAGGCCCAGATCCAGCCCTCCTTGAATTCCGCTGACCTTTCTCTGCCGCCCACTTGCCTTGACCGTTAGTAGTTCAGATTCTCTTAGAAAGAGTCGGCGTGGATTACACGTGTCCTCCTTTGAACCGCCGTGGTTCCCGGCTGACCTAACAGCTGTGACCGTACCACCCCAGAGGGAGGAAGCGCATGGCCCGATGGGCTCCGGTGGTCTCCTCGTCCCTCCTCCCAGTCCCCGGAGGGGACTTTTGCCATATTTTGAAATCCCCTGGTTATCTTATCACACGCATGAACCGTTTTCCTAAGACCTCAAAGCCAAGAAGATAAAGCCGGGCTCCAGAATCCCCCTCTCCTTGCCCAATATTCAAACCGGTGCCCCCACCTCAAATGAGGTTTGAACCCACGATTCATCACTAGCACAGCCAGAGTTCAATAAGCCATTTACTTTCCATAAATTCACCTTGAAGTGTATCGTATTTCGACGCTCAGCTCCCATACGGTCCTTTCTCTCGTTATTCTAATGCAAACAGACTTCTGAAATTTCATTCGCATCCAAACTTCTACTATGGCAATAACCACAATTCTGGCAGGCACCTTCAACCATTTTAAAAGGCAGCAAGCTTTCATACTGTTTAGAAATAACCGTTTAGGTTTTCCCGCTTTAATCCTGCAAAAGGCGGAAACTTTGTGCAGGACCGCAAGCTGTCAACTTCCCAGCAACCAAGAATCCCACTTAGCTCTCTAGTGTAAACAGCCTAGTAGCAAGCCGCCGCATCAAGACACGGGATTCTTGAAGAAATTGTTCTGGTTTCAATTCCCATTTGTTCTGCACATGCCACTGAACTCAAGGTATTCTCGCTGTTAAGCTTGTAAACCCTCAACATTCAAAAGGCCACAGAAACCAGACAGGAACAAGAAATGGGAGGCTTTTTTTAAGGAAAAGGCAGCTCTGAACGGACAACTGACAAGACTGGAGAGAGCGGCAAACATCTGGCGAGGGGCTTTGAAGGAAGGAGCACCATGGAGAACGCTCGGCACCCTTGGTGAACACAGGAGACGATGTCCAGAGAAACAGCACAGCAGGATTTCAGAGGACCACCCCTGCGTCCCTTTGAGCCCCCCCCCCCCATCCCTGCAAGGGAACCCTCCAGGCAAAACTGCTCAGAGGCCATCTGGAGTTTACCACCCAACAGTTGGCTGCCCCTTGCTGGAATGCAGATGGAATAAAGCAGAGCGGAGCTTAAGAACAGAAGCCAGGCCGTCTTGTGGGCCGGCAAGATGTGACCAGGAAGAAGAGCGGCTTGGATAAATCCACCTCAAAGGGTGGAGCAGGGGGAAAAGACTGCTGGCCAAACTTGAGAGTAGAATCACAGGACCGAAAGGGCTGGGAGGGACCTTGGAGGTCTTCTAGTCCAACCCCCCCACCCCACCCAAGGCACAAATGGCTGTCCAATCTTTTCTTGAAAACCTCCAGCAATGGAGCGCCTACAGTTCCAGGAAGGAAGCTGTTCCACGGGTTAATTGTTCTCACGCTCACTTCCAGGCTGGATCTCTCCTTGATTAGTTTCCATCCATTGTTTCTTGTCTTGCCTTCAGGCGCTTTGGAGAACAGCTTGCCTCCTTCTCCTCCGTGACAGCCCCCCCCCCTCAAGTGCCAGAAGACAGCTATCAGGTCACCCTTAATCCTTCTCTTGTTAGGCTAGCCCAGGGCTCTTCAGACTTGGCCCTTTGATGACTTGTGGATCAACTCCCAGAATTCCTCAGCCAGGCACGTGTGCCTGGCTGAGGAATTCTGGGAGTTGAAGTCCACAAGTCATCAAAGGGCCAAGTCTGAAGAGCCCTGATATAGACTTTAAGAGGAGTGGACTTCAACTCCCAGAATTCCTCAGCCAGCATGCCTGGCTGAGGAATTCTGGGAGTTGAAGTCCACAAGTCATCAAAGGGCCAAGTTTGAAGACCCCTGATATGGACTTTAAGAGGAGTGGACTTCAACTCCCAGAATTCCTCAGCCAGCGTGCCTGGCTGAGGAATTCTGGGAGTTGAAGTCCACAAGTCATCAAAGGGCCAAGTCTGAAGACCCCTGATATGGACTTTAAGAGGAGTGGACTTCAACTCCCAGAATTCCTCAGCCAGCGTGCCTGGCTGAGGAATTCTGGGAGTTGAAGTCCACAAGTCATCAAAGGGCCAAGTCTGAAGACCCCTGGGCTAGACAAAGAACTAAGAAAGCAGGGGAATCTCCTCCACGAGAAATTTTGGAGCAGAAGCCGGACGCTCATCTCTCAGGAATAGCAAGCACACTTTCAGATTTCTCTCAGATTCTGGATCGAGGCCTTTACAGACCTCTTGGCAGCTCAGAGGTTGCGACGCCAAAGTCCTCCTCCACCGCCGTAAAGCAGGGATGGGCAACTGTGGCAGCTGTACGACCTGCGGATTTCAACGCCCAAAATTCCCCAGGCAGCCCAGCGCCCGGTGTAGGGAGAAGCCAAGGAAGGCAAGCAAAATTCAACGAGGCGGCCTCCAACTTTACTTCCCGCCTTCATTCAATCCACCTTCGGGCCCTTCAGTTTCCCTGGGGATTCTGCTTTGACAGGACGGGAGGCCGGCCCAATTTAAGAGGGAGCAGAAATACCACTCAGCCTTCAGGCTCTTCAACTGGGGAATTCTTCTGCAGGTCCTGAGTGGGACGGAGTTGCTAAGAGCCCAGATCACCATCACGTGGCTGCAGAGGCGCTGCAGTGGCCCTAACTTCAAGCGCCAGTCAAAAGTCCCTTCGTTCAGCGCCGTCGTAATTTTGAGTAGTTGCTGAACAGCCTCAAGTCGAGAACTGTCGCTATCCTGCCCTGATGACATCCGCCCCTCGGTCTTGTCCGACTGCCGGCAATTCTACGGGCCAGGACTCTCCACATCTTCCACCCTGGCGCTGCTCCTTGAATTGCTCTATGTCCTGGCCAGTTCTCTTCTCTTCTCCTCTGTATCCTGTTCTGTTTCTATTCTAGCCTGCTCTTTAATTAAAATATGGATAAGGCCACCTATCCTAAATCAACCGTGGGCGGCTCACCTGGAGAGTAAAACGACAAAAACCGCATGAGCAAAACTAAAAACCCAGTGCCTCGGTCATCCTCCCAGGGTGCCTCACTAACCACCCACAGGCCCCCCACCCTGCTCTCCCAGGGCCTGGATGAACAACCGAGTTTCAAAGGCCTTCTGCCAGGCTGAAAGGATGGGAGCCTCAACACCCCAGGGAAGGGAAGGGAAGGGAAGGGGAGGGGAGGGGAGGGGAGGGAAGGGAAGGGAAGGGAAGGGAAGGGAAGGGAAGGGAAGGGAAGGGAAGGGAAGGGGAGTGGGTGCCCACCCTATCCTACCGAGTGGGACGGGCAACACAAGACTAACCGAAGAGGATCTGTTCTTGGCAAATCTATGCCGGTATCCGACAACCACTGTATTTATCTTCCCCGATTGCTCTGTAGCTCTCGGAGTCTTCCCATTCCCCCTTTTGAAGAGAGAGGTAATATTTTCCCTTCTCTAAGCATCTGGAACTTCACTTATTCTCCGGGACTCTTCAAAACGATTAAAGGTTTGGCCAGACCATCAGCAGCTTCCTTCAGGGTCCTGGGGCTCTCAGGGAACAATCCAGCCCAGATGCCCAGACGGACAAAGACGCTTGCGGTGAGACATGGGAGATGACTTCACCCCTTCCTGGACGGGTGAAGCTCTCCTCTTTTCTCCGGCATCCCTGACGCTGTCGTGGTCTTGCACACCGAAAGCGTCATTTCAGCGCTGAGGGAGACGTTCCCACAGAAGGGACACCCAGTCCTCGGATGATGGAGCCATATCCTCCCACAACCAGGATCGTGCTGGGGGGAAGCATGGTGAGTTTGTGGGAAATGCTAGCACTAGAAGCCTGGAGAGACAGGTTTGCCACGGTGCGTAGATCACAAGAGTTTGAAAGCTGCAGCTGCCATGTAAGCAAGTGCTGGAAAACCACCGAAGGAGTAACACCACCTTAAAATTCATAAGCCCAGAAATAAAGGGGGGGAAAAGTCTATATAACATAAAATAGAATAGAATAGAACTTTTTATTGGCCAAGTGTGACTGGACACACACAAGGAATTTGTCTTCGGGGCGTAAGCTCTCAGTGTGCATGCAAGCAACAAGTGATAAATCATGATCATAATCATAAAATGCAATCATAAATCATAAGATACAACATTCCATGATAATCATAGGATATTAAATAAAGCAATCGATATAAATCAAAAGATACAAACAAGAGGTTACAGTCATAAGATGCTAAAGGAGTAGGTAATGGGAAAGATGAGAAGGATAATAGTAATACAGCCCTACTACGTGGTTTGACATCCCAGGGCATAAGACTGTGTGGTGGAAATCAGTTCTTTAGCAGCGTATGAAACACACAACTCCAACAATTGCCCAAAGATCTTCTTCCATGCCAGGATGTCGACAAAAAGGCGATCATTTCTTAAAAGTTGACAAAGAACAAGCTTCTGCTACAAAATACACATTTCTCCTCTGAGGTTCTGTAATATTTCGTGAAGCCAACTCCATACTTGAAAAATGCCTAATTCTTGACCTTCCATCATTCTTTTGAGCTGGGGGACATACAACACGCAGTGTAAGACGAGTGCTACTGAGGTCAGCCCCAAGTACAACGTCTGCAGGGCACGACCAGACCACCAATTCCGGAGCAGCTTCTCTCCACGCAGGACGAGGGCAGCCCAGCCTGGCCAAATATCCTCCGAAGCACACAGAAGGGAAGTGCAGTTGCTGCTACTCCTGTCCTTAGATTAGCCTCGTTGTAAGGTCATAAAAAAAACGTAATTTTCTGCATGTGTTCATCACAACATTCAAACCGCTTACTGCAAAGGTCACGTGAATAAATAATATAAATAATATAAATTCCACCCTCGTCCCCTAAAGAAGGGCTACTGGCTTAGGAGCCACAGATAATCCCGCCAGAATCCCTAACCGCCGGGGAGCGTCAGAAGAAGCAGGAATCGCATCTGGACCAAATAAGCCGAAAAACAAATACTTAAGCGGGATCTGTTGCCAAGAAGCAATCAATCAGGATGGTTGTTTTCATCGTAAGTATTAAAAACCCGCTTTCCTCGGGGCCGGGTTGATCCGAAGCGATCAAACTGCGAGAGATCCGGTTCACTCGCTCCAGATTTAAACTGCATTTTAAAACAGGGTTTATCCCGTTTGTTCTGGGGTGCCTGGGTCAAAGTCAGGTCTGCCAATCAAACTTCCCCGTACGTGCCTGGCACAAGCGGGGCTTCTGCACGTGGGCAACTCTGGCCTCAGCAACCCAGAGAGAGAGAGAGGGAGGCTTGACCGGCAGGCCGCACGTCTGCCCACCTGCCCCAAGAGAGCGGCCCCCGGGCCGGACGCCAGAGGTGGAGCCGTGACACCGGAGAGAGCGGAGGCAGACTTGGGTTGCTCGGTCCAGGCGGAGGCCCCAGAGCTCCTGGTTCCTGGACGGACACCCGACGGGAGGCAACAGAGCCCCTAGCAACGGCACTTGGACTTATACAGGCAGTCCTCAACTTACAGCAGTTCATTTAGTGACCGTTCAAAGTTACAACAGCACTGAAGAAAGTGACTGATGACTGTTTTTCACACTTAATAATAATAATAATAATAAAGTTGGAAGGGACCTTGGAGGTCATCTAGTCCAACTCCGTGCTCAGGCAGGAAACTCTATACCATTTCGGACAAATGGCTGTCCAGTCTCTTCTTAAAAACTCCCAGTGTTGGAGCATTCACCGCTTCTGGAGGCAGGTTGTTCCACTGGTTAATTGTTCTAACTGTCAGGAAGTTTCTCCTTAGTTCTAGGTTGCTTCTCTCCTTGATTAGTTTCCAACTTACGACCGTTGCAGCATCCCCGTGGTCACGTGATCAAAATTTGGATGCTTGGCAACTGCTTCATATTTATGACGGTGGCAAAGTCAATGGGGGAAGCCCGATTCACTTAACAGCCGTGCGACTCACTTAACAACTGCAGGGATTCCCTTAAACAACTGTGGCAAGAAAGGTCGTAAAATGGGACTTAACAAATGTTTCACTTAGCAACAGAAATGTTGTGGTTTTAAGTTGAGGACCACCTTTATACCGTTTCACGGTGCTTTACAGCCCCCCCTGAGTGGTTTGCAGAGTCAGCGTGTTGCGTCCCCCCCCCGGTTGAGCCGGTCAGGATCGAACTCCCGGCAGCAGGCAGGCAGCCTGCAACGCTGCATTCTGACCCCTGCACCACCAGGGCTCCTCTAATCCTTACATAATTTATCATATAAATTTAATGACTTATAAAAAAATAATAAAAAGCACAGGCTGAGATCTGGGATCTCAGCGTGGTGGATGAGACCGCGGGGCCAGGAGGAGAAATGTGGATCTGTAAGCTGCAGAAGGACCAAGAGGAGAGCTGCGCCTGTCCTAGAGAGCCAGGGCGGAAAGTCTGCGGGGGCCGCCCGGAGCACCCCAAAATCTCCAAAGGAGGCACCCGAGGGAGGAGCCTGGAGAGGAGCCGTCCCTTCCCAGAGGGCTCCGAAGAGAAGCTGGAGAGGCAGCTCTGGGGAAGCCACCAAAATGTGGGGTAGGAAAAACACCCGTGACGACCCATTTTGACAGCCCCTGGAGCCCCGTCTGGCATCCGAACTCTGAATGCGCCTTTTAGCCAGAGATGAATCGGAAGCTCCAGCACGACAAAGCACCTCCTGCCCTGAAAGGAAAGGAAAGGAAAGGAAGGGGAAGGGGAAGGGGAAGGGGAAGGGGAAGGGGAAGGGGAAAGGGATCACTGATGAAGTTACCCGGTTGGGTAATGAAACATTGGCAAGAAAACCACCAAGCTCAGAGAGTTTCAAGGGTCCCTCATTTCAACCCTGAGCTACAAATATTCTCCTTTATCGGTACGGACCTGCATTTCACACTTCCCGCTTTGGACAGGCCTTTGCACAACAAGAGAAAAAAGCAGGCGATCGGGGCACACATCTCCCCTGGGGTGTCTCCTCTCCCTCCTGATATGCTGAGCCTGCTCTGCTCATCCCAGCCAGTGCGGCTGTCGCCAGCCGAAGGGGCCCGTCCACCGTGCCAAGCAGCAGCAGCAGCTCAAGAAACACGCCAAGCAGGCTGGGTGGGAGGGGGCAGAAAACCCAGGTGAGCTCCCCAAAGCCCGCCTCTCTTAGGATGACCTCCCCAGGGAAGGGGCTGAGGGTCCAAGGTCCCACCCGAGCAGAACTGCTCAGATCCTGCTGGGGTCTGGAGAGATTCACCTCCAGGGATGGAAGCTCAGACATCTGCCAGCATTTTAGCCAGGCTGCTTAACAGGAACGGGGAACGAGAGGGCCGGCGGGGCTGTCCTCCTTCGAGAGAGGGAAGGAATATGGAAACCATTAACGTCCCAGCTTGCTTGCGCTCTTGGAAGAAAGAAGCCGGGCCTCTGAACGAGGCCTGGGGGGCATTTCGGCAGCTTAATCCACCCAGGGAGCCTCTGCTTGGTTAAGTCAATCGGAAACGGTCCGGGCCCAGGAAACCCCGACAGCAGGCGAGGGAGGACGGGGCTGGGCTGGCAAACATCCAGCTGCCTTTCACACAAGGAAACCACTCCAATCGCACTCCTGTGTGCACGCACACAGACACACACACGCGCACACACACACGCGGTCTGGCTACAAGGCGAGGGCTGCTCACCGTCTCCAGCCCCCGTTCCAGACTGAACTGGGGCTCTTTCTCCTTTGAGGTGCCCCCTTAGGGATAACCCACACCAGCTTCTTCACACAACACGGGGCGTCTTCCAGGTGTCCTGGCCCGGCTGCTAAGGGGCCAGAAGCTGGATTTGTATTCAGTTGTGGTTGTGTTGGTGCAGTGGGGTGTATTTTTTTTTTTTTTGCACTGCTTTGTTCAGGGATGTCTTGAGAACTGCCCAGTAGGGACGAAGAGGTCAGTCTACAAATGTCAAAATAACCACAACCGAGAGAGATTAGCCAACGTAGAACCACTGTGTGTGCAAAAGGGGGTCCCGGGAGAGGAAAGTGCGACAAAAAGACACAATCTCTCCCAGGGGAGCCCTGCCTCTCCAAATCAGCCGTGTGCACTTATTAATTTACTCTTTATTCGGATAAAAAGGTACGCAGATAGTCCTCAAAATATGGCCACCACCGAGCCCAAAATGTTTTTTTTCTAAGCAAGACAGTTAAGTGGGTTTTGCCCCATTTTATGAACTTTCTTGCCCCGGTTGTTAAGTGAATCGCTGCAGTTGTTCAGTTAGCGACACGGTTGTTAAGTGAATCCGGCTTCCCCACTGACTTTGCTCGTCCCAGGAGGTCACAGAAGGGGATCACGTGGCACTGGGACGCTGTGACCGTCATAAGTGTGAGTCAGTTGCCAAGCATCGGAATTTGGGCCATAGAAAAACAAATGCATACGTGGGGAGAAAGGTATTTCTGAAGGGGGGGGCTCGTTATTATTCTTATCTTCTTTTACCATTTTTAATGACTTTATGGAAGTTGAGTTGCACTTTAACTTAATTCCGCCCTCGACCGCCATAGGGGTGCCATCAGCCGCCTGAGGGTCTGCGGATGGCCTTGGGCACAACCCTAACCCATCAATGCTGCCGAGGCCTCCATGCGCCCTGAACCACCCCCAGAAGCCCCCTCCCTGCCAGGGTCTGCTGGGGGGGCCTCCAGGGATGGACTTTTGGAAGGACCCTACAGACCTCCATAGAGCCCCCCTGTACACACACACACACACACACACACGTAGGGCAACCAGGTCCGGAGAAGACGTGGCTTTCCTTCTCCTCCAGAGTCCGCCGGAAACCTCTCCCCGCAAGGGGTCTGCGGGGCTCCTGCCTGTGCCTGGGGCTGCTCTCCCGCGGGCCCCGCCAAGGACTTCCAGCAAGGGGCTGGCCTGCCTGCAGGGAACTCTGCCCCCGAGGGGCTGGGGCAATCTCTGTGGGGCGACCAAGAAGGTTATTTGTTTGAAGGCGAAGCCACCAGCCCTGAAATGAGGCGAGGCAGAAAACAACAGGGTCTGCCAACTTGGCTAGCCACGCGGTCGCTTATTGAAAACATGTTCCTATTCGCTCCAATAGAAACGGGAGAGGGGAATGATACAAAACCCCCTTCTCTCTCATTAATAAATAAAATTTGTTATACGCAACAAATCTCTTTGAACCAGAAGAGCCAAATTCCCTTTTCCTACGAAACCCGCTCGTTAATATTTTCACCACTCCCTCCCCGACCATCCCTGCTCTTTTCTTTCTCAGCTGTTTCCGGGTGCTTCTGAAAGCAGCCGGGGCCACAGAAAGAGGCCCTGCCACGCGGAGAGAGCACTGGCCATCCAGGGGCTGCCCATTCACGGCAGCCCTGCAGGGTTCCTCAGAAGCGGGTGGGAATCCCGCTCCAGGGAGCAAGGCCGGTCCCACGCCACCCTTGAGCAACCTAAGGCGGCCAGCCAGGGACAAAGGCGGGGGAGACAAAGGCTCCGGGCACCAGCTCCGCCAGCAGCGTCTGGCAGGAACGTACCACTTGCTGGGCTCAGGCTGCCCTCCACCCGGCCCTCGTTAGTCCGAGGAATGGCTGCAACGTTCCTTCCCACGAGGCCGGCCACGAGATCCGCTCCAGGCAGGAGAGGATGTGGCTCGCCTTCAAGGGCGGGCCCTTCTCCGCCCCAGCAGAAGCGGACCCAAGTGGCTGCTGGCAGCCTCCGAGGAGCCCCTCCGTCTGCACGGAGAGGAAGGTGTCCTGGGGCGATTCTTTCCGCCCACCCGGCCTCCCTCCTTGCCAGCGGCCGGAGCGCACACACCGGCTGTGCGGGCCGTGTGGGAGGCTGCGAGCCACAGCCTGAGAGGCAGCCCGAGATCAGGACCTGTGTGGCACGCGGCACCAAAGGTGCGGAAAGGCAAAGCAGCCGGCGGAAATGGCAAGTCTCCAAGCTCCGCCGAGGAGCGCTTGGTTCTTCTTCCTCCTCGCTTCTCCTGTCCCAAATTATTCTTAATTCCAGAGGTCGGCCGCTCCGGAAGAAGACCGGAAGCCAGCTTGGTGCAGCGGGAAGATGATTGGGAGCGGGAAACAGAACAGCTCATTTAGTGACCAAAGTTACAACGGCACTGAAAAAAGGGACATGGCCGTTTTTCAACCTTTGCGGCATCCCCAGGATCGCCTGATCAAAGTCCAAACGCCTGGCGACTGATTCATACTTATGACGGTCGCAGTGTCCCAAGGTCACGTGATACCCTTTTGCGACCTTCCGACAAGCAAAGTCAATGGGGAAGCCAGATTCACTTAACAACCGGGTTGCTCACTTATCAACTGCAGTGATTCCCTTAACAACTGTGGCACAAAAGGCCGCAAAATGGGGCAAAACTCCCTTAACAAATGTCTCCCTTAACAGGAGAAATTCTAGGCTCCACTGTGGTCACAAGCCAAGGACTACATCTTTCCCCAAGGGCCGCTCTGCCAAGCTGGCACCGGCTGTGTTGGCTGTGGGCTTCAGCCCGGCTGGGGCTCCTTCGTCTCTTGACCTGGAGGCCACAGCCCCTCTCCGGATCGCACAACGCCCACAAGGGAGCTGGGGGGCAGGCACGGTGGACACCCAGCCACAGGCCACCTGCATGGGCAGGGCCTGTGGGCATTCGCCTGGCACTGCCCCCTCCCTGCTTCATGCAAGGGCCTTTTATCCCACTCCGGGGTGGGTGAGATTCTCTTGCATGCCTCTTGGCAGATGTGGCTCTAGGGCTAAGCCAAATCCCCCCCCCGCAGGCCCCCCCCCATTTTAATCAGGATCACATAAAGTTTAACACGTGCTTTGAAATGTGCAGCAGATTCCAAGCGTGGCCTTGAGGGGGTCCTGCCGAATAACGCAGACCATCCCGGCCGCTGCTCCTCGGCGCCCTCAACTTTGGCTGAACCGTCCCGGCTGTCAACACCATCCCGCTGCCAGCCGGGGGAAAGGCTGCCGGGTCAGAGCCGAAAACGAAGCTCCGGGCAAGCGGCGTGCCCAGCCCCGGAGGGGGCGCTGGCTGATCCTGCCGTCTGGTTAGAGCAGAGCTCAGCTCCAGAAGGAAAACCGAGGGGCTGGGAAAGGATCAGCCCCTCCGGAGTCTTTGCTTTGGGGGGGTGCCCTGGGGGTGGTCCCTGCCCCAAAAGGGGACGGGGGTTTCAGCCCCTCTTGGCGCCCTTCTGATTTAGAGCCGCTCCCTTTGTTCCTCTCTGCACACAGCGTTCTTCCTGGCCTGAGTCCACGCCTGGACAGGCAGGCCTTGGCCTCGGTTGTCCTCGGGAGCCATGCAGACCTGTGGACTTCAACTCCCAGAATTCCCCAGCCAGCGTGTTTTAAGAGATGTGGACTTCAACTCCCAGAATTCCCCAACCAGCCATGCTGGCTAGGGAACTCTGGGAGTTGAAATCCACAAGCCTTAAACTTGCCAAGGTTGGAGACCCCTGCCCTAAAGCTTGGCCACAGTGCCAAGGCAGAGGGAGATCTAATCTTCTTTTGGAGACTCAGCTGCTGTCGTCCCCCAGGACCGAGGCTCTATTTGGCAAGGAGTACGGCTAACCATCTGCCCCCCAGGGGTCCCCCAAGAGGTGTGAGGTGGGGCCAGTGCCCAGGCCTCTGGTAGGCTGCCTTTGTTAAGGGAGCTCTTAAGGGTTTCTGCAGAACTGCACCCCCTCCCCTGGTCTTCTCCCAGATGGTTTTGATATTTTCCAGCTTTTTCCTCCGCTGCAAGAAAGCAATTAGACTCACCAGGAAGGTCCCTTTTCTAGAGTGGACGGAGATTCTCTCCCTGCTGGGTTTGGCCCTAAGGAAGAATTGTTTTCCAACTTTGGTTTGTGTTCTGCTTCGTCTCGTGACGTCTGTTTGGAACCCCGATCACTTGGGGGTCTTGGAGCCCGAAGGGAGAAGCAGCCTCTCCCGTTGTAGCGACGGTCACCAATCGCTTAGCCTGGCTTATCACGAAAAGCGGGAGGAGCAAAGCAGCCTTCAGGGGACCTTCCTGCACTCTAGAACGGGGGTCTCCAAACGTGGCCACTTTAAGACTTGTGGACTTCGACTCCCAGAATTCTCCAGCCAGCCATGGACAGGGCTCTCCAAACTTGGCAACTTTAAGATTAGTGTGTCTGGACACACTTGGCAATAAAGAATTCTATTCCTCTTCCTCTTCCTACTCTATGTACTCTACTCTATTCCCAGAATTCCCCAGCCAGCCATGCCAACCATGGAAATCAACCGTGGCTGGTTTGGAGACCCCTGTTCTACAGAACAAGAATACTTATGGCAAGTCCTGGGGCTGCTTCTGACTTTCACTGCTGGGCCCTTTCCTCTTTCCCCCCATTTCAAAGGCGGCTGCACAGAAGACCCACATTCAGCCCCTTCCTCTCCCAGGACTTTAAGCAACTTCCAAGGGCTCAAAGGCTATCCTGGGTTTTCAGGGGGTGCCAGCAGCCCCCCACGAAGAGTGAAGGGCAGGAACTGGGGGAAGAGGAGGGGCCGGTGGTTTTGATCCCCTCAGTGTCGAAAGCAAGCAAAACAGGGCACCCTCCGTTTGACTGGCTGACCCAGAGGGGCCTTGGGGGCCACAAAAAGGAGGAGGGCGGCTTGCACGAGGCCTCTGAGCCCCCCTTCTTTGCAGCCCCTCCCCAGAGCTTAACCCGGCCCCTGCCCCGATTTGAGGGAAGGGGATTATGAAATCCGGAGGGCCGGAGGACGCATGAATGCAAAGAGACAAGCAAATGGGGTGAAGAAGCCGCAATCGCCTGCCTGTCCCGACGGCTGCCAAAAAGCTGACAAACACTAAGACAAGGAGGCTGTCTGCACGAACAGTTAAATCTAATTTTCTATAAAGTACACATACGAAGGGGAAAGGCTCCAACCACTTCCATCTGCATTACAGATTACACAAGGCTTGAAAATCATCGGCTTGCGGGTAATTAAAAACAGGGCCCAAATGGCACTCTGAAGCCTTGTTCCAGGCCACTGAGAGGGCAGCCACCAGCATCTGGAAGGCGCACCCCGTTCGGCGGAGAGGCTCGTCCCGCCCGCCACACTCCTGGGCCAGGGGAGGGGGAGGCGCAGGAGGGGAGGGGGAGCGGTGGGGCCGGTGGGAGAAGCCGAGGGACCCCGAGACGAGTCCGGCAGCCACCGCCATGCCTGGGGCCCTCTCGTCGCCCGGAGCACACGGTCCTATTGGATGTCCAGGAGACAACCTGTCCTGCCAATGGGCTTCTGAGGCAGCTCAGAGGGGGATTTTTATCTGCGTTTTTTGATCTCTAATTGCTCAAGAGTAGAGCAGAGGCGTCCAACCTTGACAACTTGAAGACCTGTGAACTTCAGCTCCCAGAATTCCCCAGCCAGCCCTAGAATATTGATTCAGGGCACGTGAAAAAAGCCCCGTTTTTTCCCAAATAACATTTGAGCCATAACTCACCGACTCTGGACGCTGGTCAGCACTAGTTAGCCCAATGTGCCAACGCAAAGTGGCCCACGGAGGGACTCTGCACTGACCACAAAGCTGCACGTTCAGCTGAAGAAGCCAACGGTGCAGAATCTTTTAGATGAGGGGGTCCCTGGGGGCTCCCTGGACCTGGGGTTTTTCCTGAGACGTTTCATGACCCAACTAGGTAACATCATCAGGGCTAGAAGGGAGGGGGGGCTTGCTCTTAGTTTCTTTCCAACATTCCTCCTGATTAGACCACTCTGGACAAGGCTCAGCATCACTGGGATATGTGCAGAGAAGGAAAGATGGACTTTGTCCTGGGACCTTTTCCCTAAAGCGGGGGGGGGGGGGTTTCCAACCTGAGCAGCTCCCCCTCCCTTCCAGCACTGATGACGTTCCCTAGTTTGGGTCCTGAAACGTCTGCAAGAAAACCAGCACCAAGGACCCCCCAGTTCAGCCCTGAGCTACAAATATTCTCCTTTATTGGAATCTTTCTGCTGTCAGGAGCGTCTTGAGGAGTCAAAGCAAGAGGAGTTTCAGCCAGCTCTTCTGAAGAGGGACGAAGCATTGGGGAACCTGTTAGAAATCTTAGCAACAGGCATTCTCACAACGGAGGGAACAAGCCCAGGGGTTTGGAAGGGGAAAGGAGGGAAACCCTGCGGAGGAGCAGGGGACGGGCGTCTGGGTGGGTGGGAGACCCCGGGAAGAGGAAGGGCCCTTCCTCCAGGGTGAAGGAACGTTGCCTGCCTTCCTTCGTCCTTTGGAGAAACCTCACACTCCAAACGCCACACAGAGCAAAATGCCCCCAGCAGCTCCTACCGGAGACCCCCCAACCACAAAGTGCAGAAACTTAACAGAATAACAGAGTTGGAAGGGACCTTGGAGGTCTTCTAGTCCAGCCCACTGCTCAAGCAGGAGACCCCGTGCCATTTCAGACAGATGGCTGCCCAATCTCTTCTCAGAAGCCTGTTAAAAGCCTTAAAAGCCTAAACGCTTCACTCCAAGCCTGAAGGGGAAGCACAGTCCACCCTCTTCGGTTGAGCAACCCATCCATAGGGTCCATCACTGCTGTTTTTTTAAAAATGTTTTATTTCTAAATTGCATTCCAGCTTCCTTTCCCCCAACAAATAAGGCAGAAACATCTATCTTTTGAGAAGTGTTTTGAGGGCTCACATACCGGGTCCCAGAGAAAAATTAAATTAAGAAAATTAAGCCCAAAGTCGTCAAGACGGTGAGACGGGCAGCATTTACATTAAATGAACACATATTATTTCGCCAACGCATGCAAGCAGGGCGTGAAATGGCTTACTCCCCACCCACCCACCCTGCCCCGTTCTCCTCCTGTGCAGCCGACAGGGGGTCCGCAAAGGCCGCCTCGCCCTCCCTCGGCCCCCCAGTTGGGCAGCGGCAGGAGCGGGTCCCCCTGGCAAGGAGGACGGCAGCCCTGGAACGTTTCTGCAGGAAAAGTTCCATCCAGAGCAGGGAAAACTTTCGCTCTCCTCATCCTAGCCAAATTCTTGCGGAGGACCTGCACAATATCACTCTCCTTTTTTTTCCCCTGTCCAGACCAAGCAAGCTTTCCATTTTTTTTCCTGACATAGATGAGACCACTAAAAAGTAAAGACCCTTGAAAACTCTTGGCCCAGAGCAGTTCGCGGGTAAACAGAGCGAGTGGGGGGGGAGCAGACCCTGTGCAGTTAAGACTCAAGCAAGCTAACCGGAGGGTGATCACCCAACAGGCCGCGGTTCCCAGGCCCCGTGCAGGCAGCCGAGGGCGAGACTGCGCTGATTCAGAGAGAGAGGTGGGGGAATGGGACGGCTGGCTTGGGCAGTTCAGCTTGCGGGCGATAACACCTCCCGCCGATCTGCAAAGTCCAACCCAGAGTGGCAGAGCAACAGAGGCGAGAGGCCCGAGGAGCTTTAACGTGGCCTGCTCAGCCCCAGCATTTCTAAACCACCATGTTTCGGCACAAGAGGGCCCAGGACGGCACCAGCCGAGCTGCTGAGGTCTGGAGGGCCAGAGCCTCCCAGGCAGCCTCCGTGGGGCTCAGAAGGCCAGGCACCGTTGGGACGCTGAACGCTCGAAGGCATGGATTATTATAACCTCCAAGGGCGGAACTTGGACCCCCTTCCTTGGGGCATCGTTCCAAGATGCAGAGAGCAGCCGGAGGGGCAGAGAAAGGCCCTCGGCACGGAGAAGACAGGAGGGAACAGACGAAGAGCAGAGAGGAGAGACTCCTTCCCTGGGGGAGAAGCAATTTTCCTCAACCATCTGCAGCTGGGGCGGGGGGGGCCCACGGGGACGAAGGGGAGCCTGGCGTTTTTGTGGCCTCTTCCATCCTGGAAGGACGTGCAGATTTCTTTTCGGTGCTCCCAGCAAAGGTTAATTTTTGTTTTCCAGTTACTGTCCTCCACTGGAAGACTCTGTTTCAGGACCTTGAATGAACCGCCATAAACATCAGGAGGGAGGCTCCTGCTTGCTCCCCCCTTCCCTCTCCATGCCCATCAGGAAAAAGGGTGGTGGGGGGGGAAGAACTGAAACCAAACGCCAGCCGGGCACGGCTAAGAAACTCAGGATCGATCCAGAGAAGAGACGGCAGCCCTGGCAGGGAGGAAGGGGGCACCGAGTCAGCCTCGGGTGCGTGGAAGAGAGGATGTCGCGGGAGAGTGACCCGCGTGGGCACCGTCGTCTCTTGGGAAGGAAAGAATTAAAGGGCCCTGCTTTTTATTACCCGCCTGCTCCAGGGGCCAAGCTAGGAGCCCCCCACCTCTGACCCAGCCGCAAAGATGTAATGAAGACAGTCCGTGGCCCAAGGCAAAGGGGAAAGAGAGGGGGCACCTGGCACAGGAATGGCGGGGAGGGGTCAAAAGCAGAGGAAGTAAGACTTGCTTCCAGCAGTCAAGCGCAGAGTGGCTGGGGGAAGGGAGGGAGGCCTGGATTCTCTTGGCCCATGCTGCACTGCCCCAACAGCAAGCAAGGGAACGGCGCTCGGGTCCTCCCTTCGCTTGGGAGGAAGCCTCCTGAGGGCCACAGAGGCTTGTTCCTCCGATACCTCAAATGGCTCCTGGGAGACCGGAGGAGGCAAAGAAGGGAGCAGGGGAAGCCCTCTCTCCTTGGCTCCTCCTGACGGGGAAGCTGCCTTGGAGAGCAGAGACATTCATTCCCCGTCAGCCGGGAACCACCAGACAAGCGAAAGCCATTAGCACTTTCCACGAGGACGACCTTGCAACTTTTCCAGGAATACGGCCGGCCGCTGCCTCCGCCAGCAGCTGAGCTTTTCTGTAAACAATCAGGCTCCTTAACTGCTCACATCAGGTAGATCTGGATCGTTTTCATGAAGCCGGTTTCAGACACCCAGCGTCCAAGCGCAGCGCCCCCCCCGCCCCCGTTTATTGGTTTAGAGAGAGAGCTGAAGGACCACCAGGGCTGCCGGTGACAGGGAAAGCCGGTTGGTGGAGGGGGGCCTGCCGGACGCCCCGCTCGGTCTTCGGCCAGGAGGACGAGGTTCGCGCGCAGGCTGCCACTTCTTGCGACATGCCCTGCGGTGTGGTGTCACTGCCCCCTTACATCTGCGAGGGACGTTCACGCGACACCCTCTGTGTGACTGAAGGCAGCTCTTTCCAAGGAACACACATAGGTGCACGTGTGCACACACACACACACACGGAGCCTCGAAAGCGAGGGAGGCAACTCCATCTACTCACACGCATTTCACTGGGGGCCTTCTCCAGCTCTGCAGTCTGAAAAGGGGCTCACGGCCTCCCCACAACCCCCACAGCCCCCCAAGGATTCTTCCCTTCCGCTCCTCCTGACCCACATTCATCTATTCACGCTCTGGCACAGGGGTCCCCAACCTTTCCAGCTTTGCAGACCGGTGGGGGGGGGAGGAAAGGCTCCCCTGTGAGCGGCACGCACTCATGCAGCTGAAGCTCCATTTGTGAGAGTGCTGCACACTCGCACACTGCTTGCCTCTTAATGGGCCACAGCCCCGGAGTTGGGGACCCCTGTTCTAGCAAACGTGGCTGTAGCTACCCAGATACGGCCCTGCAGGAGAAGCACCTTTATTTCCTAAAAAGTGAAGCCATCCAAAGCAGTGAATTGCCCTCCGTGGCCACAAGGGGATCCCTGCAGTTTAAGACCATCATTTCCCCCCCACTCTTTAACAGGCCAGGTTTTGCCCTTCTCGGCCTTGGGGCCAGCTGGGTGCCGATAGGACCCACATCTCTGAGCCCAGAGCGCCTCCCCTCCGGCCAGCAGTCCTTAAGCCTTGTTTCCTCTCCCCAGGCAAAGCAAAGCAAAGGCCAGGCCCCTTTTTATTCCCCTGTCATCCACAGCTGAGGGGTGAGCATCACAGGAGAGCAAAATGTTACAACGACAACTTTCCCAGAGCAGCGCAGGCAGAGGCCTCTTGGCTGTCGTCTGAAATCCAGTCTGGTCACGGCAACTTAAGCCGGTTATCTTCTAAAGACAGAGGCTAGAGTCACCCTAGATATTAAACCTGGTTATGCAATTAACCCATTTTCACAGAACGCAGAGGAGAAGGCGGAAGGCACAAAGCAGAGTCTGGATATGAAAGAAGCCTGAATGAACTGCAAGATTGGGATGGTATTTTGGGTGGGGTGGGGGGGTGTTTATCTCATTCTTTGGCTTACTGCTTCTGCTGCGTTTTCCGTACGTTACGCAACTGCTTTTACTGTGAACGGGAATCGAGCGATGAGCACGTATGGGCATAATGAAAAATGACTAAACCGATTTGGCTGTTCTGCAGAGTAGGCTGAGCCCTCTAGCGCCAGCAGCAGCAAAGAAGAGGTTGGCAGCATCCTGAGACGCCACCCTACCCCCCCATCCCCCCACTGCAATAGGAGTCAGAAATGAAAGCTGCCCTGTTTTTAGTTTGCAGAGTTTTTATCCTTTATGATTTTAAGCTGCCCAGAGTTACCTTGAGGTAAGATGGGCAGCCTATAAATTTTATAAATAAAATAAATAAATCATGTTCCAAAGCTAGAAAACGGAGACCAGGCCCAACTAGCACTGCCTACGTTTTCCAGCGTTCGAGGCTACAGCGCTGTATGCCAGCCCCGGAGGGAGAGCCCCGAGGCCATCCAGTCCGGCCTTCTGCGTCCCACAGGGGCTGGCCAGGGGCGTTTGAGCAAGGGCATGAACACAAGTGGGCAGGCCACAGCCTCTGGCTGACGTGCTCAGCAGCTGAGACTTCAGACAGGCTGCCTGAGATCTAGAAGGGAGGAAACAGCCCAGGAATTCAGGCAGGGAAAAGGCTCCGGACGAGACGAGCTGAGGAAAGAGGGCTCAAAGCCAACGTCTTGGGTGACCTGGGAGAGATGCTTCGGTCTCCCACCGCCGGGCTCCTCACCTGTTTCATGGCCGTCTCCCCAATCTTCTCCGAGTGTTTACGGATGCTCTCCAGGAAGTCTTTGAGGTCAGACATGGAAACCTCCTTGATCTCCTCCCGCAGTTTCGGAATGTTCTCCACCAGGACCTTGCAGAAGCGGTAATGGCTGACTTGAGGCAAACACATCCGCTCAAGGTGTTCTAAGGTCTTCAGGGCAGGATAATGCCTGGAGGAAGGAAGGACCCAGCTGGCTCAGGGGCAGGTAAGGCGGCTCACTCCACCCACCCACCCACCGGCCATCAGGGGACCCTAAAGCTCGTGGAGCCTTTACGATGCCAGGAACCCCCTAGGCCAGGGGTAGGCAACCTTGGCCCTTTCATGACTCGTGGACTTCAACTCCCAGAATTCCTGAGCCAGCCACGCTGAGGGGAAAGGGAGAGGTTTCCAAGCTGAGCCATGCTGGCTCAGGAATTCTGGGAGTTGAAGTCCCCGAGTCATGCAGGGGCCATAGTTCCCTCATGCTGGCTCAGGAATTCTGGGAATTCAAGTCCACCAGTCATAAAAGAGCCAAGGTTCCCCACCCCTGCCCTAAGCTGTTCACCCCACTGAGTTGGTCACCCCGAGACGGGGGGGGGGGTGCTGAACTTTACCAGCCCTAGTTATCTCCCCATTGATAAGATGACAAACCGCAAACAGGTAAGTCCTTGACGTACGACCACAATTGAGCCTGTTTCTGTTGCTAAGCGAGACCGTTGTTAAATGAGTTTTGCCCTATTTTACGACCTTTCTTGCCACAGTGGTTAAGTCAATCCCTGCAAGTTGTTAAGTTGGCAACAGGGTCGTGAAGCGAATCTGGCTTCCCCCACTGACTTCGCTCATCAGAAGGTTGCAAAAGGGGATCCTGTGAACCGCCCCCCCCGGGACCCTGTGACCGTCGTAAATACGAGCCAGTCACCAAGCGTCTGGATTTTGATCGTGTGACCAAAGGGAGGCTGCAACGGTCATAAGTGTGAAAAACGGTCCTAAGTCCCTTTTTTCAGGGCCCTGGTAAATGGTCACTAAACAAACTGTTGTAAGTTGAGGACAGCCTGTGTAAAGGAGTGTTCCCTCCTCCTCCTCCTCCTCCTGCATATTAGGGGGTGGCCACTCCTTAGAATCAAGCCAGAGTCACACAAAAATGAACCCCAGGCGGGGAGAAAGGAGGAAATATTACAGAGAAATGGCGAAAGAGAAGATCCAAGGGCTCTGGAAACATACGACACACAGACACACACACACCCCGGTTCCCACTCTTCCACAAACACCCCCGGGCTCTCTGAAGGGGACCTCCAGCTACTGACGTCCAGGGGAGCCTCAAGCCTTGTGCCCCCTTCTTGAGGAACGGTTATGACCAGAGCACGGGGTCCCCCTCTGAGTATTTGCTGCAGCGGCCTAACAGCCATCTGAAAGAAATGGTCTTTTCCTTAATAAGGAAAACGTTTTCCCAGAAAAACTGCAAATGCAAAATCAGGAGAACTCACCAAGCCAGGAAAACAAAAACAAAAAGAGAATTTGTCCACAGAGACTGTTGGTGCAATGATTTGATGAACTCTATTTGTAAGTTCAAACTCGCATTAAACCTTATAGTGTTTTTAAAGCAGGAAAAGGGAATGAAGGGTCTGGGCTATTATTTATTTCTCATTTACTGTATCAATTTACAAAGCTGCCCCGCTCACAACAGTGACTCTGGAAAAAGAAGCCCACGTAGGAATAAAGCCACGCCGAAGTCGATAAGAAGAGTGAGAAATTCACCCTCCTTCTCGAGTTTGGCAGAAATCCCCAAGTCTTAAACCCCTGGTTTAGGGGTCCCAGCATTATATTCCACACCTCACAGATCTTTGGGTTAATAGCAAGAGCCGTAAGACTTATATACCGCCTCACAGTGCTTTTCAGCCCTCTCTAAGCGGTTGGCAGAGTCAGCCTCTTGTCGTCCCCCCCCCCCCGGACAATCTGGGTCCTCATTTTACCAACCTCAGAAGGACGGAAGGGGCTGAGTCGACCTTGAGCCGGTCAGGATCGAACTCCTGGCAGTGGGCAGAGTCAGCCTGCAATGCTGCACTCTCACCACTGCGCCACCAGGGCTCCGTGGTTAATCAAGCCCAACCTCCGGAACCTTCCTCGGGCCCTGGCTGAAACCTGGAGCCGCCCAGAAACGCCTCCTACCTTTTGGACTTCATCTGCTCCCTTAGCTTGCTCTCCATCTCCAGAACTAGCGGAAGGAACAAAAGCAAAGACAGAGGTCAGGAGGAGGAGAGCGTCGCCAGGCGCCTCCGTCCTCCTCTGAGGGTCTCCCTCTCACCGGGAAGGCACTGGGTGAGCTTATCCACCGTGGCGGAGATGTTCCACTGCTGCAACCGGCACTGCCTCAGCTCCTCCATGGCGCCCACCAGCTGCGAGAGAGAGATGGGCCTTATCAGCCCGGGCAGCCCCGGCCCTCTTCCCTCCCCAGAGGGGCTGGCTGAGAGCCATGAGCCAGCACTGGGGCCACGTGCGTGCACAGCTAAGAGCCGGCGCCTGGGTGTCACTTGGGCTCCGTGACGGAAAACACTCAAGGGGCCAGGACCGAGCTAAAGCACAGACTGGACGGATGGATTCCCAGCTGCAGTCCCAAGCTGACGAATGCCCGCAAATAAAATGGCCACAAAGGCTTCAAAGAGAGGAGCCGAGGCTTCCGTACTTGCTTGCTTTCCAGCTGCAGCTTCCGATTGGTATCCGTGACTTGATTCTATAAAAGAAAGTTTTGAAGGGCTATTTTTTAGCCCATGAGGTGAGCCCCCCCCACCCTGCCCCCCAGAGTTGCTGGGAGCACAACCTGGATGGATGGATGATGACAGATATAGACCAGAGGTGGGGAACGATGGACCCTTTATGACTTGTGGACTTCAACTCCCAGAATTCCTCAGCCAGCCATGGTCTAGACCATGGGTCGGCCATCCGAAACGTCGGATGAGCCGCACGGACCCATTTAGCTTAAAAAAAAAAAACGCTGGGAGCCGCGCGTTCGCGCATGCGCGCGCACCCGCGCATGCGCGCGGCCCCGTTCGCGCATGTGCGCGTGCCCCTCGCACCCACGCATGCGCACCCACGCACCCACGCATGCGCGCGCCGTTCGCACATGCGCGCGCCGTTCGCACATGCGCGCGCCCCGTTCGCACATGCGCGCACCCCGTTCGCGCATGCGCACCTGCGCGCGCGCACCCCCCGCACCTGCCCGCGCATGCGCGCATGCGCTCGCCAAAATGGCGGAGGCTCCGGAGCCGCAGGTAAGGCCTCAAAGAGCCGCATGCGGCTCCAGAGCCGCGGGTTGCCGACCCGTGGTCTAGACTGTAGAGCATGCTGCCTGGGGAATTCTGGGAGTTGAAGTCCACAAGTTATGAAGGGGCCATCATTCCCCGCCTGGATGGATGGATGGATGGATGGATGATAGATAGATAGATAAGATAGATAGATAAGATAGATAGATAGATAGATAGATAGATAGATAGATAGATAGATAGATAGATAGATAGATAGATAGATAGATAGATAGATAGATAGATAGATAGATAGATAGATAGATAGACAGACAGACAGACAGACAGACAGACAGACAGACAGACAGACAGATAGATGATAGATAGATAGATGATAGAGAGAGAGAGAGAGAGAGAGAGAGAGAGAGAGATGATAGAGTTGCACCCTCAGTCCCTCGCTGGCCTTTTCCCAGGTGACTGACTTGGACTCATCTGGCCCCCGAGATGCTCCATGCCACGTTAGCCTCTTGAAACTGCCTCTGGCTGACCCCCACCCTTTACCTTCAGCTTCTGGGCCTCTGCCCGGACCTTCAGGAACTCCGTGATCGAGTCCACAAAGCCCTGGTAGTGGAAGTTGCACATCTTCTCGATCTCCCGGTCGTGATTCCGGATGCGAGCGTCCAGCTTCTCCATGAAGCGTCCATGTTCTGCACCGTCATAGACAGACCTGGGTAAAGTAGAATGGGTTAGGCAGGCAGGCAGGCACCCGTCTGCTGAAACGCTGAATTAGCCTGTTTTCTGAGTTCACATCGTATACAGAATGATATAAACTAACCCTGGGGTCTCCAACCTTGGCCACTTTAAGACCTGTGGACTTCAACTCCCAGAATTCCCCAGCCAGCCATGCTCCTACAGATGCAACAGACCTGTCTGTAATTTGGAGGGGAGGGGAGGGGAGGGGGGGAGGGATGTCCAAGCAGAATGTTTGGCTGTTGTGTTCAGGGTCTGCTAGGAGGGGGTTCATTAACCTGAGATTTCATCCTAGTGTGTGGCCCCGGTGAAGATTCAACTATCAGCTGCTTGGTTTACTCAGCAGATGTGAGCGACTCGGTTTCCCCTTTATCCCTGACCCGACAGCGGCTAGAAGTGGAGCCAAGGAGGAGGGGGTTAGACTAGAGCAGGGGTCTTCAAACGTGGCCCTTTGATGACTTGTGGACTTCAACTCCCAGAATTCCTCAGCCAGGCACTGCCAAAGGGGCAGTGTCAGAGAGTTTTTAAACTGTGTTTATTTATGTCCCCAATAAACTCAGAAGACACAGCGCCAGGTACAAGGGCCAGAACCGTCTTTGCCACCTGCTGCAGCTGCCAAAAAGGCCAACACAGTCCTGGGCTGCATCAACAGAGGGACAGAATCAAGATCACGTGAAGGGTTAATACCACTTTACAAGGCCTTGGTAAGGCCACACTTGGAATACTGCATCCAGTTTTGGTCACCACGATGTAAAAAAGATGTTGAGGCTCTGGAAAGAGTGCAGAGAAGAGCAACAAAGATGATCAGGGGACCAGAGGCTAAAACATGTAAGGAACGGTGGCTGGAATTGGGTATGTCTAGTTTAATGAAGAGAAGGACGAGGGGGGACAGGATAGCAGTCTTCCAGTATCTCAGGGGCTGCCCCAAAGAAGAGGGAGTCAAGCTCTTCTCCAAAGCCCCTGAAGGCAGGACAAGAAGCAACGGACGGAAACTAATCAGAGAGAGAAGCAACCTAGAACTGAGGAAAAATTTCCTGACAGTTAGAACAATTAACCAGTGGAACAACCTGCCTCCAGAAGAGATGAATGCTCCAACACTGGAAGTTTTTAAGAAGAGACTGGACAGCCATTTGTCTGAAATGGTATAGGATTTCCTGCCTGAGCAGGGGGTTGGACTAGATGACCTCCAAGGTCCCTTCCAACATCATCATCATCATCACCACCTCCAGCCCAAGACTGGGGATCCAGGAGGGGTCCCCCGAGGAGAAGGCCTTGCTGACTGGACTCCTCTACAAAGCCGCAGTGCAACATCTAACGGTCGATTGTGTTCCTCTTACACTCACAGCCCTGCCTTGCAAAACCAGACCGGGGCCACGTCCCGACGACCAGGCGGGGGGGGTCTAGTGAAGGGGGATGGGCTCTGCTGCTGCAGCCTCACCCCTTTGAGGGGGAGGTCTTGTGAATGCTGGCTTGGTTTCCCCCTTCCATGGAGTGAGGGTTCTACAGCTGCTAATTCTGCAGCAAGGCAAACGTCTTCCTACGCAAGGGAAGGCAACAACCCCCAAGACGGGCTTCCCGATTTGCCTTCGGCAGATGCCGTACCATCCGGGCCTAAAAGCTAAGCAAGGTCAGGCTGGGTCAATCCCTCGATGGGAGACCCCTGGAGCAATCGCCGCTTGCAGGCTGGGCTGGAAGTTGCAGGAGATCCGGAAAGGCGCAAGTGGCAAAGCACTTCCAGACCACGCCAAGGAAACGGCCTGGGCATTCGGTAAGCCATCAAGCGCTGTTCCAAAATTTGAGGGGCTGCCACGAAGAGGAGGGGGTCGGCTAGTAGGGCTACTTCTGCAAGGGGTTTCCAGCCAAAGCTTCCAACAGACCTTAATCAGAGGGTGGCTTAACTGACAGACTGGAATCCTGCCTTGTTTGGTTACCTAGCTGTCATGCTAAGGAAAACCAAGGGGATGTGGTGCATTCTGGGACGTGAATCCCACTCCCCACCTGGGTCCCAGCTAGAGAAAGCTGCAGCCGGGTCATCTTGCGGAGAGCAGGGCCCAGTTCAGAAGACCCCGGGGCTTTCGTCTCCAGGACGGCGCCATGAGCATCTGGGCCTCTCAGGCCCTCAGATTCCACGGTGAAAGGAAAGATCACGCCTGCATTTCCACAGAACGTGTCTGGAAAGGCATCCACAGAGCTTCTTTAGCCCCCCCCCCCCATTCCTTTTTCTTTCTGCCAAAGACTTTCTGGATTATTTTAAAGCCAGTATTATGAAGTTCCTCCTTCTTAATAGGGAACAAAACAGAATTATGCAAAATAAAACCATCTGCAATCATCCACAAGTGTATACAACAGAGTTTCGTAGCCGAGCTGCGTTGTTTAGCACGGGCGGTGTATCCTGGCTATAAACAACGGCCTCCTCACACTTGCCTACCCCGAGTGGGGCAGAGACTCTCGGGCTGCCTTGGGGGGGACACGGGAACGTTGAAGCCAGGGGGGGAGGGGATGGGGGTGAAATGGAAAATGTGTGTTGTTTCAAAGCGCTGAGAAACGGCTGCATCCTAGAAGTTTTGCTAGCCCCCCTCAGGTCAGCAGAAAGAAATCTCAGGACGTTCTGACTGATCTACATGTCAGCCACAATGAAATCTTGGAGGGATCCCGGAGTAATCTGGAGGGGCAAAGGCCCTTCCCCCCCCGTTCACTCTGTGAGCTGCTCTTCCCAGGAGATTCCCTCCCTCCCTCCAGTGCCTTCACCAAATATCGGGCCAAGAACTGGCTTTCCACGTGGCACCCCTTCCCCTGGACCTCCCTTCCTCCCCCCTTCCCTCCCGTCTTGGCCGAGGACATTGCCCCCCCTTCCTCAACCACAACCACCCAGAACAGCCACACAGTCCTCGGCTTACGACCACAATTGAGCCCAACGTTTCTGTAGCTAAGTGAGAAATTGGTTGAATGAGTTTGGCCCCGTTTTACGACCTGGTCAGAAGGTTGCAAAAGGGGATCGTGTGAACCCGGGACACGGTGACGCGGATGCCACCCAAACCCGGGGGCCGGGCAGAGAGACGGGGAGCTGGGCCCGCCCGTCCGCAGAGCAGCGCAGATCTGGACGTCACGGGGACTTTCTGGGCGCTGGGAAGGTCTTCCGGTCTGGGCCTGATTAAGAAGTGGGACCGAGGCCCAGACGACACTTGAAGGGCGAAAGGCGCAACAACGACATTCTTTTAATCCTCGGACGCTTTCTTTCCACAAAGTGTCAAGGCAATAAAGACTTCCTTCTTAGGGAAAGTTAAAAAACAAGGCAGTATAAAGAACGGGCTTCTGGTTCCCATGCAGAGGCACGTCTTTTGCCACGTGCTCTGGAAAAGGTCAGGGAAAGTCTGGATCGAGGTGGCTCTCAGCATAAACTCGGCGCCTTTGCTGCTGCCGGCAACCAGGAGCTTCCAGAGCTCGTGCGGTGAGCAGCCTGGCAAGGCGCAACCCAGCCGGACCCCCGAAATCAAAGGGAGCTCCCCAAATGCAGCGGCCGGCACCACCTTGGCCCCCCGGCTGGCGCTGAAGTTCGCCTGCATCCTGGCCCCAGAAATTGGCAGCCCTGTATTCCGGGTCCTGGGTGCTCTCCGAGCTGGGTTGTTCTCTTGCAGACCTCTCATGACCCCACTGGACAGCATCATCGGTGCTAGAAGGGGGCGAGGTTTGCTCTCCGTTTATAGACTTCTAGCTGGCTCATGAGGCATCTGCAAGGAAACCACCCAGCTCAGAGGGCACCCAGGACGGCCGGTTTCAACCCTGAGTGGCAAAGTTTCTCCTCCAGTGGAAGCACTGCCTTCGCCGTTCTTGCAGCTGGGCTCAAGGCGCCCAGAGCATTGCTCTCCCCACTTTCCACCTGCTTTCCAAAATGGTTCCCAAGTACTGTAGACCATCGGCCGGGCTCTGGCCCCGCTGCCCACTGCTGGAAAAGAAGGAATAAAAGACACACCTTTCATCTACCCGTAACAGCGCCCAGGATCGTCCAAAAACACAGGCTTTAGGAAGCAGAGGGATGGCCTCAGTGTCGGAGCAGGCCCCACATCTTACCCCTTTTTTCAGTGGGGATAGAAACCAATCTCAGAACTTACAGTGATGCTTAAAAATGGGTGAGCCCTACTGAACGTTCAATATTTCTGCACGAACGGGACCTCAAGCCTGATCTCTTCTCCGCAGAAGGGCCCAAACTAGGTAAGGAGAACCCAATTAAAGAAACGAGTCAAAGGCTTTGTGCGCTGATTTTCTGAGGAAAATGACAAGAGCCAGCCAAGGCTGAAGAAGGGAGTCAAGGACTCAAGAGCTCCCCAGGAATCTGGACCAAGAGCACCTCCCAAAGGCTGGCGGGGAGATGCGTTTTCACCCGACGCTGCTAAGATGCTCCACAGAGCCCCAAGAAGAACAGACCAGCTTTCCTCCGCCAAACCAGCCCATCCCCTTGCTTTAATCCTCATCCTTGAGTCTCTCTCTCACACACACAAGCCCCTTGGCAGGCCATCCAGGTGCCAACAGCTCCAGGTGATACAGCGTCTAAGAGCTCCACTGAAGCAACAGGAGAGCTCTTTGCAGGGAAGAAAGGCTTGGACCATCCAGAGCCCAGAAATAAAAATTAGGGGGGCGGGGGGGAGGGGAAGGGGGTGGTGGTCGTGCTACAGGCTGCAAGGAGGGGCCCAGAGGGAAGGCCAGCTCCGGCCTATGCAGCTCTCCCCCCCCCAAGACCAGGATGGAGGACAACAGCAACAACAACACATTTTGAGGCAGAGTGGAAACCACAGATGCGTCAGCAAGCCACCCTCCTGCTCCCCGTCCTTTCAAGCTGGAAGGACAACTGATTGGCACCAGGCGTCTGTGGCGGCGGATGGGAAGAAGAGCCGGGACAGATGGCAAGCAGGCACGATGAAGGCAACTCTGGAGGAGGAGGAGGAGGAGGAGGAAGGGGGGGTGAATCACGCTTATGATACCACCTTCTAAGCAACACCCATTGACCACCACCGTGGGAGAGACCCATCGACGCCCCACGGATGCCCTGGGTGGGGCTGGACAGGTGCTCTATGGGGGAAATATTGGGGCTTTAATGAGAGACTCACTACGGTCTCCTTCACACTTGTCTGCTTTCCTTTTTTTAAAAAATCAACTCTTTTGAATTTCAAAAAAATATAAAATATAGAATAACAAAAAGGGAAAAATTCGGGAAGAGGCAATCAAAAATGGGGGGGGAAATTAAAAAGCGACAAAAGAGGGGAGGATTGACATCCAACCGTCTCCGGTACGAGTACAATTATATAGCAACCTTTTTACTCTTAAGTTAAAACAGAATCATCATATGAAAAGCATACGGATTAAGCAATCTAAATAACATAAAATTGTAACAACAAATCTCTTACTCTAAGTTTAAATATAGGCATAAAAATACAGCATATCTAACAATAAAAATAACAATGCACAGTATTTCCCTAATAATAACAAATCTAACTAAAATCAGAACTTCACTCTAGTCTTTCCCAAGACCCAAAGTTGTCTCCAGGCAGAAGCGCAGCTAAGTCGGTTTTTGTCTTCCGTCCGAGGGGTCAGTTTTGCCACCTCTGCCTATCCACTCATTTCCAAACCCTCTCTCCCATTGTGGGAATTTGTGTATCCATCTCTGTGCATATAAAAGTCTCACAGCCCTTGTTGTATATATAGGAAGAAAATCCCCTGCTTTTTTCCAATCTGCTTATCCATGAAAGAAAAGCTTCTGGCTTCAATTTTACATGCATTTTTAATATCTTCTGAATCAAGCAACTTATCTTATCAAAACACTTTTTGGCATTCTTACCTGTCCATCGAAGATTATAAAATATACCTCCACACTGATTACATTTCTGACATTTGTTTGATATTCCCTTATACCTCTTTGACCATTTCTCAGGAGTTGAATACCAACAATACATCATTTTATTAAAAAAATCGTTTAAATTATGGTTGAATGAAAATTTCAGTCCATTCAATCTACATATTCTCCCATGAATCAAGCATGAAATTATATCTAAAAACTTTTGCCCACTTAATAGCAGCCTCTTTAACATACTCATCCTCTGGGTTCATTTTTAATTATTTATATACCTTGGCAATAAGATGTTTGTCATTAGTACGTAAATCCCCCTCAAAGTCTGTTTTTTCATCTGCAAAAACAAAACTCTTTGTCCAGTTTAAATCTTACTGTCAATTGTACATAAGCAAACTATTCACAAATATAACCCTCCTTTTCCAGCTCTCCCCTTGTGTTTAATCTAGGTTCTCTTCCAATTATGATCAATAGATTGGCATAAATAACCAAGTTTGTGTAAATATCATTTGTCTTCTAAAAAAGATTTCCTGGGGTGACAGCCATCGAGAAATTATAGGAGACCAACTTGCTTTCTCTCTTTTCTAAACCCTCACTACGGCACATCTATCAAAGGGATTTTTAAAATTTATATTATCCTTTATAATGCCATGTATAGCCCTGCCACCCACATCTCAACTCATGTCCCTCTAATTCCAATAACCTATTCCCTAAAGCAGGCACGCGTACCTGGCTGAGGAATTCTGGGAGTTGAAGTCCACAAGTCATCAAAGGCCAAAGTTTGAAAACCCCTGCCCTAAAGTCACACATCTCAAACAACATCCCTCAAGTACAATTTTAAGCCAGGTAATCCTAGTCCACCTCTTTTTTTCACATCTTGCAACAATTTATATTTAATTCTTGATTTCTTACCTTGCTATACAAATCTACGCCATTGTTTAAAAGAAAAGTGAAATTGTCAATACTGATATAGTTTGGAATAATTTTCTGCTTTCCCCTCAAGTTAAGATGGACCTCAGCTGTCCGTTTTTGTCTTCCCCAAACCAAATTTTATTTGTTTATTAAAATTATATGTTGCCTGTCTCACAGGGGTAATTCTGTGGTGTCATTAGGCCTGCCATCAGTTGAATAAAGTTGCTCTTTATTAATGAGCAAGTTTAACGGCTTTCATTGCATTCGGAACAGCCTCCAGCTACATTCCAGCACTACAATTTTTGCCCGTTTGCTCCTCGGCTTCGCTTTTTGCTTGTGACACGGCTATTACTGTAATAAATGGCATTTCTGTTCCAGTTATTCTGTGTCTGCTAGAGTTGTCAGTGTGTCTTTAGTGATGGACTATCCACGAGCCCGAAGATATGCAACTTCAGTTTCCCATTAAAATGCAAAGGGACCCTTCCTTCTCCCCGGCCAGGAGGCAACCCAGCCCTCAGGTGAGGGATCTGATCGCTGGCACCTGTCAGCAGTTTTGTGGGTGTCACTGTGTGGGTGTCTGTGTGTGTGTGCACCTGTGAGTCAGTGCTGACTCCTGGCAACTGCCTGGACCGCTCCCTGCAGTTTACTTGGTAAGATTCCAGAAGTGCCTCAGGATAACAGAAGGTCTTCTAATCCAACCCCATGTCATTCCAGGCCAGTGGCAGTCCAGTCTCTTCTTGAAACACCCACAACCTCTGGAGGCAGCTCCTTCCACTGATCAATTGTCCTCACTGTCAGGAAGTTTCTCCTTAGTCCCAGGTTGCTTCTCTCCTTGATGAGTTTCCATCCGTTGCTTCTTCTCCAACCCTCAGGTCCTTTGGAGAATAGGTTGGCCCTCCCCGCTTCTTCTCCGTGGCAGCCCCTCCAATATTGGAAGACTGCTATCGGGTCACTCCCTAGTCCTTTTTTCATTAAACTGGGCATTCCCAATTCCTGCCACCGTTCTTCTTGGTATGTTTTAGCCTCCAGCCCCCCCAGTCATCCTCGGTGCCTCCTTCTTTGGGCTGAGGGTGTGTGACTGGCCCAAGGTCAGGCAGCTGGCTTTGTGCCTCAGGTGGAAAAAACACAGACCTGGAAAAGAGTCAAACTCCATCGCTGAAGCGTCCACGGACGTGGACATCACCCCCAGCCAGTGAGGCAGCTGGTCAGGAAAGCTCATGCAAGCCTCAGCCTGGGAGGGCAATGCTGCTCCGGCCCAAGCAGAGTCCCCGCAGCCGCCAAGGCTGATGCCACATTGCCATCTGCCGCTCGGAGCCGGCAACTGCGTCCCGGGAAGTCCTCCAGCTTCCGTTTGGGAGAATGAGCCGACAGCTCACGGCAAATCCAGGCAATCAAGGAACCGACAAAGCCGGAAAGAAGGGTGACCGGGCGATCAGGATGCTGGACCGAGAAATTTGGCTTCAAGCCTGGATGACCGTAATGTGCCTTAGCTGGTCCAGAAGAGGGCCCGGAAGCCGCAGCTGGTCCAGATTTCAGAAGAGGTTTGAGCATGGAGGTGTCCAACCTTGGCAACTTTTGTCGACAAATCTTAAAGTTGCAAGGTGAGAGAGACGCCTGTTTAGCGCTTCTCATTCCGCTCCTTACGACTCTCCCTTCCCCTCTGCTTGCCCCACCCACCCCTAACCAGGGAAGGCCTGCTCCAAGCCCCCTCCACGAAACGAGGTCGGGCCTTCCCAGGGGCAGCACTGCTGAGCCTCCCCCACCCACCATTCAGAGGGCCCCAACCTTGCTAGCCTTTGGCAAGGCTCTGAAGGCCTGGCTGTTACCCCGGGCCTTGGGGTTAGGAAGTCAGGTGAGCTCCTCTGGTTAATGTCGTTTTTCGTGAGTTAGATTGTGTTCATGGCCTTCAACATGATGGCTATTGTTAAGTGGTGTTGCTGTTGTCTCAATAATTATATTTTGATTTTCGCCACCCACCGGAACACAAAATGGGAGTGATCAGAACCCTGTGCCACTGGGCTGAAGGTCTGCCGACCAGCAAAAAGGGAAAAGAAAAAGAACCAAAACGCATCAAGGAGGCCCTCAGAACTTGTGCCTCTCCCAAGTGGGCCTTCATCAACTCCGGGAAAAGACCCAGCAGAAGCTCCTCCATAACAGACAATAAGAGAACAACAAACAAAACAACGTTGCAGGAATATCTGAAAGGTTCAGGAGGATTTTCAACCAACACCCCAAGGATAAACACCCAGACACAAACTGAGCAGTGTGACAGATGCAGTACAGTGCAGTGAGACGTGTACATTGGGGAAACAAAACAACCACTTCACAAACGCATGGCACAACATAGGAGGACGCACCCATCAGGACAAGATTCAGCCATCCATCTGTGTTTGAAAGACAAAGGCTGCTCTTTGGAAGACAGCAAAGTCCACATTCCGGACAGGGAGGACCCCTGGTTTGAAAGAGGGGTCCAAGAGGCCATCTACGTTAAGACAGCCCTCCCCCAACAGACGGGGAGGGACACAACACCACCTCTCTGCTGTCTACAACACAGTCCTTCCAGCACTCCCAAGAAGGCTGCACACTCCTTTGCCCTCTGATTCCACTGACTCTGAGGATACAGATAAACCCCCAAGTGGCCTCAACGACTCGAACTTTGGGGTGCCAACGACCAAATGACTGCAAAGAGTATAAATCCTTCCATTCCCCACTATTCAGTCAGAACTGAAGAAGCTTCTTGGATGAGAAGCGAAACGTTTTCAAGGAAAAAACTATGAAACTCCAGTGGCCTTTTGGAAAGCACCTTTGGGATAACCATGACCTGGATGACCGAGAACCTCCTTAGATGTATAAATCGCCCTGTTCACGTCCCGAAGAACGCCAAGTCCAGCTAATGCCTATTTATGCACACACGAATCAACTCCCATCTTGAAATTCTGCAGAAAAGAGAAGAAATTTACCTGCTTTCAAGGTGTGTCGTGCCAGGTGGTTCTCCTTTACCTGCGTGGTGATTCAGAAATCCCACCTGTCCCTAAGCCTGACTTCCCCCAATGCGCCAGCCTCTTCACTAAAATAACCCGTTGAATCAGCTGCACTCACACCAGCTGCTAAACCACAAACCACAGCTCAGCGTGCAATGCAAATTCAAGCATGGGGCCTACCTTTGTGAATACAGCTCAGGTGTGGCAAGCTGCCCTACAACATTTAGCCCTCTTTATACACCTGGAAACGGGAAACCCTCACTCAGCAGGGGGAGGCCAGGCAACCAACCAAGCCCCCCACCCTCCTTTGGAAGGTGTCCTTCTGAGCATCCCGGTTCAGCTTCTCCTCCATCTGCGCATCATCCAGAGGTCCGAGACATCCCAGGCAAATTCCTTCACCAACCACCAGATGGCAGCAACACCACGCGTTCCTCAAATACTATCCGGAGCTGGCTAATTCCTCCAGGTCGCGAGGTCCCCCCTCCCTTCAAATACAGGCAGTCCAGGGGTGGGATTCAGCCGGCTCGCACCACTTCAGCAGAACCGGTAGCCAATTTTTTGTTGCCAAGGCCCAGAATGGACTTCCGGAAGCGGCATCCACACAGAGAACCGTTGGTTCCCCTATTTGAATCCCACCACTGAGGTAGTCCTCTACTTACGATCGGAACCGAGCCCAAAATTTATACTGCTAAGCGAGACAGCTGTTAAGTGAGTTTTGCCCCGTTGTACGACCTTTCTTGCCACAGTTGTTAAGTGAATCAGTGCAGTTGTTAAGTTAGTGACACAGTCATGAAGTGAATCCGTCTTCCCCATTGACTCTGCTTGTCAGGAGGCCGCAAAAGGGGATTGCGTCACTCCTGGATGCTGGAACCATCGTAAATGCATGCCACTTCTGAAGGGTCCACATTCTGATCGCGCAACCAGGGGAGACGCAGCAACGGCCGTTAAGTGTGAAAATCAGTCAGGGACACAGTCACTAAACGAATGGCTGTAAATCAAGGGCTGCCTCCGGTCAGCCTGGATTTCGCCTCCAGTCCTGGGGCAGGGCTCTGCCCGGCTGAGCCCCGGCTGGAGGCCCTCCGGCCAAGGAGGGCCCGTTCCGTTTTAAACGGCTCTCCCTCATTAGGAAACGGCTTGCCTGCCATGGGTTTCTTCTCCAGCCTTCCGGAAAAAGTCCCGACCATCCTGCCTTTCCTTCTGCCGGGCAGCCCTTCAGACGGCGGCAGCTGAGGAGAGCCAGCGACGTGTAGCCACGGCCCCCAGCCACTGGCCATGAAGTCTTCCCACCGTCCACCTTATGCTCTCGCCTGCTCCGAGTTTATTCCAGCTTGCCACAACTGTTCCGAAAACCTCAGGGCGGCCGGAGAGGCACACCGAGGCCCCTCCTCAGCCTGGGACGGGGCTTCTGGGCTGCCTCCTGGCAGCTCCCTTCGCTTGTTGTTTTGCATCTCCCAGTTGCTCCTGCTCGGCTTCCCCTTCCCCAAGACGCGCAAGACCCTCTTCCTGCCGCCCCCACCCCGCTCCTACTCGGAGGCCTTTGAGCTCCTTCTGCACAACTGCTTCCTGCTGGCTTCTGCCCATTGTTTGAGTTTTGTTTGTTTTATTTGTTAAATTCGTTTGCCAAGATCATTCCAAAGTATTCAACAAGCAAGTATATACCCAAAAGATGACTACAAACAAAAAATAATGTTAAACCTTAAATTAAAACAGAGAGTTTTATCTAAGTGCTAAGAGTCAACGAGGACTTGATGGCACGCATTAAAAAATATTAAATATTTAAAAAAAACTGATTAGCCTAAAAAGGGAGGGGAAACAATAAGACCATAATATTTCTGTTTTTCTATGATAGTAAAAATATTATTGCATGTTAGAGATATCAGACAGATATCAGATTTCAAGCAACAAACTAAAGATTGCATAAACTGCAGAATCAGTTTATCCAATCTCGCCTGCCAATAAAGAACCAGATCAAAAGGTAAGAACATCATTAAGCTCAAATTTCTCAATTTGGTATGTACAGGTAGTCCTTGACTTACAACCGTTCATTTAATGACCAAAATTACAAGGGCACTAAAAAAGGTGACTTATGACCCTTTTTCCCACTTATGACCGTTGCAGTATCTCCATGGTCACGTGATCAAAATTCAGATGCTTGGCAACTGACTCACACTTACGACGATCTCAGTCGTCCTGCGATCCCGTGATCCCCCTTTTGGGACCTTCTGACAAGCAAGGTCAAAGGGGATTCACAACAAGTTACTAACTTAACAACTGCAGGGATTCACGGAATAAATGTGGCAAGAAAAGTCGTAAAATGGGGCAAAACTCACTGAGCGTCTCATTTAGCAACAGAAATGTTGGGCTCAGTTGTGGTCGAGAACTACCTGTGTGTCTCCTTTCAGAACAGAGCGATCCCTTTTTAGAAGCGATTAAGTGGACCTTTGGTCTAGTCCAGGGTTAGGCAACCTTGGTTCTTTTATGACTTGTGGACTTCAACTCCCAGAATTCCTGAGCCAGCATGGCTCAGCTTGGAAACCTCTCCCTTTCCCCTCAGTATGGCTGGCTCAGGAATTCTGGGAGTTGAAGTCCACGAGTGATGAAGGGGCCATAGTTCCCCCATGCTGGGAGTTGAAGTCCACGAGTCATAAAAGAGTCCAGGTTGCCCACCCCTGGTCTAGTCCAGTTTCAGGGCACTTCACGCCTGTCGTTATTTAGACCAGGAAGGGGTTGCTCTGAGGGGTCACTTCACACATGCTTGGAAGGTGCTTTGAGGGGCAAGGAGGGGCCACCCGGCTGCATCAGGCAGGGCCAGGGGCCCAGTTAAGATCAAGGTGCGATGATGGACGTTTGATATACCTTCAGAAGGGGAGCCATTTCAGCTCGCCTTCTTCCTGCACAGCAAGACAGCAGCCAGGGGGAGGGGAGGGAAGCCCAGACCTCCAGGCCAGGAGGAAGACAGGATGCGTAAAAATAGGATCTCCTAATCTTCTCCAAACAGCCAAGGAGGAGCTCCTTCCCACTGACTCAGCCGCTTCTCCTCCACTCTAGACTCCTCTTCTCCTCTGATTCCACCCAAGATGGAACTTTCCAGAAAGACGTGGCCTCCAGGAATCTGAGCCTGGTGAGCAAAGCATCTTGGGCGCTGGGCCCTGTCCAACAAGATGCAGCTCGCTGGTGGCAAGGGTGAGGTCCGGCACTTAGGCAGGATGAAAACAGACACACGGGTACAGGACGGTAGAGAGGCCTAGAGTAAGTCTCCTCCTGATGGACTGTCACTGAAGTATGAAGTAGCCGGGGACTGCAGCCGCCAAGAATAAAAAAAAAACCCAAAAACCAACGCGGTTCTGGGCTGCATCCACAGAGGGACGGCATCAAGTTCCAGGGGAGTGATGGTACCGCTCTATACCGCACTAGTGAGGCCACATTTAGAACACTGTGCCCAGTTCTGGGCACCACAATTCAAAAATGATGCTGAGGCCAAAGAAGGAGCGCAGGGGAGGGCCACGAAGACGGCCAGGGGCCGGGAAGCCAAATTCTATGAAGAAGGGCCGAAGGAAGTGACCACGTTTAGCTTAAGGCAGAGCAGGCTGCGGGGAGACCCCAGAGCAGACATCCAGCCCTGGAGGGGGAGAGGGCCTCGGTCTACTCTCCAAAGCCCCCGAGGGCAGGACAAGCAGCAACAGGTAGAAGCTCCCCAGGGGAAGATCCAACCTGGAAATCAGAACAATTAATGAGTTCAACAGCCTCCCTCCCGACGTTGTGGGTGCTCCATCGCTGGAGCTTTTCAAGGCAAGATTGGGCAGCCATTTGTCTGAATGAGTTGGACTAGAAGGCCTCCAAGGTCCCTTCCAGTCCTAGGATACCATGGAAATGTTTAGTTATGATCATCTGTATGCTTCCTTTTACTATTTTCTGATTTCTCTTTTTCTCCCCTTGGCTACCCGGTCCAGGAACAAATACTTATGGGAAAAACACAGGAGTGACAGCTGGAAAGAATGAGCTATGCTTACTCAGAAGAAGAGGAGAATAGAAGCCTTAGCAGTTCTCAAGTACCTGAACAATAGCGAGCTGTGGAACTATCACCCCAGCCGAGATGTTTCTAGACTTCTGAAATAAATTAGCTGTCCCATTTTCCCCTTGATTTCCTACTGGAATAACTAACCTACTTCCAATTTGCTCATTCAGCTTGTTCGCTTTTAAAGCCCGTGTTGCTTTTGTTCTTAATTCTTCTTTCAAAACTTAACAGTTTTAGCTAGTACAAAAGATCAGGGTTTGGGGCGAGGCTTGGGGCAGATGCTATGTAGCTCTGCCTCTTGAAGGCCGTCTATCAAATGCCCCGGGGTCAGAGAGCTGGACGACGCCCTTGAGCCCCTGCGGGCCACACGCTAAACGCAGGAATCCGAATTAAGAGGGGAACGTGTGAAAATGCACACCCTTGAGTCATGGAATATTGTGTACAAGCACAGCTGAAGCTTGGCTGCTAAACAGGATGAAAGGGACTGTGATAAAAATAAAGCAACTATGACAATCAGTGGGATTTTGGCAAATAACTCACCCTGGAGCAGTGACTAAGGGAAGAATCAGCGATGTCCCACTGACAGATTAATGCGTTTGTGGATGAGTGTTCAAGGCAGGGGGTTCCGGCCCATGGCCCACCAGGAACCAGGCCTTGCAAGCGAGCAAAGCCCCATCCGTGCACGCACGGGATCCAGACAGCGCGCTAAAGTACGCCCACTCACCCCGGTCCACGGAAAAACCCACCCTCCACAGAACCGGTCCCTGGCACCCAAAAGATTGGGGGCCGCTGGTATAAGGGATGTTTTCAATAAGTCAGGAACACGAATGTATCTGTACTTCTGCATGCAAAAGATGCGGCGTTGCCGGCTGTGAGCCCACATATTGACTAGTCCGCCAGGTGTAGTGAGGCGTCCACAGGAGGCCCCCGTGCCCGAGGCCAGGGTCGTGGCATCTGATGGGGAAAGAGGAACAATTGGCAAGCAGCTCCAGTAGAGCAAACACATCAACCTGCATATCTGCAAGAATGTTTACTAAAGATGGGAAGCCAGTAGGCAAATTGTGAAGCCTGGGCAGGAAGAAAACTGAAAAGGCAGCAAAAGATGAATATTTTCTGGGGGGGGGAACACAAAAAGAACTGTCCACTTTGTGATCCCAAATAAACCACTGGGCTATTCTGTCAGGGGAAATCAAACGCAATGGGCCTTCGTTTCTTCAGAAGCGTTTGTGGAAACCGACCAAGGAAGACGTGAGCGGCCCCAAGTGAGCGGGGACGGTGGGCTGAATACAAAGCAGAGAGAGCAACAAAGGACGAAGAGGCTCCGGTCAAGCGCAGAAAAAAACCCGAAGAAGGAATCACAAAACGAAGGAGACCAAGACAGGCGTGTTGGTCAGAGCCGAGAAGAGAGAAGGAACTGGAAGAGGAAAAGGAAGCATGAAGAGTGCCGGAGGGACTCGGAGGAAGCAGGGGAGAAGAGCAGGGAGAGATGTAGAGGCAGTCCTCAACCTACGACCACATTGGAACCCAAAATTTACATCGTTAAGTGAGACACTTATTGACTTCTGCCTCACTTTACAACATTTCTTGCCACAGTTGCTAAGGGGATCGCTGCAGCTGATAAGTTAGAAACGGTGTTCTTAAGTGAATCCGCCTTTCCCGTTGATGTCGCTTGTCGGAAGGTCGCAAAAGGGGGATCACGTGACCCTGGGAACGCTGCGACCTTCATAAATATGGTTGCCAAACATATGAATTTTGATCACGTGACCATGAGGATGCTGCAATGGTCGTAACTGTGAAAAACGGTCATGACACTTTTTCCGGTGCCGTTTAACATTGAACAGTCACTAAATGAACCATTGTAAGTCAAGGGCTGCCTGTATCAACTCCCCTTTTTTTCTTACCTTATATGCCATTGATTTCTTTGGCTTCCAATAATCCCCTTTCTGCACCTTGCATAACATTTCTTATTTTTTAAAAAATAGGACTGGGTATGCACGAAAGCAAGGACTAATATTGCTCAACAAGTTTGATAATTTATGAAGTTATCCAGTTAACCAGATGAAGTTTCACATCGGCTCTAACACTGTATGGAAATTCAATCATTGCTTGAATTATCTGGAAATAGGTATAAGAACAAAATTTCCTTTTTTAGTTGTACATGTTTGACTATGTCAGTTTAAATCTGACATAGATAAGAATCCAAATAGGGGGAAATAAATATCATCCAAAAATATTATTTCGAGATTGATAAATGTGCTTAAAGGTATTCCTACCCTAAAAATTCTAATTTATTTCAGGGAGACTGATATGAAGATACGTTTATGTTAAAGCTGAACTCCTAGTTATCTACGTGCAGCTGTCCTATGATGGGGAGAGGGAGCTTAACTTTAGCTTTACTAAGAGATATATTGTTTTGACTCTTCAGTTCAAGCAGCTGGAATGAAAGCAGGACAGATGCCCTCCAGGTGGCCAATCATATGCCAGCTGCTCCAGGAAAATGACCTGACCCCAAGCGGGACCCCCTGTGCAAGTCGAGGCAGATGCCACCGTGGAAGCCCAGAGCTCCTGGGCTCTACCAGGATCACCTCCCCCCAGCCAGGGGTCCCAGTCCTCTGCCCCACCCCGAACCTTAATCCCTATCCTGGTCCTATCCCTTCCCCAACCTTATAAAACTCAATAAAAACCTTCATAAAAGCAGGCAGGCATCTAAAAAGCAGGCAGGCAGGCAGTGGGCAGGCAGTGGCTCAAAAGCAGCGTCCTAATGTGCCCCCATGTCCCACCTTCCGCGCACAGATTCACCCCCGATGACCTGAAAGGGCACCCGTCAGTTTCCCCTAGGGTCACGATCATTGCCATCCCCTTTCCCGGCCATGGAGCCAAGGATGCCGACGCACCCGGAACCCAAGACAGCAAATCTTAGGCGGGGTCTTCCCTCCCGCCCAGCCAGCTTTGCCCAGCCAGCTTTGGATGACGCACGCAGACACCCATGTGCATCTACCCGGAAGTCTCGTACCGACAGGATCTCATTTCTGATCTGCACTCAGCAACAGCAGCCAACAGTCTGGACCAGGGGTCTGCAAACTTGGCAACTTCAAGACTTCAACTCCCAGAATTCCTCAGCCAGCCATGCATGGCTGGTTGAGGAATTCTGGGAGCTAAAGTCCACAAGTCTGAAAGTCACCAAGGTTGGAGACCCCTGGTCTAGACACTAAGACCCGGGGAAGCGCTGGGGGGGGGGAGGGCAGAAGGAGGGACAGTGCCCATCTGCCAATCCTCTTCTCCTGCACAACATTTCCATCCTGCCCTCCTCTGCCTCTCACTGGGCTGATCCAGCCCCTCCGGCCTCCAGGGCCCTCCCCCTCAGACCCAACGGCCTCCTTCCCATCTCTCCTTCTCCCACATGAGCCCAAGGCTCCTGCCAGCCCAGGCTCCCTCTTCCCCAACTGTCCACCAGTCCCGATCCTGTTTCCCTACGAATCCTCAATTAAGGAAACATTAAGGAGGCAGAGGAGGAGAGGTCCCGGGCCTTATGGAGGGGAGGAACTGGAGGAACTGGAGGAGGCAGGCCCAGAGGAAGGGAGAGAGGTTTTCAGAGCAGCTGGAGGTTGTGCTCCAGGGGCGAAAAGGAGCAAGGCCCCTTTAAGGAAAAGGTGGAAGAGACAGGATCAGAAAGAGGAAAGGAGGCCAGATTATCATGCAGGAATACAAACTAATTTGCTTCCATCTGTCCTGTTTGCCATCCTTCGCTCCCTAGAGACTAAAATGGACAATCTGAAACCTCAGCTGGCCACGAACAAGGAGTGTATATGGCAGGTGGTGGCCCTTTTGAGAGCTGTATGCAACGGAGTCCATTTTGATATATGCCGATTGGTCTACATTCAAAATGACAATAAAGTTATTATTATTATTATTAATTGAACCAACAAGTCATAAAGAGCTACCCAAAAAGGCTTTTAATTTAAAAAAAAAAATAGAAAATACAACGAATTTAAGAAGCAAAAGGGAAGGTAGTCAAATACAGTTTTAAAATCTCTCCTTGATGTAGTCACAGGTTGGAAAGTACCTTGAAGATCATCTAGTCCAACCCACTGTCCAAGATCATGGCATCTGGCCTTCTCAATTCCTGGCAAACAGATGGGGAAGAAATGGAGGTAGTGACAGATTTTATCTTCCTGGGCTCCAAGATCACTGCATTAAAAGACGCTTGCTCCTGGGGAGGAAAGCTATGGGAAATCTAGACAGCATACTAAAAAGCAGAGACGTCACCCTGCCAACAAAAGTGCGCATAGTCAAGGCCATGGTTTTCCCAGTTGCAATGTATGGCTGTGAATGTTGGACCGTAAGAAAGGCTGAGCGCCAAAGAATGGAGGCCTTTGAACTCTGGTGCTGGAGAAGACTCCTGCGAGTCCCCTGGACTGCAAGGCGATCAAACCGGTCAGTCCTAGAGGAGATCAACCCCGACTGCTCTTTAGAAGGCCAGATCCTGAAGTTGAAACTCAAGTACTTTAGCCACCTAATGAGAAGGAAGGACTCACTGGAGAAGAGCCTAATGCTGGGAAAGATTGAGGGCAACAGAAGAAGGGGACGACAGAGAATGAGGTGGCTGGATGGAGTCACTGAAGCAGTAGGCGTGAGCTTCAATGGACTCCAGAAGATGGTAGAGGACAGGAAGGCCTGGAGGAACGTTGTCCATGGGGTCGCGAGGGGTCGGACACGACTTCGCAACTAACAACTACTGTCCAGGAATCCATTACTCCAGCTGCCCACAGAACACACACACATACACACACACACACACACACACACACACACACACACCCCTCTGTTTAAAGAGCTCCAGGACATCCTCAGCACTACAGGACGAGCGCTCTTACCGTAAGAAGCGATAGCCGCTTAAATCCACTTCCCTCTCATGGGGACCCTTCTCCTTCGGACGGCCTCTTGGATGAGGGGGACCTGGTCATCCCCCTGGCAGCCCTCCGGTTACTGGGAAACGGCTGACGTGATTCCAGCAGATTCCTCTTCTCCCTACTCAAGGCACCCACGGCCTCCAGCCCGCCCTCACAGGTTATTCCGGCCAGCCTCCACATCATCTTGACTGACCATTCCTTGGACACGTCCCAGTTTGCCGGTCCCTTTCCTCAAGTGCAGAGTGGATGCAGTCAGCCGTCATGCACAGAACGGCAAAGGGCCAATCTTCCTTCCAACAACTACGCGGGTGGATATGACCCCACTCGGCGTCTCTGGCTCAACAACAACTTTTCAGCAGCCCAATGAGAGTCGAGGACCTCAAAGAGCAACTACATGGAAAGAATAAAATACAAACAATTGGCTGTCCTGGGAGATGAGATGACCGGACAGTTCTTGGCTCACATGGGTAGCTCTCAACTTACAACCATTCATTTAGCGACCGTTCAATGTTACAACAACCCTCAAGGAGGTGACTTACAGCCAGCACTCAAACTTACAACCATCACAGCATCCCCATGGCCACCGGATCAAAAGTCGAACACTTGGCAATGTCTGCGGCAGCTGCAGCTGTCCTGCGCGCCCACGAAGGCCACTCGGGACCTTCCCAGCCAGCTTCCGATAATCCAAGCCAGTGGGGGAAGCTGGACTTGCTTTTAACAACGTTGGGAGTCACTTAACTGCAGTGATTTGCCTGACAACCACGGCAAAAATAGTTGTAAAACGAGGCACAACTCCCTTAACTGCCTTGCTTAACAGTGGAAATTCTGGTCCCCAATTGCAAATCATGGACTGCCTGTAAGTTATGTAAAATTTATTGACGCAAACATGGTATTAATGAAGATTTAATCTTCTTTAGACGAATTATAAGGACAAGCAAAGCTTAATACAAATACGCAGGCAAAATTCCTGGTCAACCTACGCCAGAGGTGTCCGGCCTTGGCCACTTGAAGACCTGTGGACTTCAACTCCCAGAATTCCCCAGCCAGCATAGCTGGCTGGGGAATTCTGGGAGTTGAAGTCCACAGGTCTTCAAGTGGCCAAGGCCGGACACCCCTGACCTAAGGACTCACCTAAAGGCTACTCCGATAGAGTTGCACAGGCAGCCCGAACGATTAGGGCCACTTTTGCTATTAAGAAGCCCTTTAGCAGAATGAAAAACATGCTCATTGTTGTTAGAGAAGCGATTTATGGATCTCTTTCCCGCAACCTCTCTGAAAAGACATTTCTGTGCCAGCCGGGGAGAAAAACAAAAAAGCCACGCAAATGCCCGTCCCCTTTGCAGTGTCATTCCTTCGGCAAAACGGGATTTTCTGCAGGTGCCCCTTTGAAAAGGCAAACACCAACCAACCCTGCGCAGCCTGAACGGAAACTGGCGATCTCAAAACCGAAGCCAGGATTTGAGAAAGGGAGAGCACCGTCGTCAAAGCTCCTTCAAACTTGCCCGTCTAGAGGTCGGGCAAGAACGGCTGCAGGGCCGGCTTCTTCTGCTTTGGGGCTATCGGTTTTCTGGGTTTGGGCTTTTATTAGGTCCCAGGCAGTCCTCGGCATGCAACAGTTCGTTTAGTGACCATTCAAAGTTACAACAGCACTGAAAAAAAGGGACTTGTGGCCATTTCTTCACACTTACAACCGTTGCAGCATCCCCGTGGTCACCTGATCAAAATCTGGATGCTTGGCAACTGGCTCGTATTTATTTATTTATTTGTTAAATATTTTATTAATTTTCCAAATTTTACATTTAAGTATTTAAAAAGCAACGTGGTGACTGGGTATCAGTAGTTCGATAACAAAATCTTTAGTACAAATCTCAGGTTACAACAGCCAATATTTCTTCTCTTTTTCCCTTAACATTTACTGTCTCGTATTCAAGCTAGTATAATTCTTATTATATCAACTCAATAAAAACATCATTATTACATTTATCAATAAATTTTTAGCTTATATGTATCTTAGTTACATTCAATCTTCATAGACACTGCATATAGTTATTAATTTTTAGCCAATTTTTAATTTCTCATCAATATTCCAATTTAACCTTTAATATTTATAATTTTCAAACCTTAGGTAACCAAAATTTCCCATTTTTGGCCATTTTTTCACACTTACAACCGTTGCAGCATCCCCGTGGTCACATGATCAAAATCTGGAGGCTTGGCAACTGGCTCATATTTATGACGGCGGCATGTCCCAGGAGGGTCACGTGATCACCATTTGCGACCTTTTGACTAGCAAGGTCCATGGGGAAGCCAGATTCACGTTAACAACTACCTGACTAACTTAACAACTGCAGTGATTCAGTTAAGAACTGTGGCAAGAAAGGTCATAAAATGGGGCAAAACTCTGTCTCACTTAGCAACAGAAATGTGGGGGCTCAATAGTGGTCGTACGTCGAGGACTACCTGTGCCAGAAATGTGCTAGGAGGCAAAACCCTTCAGGTATAATGGACTGAGGTCTTGTCAATGTCAAGCAGAGGCACAGGAGCAGGGGGGGGCTAGACCCCTCCACCTACCGCCCTAATGGAGCCTGCCCATTGTAAAACCACTAACGAATTAAAAGCATTGACTGAAGCAGCTCTGCCAGCACAGGGCTCACGAATAAATGACGGCCATGATGAAAAGAGTTTGTAAAAAAACAATACGTAAGAAGCCTTGCGTTATGTAGCAAACTCTATACTCAACATACAGTATTTCACTCAAAGCTACCCTGTTTGTTACATTTTATGCCTGGTACTGTCTACAGAGCTATGCTGGCTGAGGAATTCTGGGAGTTGAGGTCCACAAGCCTTAAAGTTACCAAGACCCCTGATCTAGAGCCTTGAAGACCTCCCCACCAAGGGGAGTGGGAGATGTAGCTTTTTCACAAGGTCTTATATTTGGCACTGGCCACTAGGGGGCACCATAGAACCAGTGTGATCCTATATTGGGTCTCTTCAGGTACAAGTAGCCTCAATTTAAGAAATCTTATCTGTATGTTGACCCCTTTGTGTGGGGATTTGAATTCTCAGGCTCATAGTCCATTCATACGCTGCACAGGACACCTCTGTGAAATCTCACTTCCAGATGTAAAAGGGACAACGCCGATTCCAAGCAGTCTCCGGCTGAAGAATGTCCAATATATGGACAACTCGTATTTACGAACAGGCTGCGTGTTATGGTACTAATGGGTGATGGCATTCTTTTTTCTCGAACAGAGGAACTGCTGAAGATGCACACTGTTTTCCTAGACCAGGGGTAGGCAACCTTGGCTCTTTTATGACTCGTGGACTTCAACTCCCAGAATTCCTGAGCCAGCCATGTTTCAGTGGTCTATGCTGGCTCAGGAATTCTGGGAGTTGAAGTCCACGAGTCATAAAAGAGCCAAGGTTGCCTACCCCTGGACTAGACCACTGAAGCAGCAAGTTTTTAATACATAGGCTGCTTTCATCTGCTCATGAAAGGAAGGTCATCTGCCATCTTTAGTAATACGCAGGCTGTTCGTAACTACGAATTCCTGGCATACAAATTTGAGTTAAGGACAAACTTAGGAACTGCACTCTTTCTTAACCTGGGGACTGCCTGTAATCCACGAGAGGCTGAAGAGCAGAGGGTCTATAGAAAAGCAAACAAAGGTCTGGTCATATCACTGCTTTTCCTTCCAGGAAATCTAATTCTGAATGAAGTGGGAGACATCCCGAGATTCCTCTCCTGCAATATAATCCCTCATTCTGTTGTGCCCAACAGATACAGACACAGACTCCAAAATGAAATACCATTTTCCCATCCAGAAACACCGTACGGCCTAAGTGAATTCAGTGGTTTTCTTCCTTTTGGACAAAACCATGAAAAAGAAACACACATTACTGTAGGCAAGGAACATTACACTATTTAAATTCAGGGAAAGGGAGAGAAAAAATTTCTCATCCCTGCCAGGAAGCGCTCCCCGAGGGACGTTACCCGAAGCAGAAAAACAGCACGATGAGCCACGCAAATGGATAAAATTAAAGTTATGATTCATAACTGTAGGCCAGCAGGATTATTTCCATCTTGCAGACTGAGGGGAAGCAGAGGCTGGACCGTATATTTGAGATCTGAGGAAAAGACAGGCATGGACGGGCTGTCCAGATGAGGCCATCGCCTGCTCTCCCACAAGCCAAGGCACCTTCCCAGGCACCCAGGTCTCACACAGCTCACCCGAGAGCGGGGAAGGGGCCAGGGAGGAGGCCCCGGCCGGGCAAAGGACAACCGCTGCCAGAAATGCAGAAGTGGGGCTCCCTCTCGCTGGCTCTTCTTCCCCATTAAACCCCACTTCCGAACTGGCCCCCAGCCACTGTCGGGGCTCCCCAAAACAGGAGCCACGGCTGCTTCTCCTACAGCCTCCGATGGCCCAGGGGGCAGCAGGGGGGGGCGAGGGGGAGGAGGAGGGGGAGGGGGGAGGAGGATGGCCACTGTTATCCATCCAGTGATTAATATTTATACAGTGATTAATATTTATATGTTACTTACATATAAGGGTGTAGGTCAGGGGTAGGCAACCTTGGCTCTTCTATGACTCGTGGAATTCTGGGAGCTGAAGTCCACAAGTCATAAAAGAGCCAAGGTTGCCTACCCCTGGTGTAGCTCTATACATAAGTTGTATGTAGTATGTTTAAATGTGTGTTATGTATGCGTACACTTCGAGAGCAAGCAACCACATTTCATCTTTAATGGGTGCCGTTGCGCCCAGAGTACAAAAACGACCACAGAGCTCATCTATCCGTCCATCCCGCCTGCAGGGGCTGCCCCCCCCTCGGGGACCCCGGGCGGCTCGCGCAGAGAAATGACAACCCAGCTCAGCGGAGGAGGGAGAAGCCTCCTCCGGGCCGGGGCCGGTCAGAAAAGTCAAGATGGCAGCGGGGGGAGGGGGAGCCAGCGCCCAGAACAGCCGGTCCCTCCCCGGCAGGGTCTTCTCCCCCCCACGACCGCTCTAAGCCCCCCCCCCGCTCCCCGGAGCCTTTCGCCGCCCTCGCCCAGGACCCGCGGGGGAAGTGGGGGGGAGTGGGGGGGGTCCCGCCTCGGAGTCCCGGCTCCCGAGGCGGGGAGTTCCGCAGGGGCGGCACCTGAGGGTGGGCCCGAGGCAGGCCGTGTCGGTGCTGTCGACCTCGCGCAGGATCCGCTCGTGCTCGGCCGCCGCCTCCAGGCTCTCCGGCTCCGCCATCGCGGGCCGCGCCCGCTCCTCGCCGTCGCAATGGCAACGCCGCCCGGCCACGCCCACGCCGCGCGCCCCGCCCCGCACGCACGCGTACGCACGCGCACGCACGAGCGAGCGAGCGCCCTCTCCTCTCCTCCCCCGGAAACGCGCCCCGCCGCTCGGCCGTTCCGCCCCGCGGCCTTCCTGGGCGGCTTCGGGCTCCTCCGCCCCGCCGCCGCCGGGAATGGAGGGGGGGGGAGTGAGATCCTCTGCCCAGAGGCTGGAGTGCATGACCTCTCAGGACCCTCTTCCTCCCCCCCCTTTCTCGATGGAGGTAACACTGAGGAAAAGGTCCCTAGAGGTCATCAAGTCCATCCCTGCCACGTCTCTGTCCTGCCCCACCCTCCTCATAATTAGTTTTGACACCAAGGCTTTCTCGGACTCTCTAGACCAGGGGTAGGCAGCCTTGGCTCTTTTATGACTCGTGGACTTCAACTCCCAGAATTCTCCAGCCAGCGTGAGAACATGGGAGTTGAAGTCCACAAGTCTTAAAAGTGGCCAAGGTTGGAGGCCTCTGGCCTACAGCAGCTTCCTGAAATCCAGTTGGATTTTTTTTCTCTGTGAAAATTGTGATTTTCTTACTACCCCATAGCTCTTCAGTGTAAATTTAAGTACCGAGTAGATCTACTCCTTATATTCATGTCGTTGTCTCCCTCTATGCAGGGCAGAAGAGGGCCTTCTGGCCTGGGGTCTTTTCCCCAGAAGAGATGGAAGGACCCCGGAGTTCAACCCCTGCTTTCACTGCATGAGTCTTAGCACCTTCAGGAGGTGGGGACTTCCGTAAAGCGCCTGGTGTGGCTGCATCACTTAGCGAAGGGCATCCCAGAGGACATCCGGTTGCCCTTGCAACCCCAGGGCCACACTGTTGTTGAGCAATGACCTCACATGACCACGACATGGGAAGGAACGGAATCACAGGCCGGTGGGTGCCTCAGAATGCAGGCAGCTGAAAAGATGGCAGGAGTGGAAGCTACTCTCACAGGAGCAACTTGCAGCCTCTTGCTGGCTTCCCCAATGGCTGTTGTAAGCTGGCAGGGAAGGCTGCAAATGGTCCTCCTATGACCAGGGGGTGCCACGATGGCTGCAATTTCAAGGACCGGTCGCAAGTCCTGCTTGTTCAGCACTGTTGTAACCTTGAACAGTGGAATGAGTGGATGTAACTCAAACCACAACCTTGGCCTGGCCAGGACCTTCCCAGCTTCCCCAAACTGGCCAGCCAATCTAGGATTTCCTGTCCAACAATCCTTGCAATGGACATGGTTCTTTTCCTCGATGTTGTGCTTTTTTTTTTCAAACTGAATCCACAATGACTAGCTACTTCTGAAGACTTCCGGCAAGGAAGGGCTCACCCACCGCACATGGGAGCCCGTTTCATAGGTTGACACTACATAGCCAGGAGATTCCTCCTCGTCTCTCACCTGAAGCTCTCTCTGTTACAACCCACAGGATTTGCAGGGGTTTCCACGGCTGCTGATTCTGCAGTTTCTTCTCCTGGGTGGGTTGGCTTCCCTGGCCCTCAGCCCCACTCCAGGTGACTCTTAGCTTGCCCACCCTTTTTACCCACCAGGTCATTAGAGCTGCTGAGATATTAATCCCTGGGGGAGCAGCATGTGTGGCAATAAATGCAACGTTGTCATCATGATGGAGGAATAATTGCAAAATATTTTTCAAGTGCTTATTCCTTAATCTGCCCGTGATAGATAGAGTACCGGTCTTAGCATCCCACCTTGGTGGGTGCCTTGGCAGTTACTGGTGCCGCCACCTACTTCCAGGAGATGCATTTACTGACTGTCCACCCCTAACACTAGTGTGTGAAAGAGACGGGCTGCCGAGCTCAATGACAAGGAAAACAAGTGATAAAAAAGGAAATAAACTCTCAATACACAGGGCCCTACAGCACTGAGGCACAGCACCAGGTACATCAGCCCTATTCTTTCTTTTGAGGAGACAGACCAATCTCACAAGGGAGAACTGGATTAAACTTTATTAAAGAAAAGAACCAAAACATCCTTGTATTTGCACAGAAAATAAGAGCAGAGTCGGTAGAAGTGTATAGCTGCTCAAACTGCAGACAGCATCTTGGAAGAACCTCAGAAAAAGAGAGGGCTCTGAGCGGATCCCAGGATGCTGTCGATCTGCTCCGATGTGAAAGTCAGGCTGATGCGAAGAGGAGCCAGCTGGCATAAAACACACAAGGACTTAGGCACTGGAGACAAAAGCCTGCTTCTTCCATTGGGACCTGATCCCGAATTCTCAGTTCTGGTGGAAACTGCAGAATTTCACTACAGTTAATTTAAGCATGTTTCACTCAAACACTGTATCTCATAAACATAAAATAATCATAAGATTATAAGCCTGTATTTCATAATCATCAGATTTGCTTAACATGATACGCTGAATTAAAATCTGGCTACTGAATACAGTCCTTGTTCAGTACAGTATCCACACAGCCAGGCCAGGGCACGTGAGCATTGGAGGGGCTGCCACAGGGAGCCTTGCTCTAGTCTAAACCATCATTTGCCCTTCTTCAGATTATGCCCTCCAAGTTGAGCCAGGAAGGGGGTGACTGAGGGCTGAATATGATAGACAGGATGGGGGGAGGGGGGAACCTGGCTGCCACTTTAACAGGCCTTTAGGGCATAGGCCCCCAATCTTTTGGGCACCAGGGACCAGTTCTGTGGAGAGAGGTTTTTCCGCGGACCGGAGGGTGTGTGATTTTGTGTATTGCCTGCATCCCGCGGATGGGGCTTTTTGCTGGTTTGTGTGGACCAGTTGCTGGCATGGCGCGGACCGGGGGGGTTGGGGCACCCAAAATGGTAGCCGGCTCTCTGCATGAAGTGTTGGAAAGAGGCCAGAATCTAGCGCAGATTAAATTGCTACCAAACGACAACCTGTCATAGGGATCCTTCAGCACCACCAGGAAAGCCGGGGGGCATGGCGAGCTTTCCCACTGGCACCTCTGCCCCCCTGCCTCGGGCAAAAGCCTCGTCACCAAGGCATTGGGGGGTCCCAACCCCCTTCAGAAGAACCGAGTCCGAGAACCGAGTCTCAGCCCAAAGCAGTTGGGCCCGGATGCCCAGAGATGCTTGTCCTACCCCCATTGGGTTGATTCACCAACCCCCCCCCCCGCGCTAGACTCCCCCCCCCTCAGCGACTCCGGCATCTCCGAAGAGTTTCCTGACCCGGGGCCGTGACTGGAGGGTCTCCCGGCAGCCTCATGGGGGGACCCGGGCCTCCGTCTCCTCCGGGAGCACTCGGGATGCGCCGCCCTGCAGAGCGAGGCCGGTTGGAAGCAGGGGAGCAAGTCAAGGGGATGCGGGGCGCCGGGGGGCGATGCCTCCTTCTCCCGGCAGAATGCAGGCGGGACCTTGGAGGTCTTCTAGTCGAACCCCTGCCCGAGCAGGAGACCTCTCGGGCCCCAGGCTGCTTCTCTCCGCCTCCCGGGCCCGGCTCCTGCGGCTCCCCCCGGGCCAGAGCCCCCCCGGAGGTCCGCCCCCGCCCCCGCCCTCCGCCCGGCCCGTCCAGCGGTGGAGGCGGCGCAGCGGCGGGGCCGGGCGGCGGGCAGAGCGGCGGGCGATGGAGCCGGGGAGCGCGTGGGTCCGGACGGCCTGCGTCGTGACGGGGGCGTCGCGGGGGCTCGGCCGGAGCCTGGCCCGCTCGCTGGCCGCCCGTCTGCCGCCGGGCTCGGCGCTGCTGCTGGTGGCGCGGTCGGCGGGGCCGCTGGGCCAGCTGGAGGGCGAGCTGCGCGCCGCCCGCCCGGGGCTGCTGGTGCGGGGGCTGCCCGCCGACCTGGGCTCCGAGGAGGGGCTGCGGCGCGCGGCCGAGGCCGGGCGGGAGCTGCGCGAGGCCGGCCCGCTCCAGCGCCTGCTGCTGGTCAACAACGCCGGTGAGAGCCACGCGGGCGCCGCTTGCCGATCCCGGCGCCGCTCCGGGCGGGGGGGGGAACCGGGCGCCGAGCCGCCGCCCGCCCGCCTGGACCTGGGGAGCGGGGGGGGCTGGTGGGCGTCTGGGGGCCCCGCCTGTCGCTCGGCGTTGGGCCTGAGCCGAAGGTGCGGCGGGGGGGGGGGAGATTGTGTCGCAGATGTGGGTGGGACATTCATTCGGCGCAGAACAATTGAACTGGGCACGACGACCCCCCCTCCAGCCACGTGCTCCCTGCAGCCCATAATAATCGCTGGGTGGGCGCGTGGGCCCTGGGGAAGGATCGGGGCGGGGGGCGGGGAGAGACCCTGTTCTCAGAAACACCGAGACCCAGGCGGAGGTGGTGCGGGGGGGGCGGGGGCTATGATTCACTAGGACTAAACGGTGGGGGGGTCTTCGGGGATGGAAAGGAAGGGGGCGCAAGGGACTTAGCACACCCACCTCTGGAGCGGGGCTGGCTCCAGATGTTGGGGCTCAAGATCAGCCTGGTGCACCTGGGAATCTTGTGCCCTTAATTCAGAGGAGTTTGGCTATGACGGGGCTGGCAATGAGGGTTAGGGGGCCTCTGGTCCCTGGGGGAAGGGGAGATGCTTCCCCCCCCTCGCCTTTGTGGGCCTGGCTTGGCTCGGCAAGTATTGGTGGCATTAATTCTGTGGACAGTCCGTGAAACGGCTGCAAAGCTTTCACCACCAAAGCGATGGCCCGCTGTCAGAATCGGGCCCTGCACTGGGGTTGATCCTGCCATGCCCTGCGGGCAATATCTCCATTTGCGCTGCCTTGTGCCAGTGACTGGAGGCTGCCTTGGCACCCAGGAGGAATTGGCAGCCCCCCCCCCCAAGCCTCAAACAAAAGAGCCTGTTGACTGCAGACAACAAGAGGAATCCTTGGTGGGGGGGAGACTCCCTGCTTCCCCCCCTTCTTTCCCCCCCCCCCGTCCTTCTGGGCCTCAGTCTCCCCTGGAGATGAGCAGGAGCCCTTTTTCTCCCAGGCTCTCTTGGCGACGTCTCCAAGACCTTCTCCGACTTCACCGAGCCCGGAGACGTCAACAGCTACCTGAACCTCAACGTGACCTCCGCCCTCTGCCTCACCGCCTCCATCCTGAAGGCCTTTCCTGCCCAGCCGGGCTTCAGCCGCTTGGTGGTCAACATCTCCTCCCTCTGCGCCCTGAAGCCGTTCAAGAGCTGGACCCTCTACTGCGCGGGGAAGGCGGCCCGCGACATGATGTTCCGGGTCTTGGCGGCCGAAGAGCCGGACGTGCGGGTACTGAACTACGCCCCAGGTGAGTCCAGGGGACCCCGGGCACCCTCTGGGTCTCGCGGGGACCCCCTGCGATTGGCTGCCCTTTCCTCTCCGGCCTTCTTTCTCCGCAGGCCCCCTGGACACCTCCATGCAGGAGGAAGCCCGCACCCTCTCGGCAGACCCGGAGCTGAGGCAGGCCTTCCTTCGCCTGCAGGAATCCGGGCAGCTGATTGAATGTGACGTCTCCGCCGAGAGGCTGCTGGACCTTCTGGCTGCAGACACGTTTGAATCCGGCGCCCACGTCGACTTCTACGACACCTGAACAGCTCTCCGGGGCTCTGGGTCCGCCGGACGGCCCTTCCTTCCGAGGCAGAGCTCCATCTTTCAAAAGAGCAGAAATTGTTGTGTCTTTCTTTAACGAATGCTGCGCTATGAAGTTGTGTATCTGAGGTCGCTTGTGGAAGCTTTTTGCAAAATTCTTAACTGAGTGCGCCAAAGAAAAGTCAAAAATTACTCTAAGCTGCCTTTGTGTTGATGTGCGGAAAATGTTGCTCTACACAAGGTAGATGATGGTAACTTTGGTTTCAACAATAGCTTGAACAATCCCGTGATAGCCAGGTAGGAAGTGGGCAGTGGCTGGCTGGGGAACTCTGGGAATTGAAGTCCACGCATCACAAAGTTGCCGAGGTTGGGAAGTTCCTGGAGCAGACAGACCTGTGGTAGAACAGGAAGAGGCGTGGTGGGTCCAGAGGCTTGGAGTGCAGGGGGCTCGTCCTGCCCTTACTCGGGGCACCACGTGCAGCTCCCAGGTGTGCAACCGATGTGGGTGGAGGAGCCCTTGTTGCGCTTCGGTTGCCCAGGCTCGGCTGGAGAGAATGAGGTATAGGCCCAAGGCTGGTGGATCTGACCAGGCACCCCCATTTGGGGACAACACATCCTCCATTGTGTCTCACAGTGGCTGCTGCTCTTTTTGCACCAGTGGCCACCAAGCTGGGCCTCCCTTGAAGAAGACGGTGCTGTAGAAGGAGCTCAGACTCAAAACGAGACAAGAAACAGCAGATGGAAGCTCATCAAGGAGAGAAGCAACCTAGAACTGAGAAGGAATTTCCTGACAGCCAGGACAGTTCGCTTCCTCCCCGTCTGTCCTACATAGTCACAAGATAGGGTGGATGCACAATCCAGATACATAACATCAAGACGTAACATGGAAGATACAGCATTAAGAGTTAACAGTGTGCATAACGCCCAGTGGGAGCTGACCAGCAGCTTCAGTTAATGAAACCGTCCAAGTAAACAGTCAAATCCCACAAACTCTGCCGGAGGAGGCTTGTTGTCTAATCCCTAAAGTTAATCATTTATATAACCTTTTACTTGATTGCATTCATCATATGTAACCTTGAACTTTATTATTGAATTGAAAACAGATGTTTTTTTGGGGGGGAGAAATTCCTTCTCTGAGCATTTTTTATAAGTTTTATTTTTGTTGAGTTTTAAAATCACTTCATGCAAGAAGAAAAAACATTTAAAGCTACTACCTGCCTCGTTTTTGCCTTTTCCGAAGATTAGATAACTATTTTTGCAAAGTTTAGCTAGAAACACGCATACACAACCCCTCTAGTTGCCAGCAGCAATGAGATGAATGAAGCCGGCCCCGTTTTGAGCCATTTTGAGGGAAGCCAAAAGAGAAGCAGCAGACGGGCTTGTATTTCGGATCCTGGAAATGATACTCGTGTCTGCGTATGCCATTTACAGCTCAATTTATAGCAGCTTAATAATAAAACGCCTGCTGTGTCACTGGGATACCATACAGGCAGTCCTCAGCTTACAACAGTTCATTTAGTGACCGTTCAAAGTTACAACACCACTAAAAAAAGTGACTTATGTCCATTTTTCACACTTATGACGACTGCCGCATCCCCGTGCTCACGTAATTTACATTCAGATGCCCTGACAATTGACTCACATTTATGACGGTCACAGTGTCCCCTTTCGCGACATTCTGACAAGCAACGTCAATGGGGAAGCCCGATTCACTTAACAGCCGTGTGACTAATAACTGCAGTGAATTCATTTAACTCTGGCAAGAAAAGTCGTAAAATGGGGCAAAACTCACTTAACAAGTTTGTCACTTAACAACATAAATTTTGGGCTCCATTGTGGTCTACCCATATATAGTACTGCGTGTGTGTGTGTGTGTAAGTCTATTGTCCTGTTTTTGGAATGGATTTTCTTTACAAATCCATAGTTTGACTGTGAATTTTTATTTTGTAAAACCAGGCACTCATGACAAATGATATGCTTTTAAAGGTCTCTTTGCACATGCTCAGAGGCTATTGATGGTCAGAAAATACTTGGTTTTTGAATAGGTTTCTTTGAATCGGCTGCAGCACTTGGCCGTTGTTCTGGCCCTTCTCTCTCTCTCTGCAAGAGTTTGGGCTGGCTCCTTCCCGTCCCCCTTCGCTTTCAGCCCTCTTCCTTGTTCCCGTCCACCGGAAACTGGCTGGCCCAGCCCCATTCCAAAATCAGGCCGTTTCCAATTTTTGGGCTGATTTATTTTTTAAACACATTTCTATTCTCCTGCAATCAGACTGACTCTCTGTGCTTTACAAAGAATATAAATTGGAAGGATTTCAAACATCTGCCGTCACATCTAAAACCATCTAAAGCCCAACAAATAACAGTGAGAAAAACAAGAATTGATCAAAAGAAACTCAAAGATAAAACGGACACAAGGCCCTACATGAGCTCTGGATTAAATCCCAGAGACGATTCCACGTTCAGCCAGGATTGGCCTGTATGATTGAAAGTCTTTGGGCTACTTAATGCAAATAAGCCGATAAAAATGTAAGGAGGGGGCGAATACAAAGGCTTAAATTGAGAACACAAAATAAAAGCCTGAGGGGTTTGAAGATTAGCCTGGTGAGGGAAGTAAAAAGACCACAAACAAACAGCCCAGCATGCTCAACAAACTGGGTTGTTTTCTGTCTTTTGGCTGCAATTGGGCAGTGCCACACCTCAAAGATGTTGACAAACTGAAGTTTGTGCAGTAGGGAGAGCCAAACGAGCGGAAGAAATCCATCTTCAAGGAAAGACTAAGAGATGGAAAGCAACCAGGTGGAGCCCAGGAGCCCCACTCAGAGAGGTTGCTTCTCCTTGGCTGGTGGGTGGGTGGAGAATTGGAAGGGGCCTTGGAGGTCATCTAGTCCAACTCCCTGCGCAAGCAGGAGACTCTATATACCATGTCAGACAAGTGGCTGTCCAGTCTCTTCTTGGAAACCTCCAGTGATGAACAACCTACAACTTCTGGTGGCGAGCTGTTCCACTGGTTAATTGTTCTCAAGGTCAGTTTCTCCTTAATTCCAGGTTGCTTCTCTCCTTGGTTAGTTTCCATCTGTTGCTTCTTGTCCTGCCTTCTGGCGCTTTGGAGAATAGGTGGACCCCCTCTTCTCCTTTGTGGCAGCCCCTCAAATACTGGAGTCTGCTATCCCGTCACCCCCTAGTCCTGCTGGCTCAGGAATTCTGGGAGTTGAAGTCCACAAGTCATAAAAGAGCCAAGGTTCCCCACCCTTGCCCTAGTCCTTCTTTTCTCTAACTAGCCAAACCTAATTCCTGCAACCGTTCTTCGTATGTTTCAGCCTCCAGGCCCTAATCACCCTTGTTGCTCTTCTCTGCCCTCTTTCTAGAGTCTCAATGTCTTTTTTCTACTGTGGTGACCAAAAATGGATGCAGGATTCCAAGTGTGGCCTTACCAAAGCCTTATAAAGTGGTAACTAAGGCTTCATGTGAACTCGATTCTATATGGCTGGGATCAAAGTCCCAACAGGCTTTTGGGCAGCAACTGGCCAGTGCTGGAAGACCCCCCTCATGCTCCTCCGGGGCAGAGAAGCCCCCCCCACAAAGATCTTGTGTCTCTCTGAGGGTGGTCAGGTCAGGCAAGGAGTGGTGGGCTGCAGAAGCAATGGAGACAGGTGGGCAAAGCCTGATCATCTCAGCCGGCTGGAGGACTTGTCAGCCTTGCGGTGGGGCTGCCCCCTGGTGGGGTGATAGGGAAACATCCCGTGAGTGCAGGACGCACGTGCCTAATGGAGGGTCCTGGGTCATCCTGCTCATTGGGAGCTGTGCCATCCTTGGCCCCCCTCTGGTGCTGAGGCCCCCCTCTCTTGGGAGAAGCAGCCTCGGCCTTTGATGACCCAGCCACCTTCCTTCCCTCAACCCAGATTCCTTTCAGCTGGCCTTAGAATAATAGAGTTGGAAGGGACCTTGGAGGTCTTCTAGTCCAACCCCCTGCTCGAGCAGGAGGCCCCGTACCATTTCAGATAAATGATTGTCCAGTCTCTTATTGAAAGCCTCCAGGGATGGAGCGCCCACAGCCTCTGAAGGCAAGCTGTCCCATTGGTTGATTGCTCTCACCATTAGGAGAGATGTCATGTCTGAGGCAGGATTAGAACTCACAGTCTCCTGGTGATTGGCCCAGACCTTATGCTCCTTCCTCTTCCTATTTTCTGCACAACCCTGTGAGGTGGGTTGGGCTGAAAGAGAGGGACTGGCTCTCTCATGGCGACTGGCCTAAAGTCATCCAGCTGGCTTTCGTCACAAAGGTGGAACTAGAACTCGCATCTCCTGATTTCGACCCTGGTGCCTTTAGCCACCGGTTCATACTAGTGAAGACAGGGGTAGTGGCCTTTCTCCCAGGGGCGGATCCTGGGCCGGTTCTCTTTGAAAAGGTTTGCAAGAATTCCCAAAAGCAAGTGAGCCCACCTCAAAAGCTCAGAGCAGCCCTGAGGCCGTTTGGCGTCCATTTTTGGTGTTGAACTGGTCTGGGCTCCCCCTCCTGGCTGGATGAAGAACAGCAACCCATCCCTGTGGGAAAGAGGAGAAAGCCCAGCCAAGCGTTGGGAAGAGGGGAGAATGGGGAGCGGAGGTGCGCCTGCCCCTGGCTGGGAAACGGGCGGTGGAGAAAAGGGGGCATAAGGTGAAAACTCTCCCTCCCCCTGTAGCCCCCGCTTGCATATGCAAACTAGGAGCCAGCCACGAACAGTCAGGAAAAGCTCCTTTAACGCTGCCTGAGGATTTGCCTTGGGACAGCCCAATTGGGGGGTGGGGGCTTTCTGAGGAGAGTGAAAGGTTCCCCCCCCCCCCGCAAGCAGGACTTGCACAGCAGTGGAGTTCAGCTGCCTGTCACAGAGGCCTGACTTTGGTTTGAGGTAGAAAAATACTCTTGTTTAATGCTGACCACCCCCCCCAAAAAAAAAAACCTGCTTAGGAATCAGATCCTGAGGGTGTCCCTCCTCTCCACCCCAAGGGGTGTCGGACTCTGCCTTTCCACTCCTTGGGGTCCCTCCCTCTCGGAGAGCAGGCAGCCGGTGATCAAATAAAGTTTGGTCTCTCTCTCTCTCTCTCTCTCTCTCTCTCTCTCTCTCTCTCTCTCTCTCTCTCTCTCTCTCTCTCTCTCTCTCTCTCTCTCTCACACACACACACACACACACACACACACACACACACACACACAAGGCTGCCCTTATCCTCCTGGGCTGTGGGAGGCCCAGGGTCAAGCACTGTTTGGGACTGCATGAAAGCATCCACTCAAAGCAGCCGAAGCTCCCTGGAAAGGAGAGAAACCCAGTTCTTCCAACAATCTCAGCCTTTCTGCCACTGCCCACCCAGCATGCTGCTTCTTGGGGGGGGGGAGCTCCCTGCAACACCTCCTGCAGCGGCAGAACGGCTGGCTAAACCGGGCTCTTCTCCCCTTTGGTCCCCCAGCACCCCCTCTTCTGGTGCCGGTCCAGAGGACAGCTTCCCCTGGACTCACCCTCACCTTTGAGTAGGAGGACCCTCCCAATAGTGTCACCAGCAGAAGGCAGGTTTCCTGTGGGTGGCCAGCAGGGGGCAGCAGAAGACCACCAAAGAGCCGCTCCCAAGCTCTGGGCGGGGCTGGTGGGGCAGGGTCTTCACAAGCCCTGCACTGGGGGGGGAGAGGCACCTGCCTTTCTCCTCATCGCCTGAGAATGCAAGCGCTGGTGTTCACTGAAGCAAAGCCTTCCTCAAGTTGAGCTCAGATCTTGCTGGCTTTATTATTATTATTAGATTTGTATGCCGCCTTTTATTTGTGTGTGTGTTTATGCATGTATGTCAACTCAAAGCAAACAAATCTAATTCTCCTACCTCCACTTTTCCCCACAACAACCTGTGAGGTGTGTCTGGTGAGCTGGTCTAAAGTCACCATGACACAAAAAAGATGTTGAGACTCTAGAAAGAGTGCAGATAAGAGCAACGAAAAGGATCAGGGGGCTGGAGGCTAAAACATATAACGGACGATTGCTGGAATTGGGCATGTCTAGTTTAATGAAGAGAAGGACGGGGGGGGGACATGATGGCAGTCTTCCAGTATCTCAGGGCTTGCCCCAAAGAAGAGGGAGTCAAGCTATTCTCCAAAGCGCCTGAAGGCAGGACAAGAAGCAACAGATGGAAACTAACCAAGGAGAGAAGCAACCTGGAACTAAGGAGAAATTCCCTGACAGTGGAACGGCTTCCCCCCCCCCCCAGAAGTTGTGGGTGCCTGGACCCACCTCCTTCACAGGAACAGCTGTCTCCACAAAGCAAGGAAACTTCCATGAAGACTATGTTTTTACTTCTAAAGGACTAAAAGGGGTGTCTTTCTACCCCCCCCCTCTATTTTTTGTGCCTTTGAATCAGTGTCAAATTTGGGAAGATTTTCAGAAGTGGTTTGCCATTTCCTCCTTCCTGGGGCTGAAAGAGAGTGACTGGCTACCCAGCTGGTTTCGTATCCAAGACAGGACCAGAACTCAGGGTCTCCCCGTTTCTAGCCTGATGCTTTAACCATTGCACCACACTAGCTCTCCGCCTGGTCCCTCGGTGCTTTTTTTAAAAAAATCTCATTTTAACTGTAAATAAAGTGGGAAGCACCCGCTTCAAGCCCAGCCCCCGGGTGAGGGTCCTTCCGGTTCCCTGGTATTCATGATGCATCCCAGGATCAGAGAGGGGCCTGCGGGGCACAGAGATTGCTCTGGGAAGTGGAGGACTCCTTCCTGGCATTTCTGCCAGGGCGACCTCTGGCCCAGGCCGATGGGTTCCACTTACATGCTGCCATAATCAAATCATGATCAAATGAGCAGGGGGCTGGACTAGAAGACCTCCAGGCTCCCTTCCAGCTCTGTTCTATTCTAAGCTCCTGGTGGCTACATCCTCACAGCAGCTGTCTGGCGAGATTCCTTCAACAAGCAGTCAGAGTCCTCAGGAGACCGCTGGCCCCAAAGACTGGGACCCTCCCTCTGATTTGGCTAGGTCGCCCCCGCCCCGCACACCCTGGCCTCATGGCTCCAGCCCTGCCCCAACATCTGGGCTGTTGTCTCGGCCAACCGGAGTTCTTTGGTGGGATTCACTGTGCCTTCTTCCTGTTTTGCCCTCCCTCCCCCACTTTCAGCTCCGGCCCCCACCAAGCCCCCTCCCCATTCAGCCTTGCCCATTCTCTGGATGAGCAGATTTTTGGGTCCTCCCTTGGGACAGCCTGCAGGCTGAGGAACAGAGCCCAGGTGAGCCTGGCCAGGCGGGAGGGGGGGTGCTGCGGGACAGAAGAGGCGATGGCAGGGAACACACACACACACACACACACCGTCTTCATGGCGGCTACGGGTGGCTGGGTGGCTCGGCTCCTGCGTGGGCCGGCCAGGAACCGGGAGAGGTAATTGATTAACCCGCTTCAGTGCCAGGGGGCACCTGGATGCCTCTAAAACTGTCCAGCTCCCAGGCGCCTTTTAATGAGTGATGATTCAGACGGCTCAGTCGAGGTTAATAGATGCTCCCATAAAAAAACATATTGTTATTAATTAAGCCAGGCTTAATTAAGCCAGGCTGCCCAGTTCCTCTCCGTCTGCCCAGTCCCCACAGAAGAGCTTTCCCGGGCGGGCGTTCCTTTCGAGTCTCTCCCTTCCCCCTCAGCTCCCCATGGACAGGGGTCTCCCATCGGGTGGGAAAGGGCAGCTGGTTTCCCATTTCAGCAGCTCCCTTGGAGGGGGGAGGAGAGCAGCCGCAGGACCCCCAGTGGCCAGAGCCCCCTCCCTGCCCTTGAAGACGGACCCACTTGACTCCTGAGCCACTATCCGGGGGGACCTCACTCTGTCCCCCCCCCAAGATGCTGCTCAGCCACAGGGTCCACCAGCCCGGCCAGCACCTCCAATGGGAGTTGCAGCTGTAGCTCTGCCCCCCTTTGGGTTTTTAAGCACTTGGGGGGCATTTTGTCTGGATCCCCGTCAGAGGAACTAGGTCAGAGTCTCCCAGCCGGACACTCCCCCACCTCTCACCTCTGTACAGGGAGTCTCAACTTACCACCCCAACTGACCCCCAAATCTCTGCTGCTAAGTGAGACAGTTGTTAAATGGGTTTGGCCCCCTTTTATGACCTTCCTTGCCACAGTTGTGGCAGTGAGTCATTTAAGAGTTGTTCAATTAGTAACATGGTTGCTAAGTGGATCTGGCTTCCCCACTGGCTTGAAGGTTGAAAAAAAGGGGACCATGTGAGGCCCCCCCAGGACGCTGCGACCGTCATAAACCTGAGCCAGTTGCCAAGAGCCCAAATTTTGATCACGTGACCAAACAGGGATGCTGCAACGGTCATAAGGGTGGAAAACGGTCGTAAGTCACTTTTCTCAGCGTTGTTGCAACGTCAAATGACCACTAAGCCAATAGTCGTAAGACGAGGACTGCCTGTATACTGGGAATCCAATGATGGGCCAGCTCCGTTGATTCTCCTGGAGCCCGGTGGGGAGCAGCCCCATCCCCTCAGTAACGCCCCAGCCCTCCCGCCCCCGGCCTGCCCTGGGGTCCTCCCAGGCTCCTCCCACCCAAGAGTCAATGCAGGAGAGGCAGAACCCCCAGCCTGGGGGGGAGGGGGGAGGGGGGAGGGGGGGAGAGAAGGGTCAGTGACTTCACCAGCCTGGTAAGCAACTTTGCTTGGACTTTCCACTCTTCCGGGGCCTGTTAATGAGGACCCAGGTTGCAGGACAGAGCAGTTGATGGCTGGAGCCCCCTCCCCCAGGCACGCAGACGGAGAGACAGGGAGAGGGAGATCAAGGAACCTCCGGAGATTCCTGAGATGTTCCTCCCGAGTGCTGGGGGGGAGAAACTGCAAAGCTTGTTCTCAAGACTGGGTGAAGAAAGCAAGTGTGGTCAGGCTGAGGAAGCAGAGGTTTTGCCGCTCTTCACCACGAGGGGGGTCGGGGGGGGCAGTGTTGCGTGGCAACCCTTTGTTGGCCCTTTTTGGAATCCAGAGGTTGTTCCCAGAGCTCTCCTGCCAAGGCGGGCAGAGAAGGCCAGGTGAGCTCAAGAGGAGACTAAAGAGCTCATTTGCTGGGAAAGCCACAATTATCGGCCTGGCTCAGAACCTGCTAGCCTTTTGGGGGGGGGAGGGGGGTGTCTTATCTGTCCTTTGCAGCCCCTCCCCTTCATTGGCTCCCCTCTCTGCAGAGCAGAAGGACACGCCTGCTTGTGCTCATCAGCTGCCTTGGCAAGGCTCAGGGCTCCTCTCTCCGTTCTCCAGGACTGCAGTCAAAATCCCCACCCCCACCCCTCACGGGAGCCCCTTAAAGCCTCCCCCCTCCCCTCTTAGTGGTTCTATTCCTGCCCTGGGGAGCGAACCAGATGTTTGGTCTCCTCTTTGCCCCCTTTTCCCAGGCCAACCCAGCAGGCCTGCCAACTGCTTTCCATGGGTTTCCAGAGTCTCCTGTTTCATCGAATCCCAGGGCTGGAAAGGGACCTCGGAGGTCTTCTAGTCCAACCCTCTTCCCGAGGCAGGCGTCCCGGACAGACGGCTGTCCAATCTCCTCTTGAAAGCCTTCAGGGATGGAGCAGCCACAATAGCTCCGGAAGGGAGGCTGTTCCATTGATTAACCATTCTCGCTGTCAGGACATTCCTCCTCTAGGACCGAAGGTGTTCCCTAGTTGGGTAATGAAACGTCTGCAAGAAAACAACCCGTCTCAGAGAGCGCCCAGGACCCCTCAATTCCTCCGCTTTCTCAACATCACTGCCCAGAACTTCAGTCAGTCTGAGGCACGTGATGGTTTCTCCAGCAACCACGCTGTGCTTCGGTCTCCTATGCAGCTTTCAACTTTGAGGTTTATTTATTTGCACAAACTGCACTGAACCGGAGACACGGAAGAGTGGGAGCCCCCTCTGCGGCCCCCCCTTGTCCACACTGAGCCTCTTCCCCGAAACAGCGACGCCCCCCTCGGTCTGCTGCCTCGCGCTCCCGCCGCCCGCGGGTGCCTCTCCTCCCCTCCTACGGAGACTCGCGTGGCTGCTCAGGCTGGCCCCGCCGTCTCCCCTCCTGGGAAGAGCCGGAGCTTGCTTGCGCCCCGCCGGCCCGGTTCTCTTCGGTTCTCGGCTCCGAGGCTCCTCCGCTGCGCGCCCCTCGGGCCCGGCTTTCCCTCCGCGCCCCCTCCGGCCCAGGGCCTCCAGTCGCCCCGTTTCCCGGCGGCTCTTCCGGGGCACCTGGCCAAGCCAGCGCTTCTCCGGCCAGCCGCAAAGACCCCGAAGGTCTCCCTCGCCCGGAAGCCCGTCGGGGGCCGCGGGCGCTCCGCAGGATCGCCTCGGCAACGACCGCGACGGAGACCGCCTTGAGCACCTGGAGAAAGGCGGATCCACAGCTCAAGAAGCGGCTGGTTCCCCAGCTCGGCCGGTCTCTGCTTCCCCCCCTTCCTTCCCTTCCCAGACCTTTGGCTCCGGGGGGGGGGACGGGGGGGGCACCTTAGTCCTTTTCAGAGGATGAAATGGCCTTTTTGCCACCAGTTTCCATGGAAACGCGTCTCCTGGATACCCCAGGCGAGGCACTGGCCTCATCGCGCGCGCCTCCGCCCCCCCCCCCCGAACCGCGACCCCAGAAAACGGAGCAAAGCCCGGCTGGGCCTGTCGCCGCCTCGGGAGCCCATCGCGCACGCAGCGGCCGCCTCGGGCTCCTTGCAGGGACCCCCGGGTGGAGCGCGCTCTCCGGCCTCCCCCTCGGGTAAGGCTCCCCGGAGGTCATGGCTTGAGCCCAGCCGCAGCGCGCGGCGCGGGGCGCGGAGGTTCCCAGGAGCGGGGCTCGCGCTGGGCGCCTCTTCAGCAGCCGGGCAGAAAGTAGGGGAGGCGGCGACACGGGAGGGGCCGCCGGAAAGGCCGCTGACCTCCTGTGCCGGCCCGGTGGTGCCGGGTCGGTCCTGCAGGGGGGTCTCGGCTTGGCTCGCAAGAGGCCGGAGGGCCGCTCGTGAGGGGCGGGGGGGGGGCTGAGCCTCCGGGTTGCGTTAACTGGATCACAGGGGTCCGATTCGCGATTCCATCCCAGGAGTGATTCGGTTGACGAACCGCTTCTGTTCCGCCGGGGGGGGGCGAGGGGGTCGCCCTTCTGGCTTCCCCCGATTATCAAATCGAAAACCAGCGGCGATCTTTCCGGTCAGTTTTAGGAGAAATGAGCTTCACCGCCTGAGAAAGCGACCTGTTGGAGATTGTTCCGCGGAGTCTCCTGTCCCGCAAATACGACGGAAAACCTCGTCCGTTTCAGCCGCCCCCGCCTCCGTTGGCCGCTCTGCGAGACGGTTCCTCGTTGAACGTTTTGGTGCGTTTACTTTGCCCGTTTATGGCAGCCGCGTCCTTTGGCGAAGGAAGGTGGCGAGGGGGAAGAATCAGGAGAGGGACGAGGGGGGGAGGGAGGAACGGGGGGGAGGGGAGGTTGGCGGTAGCCCCCACCACGAACTCTGCAGGTGAGTCTCCAGGGCGGGGGCGCCTCTTCTGCGCCCCACAGCGCTGCAGCGAAAGGCTCGACGCGATAGCCGAGACCCGGGGCTCCCCTCCTCGTCGCCCCCTCCAAAGATCTTCCCTGGGGGGGAGGGGGAGGCAGCCTTCATAAGTCGAGCCTCGACTGGGGGAAGCGGCCAAGGACGGGCGGGGAGGGGGGGAGGAGGGGAGGGGAGGGGGGCTCCAGGCTGCGCTTTCAGCCGGTCCCTCCCTCCCGTTCAGGCCGCCTTTGCCTCGCCCGGGTTGGGCCTCCCCGCCCCAAGGAAGAAAGCGGGAAAGCCAGGAGCCAGCCGGATCCCGGCCCCCCCGGCCGGGCTCGCCATTCCGCCGTCCTTTCAGCGGGTTTCTGCGTCCGCCGCCCCTCCCCTCCCCTCCCCTCCCCCCCTCGGCTGGGCTCTATTCAGCCGCCCGCTCGCAGGACGTTCGAATCCCCAGCATGGTAGATTTTAATTAGCCTTTGTACAGATGGCCAATTAACATTCATTACTTTTGCCTTGAGCGATTAATTACGAGTTTGGGGAGAAAAGAGCCGGAGACCCAGCGGAGGGAGTGGGCGGCGGGGGGCTTTCCGTGGGACTGAAGCGGGGTCCTCCCACCCAGTCCGGGCTCTTGAGGGCCAGCGCTGCTCCGTCCCTTCCCCGGCAGAAAGCCGCCAAAATTGGTCGCCGCCCCCTCGGCCGCCCTGATCCTTCGCATATCCTCAGCTGGCAAGGCGCGACGCCCCCTGCCCTTCAGCCCCCCCTCCCCTCCAGCCGGGTCCTTCAGCCCCCCCCGTCCCCTCCAGCCAGGCCCTTCAGCCCCCCTCCCCTCCAGCCGGGCCCTACCAAAGCCAGCCCGCGGGCCGAGTCAAGGTTTGGGCGTTGCGCGGGGGGGGGGAGCCCGAATGTAGCCGTTGCCGACGGAAGAGCTGCCCATCCCGCGTCGCTGTGAGTTGGGTCCCGCACAAGCCCCCCCCCCGCAGGTCTCGCCATAGTATCCGCGCCACCTGCCGCCCTCCGGACCCTTCCCGACCGCCCTCGTCGCCCCTTTCCCGCCAGCGCAACTCTCGTCCCACGGAAGACGAGCTGCCCCCCCTCCCCGCACATCCCTCTCGTCTCCTGCTGCTCGGTTCCCCCAGCCCAGCCCAGCCCAAGGCGGGGGGGGGTGTTAAATCCCCCAGGAGGCCCGCCCGTCCTCCCCCCTGCCCGTTCCCGCCCCGGGCTCCCCTCCGCCCCCCGCAGCACCCCGGGGGACCCTTTTCTGCCAGAGGCCGAAGTTTTCCTGCAGGCTCCGTGAACGCCCAGAGCTCCCGCCCGAGAATCGAAGGCGCCGGTGGGCAAAGGAGGCAGCGAGACTCTGACTTGGGCCAAAGCCCCCCGCCTCCCCCCCCCCGGGGCTCCCGCCGCCGCCGCCGCCACCACCACCCCGACCGGAGTCGCTTGGCGCCCGTTGGCGGCCGGGCTTCCTGGCCTCGGCGCACCTGGCCGCGCTGGCCGCGCCGTTATTCGGGCCAGGCGAGGAGCGGGAGAGGCTTCGCGGCCGGAGGGCTCCCCCTCGGCGGAGCCAGGCAGCCTGGTTGCCGGCTGTTCTTCGGAGGGAGCCCCGAGCGGGCCTGGGGACGGGCGGGCGCCTGCCAGCCCAGGGAGGGGCGGCAGCAGCAGCGGCGGCGGGCGAGGCCTGGAAAGCCCCCGGGTGGCGGGGGGCAGCCCTCCTCCTCCTCCTCCTCCTCCTGCGAGGCGGCCGGGGCTGCGGAGGCCAAGGGTCCTCCCTGCCGGCGGAGGGTGGAGGCCCCCAGAAGCCCCGCTGCGAGGCCTTCCCGGCGGGGAGCAGGCCGCCTACCTGCCGCGCCTGGTGGCAGGATATGGCCCTCGGGCGTCTCCGCCTCCCAACTGCGCACTTTCCTGGAAGCAATATGGAGCGTCTGGATCTCGGGAGCAGAAATCTGTTGAGCTCGTCGGGGCTGGGAGGCTGCCATCTCCTGACGGCTGCAACGGCAAACTCGGCGTAAATGGGGAGAGCGGGAGTGAAGCGGCGGCATATGGGCCCTTCCTCTCGGAGAAGCCGTGGGGAGCTCGGGAAAAATCCACCACCAATCCCATGTTGCACACACAGAGGCTTCTACGCTTCTGTCCCTCTCACACATGCACGCGCGCAGAGTCTGAAAGTGGCTGGGACTTTATCTCCCCTCCCCCCCATGTTTTCAACCCTCAAAAATCCATCATCGGGGCTGCCTCCTTCCGAGCCCATCATCCTGGCCCTTGAGCTCAGCTGACCTCTTGATGACGTCACCAGCACAGGGGTGCCACTTTCCTGGGAAGGGAATTCCCAGGAAAGTGGGTTGCTTCCTTCACCACTTCCGGGGACGTCTGCAGAGGGTGGTCAAAAAAATGGTGGCTGTTAGGGCCTCAAAGCTTTCCCCCCCCCCTCCCCGTTCAGCAGGGGGACAGGCATAAAAATGGGCATCGCTTTGATGACACCTATGAGGTCCTCATTTTTGTGACCATACCCTGCAAGCACTCTACTTCCTGTTCATCCACAGCCTGGGATTTCCTCGTGGTCTCCCATCCAGGCCACTGCTTCCATTTCCCCCTTCCTGCATTTGCACTGTTTCTGCCTACTTTGGGTTTTGCTGACGACCATGTTTTGGCTTCTCTGGCCCCCTTTGGCCGGAAGGGCTGTTGGGTGGCCACTGCATCCATGCGGCCCTTCAGAAACGCTCTCAACAGAGGCCCCCTCCAGATGAGGGACGGATTGGTCATTTCGGGGCTCCGGCTGGCTGGGCTGGCTGGGGTTTCTGGAGCGTCTTCTAAGGATGTTGGGAGCAAGAAAAGCCCCACCTGGGTGGAAGTCAAGAAGATACATTTCCTTTGCCAGCCCCTGAATGGTTCACTCTTTAAATAGTCTTCATATTTAATTAGTTTTTTTGGGGGGGGATGGTTTCCCTGAGCACTCACTTGATTAGAAAAGTAGGGATAGAAATTGTGTATCACACACACACACACACACACACACACACACACACACACACACGAGGGAGGGGGGAATGGAAGGCTCCGTTGATTCTCTTTGAGCTGAGTCTTCCCTAAGCCAAGAGTCTCAGGCCTTTGGGAACAGCAGAGGGCAAGGCCAGCCTGGATGAGGCCCAGATGGGCTCTGTGGGCAGCTGGAAGCCAGATGTGGGTTTGAGAGAGAATCTAGGTAGACATGGAGTTCTGTTTTGTTAATCTGGTTTAGGCTTTACCATGTTGTGTGAATCCAGACAAAGAATTGGATGGATGGATGGATGGATGGATGGATGGATGGATGGATGGATGGATGGATGGATGGATGGATGGATGGATGGAGCATATAATGATAAAATAATGTTTAACGTAGGAAAACGTTTATAAAAGCAAAATAAAAATAAAAAGATAAACTATACAAAGTTTTTTTTAAAAAATGTACATTTTACCAGTATATGTGTTTAATACATTTTTAAACTTAAAAGTGAAATCGAGAATTTTAAATATGTACATTCAATTATTTCCATTAAAAATAGATGGAGGTTATCAGAAATTACTTCACCGATATTACTAGAAATGGAGACCAAATATGAATAAAGCACTTTTAACTAACCCTCTTTGTTGCTGTATTATTCATCCAGTGCTGTTTCCATACTTTCAAATGCCACTAATTCAAAGAAAGACTTTGGACTTTATAATTTTCCAATGTTTTGGTAGAACAAATCTGTCAGCCGTCAACAAAAATTAATTTGATTCATACAAGGCATTTAAGAGGTTTGGCATTGTCTGTAAATTACATTCATATAGTTTTTGATGACTTCTTAGCAGGCATTTAAAGGGAAGTTTATACCTTCAGGAATTCCAGGCTGATTCCCAGAGTTAAAATCTCAAGCTTTTTTTTCTTCTTTTTTTTAAAGAAGCTTTCAGAAGTGTCAGGGAACTTTTAAATAATATTGAAGAGGTACCTTGAATTTTAGATTAGGTGGATTTATGTACTGATCTGCTGGTGTTCTGGACTGGTGCCATGCCCGAAGCAGCCGAGGGGATGGTGAGCCTTCCACAGCCCAGGGCCAGGCCAGGCCCTCCTTCTTGGTTCAGCCGCTGGAATTGCTGCCAAATTTCAAAGCTTTTGTTAGTTACCTTCAGGAATTGGCAAGTGGGGCAGATCCTGAACCTGTGGGCCCCTGGAATCATCTCTGGTCTAATCAAAGACACCATTCTCTCCTGTGTGTTTGGGGGGGGGGAGTCTGCTTTACGAATTCTTTGCCTTGTTCACATTGGTGTATGTGTGGGGGGGGGGGAGAAGAGAAGAGAAGATAGAAGAGAAGGTGGAAGAGGGAGAAAGAGAAAGAGGCCCCTGCAGGAGAAGGATGGCCGTGTAAACTTGCTCACTTCCTGCCTTGCATGCTGATCTCTCAACCCTTCTGGCTAAGGGCAAAATCTCCTGTTAACCATTTTGGATCCACTCCCAAGGCTTAAATCGCAAAGGGGGTCATTTCCTCTTGAAAGAGAGGGAGGGAGAGAGAGAGAGAGAGAGAACCACCACAATCAAAAGACATTTCTGGCCCAAATGACCAAGGAGCCCTTGGATTATAAGGACTTTTTCTCCCCCAGCCGAAATTCGTTAGGAAAGGTAGGAGCTGCGTAGGAACCCTGGATTCCTGTGGGAATTCACCTGTTCTGAAAAGAAAAAAAAAAAATTTAGAATATACTTAATTTAGGAAGAGCCCCGAAGGGGGGGAGGTGTCTTTTCCCACCCACCACTCACCCCCCCCCACCAGTAAATCCGACCCCCTCTCCAGTTATGCAAGAAGAACTTCAAAACCTGGGCAGCGTTTAGGCTGCACATTGAGGAAGGGGCCAGGCAGGGGCTCCAGAGGGCAACCGCTGCTTCTCCATTGCAGCAACGGGGGGGGGGGGCGACAGGAGAGGGCGAGTCGCCTCTGCCGCTTTGTCTGCCAGGCTACTCTGGGGCAAAGCAGTCGTCCCTGGGAGGGGGAGGAGGTGCCCACGGCCAGTGGGGATTCCTGCTCAGCCCCACTGACTTTGCGGGGGCGTTGAGCCCTGTAGGCGGGGGGGGGAGGGGAGGTCGAGGGGCCGTTAGAGGGCCAGCCGCGTCTCTTCTCAGCCGGAAAGGGAGGGCGTCCAAGGGGAGGCATTCAAGGGGAGGCTTCAGCTTTCAGCCTCCGTGCCACGACCGCCACCGCACCGCCAGGCCCCGACAGAACTTGGCTCCTAAGTCAGGTGGAGTTGGGGATCCCAAAAATCCGGAAAGGCCCGGAGGAATCCACTGACTGGGCGGATCACTCTCTGGTCTCCTGATGCTGGCAGCTGCTAGGAAGCCTCTTGGGGTGAATGCCCAGCTCCCCCCCACCGGGGGACCCAGCTGGTCTCCTGAATGCCCTGAAGTAAAGGTGACCATCTAGATATTCTCATCCCTCCGCCCCACCCAGCACCCGGGTCGCTCAAGGGCCTCTTTCTCCGTCAAAGGGCGGCGAGAAGCTCCCGTAGCCGAGAACGACTAGGCCCGGCCCGGCCTTCAGATTCGAGCCCCCAACGCTTTGGGCCCCCGGGGACAGGAGCGCCCTGCCTGCCCAGCGCCCCCACCTTCGCGCTGACGAGGGAGACCAGCGCCCGCCTGGCCACCCGAGCCGGGCCTCGCCGAAGTCCGAGGACCGGCAGCGTCTAGCCGCCGCCTAGCTTCGGCCGGTCTCCCTGCTCTGCCCGCCTCGACGGGGAGGAGGGCAGCGGAAGGGCCGGGGAGCCCGAAGGGGGAGCGCGAAGGACCCTGCTTGGGGCCGGGGCTGTCAGGAGGGGCCGGCGGGCAAAGCCCCGTCAGCTCCATCTGCCTGCTCAGCCACGCGTCCGGGCCCCTTCCCACGCGCGGAAGGGAGCGTGAAGGTTGCGGTGAAGACCGCCCGGCAGGGAAGGGAGGGAGCGGCCGCCGGGCCCGCCGGGCTGCTGTTCCGTCTCGGCGATGGCGGGCCTTAATCCGGCTGGGCGCTCCACGGCGACGCTTCGCGTTTCCCTTTGCGACGAGAGCCGTTCACGAGCTGCAAACGGCGGCACCGGAGCTCTTCGGAAAAGGCCGCGCTGTCCAAGGGCGAAGGGCAGCTCGGTCGCCGGTGACGGGTCCGGAACGGCCTTTCTGGGGAGCGCCTCAACCGTCCGGGATGCAGGGCCGGATCCTGCGCAGCGGACGGCTCGATCCTCGCCACGGGATGCAAACGGAAATGAAGCCAACGTCGACGAGGAAGCGTCGCGTGTTGAGCCGAGGGAGCAAAGAGGGGGGTGCGGCGTTCGTGGAAACGAGTTCGGGGTCAGAGCGCACGACGAGAGCGGCGATTGCGCGGAAACGGCTCCTCTGAAAAATATCGGCATCCTGAAAAGGCAGCTCACATAAGACGTTAGGTCTCCCTACATGCAGGCCTGCGCCCTATTTCTGTTAGAGAACCTGAGATTCGTAGGGTGGGAGGAGACCTTTGAGCTCTCCGGCCCCCGCCCAGCGCAGAGACCCCCCAGACCCCCCCCCCCGACAAAGGGCAGTCCGGCCACCGCTGAAAACCTCCAGGGTGGCAGCCGCACCCGCCCTCTCCCCCCCCCCCGCCGACTCTGCATTCTTTTCCTTCCAGGATCTCTCAGGCCGCGGCTCGGAGTGAAATCTTCCGTTCGAGGCAGCCGGTTTCACCGGGACGCCTCGGAGCAGCCGGCAGCCCCGTTCCCGCTAAGCCGGGCACTCCAAACCCGCCGCCCGTCGGCCGCTGGAAGAAGGCGAGAGAGGTTGCAACCCGCTGTTAGCCGGCAACGCCATAAGCCGCTTCCGTCCAGACCCCCGTCGGTCGCCCCAAATCTTTCTGCCGCTGGAGACCCCCGCCCGGTCCCGGCCGCCCGGGAAACTTCCGCGTCTGTCGCGCCCGGCCCTGGCGCCCTGAGCAGGCAGCCGAGGCGGCCTCCGGCGGAAGAAACGAAACGCCCCGGCTGGATTCCGGCTCGGAGGCTCCAGTTGGGCTTCTCCTCCGCTACCCGGGCCGCAGCAGGGCACGCGCGCCGGCTGGAGAGGCCGCTTGGAAAGGGCGCTCGTGGCTTCGCTGCCCGAGAAAGGCAGACCGCCGACCTCGGCGGAGAAAGCGGCCTCTCCACGGGAGGGACCCTCGGGAAAGAGACGCGAAGGCCTCGCAGGAAAAAAAACCTCCGGCCGCGGAGAGTGCGGAGCTGCCCTCCGGGTGTCGGGATGGGGGAAGCACAGCTTTTCTCCCGCCTGCAACGGCTGCGCTCGGTCCGGAGGCAAAATTACCCTTCGCTCCGTCCACATAAGCGGCGCAGCCAGAGCGGCCGAGGCAGGCGCAGTGAGGCTCGGCCTTAAGGCCGGTGGCGGGAGCAGCTTGTGAGAACTCGGCCCTCCGGGGGACTCGGGGACTCCGCGTTTTGCGGAACCGGCCCCTTTCGCCACGGTCACTACGCGCTGCTCCCTCCCACCACCCCCGGGGCGACCAAGGCGGAGCGGAGCCCGACCGGGCCTCTGGCAGACAAGAATCGGGGCCCTTCCAGGCTCCACCGGCGGTGGGAAGGACCTGACAAAGGCCACGACGGGACTCTCCCCGGTAGCGATGGCCGGGGCTACTTACCAAGTGACGGGCGGGCCCAGCCAGCCATCCCGCGCCCCAAACTCCTTCCAGTGCTCCGGCCACAGCGCAGCGGCGCCGGGTGGGTCCCCTCCTTTCCTCCGGAACCAACACGGGCGCTCCAGCCGCCCTCCTCAGCCTGACCGGCAGCAACGGGGGGGGGGAGGAATCCCGGGAGCCGAGCCGGTCCTCAGGCGGCCAGGCCAAGAGGAGCCCCCGACCGTCTCGCTTCTCTCCCGGTCCGCAGGTAGCGAGGCCGCTGCCGCGGGCTCGACGAGAAGGGCGCGAACGGGCCTTCGCCGGTGGAAAGAAGCCGCGCCCGCCTCGCGCTGGGCTTGGAGGCGCTCAGTCTTCGGAGACGGACAGAGGCGGCCGTTGTACCCGGCGAAGTTCGGCTCCTCAGCCTGCAGTTCTCCCCCGAAACGCCTCGGCGGAACTCGGAGGGCGGCTTCCGTGCCTCCGGCTGTGCTCGCGACCCACGCAGCTGCCCCTCCCCCTCGAGAAAGTGCGCGAAAGCCGACGCGACGGAGGGCTCCGTCGGGGCTTGGAGAAGCCGCCCCTGGAGGCCTCAAGGCCCCCGGGAGCCGCCCAACGGTCTTCGGCCTCGGGAATGGCCCTTCTCCTCGACAGGGCGGCGGCCGGCTCTGCGTTCTGCCAGCCCGGCCTGGGCAGGGGGACTCGGGATGCGGGCGCCGCGGAGAGCCCGGGCGGGCAGCCGATCCCTCCCTCTGCCGAGCGCGATCGCTCTCTCCGCCTGCCTGCCTTCTGGCGAGCGCGAGGGCGGGGCAGCGGGGGCGGATCCGGAGCTCAGCGCAGCCTCCCGGGCGCTCCAGTCCGCCTTTTGGCGGCGACCCCGCTGCCTCCTCCCCTCCGCCTCCCTCCCTCCGCCTTTCCCACGTGCCCTCCCCAACCCTGGGGCAGGTGAACCTGGCCAATCAGAGGGGCGGGCCGCAGGTACCCGGCTTATCTGGACGGCTAGCCAAGGAGCGCGCCCACTGCGCACCGGGTGGATGGGGTGGGAGGCGGGCGCGCGGGTGAACCACGGGTGGGAGTGCGGCTGCCACCTCCCCAGAGCCGCCTGGCGCTGCCGCCGCTGCCGCCGCGCCCTCCCCGGTCCAGTGCGCCCGGATCTGCTGCCGGTTCGGGCCGGTTGCGCGCCGAGCCTGACGTGGATCCCTCGTGTTCCCGCGCCCGGGTCCGCCTGAGCGCCGCCCTCGCCCGGCCCTGAGTCATGTTCCAGCCCGCGGCGGCGTCCAAGCGCTGCTTCACGATCGAGTCCCTGGTGGGCAAGGACAACAGCCACCCGCTGGCAGAGGAGCCTCTCCGTCCCGCCGCCGCCGCCGCCGCCGCCGCCGCCGCCGCCCTCGGATACCCGGCCAGCGCCGCCGTCGAGGCCTTCGCCCACAGCTTCCAGGGCTCGGCCGCCGCCGGGCGTTCGCTCTACGGCGGCCCGGAACTGCTCTTCCCGGAGGCCGTGAGCCACCCGCCTGCCCTTGCCGTCCATCCGCCGCAACTGGGCACCTCGCACCTGCCGCCCTCGCCTCACCCCTTCTTCGGCCCGCAGCCGCGCGACCCGCTCAACTTCTACCCTTGGGTGCTGCGGAACCGCTTCTTCGGCCACCGCTTCCAAGGTAAGCAGCGCCCCCGGGGAGCCGCGGGCACGCGGTCGGGGCCCTTCAGCGCCGGGCTTTGCGCTGTAATCCCCGGCCGAGGCCCGGCCTGCAGTCTGCGGTGGGTCAAAGCTGTGCCAGGTGGCAGCCGAGCCCGTTGGTCCTGTAGGGAAAGCGAATCGTGACCCGGGGTCCGGGAGAAGTTCCCGCTGGCCAGAGGCAGCGCCTCTTCCCACCGGAGCGGGACTTTGGGAAAGGCTGGCGCGTGTTTCTCACCCCATCAAGGCAGCCGCGGCCTTTGAGCTGCCTTGGCGCAGCCACATCTCTCCTTCACGGGCCTGCGGGCGACCGGCGCGGCCCTCGGTGCCCGTTGCGATTCAGACCCCCGCTAAGGCGCCCCTGTGGGGCAGCGATGGCGCTCTTTGAACCCTCTTCCGAAATCCGCCCCACCCCAGGAGCTCGGCAGCAGCAGGAGCAGCCGTGGGTTCAGGTGGCCCCCGGGGCCGGTGCTGCTGTCCCGCCAACGGCTCGCTTTGTCCTCCTCCGACCTGGGAAGGCCCGCTGCTCAGGCGTCGCTTCCTCTGAGCGCGTTTAGGAGGGAGCGGTGCAAGGGGCTCAGGCCGCGGCCGTGCAGGGGCGAAGTGGGCGCCCAGAGGCAGGGAAGGCCCTCACAGCCGCCTCCTCGGTGGAGCCCCGCAATCCCTGCCCTAGCGGGGAAGGACAGCCCTCGGTAGTGAGAGGGAGCGGCGCCCCGCAAGGGAGCGGTCTGGACCCGAACAAAATCCGTGGAGGCCCGTTCAGATGCTCCTCGCGGCGGAGAATGGTCTGGCTCTTCCCGGCCTCGGCTCGGGGCTGCGCTGCCTTGGGAGATGCGGCGGTAGATACAATATCTTAAGTATGAGGAAGACTCCAATTTCAAACGGGCGCTGAGGAATTACAGCCGATTCCTTCGATCCGCCGGATTCCGACCCCCGCCAGGCGGGGAAAGGGGCGCCCGGCGAATGCAGAGGGGTCCTTGAGGGTCGCGGAGAAAGGCCGCTTTCCTTCCACGAAGGTTTGAGATCTCAGGAAGCCTTTTTCCCGAACAGAGGCTCGTTTTATTCTTCCGGTCGCTGGAGGGAGAGGTCCGGCGGACCCCGGGGTGGCTCCCGTCCATCCCAGCGGAAACCGGCGCCGATCCGTCCATGTCGTTTCAGAGAAGGGCGGCCTGAACCCCGCCAGGAAATCTGCCGGACGGGCGCCTCCCTTCCCCTCCCTCCCTCCCTCCCTCCCTTCCGAGAGGAGACCCTCTTGGTTGGTTGGGACCCTCCGCAGGCGCAACCCAGGAGAAGATCGGCTCTCCCGGCCCAGCAGAGGAAGGCCGGCCCGGACTCGCGCGGTCTTTCCGCCCAGAAAGCCTCCTTGTCATCGGCGAACAACGGGCGGCGCGGGGCCTTCATTCCACCCGCAGCAGGGCTGTTTGGGAAGAGCGTAAAGGGGTCGCAGAGAAATGTAGAGCTGCGACCTCCTCCCCCCGCGACCCCAAAGCCCCCGTGGGCAAAGGGGGGCCTGAGAAACGACTTCGGGACTCTCAGGGCCGCGAAGCCTCTCCGGGCGCGTCCGGCTCCCTCTTCGCGGCCTACCGGGGGAAGTGGCTGCGAGCAGAGCCTGGCACCAGCCCGCCTTCGCGCCCGACCTCCGCTGCAGGCCTCGCTTCACCCAAGAGCCGCCCCCCCCCCGTGGCTGGAGCCAGGGTCCCCTCGGGTTTGCCCGGGAAGCTGCTGGGCCTTCAGGGCCTCTGTTCGTCGGCCAGGGGGGCAGAGCAGGGGGGCTCTCCCTGCCGCGTCCCGGGGAAGGGGCAGAGGCGGCGCGAGGAGCCCCAACAGGGCAGCCGGGGCAGCGCTGGCCGGCCGGAAGGGATGCCGGGCGTGGACTAAGGGAGGCTCTGCCTTCCTGCCATCCTCGGGGGCCGTTGGGCTCCGCTCCTTCTCTTCCCCTTTCCGTTACCGTGCGCGACCCTCCCCACCAGCCCTCCTGGAGGAAGCTCCTCGGCTCGGCGTGCCGCGCCCCGGAGACCCCCCCCCTGTGGGTTCGAACTCCCCTCCAGCAAGCCAGGCGCTCGGAACGGACTTGGAGGCCGCCTTCGCGGGCTCGGCCTCCACCCCGCGCGTCGGTTTCGAACCGAAAGAGCGACTCTCCCTTGACCTGCTTGGCGGGTCCAGGGCGAAGGAGGCAGCCTCGCCCACCCCGCCGAGTCCTCCCCCGCCAGGAGCCGGCCCGGGCAGGTCCAACTGTCCCGCTGCCAGGAGGGCCGGAGACGAGTCTCCTGCAAGGCCCGGCGGGGCAAGTGGCCTTTAGAGGCCTCTCTCGGCGGAAGGCAGGACGCGGGGCTGCGTTAGGCAGGCGGAGGGAGCTCGCCCAGAATTGCCAGCTCTGTCCGGACGTCGCTTCTGAGCAGTGCCCGGGGGAGAGGGCGCGTTGGGAGCAAGGCCGGAGCCGGCGTTCAAAGAATGGGGAGCCCTTCCCCGGAGGCCCCTCTTTCCAAACCGGGCTCTCAGAGTAGGAAAGGGCGCCTGGGCCGAAGGGCGCGTCTCAGCGCTGAGCCCGGCCATTTCCCGGCCTTGGGGGGCCTTTAAGTGGAAGGCGCAAAGAGCGAGACCCGAGCCAAACCGGAGGCCGGGCTTGCGGAACCAGCTCCCCCCACCCACCCCTTGCGCGCGGGGGGGACATAAAGTCATCCACTCCCTCTCTTGGGTGGGGGTTGGCCCCACGGAAGACCGAGCCATCTGCCAGGACGGTTCTCGCCTGGGGACCCCTTGCTTGCCTTCCTCGAGGTGGGCCTGTGGGCGTCGAATTGCTCGGCCGCGGAAAGGGGAACCCTTTAAACGGCTCCCTCTCCACCCCGGCCCCGGCCCCTCCTGCGCCCTAAAGAGAGGTAGGGGCTCTTCCTGGCCCCCAAAGGCAGCCGCAGCTCAGCCTACTTCAGGACCCCGGAGGCTTGGCGTCGACCCTTCCTTTCACACAAACACACACGCAAACACGGAGAACTGGGCTCCTCCGTTCCCTTCCCACAGCCGCGTGGAAATGTTGGCTTCCTCCTGACTGCCACTTCCTTCACAACGTCCTGACAAGGTAGGCCTCCAGTCCCTCCATACGGTTGTCGAATTGCTTTCGGGGAAGACCAGCCGAAAGCGCCGAGGAAAAAGCGCCCGTGTCGGGGTCTGCCTCGCACCTCGCTTTTAGCGGCTGCCTCGGCTCCCGGGGAATTGCAGCAAGGGGGGGGCGCCTGGTTTCTGATCTAGATCCAGCTTTAGGGCGTCCCAGGATTCCCCCCTGAACACGCATCCCGCCCAAATCCTGCCTCTCTCCGCTTCCCCCTCCGCCGAAGTAAATGGCGGAGGGGGCGCTGAAACGCCGACCTCTCACACCTGGGTGCCGCCTCGCCTCCTCCAGAGGCTCCCCTGTTTCGGCCCCGCGGAAAGGGGCAGCAGCGGCCGCCTGGCACCCACCTCCCGCCTCAGTCCCGCGTTTGCCCGGCCCGGCAGCGGGTGGCGGCGGGAGGAGGGCCGGCCTGGGGTCTCTGGGTCCCGAGGGCCGGAGAGGCGTCCCGAGAGGCGCCTTTCAGGGGCTGATCCTGGGCGGTTGGCGCTGACCGGCTGCTTTCCCTCCGCAGGCGGCGAGGTGTCCCAGGAGAACCTGCTCTTCCACGGGCCCTTCGCCCGGAAGCCGAAGCGGATCCGCACCGCCTTCTCGCCCTCGCAGCTGCTGCGGCTGGAGCGGGCCTTCGAGAAGAACCACTATGTGGTGGGCGCCGAGCGCAAGCAGCTGGCGGGCAGCCTCAGCCTCTCCGAGACCCAGGTGGGCCGCGGGGCGGGGCGGGGGGGACGCGGGGCCCTTCTGTGCGAGGCGGCACCGGCCAGGGCCACGGAGGGGAGAGAAACGGGGGGGGCCGGGAAGGTCCGTTTCTCTAAAGACTGAAGCTGCGAGGGAGACGCCGCTGGTTGCCCCCCCCATCCCACGCAGCCCCTTTTTCCTTTCCCTTTCGCCGCTGTTGTTTCACACGTTGCTTGCTCTCTGGGTCCTTATAAAGTTGCCATCTAAACCTTTGGATCCTTACAACCTCCAGTGAACCAGCACGACTGAACGATTTATCAGTCATTAAGCCTCGCTTTCCTGCACAGTTTTGAAATAATCCAACTCGCTAAGGTCAATTTCGCTTGTGAATTCACGCGTGGAGAGCAGGGTGGTTGAATTTAACCGCTCCGGCCTCAGGATTGACCCTGCCTCTCCAAACTTGTCCTGGTTCCCGCCAGACTCGCCAGCGCTGTACAAAAACTCTGCTGACCTGAGCCTTTTTCTCTGAAAAGCAAGGTGGGAACTAGAAACATCCTGCGCAGCGTTTTAAGTGGATGCCGTCCTTGCAATCCCCTCTCGGGGGGGGGGGGGCTTTCCGAGCCCTTGGCGGAGTCACAGGGCAGGAGGGGTGCCCCGTTTGGAGAGAAACCCATTCCAGTTGGAGCCCATAGATTCCCAATTATGCTTCCCACAGAGGTGGAGGACAGCCGTGTGTCAATCTCTGTTTGTGTGTTCGTGTGTGTGTGTGTGTGTGTGTGAAGATGTAAACATTGGCTTGGGTGAAGAGGCTACGCAGGGAGACTCCGGAAACAAAATAAAAGCGATGAAATGGTTTGGGATGAAACTGAAGCGAAGGAGGGAGCTTTGAAAGGAATAATTGTAGACGGGATGGACGGGACTGTTGCTGAGATGCCAGAAACTGGCAAAAACTGAAAAATCCCTGGTACGGCTACTGTCCAAGGGGGGAAAAAAATCCAGAACAGCAAAGTCATAAATGTGGAGAGAATATTGAAAAATGGTAACGCTGCAGGTTTAGATGGTGTGACCGGAAAGAGGGCCAGCTGCAGCCATAGCTGACAATTGGGGGGAAATGGGACAGAAGGCAAGCGCCAAGGGGTGGCGGTGGGGGTGAAATACGTCCTGGAGGGTGTTTGGAAGAATTCTGTACAAGAGGGGGGGGGTGGAGGAAAGCAGGAGAAACAGGCAGCGCAGGATTTGCTGTTCAGCGGGTCGCTGGGAAAGGCAGGAATGTGAGAAACACAATTTATGTGAAGCTCGTGGATTGAGACAAAACCCCGGCGCTAAATTGAACACGCTTCTGTCGCGAACTGTTTTGCACCACCTGGGAGCTGAAGGCTGCTGCTGCGCGTGAGGTGACGGAAGGAGAGTGTGCGTGTGCGTGGGTAAATGGGGAGCTTGCAAAAGGTCGGGTGCTGAGGTGAAGGTGTTTGGGTGGGGTCCCCTTCATTGTTTAATGTAATTGCAAATAAATGCAGACGAAACACTTGTGGTGGAATTAACAAGGTCTTGGTCGGAGACATGAATGTGCCTGTATTTTTGCACTCGGGGGAGCTCAACTTGTTGAAGGGTTTGCAGTGAGTACCGCGAGGAATCAGGACCTGCAATTCACTACCTGGGAAACCGCTGTTTTTTTAGCAGGGAAAACGGAGCGAGCAATTGCAGGTTGCACGAAAACCGCAACTGGAGGCTGGAGAGGAGCGCGGGTGCCTCGCTGGGATGTTCGCCAAAAGGGGGAGAGTAGATGGAGAATGTTCGGGGCGCCCAAGTGCTGGTGGGACCACCGCGGTTGTTGCGGGAGCGGAGGAATTGTGAAAACGGCGGTGGTTCAGAGGGTACCTCAGACCGTATTTGTTAAACACGACAAATAAATAAAACCTGGAAGTGAGAGTTAAGTAGGTCAGGAGAAACAGCATAAATACTGGAACCTTAGATATGGGAGATGAAACAAGAAAGCAAGTGGGCCAAGTAATTGAATATTATTTTGCCTGAAAGGCGAGTGATCTGGGCAAAAGAGATTTGCTGAGGGTTTGGTCACAGAAAGAAAACAAGTGAAGGTCACTCGGAAAATAGAGGTAGGAAGGCAGAGGCAGGCAATGGAGGAGGAGGAGGAGGAGGAGGAGGAGGAGGAGGAGGAGGAGGAGGAGGAGGAAAGGCGGGGGGGGGACGGGGGCACCGAGCCCCTCCAGAGGAGACAGACAAGGGGAGGCAAGCCAGAGGACCAAACGGGGGATCGATCCACTGGAAGGAGGAGGTTTTGCCAAGACAAATTTCCATGGGGCTTCTCCATCCAGGTCAGGGTTGTCCCAAAGGTGCTTTTTCGGGAGGCAACTGGACTTTGTTTTTCTTTGAAGACAAAACGTCTTTAAAAATAAAAAACAAGAAAGTCCAGTTGCCTCCTGAAAAAGGATCTTTGGGTTTTGCCAGGATAGGAAGCTACCGAGAGGTGTTTGAGGATTTTGTATTACTTTAAATTTAGCTGTATTTGCTTTCCCTTTTTTGGCATAACTTTCGTTTCCGTGTCTCACTTTTCCCTACTCGCTTTCTGCACTCAATGCGCCATCCTGCTTTCTCTGGCATGGAGGAGCACGACGGGTATGTGTGTGCAAATGGCAGCCTACATGGGAAAGGCAGCTGTAGGATTAGTTTCCTGGATATCCACGTATGTATGTATGTATGTATGTGGTGTGTGGGGGGGTAACAACACTTGTGTGACTTGCACACAGTAAAATCAGCTGCTGGCACCAGATGCCGGATGTCCTTGTAAGCGCCATCACTGGGAGGCCGGCAGGGTTTGTGGGGGTGCCATGGCGGCTGCGTTTGTCAACTTCCCAGTTGCCCACAGTGGCTTAGGAGCCCCTTAGAAGAAGCTTGTGGCTCCTTGTGAGATGAGGAGGTGCAGGGGCCGAAGGAGGAGTGGCCCCTGGGGGCCCTTTCCCGCACAGTGGAAGCCTTGTTGGATACAAGGCAGGCAGCAGATAAATGTCAAAGTAAATAGACGGACCCTCTGCCGGTCCCTCGCGGGTGAGTGTGGCTGGGCTTTCACCATGTGCCAATCCTGCTTGGCCCCACTTCGCCAGCTGCTTTGCCAAAAGGAGACCCACCTCGCCGCATTCCGGCCTGTTCCTGCCCCCTTGCCTTCAGGGGACGGGCAGGGGCTCCCTGCGGCCCCTCCGCCGGCTCTATTTTGCCCAGACCCAGAGAGACCCTCCCTCAGAAACCGGCCACCAATGGGCTGGGAGGAGGCCGGGTCCCCACGAGCAGCCCTTGCTCTCCTCAGTAGACTTGGGGGGTTCAGCGGCCCGCCAGAGGGGTTCGGGGTGAGCGGACATTTCTGGGGTGCAGCTGAGGGCTTTCGGTTGAGGCAGCGACAGGCGGAAGGGGGGGGTCCTTTGTGCGGAGCAGGATAAATTGCTTCTTCGCTGTGTAAAAGGTGACCTGGGAGCGGCCGAGAAGAGCAACATTTTCCCCCAAAGGTGCGCCTGGCTGGGAGTCCGGCGGTGGGTCCACCGGGGGGGGGGTGTAAGGTGATCCGCCTCCCCTGACGGGAAGGTAAGCGCGGCTGAAGTGGGCAGGTGTGTTTTGGGCAAAGAGTTGGATTTCAGAACAAACGGACGCCCTTGAAAGACTTTGGCGCTTTTCCTCTGGAGGGAGCGACCTCTTCCGAGGCTGGGGAGGAACGAGACCCTCTTGGTCTGGAGGGGGTGGGGAGCAACGCCGAGGAAAAATCCCCAGGAAATCAGAAGGTGCAACACGCTCTGTTTGTTTGGGCATTTCTCGCCCGCTTTAAATAATGCGGGATATTCCTGAATTATCATCCTGATTCACAGCTGAGCATTTATTTTCCGGTGAGGCAAAGATTGGCAGCTGTTCTGCGGGCGGGCGGGCGGGGGGGGGTTAGACTCCAGCGTTACTTCTCGGGTCCAATGGTTGCAGCCTGTTGTATGTTGCACATACACAACGCACTGGGGGGGGGGGAGGAATCAAGCTTTCTGGGGCTCAATTTTTCTCCAGTTCCTCCTGACAATTTAGTCGCCTTGAGGCTCAGTTTTACTCCTCATTATTTCCTCTCCGAAATTGGTTGGAAACCAGACCACAAATGTTCCTTCCGATTTCAGCCACTCGGTTGCGGGGAGCAGACTTTGGGGGGAGGGGTCACCAAAAAGCGGTTTGGGAGGTCGACACGATCCTCAGCCTCTGAATTGCTTCTTTTTGATCTCAAAGACCCCCCCCCCCCGGTGTGTCTGTGGGTGTTTGTGTGCAGGTAGACTCAAAATATTCTGGAACGCAACAAAGGCAATATTTGTTTTTTATAAGAATAGATTTTGCGGGCCTTCGTACTTGTTTTATTGCTATATGTACAAAATCTATATACTTTTTTTCTTTAATGAAAGGAATTTGCAACACGGATAACAATGAATGAATTTGCATGTTCAAAGATAAACTGTGCCCAGGACAAGGGTCCCAATCCAGGGAATGTCGCTGTCCTTGAGAGGGAGGGAGAGAGAGAGAGAGAGAGAGGGACAGAGAATTGGTGGGGGAGGGGGGGGGGGGGGGAGAAAGAAACGTTGCCTCTGGAGAGGAGTGAGCAGCGCTGTGGCGCAAGGCTGAGTTTCTGGGGCAGGGAAGGGTCCCTGGATGGACCAAGGAATATGGCGAGATACAGCAGAGGCCTTTTTAATTTGGGGTTGTACTTTCTAATTAATCAGAGGGGGGGGGACATGATCAGGCTGGTTTGGAAACCTTTTAAACTTAAGGATATTTTGTACCAGAAATTTTCCTCCTTCCCTGCCTGCGTCAGGGAGTAAACTTCTTCCATTCCCGAAGGAAAATGAGAGCCGCAGAGCCTTCTCTGACACCCCCCCCCCCGCAGGTTTCTCTTCGGTCCTCCCAGACAGGCCCGGAACTCTGCAGCAGCCCGGAACACCCGGCGCACCTTTGTTGCTGACCATTAAGGAAAGTAAAATGTGAAAACAGGAACTGGCAATTCCGTAGAGTTTTGTTTTTTTTTAAGGTAATTTAATGGGTACTTAGGAACAGAGCATAACCCTGTAAAAAGAGAGGTCATTTACGGTAAAAACTGATAGAAAAGAAGTTTTTGACCCATGCCAGGAAAAAAATATTTCTTAATTTTTACCCTTTTTTTTTTTTTGCAAAAAGCGCAATTCTTCCCAATTTGTCTTTTAGCACTCTGCCAAGGGTGATTTGGACGTGTCTGGCTTCTCGGTAGACTGCGCTGAGCTGGGGAGGGAAGTTGCTTTCTCCCTCTATCACAGACTACAACTCCCAGCATTCCCCCCCCCAGCTCCAGCAGCAAGGATTCTTCCAGCACTGCTGCCCAGGCACTGGTTGACTCCCTGTGGTTTGTGCAATAATTTTTGTAGCTAAGTAGGAGCACCCCTTGTTCTATTGGCCTCTTGTCCTTCCTCCCAAAACAGCTCAGAGGAGTGAAGTAATCCTACTGTGGATTAAATAACAGATGGAATAAAACTATGTACAGATAGTCCTCAATTTACAACAGTTCATTTAGTGACCATTCTAAGTTACAGTGGCACTGAAAAAAAGTTACTTATGACCTTTTTTTCATGCTTATGCCTGTTGCAGCATCCCCCTGATCACGTGATCAAAATTTGGACGGCTGGCAACTGACTCGTATTTATGACGGTTGCAGAGTCCCAGCATCATCTGATCCCCTTTTGCGATCTTCTGACAAGCAGATTCAATGGGGATGTTTGATTCACTTAACAACTTAACAACGGCAGTGATTCATTTAACAACTGTGGCAAGAAAAGTCATAAAATGGGGCAAAATTCACTGAACAACTATCTCATTTAGAAATGTTGACCTCAATTTTGGTCACAAGTCAAGGACTACCTATATTATGTGCCATTGTCACAACTGACTCCTAGCAACCCCCTCCCTCCCCCCCAGGACGATCTGTCCTGAGGCTAATCCTGAGGCCTCGCAAGGGTCTCCCTCCCCCCCCCATCGCCGGAACTGATACGGTGTTCCATATTTTTATTCGTGATATTTTAGTCCTTATTGTTATTTCAATTCCAAAATAGGCCTCCAGTAAGGAATGCCTGCTGGGAGGAGAATTATCAGTGAGTCAGGCTGGGTGATGAGTGATGGGTGTTGGGCTATGAGCAAGATCACCCACGGGAGTGTGTGCCAAAGCATCTAGAGATGCTGCAATTGTGTGGCCAAAATTCTGCCTCCTTTTCACGTGTGTTGACTGTGTGGGCACCACCAGCACCTTGCTTCCTGGATCCCTCTGAGAGGATGCCTGGGAAATGAACTTGGGGTTTGAAAGGCAGACTGTCCTGCAGAATCCCTTGTCTTTTAAAAATAGTGCGATGCTTCATAGTGCACACCAGTGTTTTCTTGGGGCCCGTCAGCCGCCTCTTGACTGCAGCCCCTCTGAGAACCTGCCTCTTCTGAAGCCCCCTGCAAGAGGGGCAGTCACTGTTCTCACGGCCAGAGTGCCTAAAGGAAGAGTCCGGTGTAAGAAAGAAACCTTCAGTTTGATTCTCACGAGGCTTCATTGACTTATGCCCCCATTCTGGCACTTGGGTGGGGAGACCCCCGTCTTTCTTCCGCATCTTCTCTGTGCTAAAGGCCTTGATCACTTCCATGCGCCTCACGCCTGCGGCAAGGGGAGGCCCCGGCCGGCTGTTCTGGACTTGCTGATGTGAGAACTGAAGCCCGGCGTGCCGGCAAGAGGCAGCTCTGGGTGGGTTTGGCCACCTGAGGGCACCAAAGACACTTCCACGTGTGGCTGGCACAGGCCTGCGGGAAGGATGTTTGACCGGCCAGGCAGGGCAAGATTTTCCTCAGGGACAGAGTCGTATTAGAGTGGTGGGGATTTTGGAAAGACCCCCCCCAGGGGTCCTCTGCATGCTCCGGAGCACCTCTGCAGGAGGAACCATGCAGCTGCCACATAAATCAGGTGTGTTCCTGAGCATGACAGGCTGGCTGTGAGTTCTGCAGCAGCTCTCATATCTTTAGGAGTTGGGCAGAAGAGAGAACTAGGGCTGTGTGTGTGTGTGTGTGTGAGTGTGTGAGAGAGAGAGCCAGCAGAGCTTTCTAGAACAATTGGAGCCAGCAGGAGCATCTGTGTGGGGCTCTTGATTACTTCTCCACGGCTAACAAACTTTGCAAGAACTTTATGAGTCGGGGACCAAAATGGCTCCTTGGGGCAGATTCATGCAAGACTCCCCGGAGGGATTTCAAAAGAGCAGCCAGGAAGCCCCATGGCTGGAAAGAGGACCCTGAGGGTCTCCCCAGCCATTCCAGGAGGGATGCCTAGGAGAGACCAGTCGAGGAAGAAGGACAGAATGAGGCAGAATTGCGATGGACGTCAACCAAGCTCCAGCCCTACAAAACACGTTTCTTTCCCCGGTTCCCTCTTTGCTTGATGTCTGTTTACATTTGGATTCTCAGGTATTGTATCTTCCTCCCGTGTTCCTTAAGTGGTAAAATTCTCCTCGGGGTCCTCTGATGCAGCTGCTGAGGCACACCAGTCAAATCTGGGGGGGGGGGGTTCTGATCTGTGCCAGAGGTGTTATCTTAGTCCCAGATCCAAAAAATTTCAAAACCACACAAGTCAGCTGGTTTCTCGGGACTCCTTCATGTCTTTCCTGGCGGGCAGTTTCTCAAACTGGCCAAAATTGTACCAGATTCTGGACAACATTTAGATAAAATTCACCGGGTCTTTGTTACCATTGTCTTCCTTCATGTGACCTGCAGGTATGTTTTCCTATTGAAATGTCTCCGTTATTCATGGGGCTTTTTCTTCTAATGCCAAGTCAATGTAATTTCCACCCCCTGAGTAGGGCTGGCAGGCTAAAGTCTTGTGTGGCTTCTCCACAGGCATCTCCATCCTTGAGGAACAATTCTTGGTCTCTCCTGAACTTTGCCAGTCTCCGCAACTTCCTCTGTGATACATAAATGACAGCGGATGCCCTTGTGTGTTTGCATTTATACTTTGACCCACAGCAAATAAACAGAGTGAATTGTGGCTGTTCTTAGCAGCGTCCTGATAGGCCCCCTTTTCTTTGACTTCTCTGCTGAGTCCCAAACCTGAATGAATCCATCCTGATGTTAGAGGCTATGAAATGTGCAGATCCACAAAATTTGTTGTGTTATGTATGTGCATGTATATATATGTGTGTGTGTGTGTGCACAAACACACATATACATATATTCTGGACTTATATAAATGGCAACATAAATTCTCTTCTACTGATAGTTGTGACTTGTGGTTTATGGGGGCCCTGGGTCTCCTCCCCAGGCTTTGGGCATGCAGCCCCTTCCCCTCCTGGCAGCCAGACCCTCCTTTAAGGCATTTCTCCCTCTGAACCGGAGGCTCGTGGTAGCCCTGAACGCTGCTCCAGGGCTGCTCTTCTCCCAACCTGGCCCTGGCAGCACCCTGCCCCCGCTCTCCCCAGGTGGGGGGACGGCCCCCTTGTCGCAGAAGCAGTGGGGCTGGGAGCACTTTCGCTCTGGGTACTGTTGGTCCATTTGGTTGGTTTTAGCTGGGTTTTTAGGTGCCTCTTTTCAAGGTATAACTTTGATCCTCTTGGACAGGGAGGTGAAAGTTTAATATGCTTCCATAAATGACTAAGCACCGGATCCCTGAGGGCGCCTGCAAGGCTTTGCGCAAATCAGAAAATGCTTCCCCAGGTGTGGAAATGATCCACTCTGGTTTCCAAGGGAGCCCTAACTTTTTTCACTTCCTTCTCTACTTTCTGCCTCGTCCAGGTGAAGGTCTGGTTTCAAAACAGAAGGACCAAATACAAAAGGCAGAAACTGGAAGAAGAAGGTCCCGAATCAGATCAAAAGAAAAAGGGATCCCACCACATCAACCGATGGCGGATCGCCACAAAGCAGTCCAATGCGGAGGACATTGATGTCACGTCCAACGACTAGCGAGAGACGGGAGGAGGCGGCCACTGGCAAGCAGGGCCCGGAAAGGACCGTAGGGGGAAGCGAGGACCCAGCGGAGACCCAGCTGCCCTCCACCAGGGGTGTCCCCTTCGCGGGGAATCTGGGGAGAACCTAAGGACACTCTAGGAAATCACTTCTCTCCTGGGATCCTGCCTGCTGCCCAGCTGCCACCGGGCAGCCTGTGGAGCCGTGGGACGTGCCCAGCCCAGCCGGTGTGGAGGGCAGGGCCGCCAGGGAGGAAGGGAGGCCCTTTGCCAGCTGCGTGAACAAATGCATTCATCCGCTGAGCCCTCCGCCACACTCCGTCCCCTCGCCTTTGTTGCACTTTGGTGGGATAATTTTTTAATCAACAAAAAAGAATGCATTTTTACTTTAATTTATTATTTTGTGTCTCTGCATTTGCTGGGGCTGTGTACATACTCTGATGTCATAGATAGCAAGCAGCTGTTGTGTGTGTTGCTGTGCCGTGAATAAAAATAACCTGGGTTGGAAGTGCAAGGCCTGTTTGCAGCCGGCTCCCCTGCAGAGGGGCCCCTTGGCTGGACCTGGTGCCCCTCCCCCTGGCATTTGGCACCCTTCCTGACCCCCACCCAAAGCTTTAGACATGGAGGGCAGGGAAAACTGCTGGATTCAGATATGGGGTGCCCTTCTGGGGCATGTGGGGGCAGCTTTCTTTTTGATTCAAAGGGGGTTGGCTCGTGTCTCTTTCTCTTCCATGTCCAGGAGCCCCCCCCCCGCCAGGTTCTGCAGGAAGAGGCATGCTGGGGGCCACGGTGGTGGAAGGGACAAGCCAAACCCCTGGCAGCTGCCTTGTTCCCCAACTCCTGGTGTGCACACCACACCCCAAAGTTTGGGTCACCAGAAATGCTTTAGCAGGAGCTGCCCCCCTTCCGACGGCATCCATGGGTTGGGACTAGCGGGGTGCAGAGCCTCCCCTCTCAACAACCGGGTGACCTTTGTCCCTTCAGGGAAGCCCCCCACCCACCCAGGACCTGCTCCTTGAAGGCAGCTGGGGGGAGCAGCACCACGTGAGGCCCCTGAACGGGGCGGCTTCTTGCTGGGTGGGCAGGGACTTCTGCAGTGGAGACCCGGCTCGCCTGGTCAAGGCGATGGGTCGGTCCAGGAGCCCCACGCCGGCGGCCCCGCCAAGAGCCGCTGCTCCGCCCTGTCCAGCCTCACCCCGCAGGGGACCCGGGGAAGGACGAAACAGCCCTCCGCCCCGCTCCCCCCCGCCCTGCCGGCTCTACCAAGGGAGGAAGCGCCGGGACTTCGGCGGGAGCAGCGCGGACCTCTCTGCAGGCGCTCGGCCGCCCCGTCGGCAGCTTTCGGACGCTCGGCTGCCGCCTGCCCTGGAGATGCAGCCGGGAGGGGCGCCCGCCAAGGCTTCTTTGCCGGGACGGCTGAGCCCAACGCGTGTGGGAAAAGGGGTGCGACGCCGAAGGCCGAAGGGGGGGCTCCAGGGATAGATCCCTGGCTCCCCCCTCCAGGAGACCCCCACCCCGGGTTAAAACGAAGGAGGAGGTTTTCCTGCCAGCCCCGAGATGGATCTGTGAGAGTAGGACAAGGGTCGAAGAGGGTTACCCCTTGTGAGGCAGAGTCAACCCCCAGATGTGGAAACCGGAGACACGCAGGTGAAGCGCTTCCTCCCTCTCCCTTCCCTCGAGTTCATGAGAACTAGGAGCGTCTCGCCCGCCCGAGAGGCTTTCTCAAATTCCATTTCTGTCCCCAGACTCAGTTTAATATATATATATATATATATATATATATATATATATATATATATATATATATATTTGGCTTGATTGGCTCAAGATTATTCCTTTGCTCATGAGAGGGAGTTGAACTTCCCCCCTTTACACTTCTTGTAAAGTTGGTCATTCTCTGGGGGGGGCGAGGGGGAGAAGGTCTGGCCATAAATGGAGGTGCCTCCGGGGTCCCAGGTGACATCTGGGCCTGGGCCTGTTGTCCCTGGGGAAGAGGGGGGCGAGGTGAGGGCTGCTACCTCACCTGGGGGCTGGCTGTGTCTTAGCTGGCTTCATCTGAGGTGCGGGGCTGAGAGATGGGTGAGGGTCTTGTTGCTGGAGGTCTGAAGGGGGGCTCAGATATGGCCTCTGTCCAAAGGGTTGGCCTGGGATTCAAGGTGCCAGGCAACTATCATCCATGGTCCAAACTTTCTCTTTTGGGGCAACAGCTACAAAGCATCTGGAAGAATTAGAGCTGGGCTGTTTGCATTCAGGACCTGGGATGGGACCATGCTGGCCACTCTCATCAATTATAGACTAGCCAGAGTTGGAAGGGACCTTGGAAGTCTTAATCCAAGCCCCTGCTTAAGCGGGAGACCCTATCCCATTCCAAACAAACGGCTGTCCAGTCTTTTCTTGAAAACCTGCATTGAAGGAGCATCCACAACTTCTGGAGGCAAGTCGTTCCACTGGTTAATTGTTCTCGCTGTCAGGAAGTTTCTCAAGCTTGCTTCTCTCCTTGATTAGTTCCCATCTGCTGCTTCCTGTCCTGCCTTCAGGTGCTTTGGAGAAGAGGTTGACCCCTTTTACCTTTACCTGAATCAGGACTTGTGTAAGGGACTGTGACCGTACCTGTCCAGGTGGTTCTCCTAATGGCTGAGAATACCCTACTTCTGGACCACCTGTGAGGGTTAGAACTGGAGCCGCCGTTCTGTGGTGGTGCAAATTCCTCCTGTTTACTTCCAAAGGTTGGGACACCTGAACATGCACTGCTGGACGGCTTTAACTTTTCCTCCGCCTTATTTAACATCTATAGGAAACCACTAGGAGTTACACACAGTAACATCAAGTAGATGTTACCTAGCTGTACATCTCTGTCCCCAATTTAATGGAAGCTGTAAGCATTCAGGTGGAAAAGATGGAGACTAATAGAGAAGGCAGGCAATTCTGGAAGAGAACGTGAGCTCCGCTTATTCTGCTCTCCCGGAAGGAGTGGGTCCGGAGCAGTGTGTTAAACCAGGTAGGATCTGGCAGCTACCCAAGGCACACAGGAGCCCCACTTCCTGCCAGGGACAGCAGGAGGGGACTCCAAAGTGGGCACCCCTTCCTGAATTCAGCCCTCAGTGGAAGAAGCCATCTCCGCAGTTTAAGGTGAGCCTGCTGGCTGCTGCCGTTCAGGAGGCCTGCAAAGACGCGACTGTTTTGCAAGATTTGGGGATCGAAGAATCGAAGATGGAGGCATCCCGCACCTTGCATATTGGTTTGCTGTTATTATTGCACTGAAATTGTGTGCAGAAAAGGAATTTCTGCATTCCTTGTTTTTACTGTAAGGTTGATTGGCTATGCAATGCATTTGTTGTCAGCTGCTTACATTTGCTTGATAGAAGCAGCAGAAAAGCCCTTTAAGTCAGAGGTCCCCAACCTTTTGGGCACCACGGACCGGTTCCGCGGAGAGAGGTTTTTCCACGGACCGGAGAGTGCGTGGTTTTGTGTGCTGCCTGCATCCCACAGATGGGGCTTTGCTTGTTTGTGCAGACCGGTTGCTGGCATGCCGCGGCCCGGTACCGGTCCACGGACCGGGGGTGGGGGACCCCTGCTTTAACTCACTTCATAAATAAATCCTGACCTGGCTACTTCAGCAAAATCTTCCAGTGTGACCACAGGTTGGCGTTTAGAACGGCTCAAACTTTTCCCTCAAATGGGCGCCAGGTTAGAGAAGGGGGCAAATCAAGTTCTCGGCTGGGTGTTGCTCCTCCTGCGGGACCGGAGTGGCCTTGGGGCGTGGCTGGATCACCACCTGGCAGAGAAGACAGAGGGCCACCAGCACTGAGGTCAGTTGACCTTGGAGGCCAAAGGCGGGGAGAAGCAGGAAGAAGACCCTGAAGAACGTTGCCACCAGGAGGACCTTCTCAGAAGGACCTTCTCAGGAAGACTAGCCTCCCTGCTGGCTTTTTTCGCATGTTCTCAGCCAAGGCGATTGCAGGGGTCCCTCTGCCCCCCCCCGTCAGCACAGCGGGGGCCTTCTGCCCTGCTGGCGAGCTTCCCAGGACGGACAGGACTAGATCAGGGGCACCTTGGGCTGATGAAGGAGAGGTCTGAGGTGCTCTCTGAGCTGGGTGGTTTTCTTGCAGACGGTTCATGACCCAACTAGGTAACATCATCAATGCTAGGAGGGGGGTTTGTGGAGGAGGAGGAGGAGGACAGCTATGGGGTCCTTGCTGCTCTCTGAGCTTGGCTGTTTTTTGCAGATGTTTCATGACCCAGCCTACAAATATTCCACGTTCCCCTTTATTGGCAGGGGAGGCCTTCCCCTCGAGATAGCGAGGTGGGCAGCGTCTATACGTTTAATAAAGAAATAAATAAAACAGAATAGAGGTATCCTATAAAGTACCAAGGCAGAGAGGAGCAGTTTTAGGTGTGCTTTTATTCTAGAGTTTAGAAGTGTTACATAAAGTGTTATGATCAATAAATCTACCGAGGAAGTTACAAAAGGCGCTCTGAGCACTTCACAATTGGCTCACCCGGACGGAGGTACCTGTGCTCGGAAAGTGAGGTCGTTGGAAGACAAAGGATGGCTGGCGACCGCCCCCGACCGACGGTTTTGTGGCTCAAGAGAGCCGTAAGGTGCGTTGAGATCAGTGCGGAGGCCGGGAGGCGCAGGGCGGACGCGGCTGCTGAGGCCGGTTGTGTTTCCCTGCCGAGGACAGCCGAGCCGTCGGCCGGTGCCCAGCCGGGACAGAGCCTGCTGCCCACCCGGTGGGCTTTCACAGTGCAGACCTCCTCCTTCAAGGGCTGAGCAACTGCCCGGCTGCTTAAAAGCACAGTCCCCCCCCCCCAACAGTAAATGCATTTGTGCGACCCCACAGAAATTAGGCTAATGATTTCACTGGGGTTAGAGTTGCAAGACACGAAAATAACACTAATTACATTTTAATTCCTGTATTCCAGTTCTTAGACTCTGCACAAGCAGAACTGCCTTGCAGCCCCTGTCCAGGCTAAGAGGCAACGCAGCCTTAAGTACGTTTTGACCCCTCCCTCCCCACCCCCCCAGCGCACAGGACTCCCTGGAGATCGAGACCCACGGAGGATCCCTGACTTAAGCCGGTTAAGACGAGACCACACCTCCCACAGAAGTCAGGAGGGAGGCGCGTATGATCTACCCAGGTGGGAGATGCAGGGCGTGGATCGTGGCTGCGTGGCGTGGCAAGTCAGTGGCAAAGCAGCCCTTCCTTAGCTGCAGGTTCTGCCAGCAGAAGAGCTGGCCCCACAACTCCTGCATTGGGGTTCCCTCCAGCTGCTCTCTGGGCCCAGCCTCTTTGCCAGGGGACTGGCTGGCTGTGGAACATGGGCCACACAGGTCCCATTGGCCAGGAGGCCGAGGCCAGGTGCTGAAGCTCTGAGGGAGGGGGACACGGGGAGGACCCCCTCCCCTCCCAAGGAAGGCCGGGAGTGGGGTGCACATCCCCTGGCCTCACGTGGCTCCGTTTAAAGGGCCGCCTCCCCCCGGCCCCACTTCTCCCCGCAGAGCCAAAAGCCGGTTCCTGCAAGCGGGGTCTTGGAGGCCCGCGACCCTCGCCGGCTCCACCCTCATCTGCCGCGGGTGGGGGCGTCCTTGGCTCCCTCTTTCCGCTTCATCGCAGCCCTCATTATTCCTTAATTAACATACCCAACAAATCAATTAACTACTCCCTTCCTAATTAAAAGCTACAAGAGACGATCATCTCATTATTATTAGCTGCTGAGCTGAGCATCAGCCCGCCCGCCTCTCCGCCGCCCCCCAATTACGGGAAGCCAGGAACGCGAAGGGCGCCGCGGCTCCTTTTGGCCTCTCGGAGCGGCGGCGGAATTTACGAGCCCGAGGGCGGCGCTTGGGCCCCGCGCCCGGCTCTTCTCGGGGACGGCGCGGGACAGGAGCCCCCCCAGCCGTGGGGCATCGGCCGAGCAGCGCCCAGACCCAACCAGGCGCTCTCCGGGGCTCTTCCCGGGAAGGGGGGGGCTTCGAAGCGGGAGACGGTTCAGGTGGGCTGCGCTAAAAACATCCCTGGAATCCTTGGGGGGGGGAGGGAGGGGTGTTAAAACAATCCGCTCGGATCAAGGTGAAGCCCCTCCCGCTGGGAGAGCGAAAGCCCCCGACGGGCTTGGATTTCACGACCAAAACAGGTCCCTGGGCGGAGGGTGGGAGGCTGCGCGCGCGCGCACACACACACACCCGGCCCCGGGCAACGGAGAGAGGCATTTCCTGCCGCAGCCCCAGCTGGGAGATGGAGCTGCTGAGTTTGAGCGGGGGGGGGGGGGTCTCGGAGCAGCTGCCCTTTGGGGCACCTTCCCCACTGACAAGTCTGATTAGGCGAGGACCAGCAGGGCTCCCCATAACTCTGAAGAGCCCTGGCTGAGCCCCACCGCCCCAAATACCTGGGAGAGACAAAACCCCAATGCACCCAGCCCCAGACTTTGGGGACTAACCAGGCAGGGGTCCAAAGAGGGGCTGGGGAGGGCTGGGAGGCTAGCCGGACAGTGCCAGGCCTATTGGCCCTGCCACACACACACAAGCATCTCAGCCCCCTCAAGGCACAAGGGCTGCGTTCACATGTTTGGGGTTGGCACAACACACTGACCTGAAACTGAATCTCATAATACCTGAGTTTCCACACCACCCAAAACAAGAGCAAGGACAAGGAAGGGGGATTAAGACTAATGAAGGCTGCAGAAACTCACTCAGCTGCTGACTCTGCCGAGGATCTGATTAAGGATGCTGTGTGAGCTGAAGTGGCACTTCCTGTGGCACTCTGTTGTGAAAGCCTTTCTTTCTTTCTTTCTTTCTTTCTTTCTTTCTTTCTTTCTTTCTTTCTTTCTTTCTTTCTTTCTTTCTTTCTTTCTTTTTCTTTCTTTCTTCTTTCTTTCTTTTTCTTTCTTTCTTTCTTTCTCTCTCTCTCTTTCTTTCTTTCTTTCCTAATCAACTAACCAACAGTCTTTGGCACTTGGCCTCACACACCAAAGCTCAGCCCCCCCCAGGAAGGGGTCAATCAGAGAAAGCCCCTCCACGAAGGGCTCCCTGGGCTGCAATCAGTCCTGCCTGTTTAGCACCTACAGCAGCCAGGATGCGCAGTGGGGGGGGGAGGGGGGCAGACCCTGGAGCCCTTCAGGGGCAGCCAGAACAAGAATTTCCACTCTTCAGGGGTGGGGTGAAGAGGCCGCCTATTTTCAGTGGGGTAGAACCAGCCTCTTTCAGCCCCCCAACCTCTAAGGCTCTAGGGCTGTGATTGCTGCTGCCCCACATTCTGGCCCCAGGTGTGGCTGCCTCCCCAGCCTCTTCTGTCCCCACCCCAAGACCCTCCCAGTGGGGGGGGAGGCAGTGGGAAGGGAAGAGCTCTACCCTGGCCTCAGTCCCACGGCTGGCCCCATAAAGAGGTCTCTGCTCTCGGTTGGAAGGGCCCGTGGAAAGGGCCACTGCAGGGGGAGGGTCTCTCTCTCTCTACCGTGGGAGTCCGCAAGCCCTCCCAGTACAGAAAGCTGCGGAAGGCGGCTGTGCACAGGGGGAAGGGGGTGGGGGCTGGCCCGGGACTGGAGGTTGTGGGGGAGGAGCCAAGCAGACCCCTCTGGGAAGGGCTTGGGACCAAAGTGACCCTCACAGCTCTGGCCAGATTCTGGGCAAGCCAACCCAGCCCAGAGTTGCAGCTGGGCCCTCCGGTCTGAAAGGGGGAGCGCCCCCCATGTTCTGCAGCTGCTCCAGCTGATCTCCCCCAAATTGTCTGGGACTGCAGCTCCCAGCATGGCCGTGGGGGCCTGGGGACTCTGAAAGCTGCATCCCCACACATCTGGTGTGGGGGGGGTGCCAGACTGGCCTGGAGCTCAGCAGAGCCAGAGGAAGCCAGACTTTCCACCAGCCCCCCACCCAGTTCCTGATTCTCCCCCCCCCCCCGTCTCTTTGTGCTGTTACTGTCGCTAATTGAGAACTTTAAATATTAATCTTTTCGACCAACGTGAGATACCGGGTCTCAGAAAGTGCTAATTTACACTCCGTTCTTGACAGAGGGAAGATGTTACAAGCCGCAGCTTTGCCGTCTTCTCCTTCCTATTGTATTCCGCCCCCTCCCCACCCACCCCCTCCTCCCTTCACGCCTCTCGGTGCTGCTGCCGCTGCGCCGTCTTGGGTGCCGCCGCCGAGAGCCGGGCTTGCTTCCACTTACAGCCCTTTGTTGTAGGTGACGGTCTGGCTGGCAGTGGCCTGGGCGATCTCTGGCTCCAAGCGGGCGGTCTGGATCTGCAGAGAAGAAGGCATGAAACGGGGTCAGAAGGGGAGCCAGCGGGCCCTGGGATGGGGGCCGGGAGAGCTGCCAGGGGCTGCAGAGAGGAGGAGAGGCCTGGCTCTGTGGATGGTGCCACCCCAGCCCATTTGAATCTCCTCTGCTCACACAGCCCAGCCCTGGCAGTTCTCCCATCACACCGTCCGTCCCCCCCTCAGCAGCCCAGGGACTCCATGCCAAGCTGCAGCTCTGGGCACCTTTCCCAGCAATACCTGGAGATACCAGGAAGGAACAGGTAGAAGGTGGAGGGTTACCAATAACCAGGTAGCTGATTGGCCCATCAGCCACAGCTCAGCCAGGGGTTGTCAGGAGTGGCCAGAGGGGGACGGGGGATGCCCAGAGTGGCATTCGATGAAGACGGAGCCTTTCCCAAACGAGGAAGCAGGGCTGAGGCCAGAATGCCTGAGCAAACGCAGCTATGCAGACACAGCAACTTGGGGTGCGCCCTGGGAGGGCCAAGGGCAACTAGAAGGTCCCCCCTCCAGCCACTTCCCCCACGTGGAAGGCAAAGGAGACGGTGGTGGTCAGGTCAGGCATGCCAAATGTGGACAGGCTCTCCATCCCTCTCTTCACCGGGGGCCCATTTCACCAGAGACGAGCAGAACTTCCCACCAGAGCATCCGGGTCACAGCCATGCCGGAAGAGAGGCTCCTTGGCAAGCGAGGCCTGCTGTGGGCAACCGACGGCAAGTCTCTTGGCTTGGCCTTAACCAGGAGTCTCCTAACGTGGCCACTTCAAGGTATGCGGACTTCAGCTCCCAGAATTCCCCAGCCAGCAATGCTGGGAGTTGTAGTCCACAAGTCTTAAAAGTGGCCACGTTTGGACCCTTCTGGCCTTGAAGTTCCCAGAGGAGCCTGAAGAAACGTCTGGAGCCTGAAGAGCAGCCCCTGCTCCAAGGAGAAGCTGGGCCTCACCTGAGCAGCCGAGGCCAAAGGGAGCTAAAGGCAAGGAGGCGTCTTTTGATGCAAGGTCTCCCCACTGCAGGCAAGTAACCTGAGAAGCGCCTTTGTCCTCCCTGTCAAAACCAGATTCCTCTTTCGAGCAGGTGTTCCTTAGGAGAAGGACGGGGGGCTTTAGAAGGCTCAGCGAAGCCTCTTTGGCCCACTGCTTGAAAGCTCAGGGGGTCTCCGTCATTCTAGGCCCTGGGCAGGTGGGGGGTTTTGTTACCTGCTGGGCATCTGCATCGTCACGGGACTCTTTGGGGCCTGGAGGGCTGAAAGGCAGCCAGCAGCCAGTCCCAGCCCCTCCTGCTGGGCCAGGTGCAGGGGGCTTCTGCTCTGCAGCGCCTTGGCTCTGGAGCCCCTTCCCCAGCAAGCCGGGGGCGAGGGGCAGGGGGTGTGCAGACACGCTACAGGAGCACAGCTACCAGTCATCCCCGTCCAGCATAAGCGGAGGCCGAGCAACCCACCCATTTATGCCACGGAAGGAAGGAGGGAAGCTACTCTAAGTAGCAAAAGCACTTAGGCTTATCTACCGCTCCATGGTGCTTAACGGCCTCTCTCGGAGCGGATATACATTTTAATTCACTTTTCCCCGCAAAGTTACACCAGTTGTACACCAGTGAGGTTAGTGGAGTCTATTGGTACACAAGCAGAGTTCTGCAGGAGCCCCCGTGGATTTTCACTGTGGGACAAACCCTGGGCTTGGAGGGCCAAAGCCTGCCCCACTGGTGGCCACACCCACCCGGTCTTGCCAGGGAAGAGGGATCGCCACGTTCGGCACCCCCCTCCCCCCCCCAATCTCGGCGGCTGCCTTTGGCTGACTGTCTCTTGGAGGGACAGGTGGGAAACAGAGAAAGTGGGAAGAATCATCTGGAAGAATCGCAACAGCACAGCTGCGATGCCGAGCCCAGAGGAAATGCAGGCACAAGCCAGCATTCAGAGATTGGAGGCTGAAAGCGAAGGAGGGCGGGGGGGGGGATAGGGAGTGGTGCTTCGACTGAGGGTGAGGCAAGCCCAGGATGCGGAGAGCGGTCCCTCCCTGCAGTCTACAAGCCACGATGGGGCCCCAAAGGATCTGCTGCCGTGTCCAGCCAGGGCTGCCCCCTCTGGGCTCCTTTCTTTGGGGATCCCGGGAGACGCAGGGGGGCCACCTCTTCTCCCAGAATGGAGGGCCCCATCACCCCCCTCCAAACAAGATTGGCCCTTTCACCCTTACAGACCCCACACCAGGCAGAAACTTGCCCTTCCTTCTCACATGCATGCATGTTCTTGGCACCACAACATCCCACACTGGACGCTCCTCACAAGCCACCTCAATGCTGCTCCTAAGCGAAGCAAGGCGGGTCCTGCCCCTCTGCTCCCCATGCCAAGGGGTGGGGGCGTTGCTTCCCTCGGCATGCCCTTCCCTCGCTTCAAAGGCCCCCCAGGCCTCCCCAAATGCCCACGCCTCCATCACATGCAGCTCACGTGCCCCATTTTAGTCGGCTCCAAGATCCCAGGTGGAGGATTTTTAAAGGACGAAATGGGTTTGCAAGACTTAAGGAAGCCGGATACCTCTTTTAATCCCCCCCAGACCCTTTTGGTTTTTCTACGACTCTGAAGACAGGGCGGCCCCCACAGGGTTGAGGGAACCCATCTCTGGGGGGGGGGGTTCCGAGTGGTGCCCTCCCCTGCCAATCAGTTCCGTTGGCTTTGGATAGGGGTTGCTTTTATGATTCTTGCAAGATGGTTTGATTTGTGAGTTGAATGACCATGTAAGTAGAAGAAGTAAATAAAATAAATACTGCCCCCCCCCCAGTACTGAAACCTTGTTTTGGTCCCACAGGCTCTGGAGCCGCCAAAGGGGTGCAGGGCCTGAAGACCACCCTCTCTGCACCCTGGAAGGGGCAGGAGGACCCTGGTCTCTCCTTCAGAGGCTCACCCGTGCAAACCAGGACACTCGGTGTGCTCCTTCAAAATTATTATTTCATAACTTTAAAATGGTACCGATGCGTGGTAGTGCCAAGGCTGACACAACAATGCTAGGAACCTACATGGAAAACCTAAAAGCTTTTGAAAATGTTTAACCTAGTTAGACAAATTAGCAAAAATTTGTGCAAAACAATTTAGGTATTTAAAATATTCAATGTTTTTAAAAACTGGAAAAACTGTTCTTAGCTTTCAGCTGCAGAAACCCAACAAAATATAACATCCAAGAAATCTTAACATGAGGTGCAACATAACCCTTCACCAAAGCTGTTAAACAGTTCCTGGTGCATCCTGGGAAATAGCACTTCATTTATTCAAATGCACATATGTCAGGTTTTTGCACCATATGTCATTCCAAGCTATTTACAGTAATAATTAAATCTTAATCAACGTTTAACCTCTGTAAAATGTTTGAAGGGATCTAATCACCCTTCAGTCTGCACTAATGAAGGAGAAATATATAAACATAAAAAGAAAATGATATACACCAGAAAGAAGAAGTAATTGCAAAATTGTATTTCTTTTAAATATCATCAGCAAGTTATGTAAAGGAAGCCGAGGGGTATTTTAAGTGAAGACATCTTGCGTGTCAGAGGTGTGAGTAGCTAATTTTGTACTGCTATCCATAGCAGATGTAGCATATTTTCTCTTACAGCCATTATTAGCAACTTCACCATTCCTTTTCTTATTTAAACACAAAGCAGAACGCGGAAAGGGGGACACGGGGTGCTCCTGCGAGGGAGGGGGGGGAACCGACTGCCCGGCTGACGTGGAGGAGATCCACCGTGCCAGCTGCTGGAAGGGGTGGGCCCGCCAAGCCCAGCTTCCTCCTGGCAAAGCCATGGAGGCCACCTCCAGCCTGGCACCACCTTGCCCTGCTCCCTTCCAAGGGGCCGGCCAGGCTGACACCAGGCAGCAGCTGCGCCTGGCACCGATGGACGTTGGCTCGTACCACGGACAGGCAGAGAGAGGTCTGCCTGCAGCCTGTGCCCGCAGGGCCGCCCACCACTCCCTGGGTCGCTGATGCCCCTGGCGAGGGGGTCTTCACGTGAGGAAGATGGGCAGGTCCTGCACTGCGAAAGTGGGCAGAAGAGACTTCGGCTTCCTTTGATGACCCCTGTGCCAGCCGGTCATTTCCAGGGCTGCCTCTCTCTGTGTAGGATGCTCTCCAGATCTTCCTCCTTCTCCCATCTGTGAATCCCTTCCAGTTTCGCTACATCCTTCCTAAAAGGGGGCGCTCCACGTTGAACCCCACAGCCCTGGAGGCGGGGTTTAACGGAAGCAGAACAATATAGGAGCCCAATGCGAAGTTACCTTGCCTATTCTTGCCACAAAAGAATATAATATAATATAAGAATATAATCAGCTCAGTGTTTCACTTCTGCTTCATAAGTTGAAAACCTTTGCACAACAGGTAGCCCCTAATTTGAAGCCTGATGCTTTGATCTCTCGAATTTTTCTGAATTCTGAATTTTGTTTCTTTTTAAGTTGGTTCAATCTGAACCAATTCGTCTGAACGGGAGAAGCGTGCTTCCCACTCCTCATTGATGTCATAATAAAAGTATTACACAGGGCCCAGAACCAAATCCTTAGCTTTTCCACCCAATACTTACTCATACGATAAGGATTGACTGAAAAGCATGATTTGGGAACAATTTTTGGACCAGCCGACTAACCACTTTTAGATCATGCCATCCATCTGGCATTGCCATGAGGGATTGTGTGAACTGCTCGGTTGGAACCAGACATATTATTACGGCCACAGCGTTTCCACAATTGATTAAGATCCTATTCAATCAAACAATAAGATGAGGGTGTCCTGGCAAGACTGGTTTCCATTTTGGAAAGAAGTACTACATAGATACAATTCCTATTTATTTTAAAAACCTGAAAAAGAGGGATATCAATTTAAGTGGGCCTCTGGATTGCCTAAACAATAAATTGCATAATTAATGCAATCTTAATTATGGTGCATTTGAACCTGAAGATATAACAGTAAGTACGGTGGTGCTTAAGAATTTGTGAATTTGTGTTTTCAATATTTCTGCATAAATATGATCTAAAACCTGATCACTTCTCCATACAAGTCCTCAGATTGGATAAAGAGTACCCAATTAAAAAAAATGATTCAAAAATATTGTTCATTGATTTATATTTTTGACTCCTGAGTTTAATTAAGCTATTTTTATCTAGTTTGAGGACTAATGTGGAAAACAGTTAACGTTTTAGATCGTATTTATGCAGAAATATTGAAAATTCCTAAAGGTTCACAAACTCTTAAGTACACTCTAAATGGGTATTTAATGCAAAAGGGAAAAATGTGGTTCCCGACAAATCTACACTAATTTCCGGAAAGTACCACATTGTTTTTAAGGGAATTATAGAGCAACTGCACCCCGCTCTGCTTAACAAGCTTTCCAGGTGCTGCCTGCCCGCCTGGCTGCAGTTCCTCAAACCCTCTGCTGAAGGAGAGGGTCTTCAACGCCTCCAGCAGCCAATTCCTGCAGCACCCTGGAGGTTGAAACTCATGGAAAGCGAATAGGGATGCCCCAGCCATACTTCCTATCGGTCTTGGGTTTGAATCCTGCCCTTCTTTCTGCTTTTTCTGGCTGCCTGGTGGAACAGAAAGTCGACAAACACTGAGCAGTGCAGTCTTTTCTCTGATCCCTGGAAGAATTTTTCGGTCTGTATTTCTGAAAGAGGTCTTGAAGATCATCTAGACCAGAGGTCCCCAACCTTTTGGGCACCAGGGACCGGTTCCGTGGAGAGAGGTTTTTCTGCGGACCGGAGGGGGGCATGGTTTTGTGTACTGCCTGCATTCCACAGATGGGGCTTTGCTCGTTTGTGCGGACCGTTTGTTGGCATGCCGCGGCCCGGTACCAGTCCAGGGACCGGGGGTTGGGGACCCCTGATCTAGACTGAGGAAAAAGGCCCGTGTTTCAGGTCCTCTGCTGAAGGAGAGCCCCACCTGCAGCTCAGCGGCTCTCACTGTTCGTTTGTTGATGTCTCAGCAAAACGGTAATTTAAACTGTTCCTTGTCTAACTTCCTGGAGCAGCTGTGGACAGTCCAGCCTCGTCTTCTACGGGGCAGCCCTGGGGTCCCTGCCCCGGCTGGGAATACCTCAGCCAAACAGACAGAACATTTCTGGAGCACAAGAATGCAGGTCGGACCCAAAGCCAGTCGAGCCGGGCGTTCTGCACTCGGTCCACCGTCTCACCTGGGACAGGCCCACCTTTCAGGCAGGGGAGGGGCTAATGGTCATCTTCAAGCCCCTGGTGACCAGAGAGGGGGTCAGGCCCTGGGAAAGCCGGCTTAGCGTCTTCAAGAGGGGCTCTTTCAGCCTGGAATGGGCCAGCGTTCCTTTCAGAGGCACAGAGAGAGGCCCGCACCTGGCCAGCCTTTGTTTTCCGGCAGTGAAGACCGCCAAGGGTTTGCCTCACTCCGCCCCACCCAGCCTGGAGAAAGAGTCGCCCAAGGCTGGGGTGTCTCGCCTGCATTTTCCCGAGGAACCTTTGGCCTCCGAAGGTCTCCACCTGCTCCTCCCCCCCAACACCTGGCCTTTTAGTCTCCATGGCAAAGGAGGCCCGTGGCGGAGGGGCCCGCTGGGAGATCCCGGGAGGGCCATTACCTGCTCCAGGGCGCAGAGCGGGGCCGTGCCTCTTCCGGCCTGGGCTTTGATCACCGCCGGGTGTTTGACGTTTTAAAGCAGGGAATGTCCGAGGGATGAGTGATGCTCCTGAACAGCTTTCAGAGCCTCCACTTTCTCTTTGCAAAAGGAACCGGGAGACTTTTCCTCTCCTTTGAGTTGGCAGCTGAGCATCCAGCTCAGCCTGCAGGTGCAAGGTGTGAAAAGGTGCCTTTGAACCTCTTGTCCTGATCCTCCCTGGCGGGGGAAAGAATCCTCTGTTTGCACAACAGAGCCGGGGGGGGGGGGGGGAGGAAATGACCACATCTGCAGCATCGGGCTCAGCCTCGCTCCCCACAGCTTCAAGATGCTGACAATCGAAAGGCTTCCAGGGGAGGGTCCTAAGCCCAGCGAGCAGGGTGGAAACCACGTGGTGCAAAGGACAGCCGAAAGGCTGGGAAAGCAGAGCTTGGAGAAATTCGGGGAAAGAAGACCGCGGGGTCTCTCCAGGGTCATCTGGAGAGGGAGAAGATGCTCTCCTTGCTCCAGGGAGGTGGCCAAAGGGTGAAGGGCATTTCCTAAGAGAAGAGCTGGTCCAGCAGAGACCTTGGCTCTGGTCAGCAGAGGCCAGAGGACCCTCTTCCCTGGACGCCAGGCCCCCAGGCTCCGCAGGAGGGAGGCTCCCAAGGACGATGCTGAAGGGAACAAATCTTTGGTTTGGTTCCGTATTAATGTTTACTTGATAGAAGCTTTTCTTTCTTTTCTTTGAATACTGGGCCCTTCCTAGGCTCATGCAGGGCAGCTTTGGATTCAATCAATCAATCAATCAGAACAGAGCTGGAAGGGACCTTGGAGGTCTTCTAGTCCAACCCCCTGCTCAAGCAGGAGAACCTATACCATCTCAGACAGGCGACTGTCCAGCCTCTTCTTAAAAACCTCCAGTGATGGAGCGCCCACGATTTCTGGTGGCAAACTGTTCCACTGGTTAATTGTCCTCCCTATCAGGAAGTTTCTCCTTAATTCCAGGTTGCTTCTCTCTTCGGTCAGTTTCCACCCGTTGTTTCTTGTTCTGCCTTCAATCAATCAATCAATCAATCAATCAATCAATCAATCAATCAGAACAGAGCTGGGGGGACCTTGGAGGTCTTCTAGTCCAATCCCCTGCTCAAGCAGGAGACCCTCTACCATTTCAGGCAAATGGTTCACCAATATCTTCTTCAAAACCTCTAGTGTTGGAAGACCCACAACTTCTGGAGGGAAACTGTTCTACTGATTAATTATCCTCCCTATTAGGAAGTTTCTCCTTAGTTCCAGCTTGCTTCTCTCCTTGGTCAGTTTCCATCCTTTCTTGTCCTGCTTTCAGGTGCTTTGGAAAATAAGCTGGCCCCCTCCTCCTTTGTGGCAGCCCCTCAAATACTGGATTCAGCAGCTCGTTAAGTTCTTCCTGGTGGTTCTCAGAAAACCAGCACTCATCACGGGAGAGCAAGTGACTCGAGAGGATGCAAGGCTGCAGATCCAGGTGGATCCTGTGTCTGCAGATATTGTGGGTCCAGGTGTGTAAAAAGAAAGCCAAGCTAAGCCAACAAGGTGTCCTTTGTGGAGTTTTTTCTTCCTGAGAACCATATGCAGAACAACATTTGGGGGAGCTGCTATCTTGCAAAGTCCCCCCCACCCCACCCCAAGCCAGCTCATAAAGCCACAGCATTAACTGCAGGAAGAATTCACCTACATTTTAGGTTGTAAGAGAAAAAGTGGGGCCGTCTGTCTTTCGATTTGATGAAACGTGTCTTTGTGGGTTCTTTTTACAAGAATTCTAGTCATCACCATGTTCATCACTTTTCTTTCATCTTTCAGGCCAGACATCATAATTTGGGATAAATCATGCAAAATTCACCAGATTCTTGCTCACCAGCTGATCCAGAAGTTGTTTCAGAACCCCTAGTGTGAAAATGCCTTTCAGTGCCCCAGAGTTCACGCTGAGAGAAGTATCTTGGTCCATCTCTGGCTGGACTTCTTCGTCACACCCAGCAGGGAGACAGTAACCACGATCCTGCAGTCTGGATCCACGCCTCTGCCTGAAGCCTCCGTGGACAGAGCCGGCAGTGCCCTCTGCAGCGCTGAGAGCCTCTGTGAGGTCAGCCAAGGGGGTGTCCCAGCACCTTTAATGGCCTCCAGCAGAGTGCAGGCCAGGAGACGCAGACCCCGGGGTCCAATGACCTTTGGGCTTGGGGAGGCCAAAAGAGGCTTCCGGAGAAAGAACCAGATCTTCACTTTCCTCTTTTCTGGGAATCCTTCCCCGCCTCCTTCATCCTGCTGGCAGCCGCTTCCCCCTTTCACTGTGGCTGGCAGACACAGCCCTGCGTGCTGCTCCTGGGCCGGAGAAGCCCTGGCTGGCCAGAGGGTCAATAGAAACAAGACGGAGGGGAAGCAGGAAGCCGAGGGAGGGGCTGGAACGGGCAGCAGATCCAAAAGCAGAAGGATAGCCTCTCATCGGGCACTTCGGCAGCCCATCTCTGAATGACAACCCCCCCCCCCAGCAGGGCCCAGCTCTCCCTGCAAGACTCCCCCCCCCAAAAGGTCAGCAAGATCTGGAGATGCAGGAGGGGAGTGGGGGCCTGACCTTCCTCACCAGCGGCCTCTGGACGGACTGAAATGAGACCGCTGGAAGCAAATTCTGACCTCAGATTGGGGGCTGCGCGAGCAGGAAGAAAGCCAGAGCGGGGCGAATGGGGAACGCTGCCTGGTGCTGCCGAGGCTGGGATCTGCCCGTCTGCAGGGCAAAGGCCTTCCGGGCGTCTCTTGGTGGGTTCAGCCCACCAGGGGTCTCAAAAGAGCCCGAGAGAAGCACAAGCGTGAAGGAGCCTCTCCCTCTTTCCAGCAAAGTCCATCCAGATGGCAGTGAAAGGAATCTGCCAGGCTCCAGGCAGCCTTCCTGGGATCCGCCCGTGGAGACTCTCAGCCGTCCAGGGCTGCCCCAAAGGAGCTTCTTCAAAAGGCAACCGGACTTTCCTGGGTTTTCCTTGGGGACGTTTCGCTTCCCATTCACGACGTGAAGAAGCTCCTTGGATGAGGAGCGAAACACCTTCAAGGAAACACCTTGAAAAAGCACCTTTGGGACTTCCTGAGATCTCCACGTCTGGCCACAGAACGAGACAGAGGAGGACACTGCGAGGCACCGGGTGGGACCTTCCATGCCGTCCAGGGATCCTGCTGCCCCACTTCCACCCGAGGATCCCAGCCACCCAGAGAGACTCCGGGGCTGGGCCGCCCGTGGGGCCTCTCCCTCCGTGACGAGTGCTGGATTGATGTGGCCCAGCAAGGCCAGGAAGGAAGCTGCCAGGAGGGAGAGGGCAGGTTTCCTACTCCTCACCTGAAGCCTCTTCGGCACTTTCCTGACTGGCACACCTGGACTCGGAAGGGGCCCCTCCGAAGCGGCTGAGCAGTTCCTTTCAAAAGAAGGATTTGCTCCCTCTGTTATTTCCTTCCTTCCTTCCTTCCTTCCTTCCTTCCTTCCTTCCTTCCCTTCTTTCTTTCTCTCTCTCTTTCCTCCCTCCCTCGGTCCCACCTCTTGGCCCAGGAGAGACCCCTGCCTGAGTGGCCCTGGCAGGGCGTGGGGCACGAGGGCCACCCCGTACCCAGGGGTGAGGCCCAGAAGGAGCTCCTGCTGCATCCATGCCAGTTCCAAATCTGGGGACAAGGTGAGGCCTCTAAGGCGGCGGTCTGGGGCTGGGCTGAAATCCTGAGGGCATCCTGGCCACACTCTGCAAGGGCTTCACACAATGAGCACAAGCCAGATTAGGTGTTGGGCAACTGACTTGCTCAGGCGACTTGCATGAACGCCAGTCCTTTGTTCTAGCAGAATTCAATTCCTGCCATGCAAACGGCTGACATCTTTCCCTGACGCTGCGCCGGTTCCAGCCCTGGCGCTACCTGGGATCAGCCCCTGTGCTGCCCCCCCAGCAGGACGGCCAGACCCTCCCACCTGCCCTGAGGCAGCGGACGAGGCTGGTCCCGCCTCCCACCAACGCCTCCTCCTCCTCCTCCTCCTCCTCCTCCTGGTTTCCCAGGCAGGAGCCGCCTTTTAACTGTGGACACATTTCAGCCTCACCAGATCTGCTAATTATTGACAGTTGGCGAAGAGGAGATGTCACTCCCCCCCTCCTGTTAAACTGCATCTAATTAGTAATTGCTGCTTCACTGTCATCGTGCGGCTGCTGCCGCAACACCACGGCTCGTTGGCTCATTAACCTCTTGCTTCTCCAACGGCGCCTGCCAGCAAAGGGAGGCTCAGACAGATTGGCGAAGGAGAGCCGCTCCCCTGGTCGCAGAGCCAGAAGGAGGCCCGGGCCTGGGGCAGACCTTCAGCTGGTCTTCAGTCCGTGGAGGGGCGGCTTGTGGTGGTCCGGCCGGCTGCGGAGGGAAGTTGCTCCCAACCTGCGCTGGGAAAGGGCTGCGCCAGGCAGCTCCTCACAAGGAGAGGCTAAAATGTTTGGGGGACTGAGGGGCACCTGCTGATGCCCATAGAGAGGAGGAGGAGGAGGAGGAGGAGGAGGAGGAGGAGGAGAGGATGGAGGAGGAGGAGGAGGAGGAGGAGGAGGAGGAGGAGGAGGAGGAGGAGTTTACTCCTTGCTGGAAAAAAGCAGCAGGGCCAGCCAAGCCCCCCTCCTTCTGGAAGGAGTTTGAAACTTGAAGCGGGCATCACGCAGGGCATCGCTGCTGACCTGGGGGGGGGGTGTTCAAGGTCCCGGACCTGGCAATGGCTGCTGACTTGGGGGGTTTCCAACTCATCTCTCAGGCGCTGGGGGGGGACTAGGAGTTGCCCCCTGCAACTCCTGTGCCTTCCACCCCCCACTTGGCAGCATCTGGCTGGCCCTGCTGAGGAACCAGCGCTGGGCTCCCCTGCGCAGCCTTGGCCCCTTCAGCCTCCCTGCTCTGCGCTGCCATCCCCTCCCCGGCCCCCTCCCAGACTCTCATCTGAAGCTCTGGCAAGCCAGAATCCTTTTGGATGGGGGGGGCAGCCAAAGAATTTTAATCAATCAATTAGGAAGACTCCCTGGAGGGGGGGGGGCAAAGGCGAGACTCAAAGGGGTGATGAAGCAGCCAGGGCACAGCTGGGGGGGGGCTTGGCAAGGGGGACCAGGCGGAGGAAAAAGGGGCCTCTTTTGCAGGGCCACCACAAGGGCCCCCTTTTCTCCAGTATCGGGGCCCCTCCGGGACATGCTGGGAAACGGGAGCCAGCCAGGAGGGGAAGGGGACAACTCACCACAGGCCCACTTGCTGCAGGAGAATTCAGCAATTCAATTTATTTAAAACAGTTAAAAATATTTTAATTTATTGTCATTCACATTTCATTTTGTCTCTCCTTTGACATCCTTTCTTTAAGGATTCTGTTCCTCTATTTCTTTGATATTAGTGTAGCTCTTGTCCCGTGGCCAGTTGTGGCAGACCCCCCAGGAGGGCCCCCCTGCCCTTTCTGGCCCTCCTGCCGGACACCGGGACTGGCCAAGGCGTCCTCCCTGTCCACTCCAGAGCCACTTGCCTTCCCAGGCAGGCAGGCAGGCAGGCAGGCAGGTGCCGCCTCCACCCCCCCTGGCCCTCCCAGCCCTTGTCTCAGGGGCCCCGGGGAAGGGGCTCGGGGGCCCTGCAGGTGGGACTCCCTGGCAGGCGGCCTCCTCCATCCCTGCCTCAGGAACCCAAGCCACAAACGCCCCGTTTCCTGCCCTTTCGGGGTGCTGGGCTCCCAGCCTCCGGGGCCCAGGGCTGCTGCTGGCCCAGGCCCCTTTGGGGGGCTCGCAAGGGGCCGTCTTCACTCCTCTCCCCCCCCCAGCCCCATTTCCTGCAGGGCAGAGCAAGCAAAGGCGGAGTCCCTGCCCTTGCCTGTTCTGAGGGCTCTCCTCGGCTTATCCGGGTAACCCATTAAAGTCCTTTGATCAATTAAAGTGCTGCTCTAATTAAAACGGGGCGGCCCACCCCCACCCCAGCCCCGCTTTTCATGAAAGGGCTTCGAAACTCCAGGTGGCCCATTGCAGAGCCAGCAGAGGGGCGGGGGGGGGGCGGAGGGGGGGGGAGCGGGCGGCACTCCTCTGATGCTGCCCTTCCCTGATCTGGAGACACAAAGGAGGAAAAGATTTTTCCTGTCAAACTGTTGCCCAAACCGGGACTTTCACATGCAAATTCCGTGCCGGCTTCACCAATCCACAGACTGATTAAACCCAGGAGTTTTAAATCACCACATTTTATTTACTTCTCAAATCTGCAGGCAGCACCATTGCCCTCCCGTTATTTATTTACTAGTTATATTGGTTAAACCCTTCCTGCAGTGAGTTGCTATTTGCAACAAAACCCAGCACCCCATAAAGTTAAAGGGACGCCCCCCAAACGGAGAACCCCCTTCAAGTAAGGGCCACACCTGCCACGTTGGGACAAAACCAGCAAAACCTTGTAAAGGCCTCAGAGCCTGCGACTCTTAGCTTGGCCTTGTGGGGTGAACTGTGGGGCAGTAGCAGCAAGAACAACTTTCTGGGGTACCACGCACTCTCTGTCCCCAAACCCCGAAGACTACAAGCAGAGATCTGACCCGGGGGCTCCTGGAGGGCCCCGGGTGGTGGTGGACGTCCCATCCATTCACGGAAGCAGCCCTGGGTGCACTCCAAGCGGGATCCACGGGTGAGCGAGTGCCCTGCCCACGGAGCGCCCTGTCCACGCCCGCCACTCAGGGGTGTCCTTGGCCCCACCCACAATAGTGCCCCCTTGCCCCCCCCAGGGGACCAGAACGAGCGTGTCACTGACCTCGGACATCTGGGGGAAGAGGCTGATGGCCATGGGCAGGGCAAGGCCGAAGGCGGCAAGGCACACGAGGCTTTGGACGGGGAGAAGCATCCGAGGTCGGGAGCGCAGGAAGGCCGTCCTGCAAGACAGACAGACATCGTTGTCAGAGAGAGAACCCCACAGGGACCCCCTTCTCCGCCCCACTCACCTCCCAGCAGCCCTCTTTGGAGAGAAGACCCAGCAATTTAGCCCCCGAGGGGCCTGCGGTGGAGCAGAGTCGGAGGCCATCAGCAGAAGTGAGCCTCTTTTGGGTGAGGGTCCGGCCCTTGTCACCCACCCTGGCCAGAATGCCCTGATTCCCTGTCCTGGCCAGCCAGCCAGCCAGTCTCTCTGTCTGTCTCTCTCTCTGTCTGTTCCTCAAGGACCCACAAAGGGCGAAGCAGGAATCAGGACGAGATTCAGGACCAACACAGGAAGATTTTCTTTGCCCCCAGCAAAACTTCGCGAGGGATGCGGTGATGGCTGCCACTCTGGACTCCTTCAAGAGGGGCCGGACAAGACAGCGAAGGCTCTCAGTGACCCCTCCCCTGACCTGGCTCTGAGGGACCCTTGACAATTGCCCTCTTTGTACCCAGAGGGTGAGGGCAGCATTGTCCACCGAGGACACCAGGCCCCCTGCCCGGGCAACCTCCGTTTACCAGCCCTCATCCCTGAGAGCTTCGGCAACGGGCTCATCACCTCCCCAGTCGGGCAAGGCCGCAAAGAGGCTGCCCTCGCAAAGAGGCCGCCGTGTCTAAGGGGGCTGGACAAACTAGAGCCGTGGAGGCAGGGCAGAAGGACACGGGCGGTCACGCACACACCCGGGCATCCCTTCCGCATGCAGCTGGGCTTTCCTCTCATCAGGGGAGCCCCTCCCCTCCGTCCCCACATCTGGTAAGGGTGACGGGTGTCCCTCGAAATTCCACCCGGCACCTTCGCAACCAAAGCCGACAGCCCACTGGGGTCCGACTGGATCACGCCCGGCCCCTTTGGGCCGTGCCCCTCTTCCCTTTTGGGGTCTGCCCTCACTTAATTACAGCCGCTGGGCTCCTCCGCATTTCTACGGGGAGCAGAACCAATTTAGAGCGTTGCTGGTGAGGCTCCCAGGTGTGACTTCCACCCTGGGCGTTTTCCACTCAGACCAATTCAGTTCACAATGGCTGCTGGCCTCCTAATTAGGAGGAGTTATGGCCTGATTTAAAGAAAAAGCCTTAATTATCACATGAAGTGCCACGTCTTAATTGGGACTCAGATCTCAGCATTTGTAAAGTTCAGGCTAAATGACTCACAATTAAGCGAGAGGGAGGCTCACCCCCAGCCTTCAGATCCCTGGCTGTTAAAATCACAGCAAGCCCCAGCAAGGACGCCACCCTGATCCCGCACACCAGCCAGGGCGCGCCTTGCCCACCCCAGGCCTCTGCCCCCCACCTTCCCTGGCTTCCTCTGCCAGGCGCGGGCTACAGAGCCGGTCAGCTTTGGACGGAGGCCGGGAGGTCACGGAACCCCGAGTGGGAATTCACGGGCGGGAGTCCGGTGGCAAGAGGGGCCGAGGGAAGCGGAAGGGCCCGGAGGCTTTATTCCCCGAGCTCGGCAGGCCTCTGAGTGGGAAGGTCCAGGACAAAAGGCCGGGCTGGATTCTTCGGACTTTACGATGGAGCTATGGCTGTTTTCATTATCTGCGGAGATTCTCCATCGTCCGGGGTCCTGGTTGTCCCAAAGGGGCTTTTTCCAAAAGGCAACTGGACTTTCTTGTTTTTTTTCCTTGAAAATGTTTCACTTCTCATCCAAGAAACTTCTGCAGTTCCGTTCCTCTTCAAAACTGATGAGAAGTGAAGCGTTTTCAAGGAAAAAAAGCAAGAAAGTCCAGTTGCCTTTTGGAAAAAGCCCCTTTGGATTGTTCTCACTGCAGCCGAAGTCACAAAGCCCGTGTGAGGAGTCACTGGATGTCATTCCCGTCCGTGATGCTTCCAGAAGCTCAGCTGGAGCAAAACAAAAACCTCCGTCCTTCTGCGGGGCAGGTGGGCAGGGCCTGAATCTGATATCACGATCCTGATCGTCTTAGCCAGGATGAAGGGCTCTTCTGTGTGATCAAGGCCAGCCCTCTCACTGCCCTGCGGCCCATCCTGGCTGGGGGCGGGGTGTCAGCGCTGGTCAGCCCACACCGTGCAGCCCCATGGTTGCTTTAAGACCTGTGGACTTCAACTCCCAGAATTCCCCAGCCAGCCAGAATTCTGGGAGTTGAAGTCCACAAGTCTTAAAGTGGCCAAGTTTGGAGAGCCCTGCTTTGGAAACTTGGTTTGAACAACTGGCATCGGCCCAAATTTCCTTGGGGTTCCCAGAAAGCTTTAAAAAGGGGCCCTAATGCTTGGGAGCCTGGAAAGAAGGGGGCAAGACTGGGATGGGAGGCGGCGGACCCTCCCCCTCCTGCCCGGCAGCAAGCAGGAACAGCCACAGTGGAAGTGGGGGTCTCCTGGGCCCCTTGTTGCCACCTGAGTGGCCTCTGCCCCCCTGCCACAGCAAGGGCCCCCAGGGACTGGTCTCCCCACAGAGCCCCCTCCTCTTGGCGACAGGGTCTCGGGGAGACAGGAAGCCCCTTCTAACAGCCCAAGGGGGGGTGGGCAAGCCAGGGCCTCCACCCCCGAAGGGACTCGGAGAAAAAGATGGTCCAGACGATACATCTGTGCTGCAGACACGGCGTGTCACTGAGCTCGTACGCGCACCTTCCCTCACGTTTCAGCACATGGCTGATTAGCGGTTCACGTTCTGCATAATGCGGCAGCTGTCGCCGGCGTCCTCGGAGGGTCTGCAGCACCCTCCATATGGAAGTTGCACTTGGGATGCCCAGGCCTTCTCGGGCTTGGTGCTCCCGACCGGCAAGTGCCTCGGAGGTGGAGACGGAGGCGCTGAGCGGGAGACGGCGGGGACTCAGGGCAGGCCCCGGAGCTGGCAGAATCCGGGTGGGGCACGAAGGGCCGTGTTTACAGTCAACAAAGCTGCCATCGATGTCTCTGGTCAGAGCCACGAAAAGGGAAACGAGGGGCGCCTGGCGCTCTCTGAGCTGGGTTGCTTTCTTGCAGCCGTTTCATTATACAAACAGGCCACAGCATCACTGCTACAAGGGGAAGAGGGTTTGGGAGGAGGAGGAGGAAGAGGAGGAGGAGGAGGAGGAGGAGATCCTTGGTATTTTCTGAGTTCGGTTTTTTTCTTGCAGATATTTCATTACTCAAACTAGGTAACATCATCAGTGCAACTAGTTGGGTAATGAAACATCTGCAAGAAGACCACCAAGCTCAGAGAGCACCCCCACAGTCCTCCTCCCCACCTCTTCCCCCTCCTCTCCATACCCCCCTCCCTTCTAGCCCTGATGATGTTACCTAGTTGGGTAATGAAACAACTGCAAGAAAACAACTCAGTTCAGAGAGCACCAAGCAGCCCTCATTTCAACCCTGAGCTACACATGTTCTCCTTTATTGGACTGGGGAAAGACAGGTGTTTCTGGGGTAGCAAAGGGACCCTTGTGGGCGTCCTCCCCCGACTGCTGAACTGCTGGCTCAGGACAGGCTGCCTCACTCCCCCCACGCCCTGATCTGACAATATCAGAAGCGTTCTAGGGGTATAGAAAAGGTCGGGAGCCGCTGATATAGAGGTTTGATTAGCACAGACTGGGAAAGAACACAGAGGGGGATGGTGAAGGTCCACTAGGATGGGGCAGGTGCTCTTTTACCCAGTGCGAATGCTGGGTAATCGCACAATATATGACAGACTCCACCCCAGTTTCAGCTGGGGAACAGTGAGCAAAAATCCAAAAGCTCTAAGGAATTCCTCTTGGCACCCAGACAAATCAGCCATCAACAGACACATAGTGATGAACCAAATTTACACACCATTCGAAAGAGACAAAAAAGCTAAGAAGGAAAAAAAAAAGACCAGAACACGTCCTCTCCAGCAGCCAACACCAAGATAAGCAGGGATCAGCACCAGACAAACAAAGTGGGTGGAAAACAATACCCAAATCCAAGTAACTACCAAGGAGAAAACCACATCCCCACCAATACTGGCAGGGCAAACTACTGTATAAAAGCAGGGAACAAACCCCACACTTGCTTGCACCGTGACATTAACTAGTAAGGTAATGAAGCGTCTGCAGAGAAGCCAAGCTCAGGGGGGCACCAAAGGGCACCCCACAGTTCAACCCTGAGCCCCTCTATTGTTCCTGCTATATCGTGCATTTCCCAGAGACGCCTGGTCCTTCCGTCTCCTAGTTTTACGGTTCTACTTCTACTTTATAGGTCGCCCAGAGTTGGGTGGCTTCTAAGTGTAATAAGTAAATAAACAGAAATTAAGGAGCTTCTCATCGACTATGCAGATGACATAAAAGCGGATGACGGAACGAGACGGCAACCTGCGTGGCTGGAGGTTTCTCTGCTGTGTGATTCCCTTTCCGTTTTCATGGTGAGACACAGGAGATTGTGCTACACATGGAGAGAAGTCAAGAGAAGCGTCCCTCCTTCAGAAGCCTGGCCGGTCCCTGTGCACTCATTATGTGGAAAATTGCACCCCAAAGCCTCCCGTCCCCTCCGCCAGCCTGGGAGGCCTTGACTCCCCCCCCCTGCTCCTCCAGCCCCATAGGGAGGCCCCCCTCCCCGGTGCCACCTGCGCCCCACTTACTTCTCAAGGAGAGACATGATGATGGGAGGCAGAACCAGGATCGGCATCGGCAGGACCACTCTGGTGAGTGCCGTCTCCAGGAGGGCCTGGGGAAACAGGGCGGACAGTCGCTTGAAGGTTTGTCGCCAGCCCTCCTGGCGGAAACGGTGGGTCTCCGAGTGGGGTGAGGAGTGGGCCTCCCTCTCACCCACCACCAGGAAGAGCCCTGAGGGGTTTTTCCAGCTGCACTGGGTCGGTCTCAGCCCACCATTTGGGCATCCCACTGGGGCAGGGAGCCACGGGGTCCAGGCTCTGGAGGGCCCTGGCAGGTGGCAGCCAAAGGGACCACTTGGAGGTCACGAGGAGGAACACTCCGAGAATGTTGCGGTTGCGTAAATGGGCCTTCCGCAGGCTGTGCCCACGCTGGTGCCTTCGGCATGTCTTGCCGGGCACCTCCTTGCCTACCGGGAAGAGGGTTGAAAGGATGCAACTGAGGAGGACCCCGACCTCTGACACCCCCCCCCCGCTCTTGATGCCACCCCACATCCACGTGAGCAGCTCGGTCCAGGACCCTTCTGGGCTGCCACGGGAGGTGCTTGTGGGCTTCCACGGAGCCTGGGCCTGTGGGTCATCTGTCTGCCCTGGCGGGTTTGCTGAGGCTCAGCCTCTCCCAGATTGGGAAGAGACCCCCATCCAGGTCTCCTACACCTGCCCCTCCCCACTCTTTGCAAAGTGCCCCCCCTCCGCATCCTGGAGGAGGCAGCAACTGAGGGGGCAGCCCCCCTGGTGCGCAGTGTGACTGCTGCAGAGCAAAGCTTAGATCTTCTGGGTGGGGCTGGGGGTCCAAAATAAAAAGCAGTATAAAAATGTTTTGAGCGAGGGGGCTGCAGGGGGCAGGCTTGACCCTGCCCTGGAGTCTCTAACGTCCCAAAGGCCGGGGGTCTCCAGCTCAGAGGGGCTCTGCCAGCTGAACAGGTGTCCTCTTTTGGGCGGTGTGAAATACAACAGTGACACGATCGTGCCTATCAGTGACACAATACGTTAACTGAGGCTTTGTGTAGGCTATCTTGGCAAAAAGCTGCCCAGAAACAGAAAGGCCCAGAGTGTCTGCAGATGGTAGGGCTGAAGGAAGAGGCGGGGGGAGGGGGGGGAGGAGGAGAACCAGGCAGGTGTGGGTGGGTGTCAGGAAACATCTGGAGCATCTTCCCACAGACACAGCTGGTGATCACTAATTAATTCCAGTCAGGGAAGTTACGAGTTTCTCCTCCCTCCCTCCCTGTTTGCCACCCCACAATTGGGCACCCGGACCCTTCCCTCTCGGGGGGGGGGCAACTGCGGAGGGAGGCAAAACGCCCCCTGCTCTCGTGGACCCCAGAGAATGCCAGGGCCTTTTCCACCCCTCTGCTGGCAGGGCAGAGTGTGGGGGTGTGGGGACCCCCAAAGGGCTTGACCATCAGAGGGATGCCCCCTCCCCATAGCACAGGCCCCCCTCTGCCAGCAGCAGAAATTCTCAGAGGGGCGAAGGGGGTGGGCGTCCTTCCTCTCTCCCTGCGCAGCAAAGACAAGCCCCCCCTGCAGAGGGGAAGGGGCCACTTGGGGGGGGAGGGCTGGCAGAAAAAGGGCAGCACAAGAGTCTCTGCAGGCCCAAGAAGCCTGGCCTCTGCAGGCCCAACCCCCCCCCCGCCCCTGGCGAAAGAGGCCAGCCGGGACCCCCGAGAGGCACATACGTGTCTGGCAGCGATCCGGGACGACCCAACCACGTTCCCTTCCTCGTCCAGGACGTCGATCCCTTCCTCCAGTTCTGTGTGCCTCATCAGAACCACGTTGCAGATGTTGGCACTTGCTGGGGGGGGAGGGAGAGAGGAAGAGCTGAAAAGCCATGCTGGAAGGAGAGCCCCCCCCCTCTGCCCCACTGCTTCTGATCCCAGAGAAAAGGGTGGCAATAGCAGAATTTGAACTGGGGCTTTCTGATTCCTTCCCCCCACCGGACCTGGGTGAAATTGCATTTACTGGGGTGGGGGATAGTGTCATAGCTTGGCTAAGCCCCCCGCCAGCCCCATGCTGAAAGCACTTCCTGCAGCCCCAAAGTCTCCGCTGGAGTCATTGCCCCCGCCCCATGCCACCCTCTTCCCCCCCAGACCACCGGATGCCCACAGGTGCTCTGGCAGAGCTTTTCCTTCCAGAATTGCTGTCCACCCCCCCTCGGTGCCTCTCCTCCCCCAGAGTATCTCGGGCATCCCCAGGGTCCCCCCCAGACCAAGCTGAGGCTGTCCCAAAGCAGCAGAGAGGAAGCAGCCTGGAGAAGCTCTGGGCACAGCCATGCCTGGGGGGGGGGGCTGCTGGGGGCCCTGGCTCCATTCCTGCCCTCCTGCCCCACAAGGTGAGTCTGGGAGACCCCAGTCCGGAAGCCCCAAGGGCCTGGCCCTCAAGATCAGGGTGAGCAGAGGCCGGGCCGCCTTGAGCGATCCTTGCAAATCCCAGGGTGGGGGTCTCGGGGGTGCAACAGCCCCCTGTGAGTCAGGGGAATGTCTTATCCTGCTATACCTCCTGCCCAGCCCAAGGGATACCTGCCCCTCCCAAGACTGGACACCCTCCAGCCTGGCTGAAGCCTGGCTCCGGAGCCCCCCCAGGGCCCCAGCAGCAGCAGCCTCTGGGAGAGGGCGGGGGTCTCACCTACGGCAGGGAATGGCACAAATCTCTGGATCAGGAGCCGGGTGGCTGGCGTAAACTGGTTGGCTCGCTGGATGAGAACGTTAAGGCCCACCTGCAGGGGAAGCAAGCCGAGGGAGGTCAGGGGGCCGAGCCCCTCAGGTGCTGGGCGCCCAAGGGAGGGATTCTTCCTGCTTCTTCCCCCCCCCCTCCAATTCCCTCTGCTAAATGCTCATCAACTAAAGACTTCCTGGAAATCTGAACGTGGCAGGTCGCTGAAGCCCCCACAAACCATGAAGAGCAAAAGGCTCTCGTGAGGTTCAGCCGTGCAACACCGCACCATGTTTACACAAGAGACGACGTCTCCAAATCCACGCTCGCAAAAGTGCGGCAAGGGGAAACCACAACATGCCTACGGTCCACATGGCGTTTGCTCTTCACAAAGAGGCCCACTTGGCGATCAGATTATGTGGGGCAGCAGTCAGGCAAAGTGAGACCCTTAATTCCACCCACCCCCGCAAGGTCAGAGGCAGGAAAGCAGGCAAGGGGACCCGAAGCCCATCATCCACTTCCTTTCCCAAGGAGGGACTGAGGCTGCTGCTCCTCGCTGCCTGGCCGGCCTCAAGGCTGAGCACGGTTCCCTGGCGGTGTTAAGTGGTCAGCGGAGCCAGGCTGGCGGGGGTCCCCCTGCTTCACGGCAGATGCCGGTGGGGGATTCGCAGACTATCAACGCATCTGCAGCAGCTCCTGACAGACAATTATCAAGGTGGGCCGAAGGAGGCAGGAAGCCGCAGGGCGCCGTCACCAGTGAAGTGGTGTTGCTGAGGTGAGGCGGGGCGGGGGGCCGGCGGGGAAGGAGGGAAAAGGAGAGCCGGGCAGGGGGGCTGGACCAAGCAGCCGCCTTCCTGGCACAGAAGAGGGGCGAGGGTGGGCAGAGCCCCGGGGGCTCCTTGGCGGCATCTCTGCGGTCAGCCGACGGCAGAGGGCTGAGGAATTCTGGAGTTTTGTCCGCGGGTCCTAAAGTCGCCATTGTTGAACGGTCGCTAAATGAACGGTTGTAGGTCAGGGACTACCCATGTTCAGATCTGTTCTTGAAGTCCGTGTATGTCTGTTAACCTTTGCTCTCCCTGAAGGCGAGACCTCCCCTCAAGAGGGGCAGACTCCCCCCATTCCTCCCTCCTCCAAGACCGAGCCTGCTCATTGGCTGAAATTGTGGAGCAGGGAGGGACTCTCTTGGGCCCGCCTCCACCTCTCTGGGGCAACCCAGGGGTCTCCCCGAAGACCCTGCCTGGCAAAGCCTTCCTCCCTACAGGTCCTGGGTGCACAAACCCCCTCCTGCCGCTCCCATTCCAGCCCTGTGGGGACCCTCACTCCACAGGCTGCGGGGGGGGGAATCTTCTTGCTGCTCGCCCCAGGGGCCTAAGTAACCAAGGGGCTTCTGGCTCCCCCTCCCCTGCCCAAGAGAAAAAGCCTTAAAGGGCCACTCACCGCAATGGAGACGGCACTGACCACGGCCCCCAGGTAGCCCTGGATGAACTTGAAGGTCGGAGATGGCTGGGAAGGAGAGGAGGCAGCGCCTGAGTTCACAAGCAGGAAACGGGGGGGGGGGACAAAAGAAGGACTGAAAGGAAATGGGGGGGCGCTCCTGGGTGTACAGGGCCTCCAAAAGTACCTGGGAGATGCTTGGGCCCTGCAGGGTGGCTCAGGGGCAGAGAAGGGGCAAGCAAGCCCCGCCCCAGCCCTTTGTTTGCAGCCCCCAAGACCCCCCCCTCAATACAGCCCCTTCATGTCCCCTTCAAAGCCCAGCTCTCAACAATCGGATGTTCTTGCTCTGACAACAAATGGAAATGCAGCCATTTTCTCTATTGCTTTTAGAGTTAGTTGCTGCTGGGAGGAGGAATAGGGATGAGAGTCCAGCTAGTCATAACAATAATAACTCAGCCATGGGAACCCAAGGACACTGGGCCCAGAGCTGATTGTGTTTTGGGGGGCTGGAGAGCTGGGGAGAAAGCCTGGCTTCAAGCTAATTGGGGAATGTGATTTATGACTGTTTATTGGAGGAGGGAATTGCACTTCGTTACCTTGTATCCAGGGGAGGGGAATTTAGTTTCTGGTTTCAACTATGTAGTACCAATACTTTGTTTCTCGAATAAAAGATTCTTTAAGGTAAACAATGCCTCGAAGTTCTTTTGAAGGGTTCCATCTGTCGGAACCATGACAGACCAGCATAGAAACTGGGCCTTTTTTCTGCTGGTGCTGTGCAAGAGCTCTGAAGGAGCTGCGGGCCTTGTCCCCCAATTCCCCCAAGAATGAAAGCAGCCCACCCCAAAAAGATTGGGGGGCTCTGAACACCTGGAAAGCCGAGCCTGCTGGCGAAGCCCAACCGGCCTGGGAGGCTGAGGGCCCAGCGACAGGGCTGTCTGGAGGGCCGATGCCAGAGGTCCCGATCCCTGGGCATGCAGCTGGGCGCTCTGGGGCTGGGTGGGGCAGGGATGGCCGGCTGCTTCCACAAGCCTAGGGTTGGGCTCCAGGACTGGCTCCAAGAGCCGGTTGGTGGGCCCCTTGGAGGAGGAGCAGGGGGGTCTCTTCTGGGCAGCGCAGCTGGCAATGGGGCAGGAGGCCCTGACCTTCCCGAGGGACGGGCAGATGCTGTGCCCAGCCCCAAAGGACGGCAGAGGGGCCTGGCGGGACCTGGCATCTGGACCTCGGGCCAGGGGGTGATGAGCTGACCAGTCCCAGCCCCTGCAGCTCTCCCCGCACCCCAGGAGGATGGGCTGGGCTGGGGGAATCAAGCTGGAGGGCCCCCCCCGGGCTCTCGTGTGGAGCCCCCCTCACCTTGGTAGCGTTCCGGTTTGCATAGTTGACACAGGCATTGTGGCTCTGATTCAACCACTAAAGAGAAGAGAAACAGGGGCAACGCTGGTTAAAGGCCGCGGGCAAGAGGGTGGGCACAGGCGAGAGACGGCCGGACCGGGGGCAGAACCGCCAGAGAGAAAGGAGAAAGGAGCGGCTGAAGCAGCCGTCCCGGGGGAGCCTCTGGCTGGCATGCAAAGCCTTCGGTTGTCCAGTCCGGGCGACGCGGCTCTGCGTATCTGCGACAGAAGAGCCCCCCCCCGAGGCACCAGTGCCCAAGGGCTCACCTCTCTCTCCCTGGCCATTCACCCGCACGCACACTCACCCACACGCACGCAGGCACACCCCACGCCCAACTCCCTGGCCTGCCTGCTTTTCCATATCAAATCGGGTCCTGGCTGCAGCTCCTCCCCGACTGGCTCTGGGCACAGAGGCTAAGCAGGGGGGGCTCCAAGGGGGGGCTGGCAGATGCTGCCGGGAAAAGAACCCCTGCCAGGGGCTGGGGAGCCCAGGTGCCACCTCCCCCCCACCTGACTGATTGGGCCGGGGAAGGGGCACAGACAGGCGTTTGCCCAAGAAAGTTGTGGGGGGGAGGGGGCCCCAGGTGAGCAGCCTGCCCACTCTGGCCCTGCAGATGTGTTCGTTCCCAGGGCTGCCGAGGGAGGGGCCCTGAAGAGAGAGACCCCAGAGCTCTGGGCTGGGATTCTGAGCTTGGAGGATCGGCTATGCCCCCTCGAAAGGAGGCGAGGAGGCAGCAAACTCTGGCTTTGTCCACGAGGCATTCCCCGGGGTGCTGCAATCGCCCCTCTCCCTGCAGAGAGCAGCTGGAGAGCAGGCGGGGTGCTTCTGCAGGGAGGGGAGCGTTCTGCCACTGACCTAGGACTGGGACTGCCCCCCCAGCCTGTTCCAAGGAGCTCGATCCCCCAGGCCTACCTGGACAAGAGACCTGTCGAGGCCTCTTCCTGCAAAGTGGCTGCTCTACCACCACCCTGTGGGGGGGGCTGGGTTGGGGGGAGCATGCCAGCCCCCAGGGGCTGCCCAGGGCCGGCTCCACCTTGGCTCATGCTGTCTGCAAAGGGAGAGACAATTCAGTGGCCTCTCCAGGCCTCTGACCTCCCCTCCTCTGGGGCCACAGGACCACCATCCCTCCCTCCCTCCGTGCCTGCGGCTCCAGCTGTGGCAGGACAGCCCCCCCCCCAGTACGGGGGCAGTGCGCGTGTGTGTTGCGTGTCCCTGAGCAGCCTGGCATGATGAGCTGAGCTGCCCTGGGTGCTTACCTCCACCGGCCCTGCCTGCCCTTCTACTAAGGCGGCTCTGCGGGGGCTGCTCTGTCCCTCTCCAGCTGCTGGGAAAGGAGGCCAAGCTGAGAGCAGGGAAGAGAAGAGAGAGAGAAGGAGGGAAAGGAGTCAGAGAAGCAGGGAGGGAGGGAAGGGGCAGGAAGGAAAGTGGCGAGAAAGGCAGGGCAGCCTGTGCCAGGCAGGAGGAGGTCTGGGGGGGGAGTGGGGAGGCAACCCCCCCCTCCCCAGGGCAAAAGAGCTTTCCAGACCTCTTGCAGAAATCCTGAGTCAGCCACTTTACCTCGGCCTGAATGCCAGACACCCAGTCCCACCACGCTCCCCACCGGAGCACCTCAGGCTGACCTGCCACCTGGAAAGATACCTCTTTTTCACAGTACACACACACACACACACACACAAATTCAGGTCTGGCTTTGCACATTTCTTTCAGGTTCTGCCCTTCCAAGCTGCTGAGAACGCAAAACCGGCCATTTTCTCGGTTTCTTTTTCTGCGGTTCCGGTGGGCTCACCAGACACGGCCACACCTTTCGGGCACATCCTCACAAGCACAAATGAGGGAAACAACTTGCTTTTTAGGAGGACAACAAACACTGTTAATTGGCCTAGCCCTGTCGGGGGTTCGAACACAGACCAGCTTCAATCTGTATGTCTCATCCAGAAGAGCCACGGGACCCTTTCAGCAGGCAATTGGGGGGGGTGTCCCTCAGTTTGGTCCAGGACCTCCCCCGTCCCATCCCCGCAGCTGGAGGACTGGGGGGCATCCACAGCAGCCCCCTCCCTTTGGACCCTGGTGTGCTGTAGCTGGGGGGGGGGAACCCTGCAGATCGGATGGGGATCCAGAGGGCCAGGGAGGGAAGACAATGGATATAGGATGATGGAGAGAGAGATAGATAAGGAGGGGAGGGGAGGGCTCGCCCAGAGGAGGGCCCAGAAGGGCAGCAACCATTTATGAGCGATGACCACTGCCCCAAGTCCCTTTGCAGAATGAGAGGGGTGGCACAGAAGATGAATGGACGAATGAACGAACGGCCTGAGCAGGAGATCGCTGCTTGAAACACGCAGGTGGCAGAGGCTCCTCCTCCAGGCAACGATGGGCACACAGTCCTTACCTGCCAGAAGATGGTGGAGGCCAGAGTCTGGTTTGGCAGCAGGAGACCCACAACCTGTGGGGGGAAAGGGGAGGTTTCAGAAAGAGGAAGGCGCAAATGCCAGGCAGGCCAAGTCTCTCCGGAGGGCCCCAAATGTTCCCTGGGCTAAAACGGAGGTGGGCGAGCACTGACGGGGGAGAAGCCTCACCCCTGGGCACGCCTGCCACCTGCAGAAAGGGGGGGGGCTGTTTCAGCACCCATCCAGCCCGGGTGATGCTGAGGGTCCCCAGGCAGAGCCCCTCCCCGGCCCCTGACTTTGGCCCACATAAAGCGGCCAAACCGTTGCTCCCGGTGCCCCCCTCTGCGGGCCATTGCTCCCCAGAGTCTTTGGGGGAGGGGGATGCAGAGAGCCCCTGCCCACCTGGGGGAGGCTGCTGGCGTGGTCAAGGGGGCCAGGCTGGCAGGGATGAGGGACTTCACCCTGCAAACCTGCGTCGATCTGCAAAGCACACAGGTGGCCCTCGACTTACGAACTATTCATTTAGCAACCCTTCAGTTACAGTTGCTCTGAAAGTTATTCACCAGGGGTCCTCGCACTTACAACCGTCGCAGCATCCCCTTGATCACGTGATCAAAATTTGGGCACTTGGCATCCAGCACGTATTTACCAGGGTCGCGGTGCCCTACGGTGGTCACCCAATGGCCGCCTGGGGCTTTATCAGCCGGCTTTCGGCGAGCCAGGTCAAGGGGGGGAGGGGGGGAGCCAGGTTCATTTAGCAATTTTGAAATTCGCCTAACTCACTTAACAACCATGGCAAAAAAGGTCATAAAATTAGGCAGGGCTTAACTGCCTTGCTTAACACGGAAAACCTGGTCCCGATTGTGGTCCTAAGCCGAGGGATATCCGTGCTCCAGATCGCTTTCCTTGAGTGGCGGTGGATCCTGGAGGGGGGAGGGGGGAATGGCTGCAAATGAGTGAGAGGGAGCTGCCCACCCGCCTGGAATGGGGGGGGACACGCGGGCGAGGGGCTGCCTGCCCGTCTGCCTGCAAGAGGCACGTGGAGCGTAATTCCTCCATCTGGGCCGGAATCTGCCAAGAACCTACGGCTTCCTTTCTCGTTCCTGGCAGAGAGGAAGACAACAATAAACGAAACCCCAGAAGCGGACTCACTGCGGATCTGCACATGCAAAAAGACGGAGAAAGTGTCCTTGGGACTCGGGAAAGGCAGCCATTCAAAGCCCCCCCCCCCACGCCCCCACTCACGGCTCCCACCGGAGACAAAGACTCAGTTCCTGGTGAGGAACACGGCACACATTGCTTGGCTTCAGATGGCCTCCTGCCCTATGGATGAGGCAGGCAGAAATTCAACCAGTGTGGCCTTCTGCATTGCAGACACATTGTGTGGGCCATACATATGTGGGAGGTGAACACCCCCCCCCAGGCCTGAATGGACCAGCATTCCCATCCTGCTTTGGCGAATGCCTTGGCCAGCAATGATGGGAGGTGCCAGGTGGGGATGGCGGGCCGGGTTCTAAACCACCCAGGACGCTGCAGTTCTGGAGCAGCCAGGCCCGTCTGCTGGGGCTGCCCTTGAAGGCCAGAACCCAGGTGGCTTCTGAGGGGGCGGGGGGGTCAGCTCATTCCAGAAGCCTGGACTGTCTTATGGCCAAGTTCAGGCTTGCTTCAACTGCAGCCCCAGAAGGGGGAGGAGGAAGGAAGGAAGGAAAGGAAGGAAGGAGGAAGGAAGGAAGGAAGGAAGGAGGAAGGAAGGAAGGAAGGAGGAAGGAAGGAAGGAAGGAAGAAGGAAGGAAAGAAGGAAAGAAGGAAGGAAGGAAGGAAGGAAGGAAGGAAGGAAGGAAGGAAGGGGGTTCCCAGCCTCCACCCACCCTCCAAACACCCCCTCCTTCCTTCCCAGTATGCTCAGTTGAAGACTCAGACGGGGATTGAGAGAGCTGCCAATTATGTCACTACATTTCACAGATCAATTGGCATAAATGTTAAAATTAAAATGTAACATTTGAAAATTATTTTTTTTCCCTTTATGACAAGGGGTTCCAGTTTATCATTTACAGCTTGCGAACGGAGCTCGGCTGACAGCTCTCAGCTCCTCTGACAGGCCTGGATTTGGGCCGATTCTGGTGTCAACCTGATCGCTAACTCAAATTTGTGTTTAACTTTTTGCAAAGTTAATTACAGATTACCACCCAAATGTTAAACATAAATAAGGACACCTTTCCCCTCTTTGCGCTGGGAACCCTGCCATGCCTTCCTTCAAGAGATCATTACTGCGAGGCCCATATGTCTCCCACAATGTGGCCAGAACGCTCCCCGAAGAGGTGGAGGGACAGGCAGCCCCCCGGAGGAGGATGGCGGCGATGGCGGCAACGGGGGCCTATGCTTCCCCCGGAAGGAGGCGAGGCGAGGGGCTGGAGCGGCTGCAGAGCTGGACACGTGCAGGGCTGCCCCAAGCAAGCGTCTCCCCACCGGCTTCGCCTGCTCCCTTAAAAAGTCCCAGAGCCCAGAAAATGGCAGCCAGGCACGGCTTGATTCCACTTCTCTGACTGCAGGTCTCCTCTTCCGCCCCCGTCCCAGAGGCTGCCTCCGCTCGCTGAGCCGGCTGTCCCGTTTCCTGGTCCTTCACCCCCCCCCCCGCCAGCAGCAGCCATGCCGGGCGGAGGCAGAGGGCGGCCCGCCCACTTCTGCCGGGCGCCAGGGTCCCAGAGAGGAAAGGGGTCTTTGAGGCCGATGCTCCACAAGCAGCCTAGTAAGGCAGCAGCAAGCAGTCAGGTGCCTCCTGGGGGCTTCTTGGTGCCTAAGGACCCCGTCAGGAACGTCCCGACTGAGCCAGAGAACCGGAAGTCAAAGCTAAAAAAGGCATTTCTTGCTATGCAGAACAAAGGTGCAAGGCTTTCACACTTACAATAGGCGTGCCAAAAGGAATGTAACCTAAGGAAAAAAGAAAGACATGGTTTGAGACCCAGATGGTCCCCCCCCTTCAAGCAGAGCTCTGGATGTGGGTTGCAAGAACTCAGGTGAACACTGGAGGGCAGTACAGAGAAGTCCCACCTCTGCCATCTAGCGGCCGGCCAGAGTTTTGCAGCCCAGATTCTCAAATGGGTGTAAACCAAGACTAGCAGAAGGCCCGTGAGGAATCCTGGGAGGTGTAGCCCGAATGCACCTGGAACCTGTCGGGTCAGGGAAGGGTGGCCAGTGTCATTATTTCTTTAGTGACCCTACGTTGCCTTTCCTTTCTCCCATGAGACAAGCAGCAGAATAACAGGGTTTCACTTCAGGGCACACAAGGGCAGTGTGAGAATTTATAGGCACAGGACACCTGAGTTGAGGAAGGTCACGTGGGCTCATTAACCTGCTGCCAATCTAGGTCACCTATGGGGATGAGAATCCGGGGTTGGGTGCGAATCCTGTGGCCACTCAGGGCAGGAGGCCACTTTCAAGCCTTCTGGGCAGATGGCTCTCTCTGATGGAACATCTGGGATCCCTCATGCCTTAGGGCAGAGGTCCCCAATCTTTTGAGCACCAGGGACCGGTTCCGTGGAGAGAGGTTTTCCCGTGGACCGGAGGGGACGTGGTTTCATGTACTTCCTGCCTCCCAAGGATGGGGCTTTGCTTGTTTGCACGGACTGGTTTCTGGCATGCCATGGACCGGTGCCGGTCCACGGACCGGGGGTTGGGGACCCCTGCCTTGGGGTGACCGATCTCATCATCCTCTCCCTCTTTAACTATCTGATGGTTTACAATGAGATGGAGGCAAGGAAGGTGACGGGGCCCTCGGCTGCTGGGATCAGGCCGGGCCTGCTACGGCCCTTTCCACCGAAACCGAGGGAGAATTTCTCCCGCTGAGCTAGAGACGGGCCATGGAGTGGCTGGAGGAGGCACTGACCGCACACAGAAGCACCAAGGTTTGGAGAAGGTGAGCACCCCGAAGCCCAGCAAGTCTCCACAGGGCCATACCTGACATTCGGAAAGGCATGAAAATGGCCTGGTTCGTGTCCGGGTGGACGATGGCCTAGAAAAGCAGGAGACGCGGTGAAATTGGAGGCCGCTACCCCAGAAACTGCCACCCTCCCAAATAGACCAGGCAGGAAACTCACCCCCCAGGTGAGCTAATTCTGTTTTATTATTACAGTCACCAGGTCTTCTTGCAAATGTGAAGGTACAAACCTCCCACTGTCACTTTCGCAGCCTGAGAAGTTCGGGCAGATCCTTTCCAAGTTTCTTTCTCCATCCCTTCTTCCTCAGTTGCATCTCCTTCCTCTCTTACCTGACCACTCCTTGGGCAGCACCTCCCCACCCTTTCGGAGGTCCTTCCCATATCCCGTTACAAAAATCTGTTTCTTGGTGTGTGTGTGTGGGGGGGGGGGGAGATCAAAATCACACACCCCCACCAGCCATCCAGGCTGAAGTCAAGATATTTGGGGAGGAGGTGGAGGAAGAAAAGTCTTCCTCATCCTCAAAGGAATGCGGAGGAATCTGAACCCCGAATCCCGTATTTTCCCACCCAGGCTCTGGAAGGGCTGCCCCCCCCAAGTCCTTGCGCTTTGCAGAAGCAGGTGGGAAATGGAAGACAAGGAGTCCCTGGGGGGAAAGACTCTCTCCCACTGTGTGCAGGATGGCTACTCGGGGCCCCCCACGGTCGCAAGGGCGCCCCGCCTTCTCTGTCAGGGCCCAGGGCAGCACCAGCAGAAGCGTTCTCCATTCCCCGGGAGGGAGCAGGTTACCTGTTTTATCTTCTGTGCTCTCCAAAGCTGGAAAAGCAAAAGACAGGATTAAAGCCGCTGGTTCAAATACGCAGGCCGAAGGCGACAAGGGAGACCCTTACCCAAAAGGCAGCCTCGAGTGGGGGGTGGCAAGGAGGAGAGCAGCAGGTCAGATTCATTGTTCCGGGGTCAGCTCTGGGGGGACACCCACCTCATCCCATAACCCACTGCAGGGGAGGGGGGGTTGACTAACCCTGCCCTACAACGGGACCCAGAGAGATGCTTGTAGTGGGGCCCATGTGTGCTGCAGCTGGTCAGGTGGGGCCGTGGCCACTTTGCCCCCCCCCTTGGGGCAAGGAAGGGTCTCTTCCTCCCCTAGGCCAATCAAGTCAGAATCCCAGGCCTCTCCAGCCCTGTCCTGGAAGGGCCACGGGGCTCAAGGAGACGGCTTTTGACCTCCCTCTTGGGTCCGGCCCTGTCAACAGCCGAGGGCCTTTATGCAGCCCATTAAAAAGGTGTTTCCAAAACCAGAGGCGCCTCAGTGGCTCCCGCTGGACATCTGGGCACTTCTGTGGCCGAGACGTGAAGGCATCTCAGTCGGCATCTGGAGAAGACTTTTTCTCCTGCCTCTCAGGTCAGCCCCCTTATTTGCCACACAGACATAAGTCTGGGGTGCCAGGAAAATAACCGAAGGAAAGAAGGAAAAGGGTGTCACACAAGAAGGACTTCCGTATGAGAATCTCACCAACAAGGGAATATGTGGCGTTTTCAGCTTCCTATAAGCTCTTATGGATTCCACACACAAACCTCTAGTTTTTAGGGAATTATTTTTGACCACATCTACAAAATTTAATGGAACTGCAGTTCAACTCGTACCGTGTTCAGCTGGCTGACAAGCGCTCCCCCACCCGGTGCCTTCTTCGGCCAATTCATCGTCCCAGCCAGTCAGGCACATCTGGAGACACCAGGGTAGCCAAGGCTTGCCCGTCCTTCATCCTCTGGGCAAGAGATGGCTAATGGGAGGGACCCTCTGGCTGACCCCCCCCCCCGCAGCCTCCTCTTTCCCATCAGCCTTTTCCTTCTCACAACAACCTCCGCTTCAGAGCAGACCCCGCTGGTTTCAGCTTGGTCGGCTCTCGGTGTCTTAGATGGCGCTTAAATTGGTCTCCAAAACACTTTTTAGCACCCGAGCCGTCCCAGCCGCTCCCCCTGACTGGACGTGTGTGGCTGACTCGACAGACGCCGGGGCTGGAATCGCTGGGGTGGGAAAACTGGTGAGGTGCCTGGCTGCCCTCCAGCTGTGCGAATCAGAGGCTCAATCTTCTCCTGATCACACCCGGCCGGGCCACAGCGAGGGGATTTACACAGAGGTAAAGCAGCAAAAGCAACGGCAGAGCAATTCTGTTAAGTGGCGAGGTAATAAAAACTCGGAGCACTTAACTAACACTTTACCACTGTTAATTAATTAGTCCTCACAACATCCTCGAAGGAAGTTAGGATGGGAAGCTGGGAAGGATTCAACCGCTGCCTGGTCACTAAATGGAGCAGATCCCAAAGGCTCTCCCAGGGGGGGCCTCTCACACAATTGTGTGGACTGCAGGGGGCACGGGCAGGTGAGAAAAGGCTCTTTTCTAATGCTAATTAAGGCTGGAGAGGAAAGGGAGGGGGCGGGGGAATTACTAGCCTAGTTTGGCGGGGAAGCAGCCACTGGGGAAGGCAGAAGAGCCCCCCCCCCCCGCCGCCCTTTAGGTTGATTCTCTCCCAAAGGGTCTCTGATTCTATCTGGAATCTTTTCGGTGATTTTCATTGTCATCCAGTTTGCCTTCTTATCTTTCTTGGTCTCCTCCTCACATTCCTCCCTTACAGCTTCTTTGTTTCCTTCCACACTCTCTCTGGTTCCCGATCAATGACACCGGGATTTCTTGAAGAGGGGAGGCCTGTGCCAAGCCCGGAGACACAGGAAGCTGGCTGGCTGACCGGGAAGCTGCTCACGAACCGTTCGTGGTCCAGGCCACAGTCGGCCCCGGCCAGGTCTCTGCTGGGGCAGCTCAGCCCTCGGGCAACCTTCAGCCCTCAGAGGGGGGGGCACCTCTTCCTCGCAAGCTGCTCCATGGAGCCGGCCCGCCTGCTGCGTTTCCACCTTGACTCTGCAGTGGAGAGAAGGGATCAATGCCCAGGGCCAGCCAGGGCTCTCGGCCCTGCAGCTTCAGGGCTGTTCCACAATCTGCCCAGGCCAGGTCCGGCCCCGGAGACCCCCCGGCTGAGGGCTGACCCCGGCCTCCCTAGGGACAGCTGGAAGCAGAGCTAAAGCATGGAGCCACCAGGGAGCCACCAGGGATCTGGGCCAGGAGAAGCTCCTTTTTCCCCAAATTCAGAATTCAGCTGCTTTAGACCAGATCACGGGTGTTGTAGGAAAAATCTTTATCGGGGTCCAGTCCAAGCCGGGAATAAACAACATGGTGGCTGCTTTGGAAAGAAGGTTGCAGTTTATTGAAGAGGAGAGCCAGACAGGAAGATGGCTCTGGAAGAAAAGAGTGAGCACATGTAGTAGGGAGTGGGTTTTATATCCTCTTGGGCTTTTGTTTGGAGTTCTTTCCTGTTCCTGTTTGAGGCTTTGTATTTCCTGTGTCATGTACTTGGACCTGAGTCTGAGTGTGCCCCTTTGGCATCTATGGGTTAATCCTATTCTGTCCTAGAGTTTGGGTGGGGTATGTAGATTTTAGGTGTCTTTATCTTCCTAAGCTAGCTGGAGGGCTCCAGCTTTCCTGAATGGATTATTATATCTGCATTTCTACAGAGCTGGTTTCTGCTCCAGGGAGGGAAAGAAAAACTGGGCATGCTTTTCTGCCTCTTTAAGATCCTTTGAGGAAATATAATATTCTGCCCTTTTGATATTTCCTTCTCTGGGGGGGGCTGACTTCCCACACAGGCATCTGTGAAACGTGGCTAGTCCTCAGCTTTCAACCGGCCACTTACCAAACACTCGAAGTTGCGTCCTGCCTGGAAAAAGGGAATGACAACCCTGTTCTGAAATTCGAAGAGTTGCCACACACACTCCCCAAAGGCCACGGGGGGCCTGGCCACACAGCTGCACTTATGGGTGTTTGCAGTGTGACTGTGTTTGATGACATTTCTGGAAAACCGCAACATAGCAAGCAATGGGTCTGCTTAACGACCATGGTGCTCATTTTATGACCACCAGGTTCACTTAATGGCCATCACAAAAAAAGGTTCTCAAATCACATTACGTGGCCGACCTCACTGATGACAATCACGACATACGACCGAAACAGGCTGGCTGCATCGTGATTGTGTGCCAGGGACTCCCTGTATGGACCCTCGCCAGCTGTCAAGCGTGGCCAAAGCATCAAATGCAGCTGGATGCACCTCATTAATGAATGCAAATTACGGAATCCAAATCATCAAACGCTTCAGCCAGGATCAATGAGGATCAAAGGAAAACGCTGACTACCTAGACCAGGGGTGGGGAACCTTGGCTCTTTTATGACTGGTGGACTTCAACTCCCAGAATTCCTGAGCCAGCATGGCTCAGCTTGGAAACCTCTCCCTTCCCCTCAGCATGGCTGGCTCAGGAATTCTGGGAGTTGAAGTCCACGAGTCATGAAGGGGCCAAGGTTGCCTAGCCCTGGCCTAGCCTCTGGCTCTCCCCAAACCAGGCCCACGTCTCTCCTTCAGGAGATGGCCGAGGTCCGTCCCCTCTGGTCACCTCTTTGTTGCTGGTCCCCGGGGGCAGCGAGCCCTGCTTGTAGTCCTCCAGCAGCTGCATGGCTTCCTTGAGGCGACTCTGCAAAGAGACAACAAGCATCACACACACATCCCTTGAGGAAAGGAAGGCATCCCGAGAGGGCCAGGCCGGTGCCCACGCTGCCTGGCTTCCCATCGGAAGACGCCGCTTGGCCTCCCACTTTTGGGCCATGCCCTCGGCCAGCTGGGGGGGGGGCAAGAGAGGGGAGCCGGGGCTGTGCTTGGGTCCCCCGGGAAGAGGGGCACCAAGCGACCTGTCTCGAGAGGAGGGGGAAGAAGCCGCCAGCCGTGCCAGCGAGCCCAGGGCGGCCGAGAAGTCCCTGGGCGGGTGGCAGTCGGGGCCGGAAGCAGACGGGGCCACTCTCTCTTCTCCCTTGCCCAGGCTGGTAATTCAGAGGGTTCCTCCCAAATCAGACAGAAGCCCCACGGGAGAGTCCGAGGGCTTATTTATTTATTAATACGGCTGCCCAACTCCGCCATGGCACGTCCTCCCTCGCCAACAGGCAAGGCGGAAATTGCGCTCAAGCTTTTCGTTTCAGCCCTGCAAGGCTCAAGGGGAAGCCGCTCAGCAATGTACGCCGGTCAGTCTCCAAGATTCAGGGAGACCCTCCCCCGCTCCCAGATCTTCCCTTCCTTCTGAGCTAGGAGCCCAGTGTCTCCCCCCCCACTTCTCCACCAGCCACCCTTTCCTTGAGGGGTGTCTGGTGCTCTCTGAGCTGGGTGTTTTTCTTGCACCTGTTTCATTACCCAGCCAGCTAACATCATCAGGGTGAATCCTACCCTCTCCTAGCACTGATGATGCGACCTAGTTGGGTCATGAAACGTCTGCACCCAGGACCCCACAGCTCAGCCCTGAGCTACAGATATTCTCCCTTTTGGGCACAAAGGCCATGCACTGGGAGATGCTGTAGGAAGAGTGGAGAAATCTGGCAGATCCAGAGAAGGGCAGCACCCAGTGGCCCTGGACAAATGACCAGGGGGTGGACTTTCCACCAAAGGGTCAGCCACCCAAACTGCAGCTCACATCCCCCGGTGCTGCTGCTCTCAATGGGGCAGCCCCAGAACAGCCCTAGAGGCGGAAGGGGAGGGGGGCATCCGAGGCCAGAGAAGGAGAGCCAACCCCCCCCCCCCCGCCTGCTGGTCTGAGCCTCCAGAGCCAGGCCGGTGAATGGTAGCCAGGCAGCCAAGAACATGACCCACTTTCCTGTGAAAAGACAGCCGAGCTCTGCTTGGCATTCCGGGGAGACTCTCTCCCCTCATTAGCAGGTTTTGGGACACCCCAACTCCGGGCCTCCTTTGCAGCCGCTCTCTGCGGTTCCCTCCGCTCTTCTGAATGGAGGCCCAGAAAAGGCATCAATGGACCTTCTTGTCTTCCGTTCTCTCCCAGTTACTATAACAACCTTGGCAGGGCCCAGCTGGCCGCACAGCACGAAGGCCCCGAGCAGCACAAAATGGCCCCCGGCTGGCCTAAAAGGCTCTGGGTGCCTCTGCGCCCTCTTTTGGGGGGGCTGAGGGAGAAGCTTGCCCTGAGGGAAGATGGAGGAGTGCAAAGCTCCGAGCAAGGTGGGCCTGGATTGCCCCCCCCGCCCTGCCCTAACCCTTCACGCCACTGCCTCGGTCCACTTCCTTCACGGTGGCTGCTCCGGGGGTCGCGGGCACCCCCCACTGCCGCCCAATCTCCGCCACCTTTCGCAGGCAGTTCTCTGCTTACCACCAGTCACTCAGTGATCACCTGATGTTGCAACAGACCCCCCATCCCCCCAGGTACTTAGCATCTGACTGCTGCCCCCGTCCCCACCATCCTGTGATTGCATTTTGGGGGCTCAGGAACCGGCCGGCATTTGCAGCTGCTCGCCGTGTCCCACAGTCCCAGGGATGTTTTTGCCCAAAACAGCATTTGCACCTGGGTCCTGGCACAAGCAGCCCCTCGCGAAGAAGTGTCTGCGGCTGCCACGAAAAGGTTGTGAATCGGGTCAGTCGTATGGTGACCCGCTTTACAACCACCACGGCTTATTGACCGTAATGGCCAGGCTCCATTACAGTTGTAAGTCAAGGACCAGCTGCGCACAATAACAGCCACCCAAAGATAGAAGCCCCCACAGGCTGGAACCCGCTTGGCCATCAGAGAGGAAAGAGGCCTTTCAGTACAGCCACTTTGGGCCCTTCCTTCTCAGGGGGGGAGGGGGAGAAGGGCAGGATGCCCCCCCTTCTCCCTCCCCCCCGCCTGCCAATCCCCCCCCCCATTCCCCAATCCCCTGCTGTGCGTTAGCAGGAAATGTCGCATGGACTAAATTAGCTTCACAAAAAATCTGCTGAACTCTTCATAGTCCCACAGTTTCATTACAAGCAATTAAGAGCCTAATTTTAAGCAACGAAGTCTCACACCTGCCAGGAAGAAGGCAGATCCTCTCGGCACACACACACACAGACACACAGACACACAGAGCTCAGCTCCATAAGGGGGTCTTGAAAGAGTTTGGCACATGGAGCCTTACTCGGCAAATGGCGGATCTCTCGGGATCGGGGTCAAAGCCCAAGAGGCAAGGGGATCACCAGCTTACCCGGGATATAGGTTTGTTTATCCTGACTTTTTGTGGCTGTTGTTTAGCAACAACTACATGCCATTCTTTTTGCAAGATTCAAATGTAATGTCCACAATGGAAGAAACCGTTAAAATGCTGTGCGTTGTGAGAGGGCGAAGGGTCTACTGCTGCCTGGATGCTGAGAAAGGGATGCTCTCCAAGCTTTGCACAAGAGAGGAGCCCAGGGCAGGAGCCAAACAGCCCAGCTGGAAGGAGCGGCCGCTCTTCCCTCAAACATCTGTCCAGCTGCCTCCCACGGCCCCAAGGCCACCAGAACCTTTGCCAGGAGAGCCACCAGCACCAGAGCCGGCTTTAGTGGCGCTTCCACACTGCCCCCCCCAATGGAAAATGTTAATTCAGGGGAAAAAAAGTCCCTGGCATTTTCTCCTTCACGGATTAATCACTCTAGAAGGACTAGGAGAAGGTCCGTGTTTGGGCCCCGTGGATGCTCGTCACTTAGTCATCGATGCCTGAAGGTGGGTCCCCACAAGGGGGGAACGTGGGGGGGGGGAGTGACGTGCATACTTGGTATCGCATCCAGTGCGTAAGTGCAGCTTCCGATCCCTTGCAAAACCCGGCGTCTTCCTGTCTGCACACGGAAGGTATAGGGCCGGGTCCCCTGCTTGAGCAGGGGGTTGGACTAGAAGGCCTCCAAGGCCCCTTCCGGCTCTATTCTGATCGATTGATGGACGGAAGGTGAGGACCCTCCCCCCCCTTTGCTTGGGAAGAGGGCAGACGCACAATCCGCCCAGGCAGAGCAACTCTCTTCCTTTCTTGAAAGAGACTTTTTTATCCTGCCTTCTATTATTTTTATAAATAACTCAGTGCAGCAAACATAACACATGTAGTCCTTGATTTACAACAGTCCATTTAGTGACCGTTTGAAGTTACAACGGCACTAAAAAAAGTGACTTAGGACCGTTTTTCACACTTACGGCCGTTGCAGCATCCTCATGGTCACGTGATGCAAAATTCAAACTCTTGGCAACTGACTCATACTTATGACGGTCACAGTGTCCCGGGGTCACTTGATTCCCCTTTTGTGACCTCCTGACCAGCAAAGTCAATGAGGAAGCCAGATTCACTTAATGGCCGGGTGACTTAACAACTGCAGTGATTCCTTTAACCGCTGTGGCAAGAAAGGCCGTAAAATGGAGCAACTCATTTAACAACCGTCTCACTTAGCAACTGAAATTTTGGGCTCAGTTGTGGTCGTAAGTCGAGGACTATTTTCCATACAACAACAACCCTGTGAGGTGGGGCGGGTCTGCAACCTGGGCACCTCCCCCTCCGAAAGCCCCACTGGGCACTGCCCCTCTCCTCTGCGCACCTGGGTGGCAGTTTCAGGGTTTCCACTGGGCTTCCCTGGGAACTCAGCCTTTGCCCTGCGCTGCAGAGAGCGTGCCAGAGGCAGAGGGACGAGGGGGGCCTGGCATCGCTCGGGCGGGCCCTTCCGCTCCACCTTCCCCGCTGAAGAGGCCCTTGGGCCACCCCAGCCAGCATTCAGCGGGTGCCAAGGCAAGCGGGCAGTGCCAGCTGCCGCTCAGCCTCCCGGGCCGCTTGGAGGGCCAAGAGGACCCTCCCAGGAGAGGCCTCTGAAGTGCCAGGGCCACACCGCAGGACAGCACGGAGGACCAGGAGCCCCTCATCTCTGCTGGGGACCCCCACGGCAAGCGGCTTCCGCAGCCCTCCAGGACTGAGAGAGGCAGCCCCAGAGCGGAGTTGCCAAAGGAAGGAGGGCGCAGCTGGCTTGGCTCCTGGTCCCCCCGTGGGAGCCCCAATCCCAGCCAGCCCTTCGCCCGAGAGCGGCGCCCACAGCCCCTTCTGCCCTCAGGGGGGCGGCTCAAGGGGGTCCCATTCTCTGCCCCTCCCCGTTCAGACAGTTCTCTCTCCCCCCAACAGACCCTCCTGGGGCACAGCCTCCCCCAGACGGATGGCAGCTTTTGCTGGAACTTCATCTCCAGAAAGGAAGCCATACAGGCAGTCCTCAACTTACAACGGTTCACTTAGTGACCGTTTGAAGCTACAACAGCACTGAAGTGACTTATGACCGTTTTTCACTCTTATGACCTCTGCAGCCACCCCGATCACGTGATCCAAATTCGGATGCTTGGCAACTGACTCGTATTTATGACGGTCGCAGTATCCCGGAGCCTCACGAGAGCCATAGCAATAACCCTCAAGACTTTGAGCCAGTGAGGATCGAACTGCTGGGTGTGGGCAGAGTTGGCCTGCCCTCCTGCATTCCCAGCCCTGAGCCACACGGCTCTTTTATGATCCTCTTTTGCGACCTTCTGACAAGCAAAGTCAATGGGGAAGCCGGATTCACTTAACAACCGGGTGACTGAACAACTGCAGTGATTCACATAACAATTGTGGCAAGAAAGGTCGTAAAATGAGACAAAACTCACGTAACAAATGTCTCACCGTTAGCAACAAAAATTTTGGACTGAATTGTGGTTGTAAGTTGAGGATGACGCATAGTGGCTCTTTCCCAGCGTTTCAAAGCGGGGTGTTTTTCCCCCTTCTTATCAGTGGAGAAACGGATAAAGCAAGGCTCCTCCTGCACACGTTTCCTGCCTGGTGTGCAAAGAACGGACCTCGTGTGCTCCGGGGCACGACTGTTCACAGCGCACCCCTTTTTCTGCTCTCACCCTCGGAAATTCAAAAATCAATACTTCAGTGGAGAAACAGGAAAGAACTAGTAAAACTACAGCTAAAGGTTTACTCTTTGCAGAAATTCTAAAAACAAATCCTGTTCAGTGGCTGCCTCCTTTATTCCCTTTGTTTTTGCTGCTATAGCCAATTATTTCTGTCTCCCAACAGGCTGGCGTAATTCTATTACCTTTCCACTATACTAAGCAGGATGACAAGTGTGATCCTGCCAACTATCTGCCAATTTGTCTTTTATCTATAATTAGTAAATTGCGTGCTAGATTTCTATGTTATAAATTATTGGATTGAGTGCAAACGGAGGGGATGTGCCTTTTGAACTCTCCAGAGCAGTGTTTTTAAGTTGTGTGGACTTCAACTCACAGAATTCCCCAGCCAGCATTGCTTGTTGCTCTGCCTTCAGGTGCAGTGGAGAATTGGTTGACCCCTTCTTCAACTTAAATTTAAATAACAGATTGGGAAGGGACCTTGGAGGTCTTCTTGTCCAACCCCCTGCTCAAGCAGGAGACCCTGGATAAATAGCTGCCAGTCTCTTCTTGAGAATCCCCAGTGATGGAGCACCCACAATTTCTGGAGTCAATTAATCGTTCTTTCTCACTGTCGGGAACTTTCTCCCTAGTTCTAGGTTGGTTTTCTCCTCGATTAGTTTTCACCCCGTTCTGCCTTCAGGTGCTTTGGAGAATAGGTCGACCCCTTCTTCAATTTAAATTTAAAGTCCATTTAAATGTCCCTGTTATAATTGGGTAATGGAATCGTGTGTTATTACCTAAGGAAACAAAAACACTTTTACACAATTTTGGGTAAGTTATCCAGGTTTGGGAAGTGTTGCCCTATATGGGGTACCTTGAAATTAATGGGCCTAAAACTGAGTTTTCAGTATTCTCAAGAAAGTGTCCCAGAGATCCAGCCAGTTCTAAGAACGGTGGGAGATGTATTGATCCAGTCATTTAGGTGGTTAAGGGCCCACGTTCAACTTTCTACCTGCTGGACCAGGGGTCTTCAAACTTGGCTCTTTGATGACTTGTGGACTTCAACTCCCAGAATTCCTAAGCCAGCGATGCTGGCTGAGGAATTCTGGGAGTTGAAGTCCACAAGTCATCAAAGGGCCAAGTTTGAAGACCCCTGTGCTGGACTAACCAAGGGAGGGAGCTTAATCTCAGAACTCGGAGCATTCCTGGCGATTATGAAATGTGTGAGGCATCACTGTCACAGGCAGGCCCAGTTCTGGTCTGAGACTGCCTGGCGCTCAGTCCTGCAGCCTCTACAAGGACGCCACAGGCTTCCAAGTCATCCAATTACAATTCAGGAAAGCCATAAAGTGAGTCCCTGAAGCAACTCTGGGGACATTCAAAGGGCAGAATTCAACAGCTGCTTCCTCCCCCAGGGACTCATCAGAGACTCTGGCCTCTGGCCAAAGCAGATCCCTTGAGGGACTTCCTTGGTGCACTGGACCTTGTTAGAAGGGGGTGTTTCTCCCCCAGGGAGAAATTAATCCTGATTTGGCTTTTCTGTTCTGGCAATATCCACCCTCAGCCTTAATAAAAACTGCAAATTTAAGCGAAGTATTTGGGACATCTAAATGGATAGACAGAATTTCCCCACGTCCACTGCACTGCAGGTCCTATCACCATTATTGGGACTATCCCTAATTTTTTTTAAAGTTTGACATGTTTGACAAGTGTTTTTTTTTCCCTGGCCAAAATTATGGGCTCCCATTAGGATATCGAAGGACAGATTGTCTTTCCTTGCACAATTCCAACTTGTGTAGACTTTGATATGGAGAGTAACGGTGGATCACGTGTGTTGTTCAGGTGCCCAATTGTCAAAAAAATAATTTTTTCTTACACTCAAAGTGTTACTGTTCTCTTTTCCAGTGACCAATTTCTAGATGCCTCCAAGAAGGTTGCCAAATTCTTATCAGGTTTAAGACTTGCAGTCTTTTCATCCATCCCTGCCACTATGAGGCTTGTCTTTTAACTCTGTCCAGATCAGGGGTGGGGAACCTTGGCCCTTTTATGGCTGGCTCAGGAATTCTGGGAGTGGAAGTCCACAAGTCACAAAAGGGCCAAGGTTCCCCACCCCTGGTCTACATGGTCACACACCATCTTTGTATTTGATGGAATTTTATGACTGGTCTTGGATTGTAAACAAATCAACTAACCAGAATCTCTATTTCCAAAGCAGACAGCAAAGCTGGGGAGGGCTGTGCCTTTTCTACTCCGGAGCAGCGGTTTTCAACTTTGGCCACTTTAAAATGGGTGGATTGTCAACTCTGGGGAATCCTGGGAGGTGAAGTCCACACATCTTAACATTGCCAAGAACACTGGTGCCTGGCTGAGGAATTCTGGGAGTTGAAGTCCACAAGTCACAAAAGGGCCAAGTTTGAAGACCCCTGGTCTAGAGCAAGTGGCAGCTCCCAAACTCGGCAGTTATAAGTGTCTTTCTAGGTCTTTCCTCGTGTGCATAACACAATATGGCCTGGTTGGTTGTGATGTTTCAGTCCTGGGTAGTGATAATTAGGTTTTGTTGGTAATTACTCAAAGGATATATCAAACCCTGGCACTTTTCAGGCTGAATTCCTCTGCCTTGGTCAGTGTGAGGCTCCACATAGAGGTGTTTACCCAGGAGGTACAAAACAGGCAACGAACGGCCGATCGGGATGTGTGGGGCAACTGGGGGGCTGGAGAGATGAGGGGCACCAGGGCTGTGGGCGAGGGAGTCCTGTTGGGGCTTAATCCCTGGTGGCTCTGGTTATCCTCCACGGTGACAGAAATCTGCCTTCAGCTGGAGAGTTGTTGGATCTGACTCCAGCAGGGCTCTCTTCCTCTTGTATGAACACACACACACGAACACACACACACACAACAACTCTCTCCAGGGACTCACCTTCTCTGCCCTCCCATTCTGTGTCCTTAATTCTCTTTTTTCGTCCCACTTGCACACAAACACACACGCACACATTTAAAAAAACATTGGGGGAAAAAATGGGATCTCTGACTGGTCCCCAAGTATGTCACACTTTTCATCAGGGACTGTGAGGTGTAAGAAATTAATGGAGATAAATAAGTGCAGAGAAGGAACTGATAACGGAGGACAGAAATTAAGGGTGCTCTGGGCGGGTAATTAACTGCTTACCCTCCTTAAAGTAGGAGAGTAATCAGGTCCAAATATACTTATACATCTATTAGTAGGTTAACGTCTTTAGACATTTAATCCTTCCACAAAATGTTGATGAAGCTAATTATTTTGGAGGCCTCACACACAAACACCGAGAGATTTCATCATTCCTAGCTCCTAATCCATTTCATGCCAAACCAGTGAAAATACATCAAACCATTTAACAATATGAATATTCCTAAGCGCTAATTGCATACTGAGCAGCAGAATTCCTGCCATGCAAGAGGAATCCCCCCCCCAGTTCCCACATCCCTCCCACCAAGGGGTCTTTCTGGGGCCTGCAGCAGCTTCCTGCAGGGAGACGCCCCAGGAATGAGGACTCCCGGGCAGCACATAATGCGAAGGGAGTCTAAGTGTGGTACTCTGAGGGCAGGTCTGCCCCACTGCGACCGAGGCAGTGGCAAAGTAGCGAGGAGGGAGAGGGCTGGAGGGGGAGCAGGAGAACCTCACCCATGGGGTGTGTTTGTCCCCCCCCCCATTAAAAGGCAGCATTCTGGGACGGGAGGAGGTGGAGGGTGGGATTGGAGCCCCCGTTCCCAGCCAGAGCAGCGAAGGGACCGCCCAGCCCCACCCATTCTGGGGGAAAGCTCAGCTCCCCCAGCCCCAGCCGGGGTGGGGGGTTGCTAGGAACCAGGCAGGCCCTGGAGCCTTGCAAGGAAACAGCATGGCGGATGGCTTGGAAAGCAAGAAAGGGCGAAGGGGAACAGTGAACAAGTCCAGACAAAACCCCCCCAGGCAGTAAACGCCGCTTGCTGCTCTTCAGCTCTGCCGGGAACGCAGCTCAACAGGCCCAGGAAGGCAAGCAGCTCCCAGCTCGAGAATTAAACCGGATCCAGCGTCAGAGGGGGTTTTTTTTTGCAGAGAAAAACGCCCAGGAAGCATCCAGAAGTGAAATACTCTCACTCCCAGGTGAGAGAAGCGCCCGAGGAGGTGCAGAGACGCTACCTTGGAGACGAAGAGTGTGCGGGGGTCAATGATGTCCAGGAAGTGTCTCAATCTCCCAAAAAACGAGGCCTGCGGGGAGACAGAAGCACCGGCATCAGAGGACTAGAGGGGCTCTCCTTCCCCTGGCCAAGCAGCCCCCCCCCGAGGCCGGGACCCCTGGCAGCCCTCCTGCCTCTTCTGCGTGCAAGGCGAGCCCAGCCCACCAAAGCCCCGGGCAAATCTTTGTGCCAAAAGGCCTGGGGACCCCACCTCACTGCTCGGGCTGTGAGTGCAGGTGCCATCTGGGGCACAGCCTCGCCTGCCCCATACTACCGGGGACCCAGGGCTCCTAGGATGCCTGGGGCGAGCCCTCTGGGCCCTCAGCATGGGGAATGCGGCTCCCTAAGGCTCCTTTTTGTTCCAGACCCTGAGTTCAGCTCAGAGGCCATTCTGGGGACGTTCCTATCACTCAAAGCCAGGATGTTGGGGGACCTCAAGCTCCACTTTTGAGTCCGAACCCCCAGACCTTTGCAAACAGCCGGGGCCTCAGTCCAGAAACGCAGGCACTGCCGGGCAGAGCACCACAAAGAGGCTGAGGCTGGCACTTCAGAAGGGAAGCAAGGGTCGGCCTCCGCCCAGCACCCCAAATCTTCCCCTCCTCTTCGGAGGCAGCCTGAGCAATGGTGGCCCTTCGATGGAGACCCCAAGGAGCCCCCCCTCCAGCAGTGGCACAACAGCGGGTGAGGGCCCCCAGGATTCCTGGCCAAAGGGCCGCTGTCCCGGCCCCAGCTGCCCCCTCGAGCAGGAATTGGCCACAACACGCGGAGTGTCCGTCTGGCAAAGGCTGCTCTGCTCAGGGGGGGTGCAGACCCCTCCCGGGCAGGGCTCCCCACTTTCTGTTGGAGCTTCTGCCAGCAGAAATGCTCTTTTTGTGCTTGGAGCCTGAGGCAGGAGCACCCGAGGCGGCCCCAGGCAACGGGCCCTCGTTAGAAGGCACCCACAGCCCTCGGCCGTTCCTCAAGGGGCACCTGGACACTTCACGTCCCCCTGGTGCCACAGCTGCTCTGAAGGGGTCACCTGGATCAGCACCTGGACTGCCAAAGGAGGCCGGCACCCCCTGCCCACCTGTGTGCATCGCACAAGCCTGGCCTCCTGGGACCTCAGCACACCCCAAGATCCCCCGTCCTGGAAGTGCTCCAGGCCCCTTCTAGGAGAGCATCCTTGCACCCCCAAACCCAGGCAGGTGCCCAGCCCGTCCCGCGGTCACATCAAAGTGGCAATTCTCAGGCCCCCCCAACGAAGCGACCGCAGTGGAGTCCCTCCCTCCCTCCCTCCCTCCCTCCCTCCCACGCCCTGCCCAAGCCTGAAGAGTCTGAAGAAAAACTCCGTTAATCAGCACTGAAAAAAAAATTAATTGGTGCAGAACACCTCCAGCTTCTCCCTCTCACATGGCTTGGCTCACTTACAAAAGAACAAAACTAATTAAGCAAATCTTTTCATAAAATAAATTAGTTCTGGGCAGAGACACAGCAGAAAACAAAGCAGCCGCTCTCGTTAGCTAACCGAGCCAGACAGCTGGCCCGGCTCCCCACGCCTGTGCCACGCCTGCCACGCCGGCAGACTGTCCCGGAACTGGCTCCATGAACCGTGGACCCAGACCGTGGATCCTCAGAGAAGGCGCCTTCCTCGCGAACGTCACTGTGAGCAAGAGAGGATCAAAACCTTCGGGGCTTCCGACTCTCGGCCGTTTCCCAGCAGATGTCCAGGCAACCAAAAGCCTCAATTATCTCTCTATCAGGCCTGGTGGAGAGGCAGCCATTCGTGGCAGGCCACTTCCCTGCCTGCCCTGGGAAAACGAATTCCCACAGCAGGAATTTTTTCCTTACCCAAATACCTTAAGCAGGATTTGGATGGTCCCTTCCTGGATTTTTGAGCAAGTATGCATTTTTTTCTGTATGTAAAGTGCAACATACCCATCTTATTCAGCCTGGAATTAAATGTAGCCTACCTGCCAATTTAATTCCAGGGATGCCCTCCTTCCTCTTTGGCCCTTGGAGTCAGGATCTCTAGTTCTCCCTGTGTGTTTCTCATGGAAATACACAGCTGAGCAGTTCCAGCCATCACCCTCTTCTCCAGCCGGTTGACCGTCTGCTTCATTAACCTCAGTTGTTCCACACCTACCCAAAGAGCCTTCTTTGTTGTTCATCACTCATGCTGGCCCTTTGGCTTCCTGACTCCCTCTGTGCAGATTCGGGCTATTTGCTGGTGTTCTGCTTTCTCTATGTGCCCCGTTCCATTTGTTAAACTTGTCCCTTTTCTCAGTCCACCAGAGAGCTCTTGGTGCAACCATGGTGGCCTCACTGGGAAGGGTCTCCCATTTCATTTCTCTTCGGAATTGATTGGGTTTGGGCTTTAATTATCTCACTTCTCAGGTTCCCTAACTCTCCTCAACCGTTTTTTCCCCCTAAGGACCTTCATCCATGGAATCCTTCCTGGTTTGCTCTTCACTGGTTGGGATCTGCTCTCTTGAAATCTAAACTACAATCTGCAACCCTCCTCAAACCCTCCCCACCCCCAATAAAGACACAAGCTCCATGGCAGGAGGTCACAGGGCTGCTTCCCTGCTGGTCTGGGGTATCGAGCCTCCCTGCTAACCTCCCCTCCCCAAATTTCCCTGCAACCTCTAACTCTGTTCATTCAGACTGCGGGCTCCCCACACAAGGGCAAGCCTGGAGTGAAAGAGGGTGGCAGAAAGATGGGATGAAATGTGGGAAAGGCTCCTGCTTGACTCCCTGGCCAAACCCTGCCTGTTCTCCCTGTTTGCTCACTTGGTGAGGCGAGTCAGCCCAGCAAGACCCCCGAAGGGTGGCCAGCCCCTCCAAAGGGACCGGCCCCTCTTCAGCAAAGGAGCAAAACAGCCTGGAGGAAGAAGCACAGACTCCACCGCACCCTTCAGAGAGTTCAAGGTCTGGAAGAAACACCCAGATAAGGTTTTCTCTCTTATCACCTGGGCAGGTTGAAGCCAGGAGGCAATTTTGCACTTATGAGCAAAGTCCACAGTTCAGTGATGTTTATGGAGACCGAACTTTGCATACAATCCATGGCAAACAAATCTGCAAAAATGCCTTCCTGCCTGCCCTGGGCCAGAAGTAGGACAAGAGGCATCCCTTCAACGCCCGTGGTGGCCCAGAGCAGGGCTGGAAGGAAAGGGAGCCCCTCGTTCTGCATCTCCGAAAGGCCCAAATTCCCCAATGGCAGATCAGGGACACCCCCCGCCGCCCCCCCCCAGCAGGGCACCTTCGCTCCCGAAAGGCTGGCACCGCAGGCAGGAAGACCCCGGCAGGCCCTTCGTCGGGCGGCAGAGGGAATTGGAGGGGGGTCCCTTTGGCTGAAACTCCCCCCTCCTTCCCAAGGACTCGGCTGCCCCCGAAGGTCCCCCCCCGCCGAGTTTCCGCCAGGGTCCCTGAGCGCGGGGGAGGAGAGGGGGGTCCCTGGGGGGCAAAGAGGGCAGCGGCGTTTCGAGGCGCCCCGGGCGTGGGCGAGCGCTTCCCGGCCTTTCTGCCCTTCCCCAGGCTCGCGGAGGGGGCACCGCTCAGCGATGCCCAGATGAAGAGCCCGGCACGGAGCGACCCCCGGGCCGGCTTCGAGGAGAGGGGCTCCCGCTGCCCCCCCCGCCTCCTCCCTCGGGGTCAGCGCCCTCCGCCCAGCTGCTGCCTTGCCGGGGGGGGCAGGACATCGGGTGGGCAGCTCTGCCGCTTCTCCCCTGCCAGGGGTCGCACAGGCCGGAGCCCCCTCCCGCCAGGGATGCTGCCCCCACCCCTGGCACAGCTGGCACCGGCCCCTGCCAGAGACGGACCCTGCCCCCCATCCCATCCCCCCCGTGCGAGGGGCTGCAGCGCCCAACTGCGACGCCCCCGGCCGCCTTCCCGCACGGAGATTCGAACTCGCCACCGGAGGAGAAGCCCCGCCCCTAGGGGAAAGCAACTGCCAATCAAAAGCCCTCCTCACATCCAGGAAAGGGCCGGAATTCCAGGAGACAAGCGACAGCGGCGGCGCCCAATCACCAGGCCGCCTCGCGGCAGGGGGCGGGCTCGCGGCGGGAGTCGCTCTCGCTGGGCAGCGGAGCCCCCCCGGGCGAGGGGCGGCGAAGCGCCCGCCCAGCACGGCGCCCCCTCCCCGGTGCCGGCGCGCGCAGCCCCGCAGCCCACCTGCTCGAAGCGCGGCTTCCCCAGCTGGAAGGCCGGGCACCCCGCGCTCTCCGCCATCCCCGCTCGGCGCCACTTTCGCGTGCGGAGTGCTCCTCGCAGCCTCGCCCCGCCCCTGGCAGCGCCGCCGGCCCCCGATTGGCTGAGGCGCACTGCAGCTGCCGCGGAGCCTGCTGGGGCGCGTAGTTCCCTCTGGCGCCCCAAGGGCAGTTCTGTGGCCGGACGGGCGTGGCCCCGCCCCCTCCGCGCGAGGGGTGCCTTGGGAAGCGTAGTTCTCCGCACGGCCCCCCTGGGCGCGCAGGCGCCTTTTACGAACCGTTTTTGAACAAGATAGAAACTAACATCGATGTCAAGTAAGGAAGAAACAGCAAAAAGTGCAAGAAAAGAAAAATCTTTGGGGAAAAAAGTAAAGTGGCTTCTGATATTCTTCGTATAACCTTTAATATATATAATCCCATTTCTGTCTAAAGTTACGTCATATTACTCTTTCTATAATTTATCCAGTCTGGGCCTCGAAACTCTAAAATCACAAGTCCCTTTTTTTATATTTTTAAGCAAAAAGTCCGTAAGAGGCTTCCAACCCCCAATAAATGTTAAATGTGGCTTCTTCTCTAATAAAAGACGCCAGTTTACCCATCTCAGCTAATTTCACCAGCCCCCCTCCCTCCCGGGCAGTTCCAAATAACCTCTCCAGAGCAGCCATATATTGAAATGATCTTCCATGACTCTTTTCTAACTACGTATCCAACAATCCTAGAAGTTCTGGTTTCAGTTTAATGTTGGTCTTTTGTATCAGGATTCTGCATCAAGGCATATATGCATGGTCCAAAATTTCTTTAGCTTTTTTACAAGCCCACCAAGCGTGATACAAGGGTCCTTCGTGTTCCTATCTCCGAGGTAAACATGCCTTCTGTGTAATTTCTCTGGCAGACTGAGGAGGGGGCTGAGCCCCCAAAGGGAAGTCCCGTTCCCATCAGCAAAGCAGGGGGACCAGAGGGAGCAGGCAGCCCCTCCCCCCGGGACAGAAGGTCCTCCAGCCCTGCCTGGCTCTGCCCCTCGGCCTCTTCTGCAGGGGTGGGCAGTCTGCACAAGGGGGTGGGGAGAGCAGTGCCCCTCCCAGCCAGTTAGGAATAGAAGAGCTGGAAGGGACCTTGGAGGTCTTCTAGTCCAGCCCCCTGCTCAAGCAGAACCTATACCATCTCAGACAAGTGGTTGCCCAGTCTCTTCTTAAAAACCTCCAGTGATGAAGCACCCACAACTTCTGGAGGCAGGTTGTTCCACTGGTTAATTGTCCTCACTGTCAGGAACTTTCTCCTTAATTCCAGGTTGCTTCTCTCTCTGTCCAGTTTCCAAAGAACGTCCTGCAGAGCAGGAAGCCGAGACAGAGAAACCAGCCTGGGCTGCTGGAGGGGAAGCTCTTCAAGATGGGGCAGAGTGCACAGCCAGCTCCTAGCCCTCCTTATGCTGCGGTCTCAAAAGGGCATTCCCCCCCCCCCACATCCCCTCAGCTGAGCACTTCCCCGCTCCCTACAGTGGAAATCTGGGGATCCTGGAATGGGGGGGGGGCAAATTAGTCAGGACACCTGTGAAAGTGGCTATGGGGAAACACAAAGGAGAACTGTCTAAGCAACAATTCAACCATTTTTATTTTGTCCTTAAAGTGCTTAAAACAGAGAAGAATCAAAACTTTTATTAAACAAACATCATCAACAGCACTTAACACAACAGCCTCCCCCCCGCTTCCTTCCAGAGGCCACGCAGGACAAGGCGGAGCCTGCAATGGAAAAAAAGTTCCCCACGGGATGGGGGGGGGAGTTATGTGGCTGCTGCCAGATGTGGGGGGGGCACACTGGGAACCTCTCCAAAGCAAAGGCAGGCCACGCCCAGCCAAGGTCTCCGAGACGGGGTCCACTCAAAGAGATGGCCGGCAATTCGGGATGGCAGTCCAAGAGAGGTCAGTCATTGCAGGCTCAAGGGTGACAGACGCCAATCTCGGCCTAGGATCGCCAGCCCTGCCTGCTCTCTGAAAGCTTACGGTGGTGCCCCCTCACCTGCCCCCTCCGGACCCCCCCCCAGCAGCACCAGGCACCCAGTGCTTAAGGGGCAAGCAGTGAAAACGTTTGGCAGAAACAGGACGAACGAAGGTCCAGGGAGCCTCCTTGCCCAGCCATTTCCCGAGGGTGGACAGGGGGGCCCAGGGGCTTCCTTTCCTTTGATTTCCCTCGTGGTGGTGGGCATCGGGGTTGCCTTGCTTCAGGCCTTCAGTAGCCCCCCCCCCAGGCCTTCTTGGCGAGGGAGCCGGGCTAGGCTGCCAAGGGGACCAGGGATCAACCCCCCCAACTGCCCCCCAGGAGCTGAGGCCTGTCCTCCCGACTTTCAAGCATCTGTGCCTGCCCTAAAACCAGCCTCTCCTGGCTGTGAGACTTCTGGGGTCAGTAAATAAGGAGAGTGCCTATCCTCACATGCAGGCCAGATTTTGGGGGCGGGGGTGTCAAAAAGGCACGTTTTTCTTATTACCATTTCAGGCAGCTGCGCCCCTTCTTCCGCTAGGGTGACGCTCCAGGCCAAGTGGAAGACACAGAAAGAGGACAGACGTGGGTGGTTTGGGCATGCACAGCCAGCCCTTGGTACTTCTCTGGGGCAGGCAGAGCGCCCCCAGGCCCCAAGGGACGGCACGGGAAGGATCAGGCTGGTTCCCAGGTGCTGCGTGCTGGCACCGCCTTCAACGCTGCTCAAATCAAGAGGAAGACGCTAGCCCTCATGGAGCAAGGCAAAACGTATGTCCCAGGAGCTGTCCACTCAGGCGGCTTTTTCTGGGCCAGCCACCAGTGCCCTTCCCTTCACCTCCCCCCAATGCACACTCCCATTTCAGCTTGGGGGGAAGGGGGCATAACTGGGCGGCAAAAGCTGCCTAACTGCAGGGTGTTTAAGGTGACGAAGTCTGCAAAGGGCCAGGAAGGTTGCAGGGCCGCCCCTCAGCCAAGAAAACTCTGTGGTGCCAACAAGCCCAGAGACCCCCTGCTGGGGGTGGGGGGAGGTGAGGAAGCTGGGCTGCTATCTGCACCAAAGGAAGGGAACCAAACCCAGGCAGGCAGGAAGGGCGAGGGATTCCCGGTGGGGGGGGCTACTGGGTGGCCTTGGCCCCCTCCCCGAGGGGGATCTGCAGCAAGGTGGGCGACTGCTCCATGATGCGCACCAGCAGCCGGTCGATGTAGCTCTCCAGCTCCTGCACCTGCTGCTCCTTCTTGACCAGCTCGGCCTCCCGTCGCAGCAGAAGCTGGAGCAGCTCCTCCCGCGTCAGGTGGTGGTACTTGGGGGGGCTCTGGAGAGACACGAGGGGGGGGGAAGAGAGAGATCGGGGGCCCCCGTCAGAAGCCTGACCTCCTCCGAGAGCAAAGAGCCTCATCTGGACCTTCCCCGGGGAAGGGAGGCAAGCGGGGGGGGGGAGTCTTGTAACACAGGCAGGAGAGGATAAAGCGAGCGACTTTGATGGTTCCTTTGTGGCTCTGGTCGCCTGCGCCTGGCAAGGGCTCCTTTTCCTTCCCCAGAAGGCTGCTGGGCAGGGAGAGGGACCCTCCTCCTCCTCCCGGCTGCCACTCAAGGGCAGCCCTCCTTTGACCCTCCATCCTCTCCCTGCCCGGCATTCCCACCACACCTGGGGCCCCAAAGCTCAGTCCTTTGCCAGAGCCTGCAGACTGGGCAGAGGTGCGCCTGGGGAGGGGCTGCCGGGAAGCCTGCAGGCCTCACCACAGGTGCCAAGAGGTTCTGGGGGGGCCACTGAAAACCTGCAGCAGGACACTAGGCCTCCTGGCAACAGGGCGTGTGGGGGAGGGGGGAATCAGATGCCCAGAGTTCGAACAATGAGCAGTTGCGCCTGGCCGAAGAACCCAGAAAGGGCGCAGGGTGGCCTCCTCCCGGCCGGGGCACAACCCAGGTGCCAAAGGTTCAGCCAAGCTGAGGTGCTCTCGGCATTCAGGTGTGAATTCCCCAGGAGCACATCTGTCCTCAGCGGCTCAGCCACCACCTCACCTGTTTGGGCTCCGTCTTCTCCAGCTGCACCACCGAGGCCGTGGAGCTCCCACCGATGGCAGACTCGGGCTTGAGCCGCTCCTGGCCAGCAGTCTGGACGGGGCTCGGACTGCAAGCCTGGCAGGTCTCCTCCTTGCGTGGGGACTCTGGGTCAGGCGTGCTTCTCATGGGCTTGACTGGGTGTGGACTGCAAGAAAGCAGAGGCACCATTACGCTCTCCTCGCGGATGGAGGGCTGAGAAAGAAACACCATCCCTGGTCAAAGCTATGGAGAAACCTCCATGAGGACCAGGAAGCTGTAGAAAGCTCCCAAGAATGACAACCCAGCCAAAGGTCACTTCTTTACTTGCTCACACTAGGTGGCTAAACCTGTACTACTCCCACAATAATGAATATATCCTGGGAGGCTGCAGGAAGCGCCTATCTTGCGTCTTCCTCCATCTCCCTTCCAGCTCTGGGCTGTGCTGCCTCTGGCCTGCCCCCCTCTCCTTGGAAAGTGCTCCCTCCTTCACTGTCGTCCATCAGGCCCCCTCCCCTCCTTCAGATCAAGCAAGCAAAAGGGGAGGGCTGGGAACCTCCCTTCATCTCTTGACCACCGAAGGACACCCCCCCAAGAGCCTCGCAGGAGGGCAGCCAAGATGGCTCCTGTATTGATCTGAGCCAGAACCCGCAAGACCCTCCCGGCCCACCTCAGCCCAGCCCCAGGGGAGCACCCAGGTGGGCAGCTGGATCGGCACCCGGAGCCCCCTTTTAAGGGGGGGGGAAGAGTTCCAGGGCTGCGTAATCATCCCTACAACTCTCTCTTGGTAGCCCACAGATGAGGGGTCCCCCCCACATCCCAACTTACTGCGGGCTGAGAGATTTTTGTGCAGCACCAGCGCCACCTGCTGGCAGCTGCGCCAACCACTTTGCCAATGTCAAGGTAATTCCAGAGAAGCAGTGTTAGCTCCCTCCAGACAGTGTGCTAAATTTGTTGCAGCAAATCTCAAAACAGTCTCGGGTCATCTTAAAAGATTAACCTGTTTGTTACGGCACAAATCCAAGAATGTTTTGAAAACTGTTCACAAATTATAGTTAGGACATAGATATTATTTTGAAACATCTTTTGACTTTACAGCTTGGGCTGAAATCAACATTTGGAACGCTTAAAATATTGATGCAGCTGGAAAAGAATTTTGGAGCTTCAGTTAATTTGTAAGCAAAACTTAAGAGAGTGTATTCAGCTGTACGTGGCAAGTCTGCAATAACAGAGTTGGATTATCCTGTTCATAAAGCAGAGATTTAAAAATGTTGAATTATTATCTTCCGGTCTTAAGGTGCAATTAACACCACTAAAATGTTTTTATTTCTCATTTGAATAGAACCCTCCAGCAGATATGTAGGAAGGACAGTATGAAATCTTTACACACTGGAAGTATTAATATTTTAGGAGTGACAGTGACTTGAATGAATGAATGAGGTTTTAGTTTGCAGCAGTGTGATTTCAGTTTGATAACTCAAGAATCAAAGGTGAAAAGGAATGGTATTCTCAACATCTGGAATCTATGAAACATGAGGAATTCGGGGGTTTAGCATGCTAGGGCTGCAGCTAAAAATAGTTTTTACGCTCATGAAAACATTCTATCACACTTGATTTAAAATCCTGGATAAAAAAAGAAATCTGTTCATTTTTTATACAGAAAACTAGCCTCTTATAAAACTGAGCTTATTTTACATTTATTTCAACATATCTTTTTTCCAATTCATTTCTGTTTTAAACTTTATGGGTTTTTTAAACTTTGTGATTGCTATTCTTCTGTTTATATTAAGAATAACTGTGGGAGGAGGGATGGCTCTGACGGAGGAAGTTGAGGGATCGGCCTTTCGCGCCCCAAGGGCTGCAAGGGTCATTGGGCTGAATGCAGCCCCCAGGAAGAGGATTGGTCAGAGGTCAGCAGCTGTGGCAGCACCTGAAGTGGGGGGGCACCCTATTCCCTGCCTGAGAGCAGGAAATGCCTGCCTGCAGCAACCCAAGTGAATTGGCCAAGGACGGGGCCCTTCCCTCCCTCACCCGCTGACCCTTTCCTACCAGACAGCTGGACAAGCCACATCGTCCTTTTCCTTTCTCACCTTTGACTTCAGCAGCTTTTCTGCTCCCCACCGGCTGCCCTTGAAGAAGAGCTGGACGCAGGGCCCTGACCAGCAGGCTTCCGCTCGTCTCATTATCTTTATTTCCCCCCTTGTGCTGGATGTTTTACCCTCTCTCAGCCACCCAGAGTCGCTTGTCAAGCAGTATAAATAGATTAAATAAACACACGGGACATCCAGCATTAGTGAGACTGACTCGGGCAAGACACGTGCATTAAGGCTAACCACCACAACCAGGAGGGGCCGCTGAATTCCTACCCCTCCCCTTACAGGCCGTGTGGGGAAGAGGCAGGAGGGCCCAGGAGCTCCCACCACCCGGCACCCCAAGGAGCTGCCGCCCGTGTCTGCAGAGGCAGCCCTGTCCTGGCTCTCCAGGCCCAACCAAAGGGCCCCTCCATCCTTGGATCCTCTGTGCAACTGTGCAAGACTAATCAAGGAGAGAAGCAACCTGGAATTAAGGAGAAACTTCCTAACAGCTGAGGACAATTAACCAGTGGAACAGCTTGCCACCAGAAATTGTGGGCGCTCCATCGCTGGAGGCGTTTAAGAAGAGATTGGACAGCCACCTGTCTGAAATGGTAGAGGGTCTCCTGCTTGAGCAGGGGGTTGGACTAGAAGACCTCCAAGGTCCCTTCCAACTCCGTTACTCTGTTAAGAATCGCAGCACTTGCTCTCACATCCAGGGGTGGATGTGAAAAGGCCAAATCCCAACTCCCCTCCCTTCCCCTGGCTGGGCAGCCGCAGAGGCTGGGCTGTGGGGAGGGGGAAACTCTGCACCCACTCAGAAGCCCTTCAGCCACTGGAACAACACAGATGCACCCAGGTCATCCTCCGGAGGCACGGGGACTACAGTCCCCAGGATCCCCAGCCTGCAGAGCAGCTGGCCTTTTGGGCGGAGAATTCGGAGCACCGCAGGCCTCCTGTTACGGAAAGGCCCCGTTTGGGGAGGGCTCAGAGCCAAACGCTGCAGGGCCTCCCCGGCTGGCAATCCAGGCCCACAGCCGTCCTGGCCTCGGGCACCATCCCTGCCAAGCAATGCTGGTTATTTCAGCTCCCCTCTCACAAGCCTTTGGGGACGCAGGGACCCCAAGATTTTCCACCTCTCCCCTGACCAAGAAGTGGTGGCACTTACTATCATCAGGGGGGCTGGCCTTGGCACACGAGAGCCCCCCACCCGCCAGGGAGGAAGATGGCTCTGTTCAGCTGGGAAGCAGGAAGCCAGCTCAAGCTAGAAATGGGGAGGGGAGGCCAGAAATACCCACCGCCCAGGGACTCCAGCACAGAGAACAGCCTGGCTCAGCCAAAGAAATCAGCAGAGGGGCCCCAGGCAGAGATGGGAGGCAATGGCACACTTGCAAAGTAGCGCACACAGGCACGGACACAAACACACACACACACACCTGGGCACAGAGCCCACCCTCACCTGGCCATTTGCTGGCGTGGGGCGTCTTGAGCCGGCAGCATCTCCACAGGCAGGACTGAAGGGGCCGAGGCGTCCGTGCTGGGGGGCGAGAGCAACGGGAAAGGGGGGGCCCTGCTCTGGCCATCCGCTGCAGCCCCTCCACTGGTGCCCGGGGGCCTCAGGGCAGAAGGGAGGGGGCAGTCCGTGGGGCTTGGGAGGGGCTGGAAGTAAGGGGTGGAGAAGGCCAAGGGCCGGGGGCCGGGCCAGCTGGGGGCCACCGGGAGCTCCACAGAGAAGCTGTGAGAACGGAGCTGCCTGGGAGGGCCGGCCGCTGCAGGAACCCCCCGGAGGCCCTGGGCGTCGACTGTGGGGGAGAGCGGAAGGATGGCAGCCTGGGCCCAGGGCGCCTCTGCAGCAGGCACCTTCACAAAGGGGTTCTTCTGTGGCGAGGGGGCGGGCCAGGGGGCAAAGGGGTTGCCTGGGGTCAGCGCAGGGTCCTCGTTCTCGCTCTCTGGCTGCCCCCGGCCCCCCTGCCAGAAAGAAGCCTTCCGGAAGTCCATGGCTTGGTCATGCGGCCCTCCTGAGGGGAGGTCCGGCTCGTGCTCTGGGTGCAAGGGGGCCAGCCCAGGGGCCACATCGCTCTGCCCCAGGTCGGACAGGGTTTCCAAGCTGGCACCCCCTCCAAGTAGCCCCCGCTGCTCTTCCAAGGCGGACCAGAACGGCAGAGACGGGCTGGGCTCAACCCGCGGCTCAGGGGGCCCCTGGGAGGACTCGGGGGGCTCCTGGGAGGGCTCGGGGGGCCGGGAGAATCTTTCTGAGCCCCACAATGAGGCCGAGCCGGGCAGCCCTGTCGGCCAGGCACCCTCCAGCCCCCAGGGAGCAAAGCCGGACTCTCCATCCTGCCTGGGACTCTCAGGGACCCCCGAGAGGCCTAATCCGCCCAAGGAGAGCTGGGAGGAGCAGGTGGAGAATGGCAGGGCCTCCTCGCTGGGCCCCTCGTTCACGGCCAAGATGGGGTCCCCTGAAGACGCCTCCTGGCCCCCCCGCTCGTCATCCCCCCGAGCCTCGCCCTCTGCCAGCGGGAGGTCCTCGGGGCCCCCCGAGACGCCAGCTCCAATGATCACTGCTGGCACCAGGGAGACGGCAGCCGCTGGAGGGGAACCAGCTGCCCCCACCGAAGGGAGGTGCTGGTGGGGTTCTAGGTCTGCCTTTCTCGGCCGTGGGCTCTCCGGTGTGCCCCAACCAGCCCCACTGGCTTCCTCGGCGAGCTGGAGAGGGGGGACCCTCCTTGCTGGCTTTGGAGGAGGGGTCCCTGCCCCCCTTGGCACCTCAGTCTGTGCTGGCCCCCTTTGCTCTTCCTGGGCAGGGCCTCGGCTGATCGGGGCAGCCTCCTCGGCCCCCACGTCCTCTCCCCTCTCGGGGTCCCACTGCAGCCAAGAGGGCTCGCTGCTTTCAGCGTCAGGAGTTGGCTGGCCTCGGGGAAACGTCTGCTGCTCTCTGCCCCAGTCCAGCTGCTCCAAGGAGGGGTCAGCCAAGGACGGGATGGTCCGATTGCCTGGGCAGCTCTCCGGTGTCCAGCTGAGCGCTTCTTCGGGCACATCTGGGGCAACAGGTACTGTCTGAGCAGAGGAGCCCAGTTGCCCCACACTCTGGCCACGGGGGGCTTCCCCTTGGGCCTGCTCCTCTCGGGGGCCTCTTGCTTTGGGGGCAGAATTCGCTCCCTCCCCAAATGCCCCCCTCGCTAGCAAGGCCTCCCCAGACCCACTCCAGGCCCGGCCTCTGTCCCCAAAGGGGAAGCTCAGCCAGTGCGGACTCTCCCGTGAGACCCTGTCGGGGCTGGGGGGGCCTTCCTCCTGCTGTGGGAGGAGACCAGCTGCCCCCCCTGCTGGACCCGGGGGCTCCGTGGTGGGAGGGGGTGCGGGCCCAGGAGCGGCTGGCTGAAGGCGGCTGGCAGCAAAGGCATCAAAGCCGTCGTCCCCTTCCATGGGTGGGTGCGCAGGAGCGGCAGCAGCGGCAGCAGGCGGCGATGGCTGAAGGTGGCTGGCAGGTGGGGTGAGGGGCTCGGGCTGTGCTTCTCCGGCTTGGATGGAGGGAGGGAGGCCCTGAGCCTCAGAGACCACCCAGGGGTCCTTGGCGAGCTCTGGAGTAGCAGGCAGGCCAGGCTGGGAACTAGGGAGAAAGCGAGCAGGGAAGCAAGTTTAGTATCTGGTCGTCGAGGAGCTAGTCCTCAAGGAAAGGCCTGTCTGGGGCAGGGCTGGGGGTCTTGTGCGAGGGGCCCTCCAAGGGGTGTCCTTGGCAGCCAGGAGGGCAGACAGGAAGGGCGGCTGTAAGGTAGCCAGCTGGGCAGGCAGCTTGGGGGGCTGAGCAGAGGCAGCTTCCCAGATGATCCGGAAGGCCCTGGAAAAGGAGAAGGGTCCCCCCCAACTCTGACCACACACTGGTCACAATTCAGTGCCACAAACGATTTAGGTCCACAACAGCCACACACACACCCTGATGCAATACAACCCCCCCCCTCCAGTGCCTTCATGGAACCACAGCAAGCAGTCTTTGCAGAAGCCAGAAAAATGGAGAAATTAAAAGTAGCACAAAGCAGCGGGAAAAAAGTGGGTCCTCCCTTCATGGTTGGGGGGGGCAGGCTGGGCCTCCCCACACGCCAGCCCCACACAAGGGTCTGGCCTATTCCAAGGGCGCAGTCCCTCCCAGACTGGGGACTTGCCCCCCCCAGCTTCTTTGACCTTGCCCCCCCACAGAAGGAGAGCCCTGGGACTCCCCCCTCCCAGGGTGGCTTTGAATTCCCTCCCCCCTCCTGAGAGTCCTCCCTTTTCCTGTCTCAAAAGTAATAATGCTGCACCCTTAACTGGGGGGTCTTGCAGGGATTCAGGGGGCTGCCTCCACTCTCCCTTGAAGCCCCCAAGGCTGCTGTGGCTCCCCCTGCCCCCCTTCAGGCCCCCCGCCCAACATCCTCCATTTTTTATTTCACAATTTCACGCTTTTATTCTATTCCTAATGCAGGTTTGGGGAGCTGGGCACTGCCAAAGTCATTCCAAGAAGCTCAGCTCGGGAAGTCAGAAAATCAGCCAGACAGCGCCAGCCCCCTGCCAAGACGGTCTGCCCTTCCATGGAACGAGCCCCTCTGGCAGCAGAGAAGCCCACCCCCACCGCGGACCTTGGACAGGCAGAAGGCGGCTGGTGGGGAGAAGGCACTGCCCAGCCCTTTGGCTAGATGGGCAGATCTCTCCCTCCAGACAGCCGACACCGTTTGCCTTCAGCACAGCTGCCCAACCACCCGAGGAGGAGGAGGAGGAGGGGGGCCGGTCCGGGCAAACCGCAGGCACCCCAGATCCTCTGTCCTCGTTCCTGGAGCCGGGAAGGGCAGCCCAGGCCTCCTTCTCCACTAGACAGCCTGAATTTGCCTACCAAGGGTGAACCATGCTCCGTCCTCTCCGCCACGGGAAGGCTTGAGCTGCTCCCCAAACTCACTTCTGACTCTGCGGAAGAGCCGGAGGGCCAGGAAGCTGCAGGAATCAGCCTTTCAGGATCCTTGGTCAGGTGCCAAAAACCTGCTCACACGAAGGTCCAATTTAACCAACTTATGTGCGAAAAGGCCACGCGCAGGAATCTTCTCAACTAGTGGTCGGTACCCGCTTGGAGTCAGTTAAGGGTCGATGCAATTTAAGGGGGGTTGGAGTTAGTTCCTTTGTGGCTATGTAACAATTCCAGGCTGATTCCCCGTTTCACTCCTCCCCCTGGCTCTGCCGGTCCTTCTGCTACAGTCTTGGCCTGGTCCTTCCACAATTCTGAGCTGCTTACTTGCCTCACCTTCCAGTCAAATTGTGGCTTTTCTGGCCACTATAAAAATTCTTCAGTGGGGACACGGATTGAGCTACCCTCTTATGCTCCCTTTTTAACAACTACCCACAAGTTGTGATCTCCAGATAAAAGCCTTTGTGTAATCACAGACTCTGCTGCCTTTTCTGTTACCCCCCCAGAGGCAGGCAAAGTGAATCGGGGATGTTTGTGGGGAGGGGGGCTGTCTCCCCCAAAGGCACGTCTGGCGTAATTGTGAGCACATGAGAGAAACGCAAGGAGGGGGGGGCTTTGGTGCTTTGCATGTTCCTCAGCCGGGCATCTTTCTGGGCCCTGGCTGTGTTTCGCTCCCCAAACCCAAGTTGCGAGCAGCTTTATCCAACTGCACCATCTTGCGAAGAGAGACGGAAAAGCAGTTCAGCTGCTATTTCAACCACGGCTGCAGCCGAGTTTTTAGAAATGGTTTCCAAGCCCACTTAACTCCCCCCCCCCCCCCGGATCATCTAGCTCTGCTTCAGTGGATAAACCTGTTGCTGAACTAGCGAGACGGGCAGCATAGAAACTTAATAAATAAATAAATCTTCATGCACATCTTTAATTTGGGATTCCCCCCCCCCAACACACACACACACACACACACACACACACACAGTTCTTCAAAATGGCCCAAGGTCTTCCTTTGCTGCTCTTTTTCGGTCTTCTTCCGTTTCCCTCTGGGCAGGAAAAGGTTCTCTCGATTTCTGAGATCTTCTTAAATAAAAACCTGGCTGTCCAAGCTGGCTGCTTAGGCGGCTGCAGTTCCCGCCCTCCGCTTGCCGTCTCAGCCGGGCAATTTTTCCTCTCGGCCTGGGCTTTTGTTGTTTAACCTATCCGCCGACCGTCTTTCCCCCTTATTTGCTTAACAGCATTTGGGAATAATTTTGCTTCATGACATCATTTCGGTTACTCATCAAGTCTAATCCGCTGCGTCTATTTTTAGCTCTATCGCGTGATGATACGGAATACGGCCGAGGTCACTGCTGGCCGGCCTGACCTTTTCCTTTCCTGCCGTTGGGAGAGGCAGGGAGCCGGCCGCGGGTCTCCTCCTTTCTGCTGGCCCAGCAGAAACTCTGACCTTCCCTGCCCCCATCATGGGGGGGGGCCTCCTCCGGTGGCCTTGAGGCTGGGCCTGCCAGGAATCCGGATTCTTTTTTCCCCCCTGGCTGAACTTCCTCTCCTCCTCCTCCTGATGCCCTGAGGCCAGATCTCCTTTTCATTCCAGATGTTTGTTTACTTCCCACTTGAGCGCTCCAGTCTCCTGTAATCAGGATGGCGGCTCTTTCTTTCGGGTGAACATTGCTGAGCACACACTTCCTCCCCCCCTCCGCTTTTGTGGTTCGGTGTAGAGGTGGGTCGCTGCGATACAGGCAGTCCTCAAAGTTACAACCGATCTCCCTAGGAATGCTTACAACCCAGTTCCCAAGGTCCAATGGCCACGCCCCTTGTGGTCACGTGGCCCAATTTCGGGCAGCCACCGATCCATATTTACAACCGTCTGCATTGTCCCATGGCCGCGTGACGGCGTTTTGCGACGTTTCTGCCCAAAACCGACATTTGCATCCAGTTTTCAGCAAAACCAGACAACGGTGAACAACCGGTTCACTTAAGGATCACCGCAAAAAAACATTGTAAAATCAGGTCAGACACGTGGCTGACCTGTTTTATGACCATCACAAATTATGACCCTAACGGGGAGGCTCCACTAGAGATAAGTCGAGGACCACCTGTACGAATAAGGTTGGCTGGGCTTTGAATTGAGGTAAGCGCGTCGTGACTCTAACACCATTTTGTTAATGATGGCTACTCCGTTTCTTCTGCTTTTCTTGACCACAGGAGACGACCTGCTGCTCTTTGGCTGTAATATGAGGCGACCCAGGCCAGATCGCCAGTGTATCAGCCTCCAGTCCGGCCACCTCGCCTTCCGCCGTGGTCCTCCCCTTCCGTCCAGCCGGGCATCGTTCCCGCTTCAGCCCAGCCGGCTCAGAAGCATCGAAGCTGCTGCTGCTGCTGCTCCCATTTGACCTCAGCTTTCCTCCCGTAGCTTCTCAGAGGCCGTCTGACCAGGGCTCAGGGTCATCGGCCGGTAGCACGTTGACGCTGATGTGTGAACGCCCACCTGGTTTTCTCGCTCAAGCGGTGGGAACTGTTTCCAGCGGATGGTCGCTGGCCTCCACCCCAATCTCTGCAACTAGGCCAGAATGTTGGAGTGGGGGACCCCCTCTGGGTGGGCCCTCCCTCCCCCAAAACTGTTGCAGGGGCCTCTGAGACACGCAGGCCCCTTCCCCACGATGGAAGCCCCAGATCGGACCCTGCCAGACCCAAAATGGGGGCCCAGCACTACACAGAGGCTGCTTAGTCCCTGCAGTGCCGACTCCTCCATTTTAATCCCGTCTTCCCCAAAGGACCTCGGGAAGCAGCTCCAGGGGCTCCTGAGGGCCCCGGAAATGACCACAGCTCCATTTCAGTGGCCGCCATTTCCAGAGAGAGGTGGAAATGCTCTTTTGGTGCTGCCAGAAATGGACTCTTCAACCCAGAGGGGGCTCCCGGGGGGTACATGGGGGTCAAATGTCCAGCTGCCCTAACGACAGAACAGACCCCGCTACTATCAGGCAGTGGCCAAGCGCAGGCCATCCCCACAGGGTGCAGCTGCTCTGGGGCCCCATTCAGGCTGGGCTGAGGCAAGGTCCTCGCGGGCCCAGCTCCCCCTTGGGCAGGGGTCTCGGACGCAGCCGCCACAGCAACGTTGCCTCGCAGCCTTGCTGCAGGTGCCGCCCTGGTTCCTCTCCCACCTGGCCTTCCTTTCCGCAGCAGCTGGATCCTGCCCAGCAGCTGGATCCATGCCAACTGGGGATTTCCAAGGCAATCCTGGCACCGGGAAGGTTGGGCAACCCCCCCCCCCAAACTCAGGCAGCTGCCCCCGGCTCTGCAATCAGGCGCCCGAAGTGCCCCCCGCCCAGGCAGCTGCCCCTCCAGGCGTTCCCTCCCACCTGCAAAGGGTCAGCCACAGGGCTGGAGCCCAGAAGTGCCACTTCCAATGCCCGCCCCGCGGATGCCGGCTCACCTGGGCTTTCGAACCGGCTCTCTGGGCTCTTGCCGGCAGGTCCGGCCGCTCCGAGGTTCCTCTTTCCCTCCGGCTGCGGCCTCCAGACTCGAGCCGGGCTCGGGGCTCTGGCCGTGGCCCCTGCCGTCCCCACGATGGTCCCTCTCGTCCTGAGGCCTCACCCTCCTGACCTCCGGGGGGAAGGCCAGGGGGGCAGCCATGGGAACGGGCTGGCTCTCGGCCTGCAGCCCCTCCTCCCTCCTGGCTCGGACCCGCTGCTTGTTCAGGGCGATGGTCTTCACAGAGAGCTTGTCTTCTTCCTGCGCCGCCAAAATGGGGGGCGACGGGATGAACCGGGGGAGGTCTTTCGGGGGTCCTTTCTGGAAACTGCTGGCAGCCCAGGGCGGCAGGTCCGGTTCAACGGCAGGCGGTCCGGCCAGCGAGGAGCCCCTCTCCTGCTTGCCGGGGTCGCTCTGGGCGGGAGGAAGGGGGGCCAGCGAGAGGAAGGAGGGCTTGGGGGAGGGCTCCTCGCAGTAAATGTGGCTCCCGTTGATGCAGAGCGAGGACCCGGAGGAGGAGGGGTCCTTTGGGGGCCTCAGGCCCTGCAGGGCTTCTGGCAGCAGGTTGATCTGGGCCACCTCATCGCTGAAGGCCCTCTTGTGGGTCAGCTGTGGGGAGGGCAGGAAGTCTCTTCCTGGGAGGGAGGGAGGGAGGGAGGGAGGGAAGGAGTAAAGACGTGGTCAGCGCAGCTGCTCTGCCCCACAAAGGCAAAAAACGGGGGGAATCCCCTTTTGTTTTGAGTATCATCTTTTCCAACTCACACATTTTATTGAAAATCAGAAGGTTTTGTGGCCCACATCTTACGCCTTTAATAAAAATCGTAATTGGGAAAAGTGCTACCAAACCGTTTTGGGGGTTCCGCCCCCCCAAAACAGGGTAATTCACCCAGCTTAAAAGTTGGGTGGTGCTGAAATGACCGCCAGACCCTCAGGACCCGGGTGGGGGGCTCACTCCCAATCCCCTGCCTCTTCCGAGGGGCCACGAACTTCTCTCGTCTTGCGCCCAGGCCTCCCAAAAAGCCCCCCCGAGGCAAAGCCCCCTCCTCCCCAAGACGAGACCCGGAGGGGGCCGCCTGCCAGATGCTGCAACCGGGCAGCCACCCCTTCCTCCCCCCTGGGGGGCACCAAGAGCAGCAACTCAGACTCAGGAGCAGCAGCATCTGCGGGAGGGGGGGCGGGGGGGCATCCTAGAATCCTAGGGAGGGTCTTTCCCAAGGCCAGCCGGCACAGCCCCGTCCCTGGCCGCCCCCCCCTCCGGCTTACTTACCAGCAGGGTCGGTGGAGAGGCTGCTGTGCCGGCTGGGCGAGGGCGCCCCCTCGGCGCTGCCCAGGCCCCCCGGGCTGCTGGCGGAGGAGAGGGTGCTGGCGGAGCCCAGGGAGGTGCTGGAGCCGGTCAGGGAGGAGCGGTGCAGCTGGCTCCTGAAGAAGAAGCCCCCCCGGGCCTTCTCCTTGGGGGGCCCCGGGCGCAGGTCCTCGTCCAGGGCCCCGCTGCTGCTGGGCACGATGGCGGAGGAGGAGTCCAGGTCGTAGCGATGCTTGCCCGTCATCTTGTCCTTCAGCCGCCGGAAGGGCGAGCGCGGCTTCTCCTTGACGGACAGGTCGAACATGCTGGCCGTCAGGGTGGGGCGCGTGAACTGCAGGCTCAGCTGGATCTCGCCCCGCTCCTTCACCTTCTTGCCCGGCTTGGAGTGGAGCTTGTACCACCTGGGGGGACAGGAGGGAGGGCAGGGCATCAACCCAGAGACCCCCACAAGGGGCGGGGGACATCCTCACGACCCCTCACTCCCAGCTACCCTTCCCCGAAGCAGCCCGCCTGGCCCCAACGCCGTCCGGCCCCTTGGCAGCAACGTCTGGCAGCTGCCACTCCAGGGGCACGAGATTGGGGAATGCCCAGAGAGTGCCCTGCTCTCTGCCACCCTCTCCCGGGCTTCTCTTCCGGGCACTTGCCCTGATCAGGATTCGCATGGAGGGCCCTCTGTTCTGCTCCGGCACACCCCACCCCGCTGCCCCCGTCTCAGCAGGGCTCTGGCCAGGGCAGGGAGGGGGGTTTCTTCTTCCTTTCCACCAAGAAAAGCCAGCAGTTGCCCCACCCACACAGCTGGATGACCACAGCTGCCAGGCTGCAATCTACCAGCCTCCCACAAAGGGTCCACTCTAACTAAGCTCTGGGCCCCCCACCCTTGCAGGTTCCCCTATGAGATGAGAGAGACCCTGCCTGGTCCCACCTTTGCCCGTGTGCCAACTGTCGTAAAATGCCCCCTCTGTGCCAGTGAAACAGATGCCAAGGGACTGGATGCAATGGTGCCCTAGAATGACCTCGGGGGCAACAGCAGGAGTACGGGCAGGGCCAGAGGCTCAGGAGAGACCCTCCCTTGTTTCCTGGGCAGTAAAGGGGGGGGAGAGAGAAATGGACTTTCAGACTTGCAAGACCCTGTTAATGTAATCTTATGATAAAGCAGCTCCTGCGGCGGAAGTCTGAAAGTCCACTTCTCCTCCCCCCTCCCCTCCACAGCCCCCAGGCTAGGGAGGGTCTCTTCGGTGCCTCCGGCTCTGCCCACATTCCTGCCGAGGGCCGGGCGGCTCTCATGACTGCCCCTGGCTCTCTCTCTCCGCCCTGCACCGGGGGTGGGCGACTATGGCCCCTTGATGACCTGTGGACTTCAACTCCCAGAATTCCTGAGCCAGCCAAATTGCTCAGCAAGCAATTCTTCCCACAAGGCGATAGGGAAGACGACCCAAGACAAAGTGTATATATACCGTCTTGGAGTCCAGATTAAATGACCCCACAGCTTAGCAAACGACTGGCGAAAGGGGGCAGCCGGGCCCTTCCCTGCTGCTACCCTCGTGAAGGAGGCTTTCAGACAAACGCGGCCCTCCTTTCCGCCCTTCCTCACGCCAGGCACCGGCCGGCCTTCGCCGGCAAACCCAGGCAAGAAGGTTGCCAGAGAAGCTGGCAGCACCACAGAAGGCAGAGATGGAAATGACCACCAGGCCGCCTAGTCCTTAAGGAGGGGGCGCTGCAGATCTTGACCCCCACCCTTCAAACAAAGCAGGGCACAACTGCAGCAGCCCCCCAATTTATATAGTTGCCCATCTCCAAGGTCCCTCATCAGAACAGGAAACGCCATTAGCACAATCGTAACTGCAGGAACCCAAATGCATAGCAAGGAAAACGTCGCAATCAGAGGCACAGCCAGGAGTCAGTCACACATTCAGTGCCCCAGGCCCAGGTCTTTAGGGCATTACTTCAGGCCAGCAGGGTCAGGGCCCCCCTAATCGCCAGGAGGAGAATATTCCAGAAGGTGGGCACTGTGGCAGCAAAGGCCCATCTCCCAGGCCCAGCAATCCATGGCTGGTGGGAGCCGAGCATGTCCACCCTGCCAGACCAGACGGGCAGAAAGAACTGGGGAGAGACCCCAGTCCCATGAGTACCCCAGCCCCAAATCGAAAGGGCTTCGCAGCTGACAACCAGCTGGAAGCAGACCGGGAACCAATGCAGCTGGCAGAGGTGCCCCATGCGTTGAAATCCGAGACCATTAGCTGCGCCTGCAGCTGTGCTCTGCACCAGTGGAAGCTCTGGGACGCACCTCAAGGACGACCCCAGGCAGGTCACCCTTGAATTTTGCTTCCGTAGACTTTATATTTGCATAAACCGTTGCTTGCTCTTCTACCTCATGTTCTCTGAGGCAGCATAGATGGGAAAGGTCCTCTAAAAGGTTGAGCTGAGAGCCGGTCGGTGTGTGTGTTGTGGGCTAAGGAGGAGAGGGAGGGAGGGAGGAAGGGCCCATCCCTGCCCCAGCTGCCTCCCAGCCACGGCGGGGGGGGGGGGAGGAGGCCAAGGAGGTTTTCCTCCCGGGCAACCTGCAGGCGTCCTGCCTGTGCTGGGCAATGCAGCCCAGCTTCCCCAGCTCATCCCTGCCAGCCCATTTCCGGAGAAATGTTTATTTGGAGAAGCTTCGGGAAGGTGGAGAAGCACTTTGGAGCACATGACTCAGTAGAGGCCCGTCAACATCACACTTTTTCCAAAATACCCCAGCCCACAGCGAAGGAGAGAACAGATCCACGGCAATCCAGGCAGGCCTTTCTCCAAAGCCCGGGCAGAGCCGCTGGGCCCGTTTGCTGCTCCTCTGTTCGCCAGAACATCTGGCTGGCCGGCAGCAACGGAACAGGCAGCCGCCGGCTTCGGGGCTCTGCTCACCCGGCACAAAAGGGCCCGAGAGAAAGGCCACGGGGCCACGTCATGGGGCCCCGCAGATCTGGGCCTCGAATGGCCCTCTCTACCTGGCAAGGAATCTGCCTGCAATTTCCAGCTTCTCTGCTCCATTCCTTCCAGGGAGGGGCCTGCTGGCTCAGCCGCTGAATAGCCCCCCCGACAGCCCAGAAGGGGCTCAGCGGGAGATGCTCCGGCCAGGGCTGCCAAGGGCCCACAACCCTCCCCACAGCTTCAGACAGGCCTGCACGTTGCTCCCCCAATACTGTCCAAAGCAGATGAGTGACAGACGAGCAAGGCAGAAGTGGGTCGCCCTGCCCCAGTGACAGGAGAGACCCCCGCTCCCTCTGGGTGCCACTTGTGGGGTTCCAACCCTACGTCCTTCCGGCTGCTACTCTCCTCCCTGCCCTGCGTCCGGGAGGCCCCGCTCGGCTTCTCTTTCTGGAACCGGCGGAGCCATTTCCCACCTGCCAGCTTTGGCCCTGGCATCCCGAGTGCGCTGCCCGCCTTGGAGACGTTGCCCGAGGTGCCCGGTAGGCATGGCAGCAGGGGGCTCCCTCGCAGCTCAGGCTTTTCTCTTCTCGCCAGTGGGGTACCAGCCAGACCTCCAACAGTGCCGTGCATTAAAGCAGGCAAAAGCCAACCGTTCCTCTACTCTGAGGGCAACACCTCAGCATCGCACACTTTGGACACAGGTTATTTTGGGATTCCCAGGCCCCCCTTGGGGGATACCCCTGCCCCAAGGCTTAGCCTGAGCCAGCCCTCTTCTCTGTCACTGCTCAGCTGCCACAGAACAAACCAGCCCCTCCCCATCCCCGGGATGCACTGACCGACATGCTCCAACGTGCATCTTACAATATTCCAGTTAACCCCAAAGCCAATAAGCACAAATTTCAGCAGAACAGCAGCAAAACCCGAGCCCATAAATACGTTCCTTAGTGTCTCAACTCCGTCAACCCTGGGAAAGACTAAAAACTCCACAAAGCAATTCCAAAAGTGCCACTTTATTTCCCGAACGTCAGGCAAGAAAACGGCAAGTGTTTTTCTGGGGAAGGTGCCCTAAATGGAAAGTCTGGGGTCTCTGCCCAGAATGGGATGGGAATTGGGGGCTCTCTTTGGGATGGATGGGCTGGGTCGAGAGGGGGCACCGAGGGCCAAGCCATGCAGAGATCTGCTGAGCGAAGGCCGGTTGCTTCTGTCTCCCACCTGCTTCCTGAGCGCTTCCCGTGAGTCCGGATCTCCCAGCCACGATCCCTGCGGCTTCCGAGGAAGCAGCCCCCCACCCCGAGTCAGAGCACGCAAGAGCGCCAGCGTCTCTAAGCAGAAGCGCCTCCATCTGGCTGGGATTTACTTCCACGCAGAGCCTTGCGGCCTCCAGGCACTCCTCTGTGTCCCACTTGGCTCCCAGAGGCCCATCGGTCAACCCGCCAATGGTGACACGTCGCCCTGAACCCAGGAACGGGACTGCCAGCACCAGGTGGTCCGAATGCTCTTCTGTGGGTCACCCACGGGGCGCCTACAAGCTTCTCTTCCAGTCTTCTACCTGCCTCAATGGAGTTTTCCTTCAGTCTTCTCTGGTGCTGTAATTACAATGACCATCAGGCTCAACCTGCACAAGCAGCAGCGGGCGAAAGACGGCCGTTTCCCAGCTTCCTCCCTTTCGTACTGAGCCCAGAGCTCCTGGTCCTGCTCCTCCTTCCTCCACTGGTGAAGGCAGGACACGGCCCCAGTCGGTGGAGCTGCTGAAGACGTTCTCCCCAACCCAAGGCAAGCTGCTCCCTGGTGCAGAAGCTTTATTCTTGTTGTGCCCCTGGTCTGCGCCTCTCCAGGAGACGGCTCTCCTCCTGAAGGTGGCCTCTCTTGAAGAGTCGGGGCAGCCCCGGAAGGTCCCATTCCATTACGTCCTGCAGGAAGGTCCCACGCCTGATCTTCCACTCAGCCACTGGATCCCTTCGGCCACTCCAATCATCCCAGAAGACCACGTTGGTGACCATGACATCAGCAACTGCTTCCCCAGGGCTGAGGGCCCCGACAGACATTTCGTGCGTTGCCCGCGTGCCACCCAGCCCAGGCAGCCAAGCTTTGGAATCAGGCATGGGAAATGCTTTTCCCCTCTGTCCGAAGCTACGCCGGTCACGAATGACCGACGGGCTGCTCTCTCAGCAGAAAGACAGCGGGAGGTCCAAAGGGCAACCAGGCTGCCCCCCACCCAAACCCTCTTCCACACTGACCACAACATCCGGGGATTTGCGGCTGATGGTTCCAAAGTCTCAAGCCATAACAGTTGTCGTATAAAATCCTCCTCTCTGTACACAGAGTTTTTCTGAAGGACGGACGACTGGAAAAGCCAAATGGGGGACAGAGCTTCCAGTGAGGTGGGGGGAACCAGAAATATTTCCAGCCCCCCCCCCCAGCAAGCGATGCCGAGGAAGACTCCTTGAGCAGGTCAATTTGTTTATTTATTTGTAAAATTTATTAGCCACCCACACAGTCACTCTGGGCAGCTGACAAAATTAAAATCACTGACGGCCAAAACCAGAGAAACCGACTGGGCGTCCCTGGGTTTCATCTACCTCTGGAGCGATTCTTCAAAAACAGAAATTGGGACAAAAGGCAAAAAATAGAGGAAGGAAAATAATTGCACCAAGATTAGAGCATAAAGTTGATAGCAGTGTTCCAGTTATCTCAGGGGCTGCCCCAAAGAAGAGGGAGTCAAGCTCTTCTCCAAAGCACCCGAAGGCAGGACAAGAAGCAACGGATGGAAACCAATCGAGAGAAGCAACCTGGAACTAAGGAGGAATTTCTTGACAGTTAGAACAATTAGCCAGTGGAACAACCTGCCTCCAGAAGTCCTGAATGCTCCATCACTGGAAGTTTTAAGAAGAGACTGGACAACCATTTGTCTGAAATCGTATAGGGTTTCCTGCCTGAGCAGGGGGTTGGACTAGAAGACCTCCAAGGCGAGAATGGAGGTATGGATGACGCAAGAACCAATTAATGCCCGGCGTGGCTTCTCCTCCTTCACTGGACATTTTCCCAGAGGCTGGACAGCCTTGAAGCAGGGCTGGCATAGTGAATGCTGCTGGATGCAAGCAGTTATGCTTGATGACCTCTTAGGTCCTTTCCAACTCCGAGTCCTAAGAGCAATGGGTGGGCTTCAGGAAACGCATGAATTCCAAGATGCTGAATTTTTTGATAGTGAATACGTAAATCACCCAGGCGGCTTGTGGCCACCATTCCTTATGAAGTCATTGAATCCCCGGTTCTCAGCTTTAATTCCAAAACATTTTAGGCAGAAGCTGCACAAAACTGCAATTTCCTCTGCTGGGTGTGGAGATAACTAACCCTGATGGACTGGATGAGTCACTGAGGAAGGACAGAAGGCAACTCATGACACAGAGAGAGAGGGAGAGAGACTCAAAGAGGGCAGAGAGCTACGCTGGCAGGCTTTCGAGATTCCCCACAAGAATAAAATTGTATTCCTGGAATCCGGGCAGCGCCTGTTTCCTCTCCTGGCCCACCCTAAGAACTGACACGGGGTGCCCTTCACTCCAACAGTCCTCAGATCTGCAGAGCAACGCAAAGGGGAATCAAGACAGATTGCAATGCTGCCAGGTGACGGGAAGCGGATGAGGGCAGCGGGCACTCCCAAACCAGGCCTGAGGTCTTCTGGGAGAGGAGAAAGGCCTAAGACCCCCAGCTTTTCATCCTTCAGGCTCTGCTCAGCCATCAAGTCCAAAGAAAGCACCTTGAAGTTTGGACTTGCAAGCCGACAAGAGCTGGATCCTGCATTCCAGATCCGGCAGGGCAGGCTGCTCCAGAGGTCCTCTGGGTGAAGCAGTAGGGCCTGGAGGGACCCAGGACGTGTGTTGCCTTCTGTCATGGCGCCTGCCTTGGGGAACAGCTCCACTCTTATTAGTTTGGACTCCACTGGCCTTCTGGACCTGGCTTTTAGGATGGGAAGGAGCCTGGTCCAGGGACGGTGGGCTGGTTAGATGTCATAGTGGCTTGTACTTGCCTCTTGTAAATTGTTACGGATTGCTGCCTTTTTACCTTTGCTGACCAGGTCACCCCTATAAATAAGAGTTTTCCTATTCTGGTTCCCTTCTAGGGTTTTAGACAAATTCCTACAATTCCCAGGCCGTACAGGAATTCTGGCTTACGCCACTTAACTTTATTTTCCCAGGGCTCTCCAGAAAAGCTGGTTTGGGGTTTCCAACCCTCCCAACTAATGGAAGGGAAGGCTGGTGTCAGCTGATGGCACAGGCCCTCCTGCATGGTGGACAGTGGCCATTCCCAAGCCTGCACTCACTGAAGTGGATTAATTAGCGCTAGATTTCACCACGGCCAGGAAACCTTCCACAGCTCATGCAGCCTTGCAACTACCCCCAGACCTTTGCACCAAGTTCAGCTTGCAGCCGTCCGGGCTGAGCAGCAGCTGGTGAGAGAAGGGGAAATTGCTCCATCTCGCTCGGAAGCAAGGCAGGCCCTGGCTCAACCAGGGGAAGGAACCCGGCCGTCAGGCAGCCTTATTCCATGCCCGAAAGGAGCATGTGGCTTCTTTGAATTGAGATGGACGCATTCTGCTCAAGGGACGTGTCTCCATCCGGATTCCAAAATCTCTGAGGTTTGGGGGGTCCTTGGTGCTGAGCTTGGTTGACCAAGGACCCTTCATTTCAACTCTGAGCTACACAAACTCTTCTTTATCTGTACTCTGAAGTTTGTTTCCAGCAAGACTCCTCAGGTCTGGAAATAAAAGGGAAGAACGTTCACCACCGAGAGCCACGTCTGTCTCCACCTGGACCAACCCTAAAGTCTTCCCTCTGTTTTGTGACTCCACTGCTGAAGCCCCCGTTGGTGAGTGCCACTGTCTGCAGGAGGGGCCTTTCCGTGCCCAGGCCGGGCGCCTGCCATCCTTCTTCCTCTTAGAGCTGAGCTGCCCCACCCGCTCAGCCCCCCTTTTCATTTCAGTGTTGATGTCTGTGAACTGCGATGCCCGGAAGTCCATCGGATGAGATGCCACCAAACCCGGTTTTCTTGTGATCTGTGCAACTTCCTTTGGAGACTTTATGAGAAGCTGCAAGGACGGTTTCTTCCACCCCAGCACTCCTCTTTGGAAGTCAGCCCTGGTGCCAACCTAAATTTACCTCCTTGAAGTTATCTTATTATAGAGGAGAAACAACCCCGTCCTTCTTCCAACGCAACTTTGATTGCTTCTTAATTTCCAGTAGATTCATCTCACAATGTCTGAAAATGCGGGACCTGAAGGGAGCCCCCCCCTCAAGTCCATCCACAGGTCGCAGGAAAGGCCGCTTCCTACGGCTCCTGCAGGCACAGACCGTGCTGAAGGTGGTCATGGCCACCGAGAGATTGTGCCGGAAGAGGCACAGCTGGGTCCAGAGGTGGCTGGAGAACAAACAGCCTTATCTCAAACGAACAGCCCCAAGTTCACACAATTGTGTGACATTTGGAACAATCGCCTGTGATGAAACCGGCCTTTTCCTGCACCAAAGCAGGGAGTAGAAGGAGCTTCTAGGCCGGAGGGCACCCAAGGAGATGGAGGAGAGGGGTGCCAGGGAGTTTTCTATGGGACAAGCCAGTGTGTCACCCCAACTGATGCACTGCACCCCGGGCAGGAAGAAAGCCCTGGCAGCGCCGACAGCAGCAGCAACCTAGCCTCGGCTCAGCCCTCCCGGCAGGCCCACACAATGTCCACTTCTGGGCAATAATGCAGGCCCTTTCCACTCAACATGAAATATTCAAGGCAACAAATGGCCAAGCAATTTAGCTATTCAAAAACACAGAACAAAAACACAACCTGGGCCAAAGTCAGCACACGACACACCCTGGGTGCAGCTGGTGGGCTCCCTGTTTATAACAGAGGCCTTCAGCAAGGCGAGGGCAGTGCCACTGGGGGTGGTCAGAAATGTAGGTCCTCCCAGCCAGCGCCCTCCATTAGGGCCTGGTCAACTCCCGACCCCTCCCCTGGAATCCAGCAGGGGAGGGGGCACCCCACAAGACGGCTCCCCCACACTGGCATCCGAAGCTGCAAAGCCCCCTCCCAAGAGGCCCCAACTGGACGCCTGCAGAAAGTAACGGAAACAGGACTTATATGGCAGAACCAACTAGCCAGGCTGGGGGGCTTTTAGTATCGGCCGCAGAAAGTCACCTTCCCACACCAACGTGGGCAATGCTGCCTGGGAACTATGGGAGTTGAAGTCCAGCCTGTCTGGGGGCCACCAGGAAGGGGAAAGTGAGGAGCCATCTGTGCAGCTTCACCAAATGGACCGGATGGGAAGGAATCCGCTCACCACCCTCCCTGCTAAGGTTGCAGGAGCATCCGTCTTTCTGGGAGACCCGGGCATGGCTCCTCCAATGCCCCCCCCCCGAGGCTGGCAGAGTGGGGAGACCAGGCAGGGATGCAGCGGCCCTGGCCCCTCCCAGAGCCACCCCAGTTCCTAACCCCCCACCTGAAGCCTGCCAGGAACCAGCCAGCATGGCTCCTCCACAGGGCATCAACTGCCACGGGGCAGGCTGGGGCCATCGCAGCAGCCTTCCAGATAGGACCAAAGCACCTGCAAGTGTTGCCCCAGATGTGTCCAACATCTGGGGAAATGGACTTGGGATCCAGGTTCCCCTGGTGCGGGGGACGGGTGGGAGGGCCTGGCCTGCCTTCTTCCAGCCCAACTGCACCTCCGCCCCCCCCCAAGGTCCAGACCACAAATCCAGGAGCCCCAGCAGTGTCCCCTCCCAGGGGTCAAGCGAGGCCTCCTCTCACGCCCCCCCCGCACAGAATGGACCGGACCCCGAAATGCCTCCCGGCGGGGCGTTCAGGGGCGACCCCGCCCGATGCTGCAACCCCCCCAGGCCCCCTCCCCCGCCCCGGGAGTGACTCGGCGTTTCGGGAGCGCCGCGGCGGCGCCGGCGAACGCGGGGGAGCCGCGCTCTGCTCGCGCCCAGGAGCCCGCGCGCCACTCACCGGTCCGGGTGGGCGCGGCCGTCCTGCAGCAGCGCGGCCAGCGGGAGGGCGGCGCGGCCCAGGAAGCGGTCCGGGCCCACCAGCGCGCGCTGCCAGACCACCAGCTGCAGCAGCTGCGGGTCCGGGCCAGGCGGCGGGGCCGGGCGCGGGTCGGGCGGCGGCAGCTCCAGCGCGCACTCCTCGGCCCAGCGCGGGCAGCCGCCCCGGTGCGCGGCCATGGCGGTGCGGTGCTTCTGCCGGCCCAGCTGCAGCGCCACGAAGGCGGCGTGCGCCCGGGCCCCCCTTGGCCCGCAGCCCCCGCGCCTGCACCACCGCCAGCCCCCGCGCCTGCACCACCGCCACCTGCACGTGGCTCGGCAGCCAGGCCGGTGGCGGCGGCGGCGGCGACTCCTCGCCCGCCCGCGGCAGGCTCATCCCGGCGGGGGGGGGGGCGCAGCCGGCTCCTGCGGCAAAGTTTCTCCGGCTCCCGCGGGCGGCGGCGGCGACGGGCAGGCGGGCGGCAGGCGCGGCGGTGCTGCAGTTGCAGTCGGCTGGCCCCGCCCCCGCCCAGCGCCCCCCCACGCCAGGAGGGCCCCGCCCTTGCGGGCTGGCCCCGCCCCTCGCCCGCCCGGGGGGGCGTCCCGCGCAGAGCTCCCGGGCGGGCGGGGCCTCCGGGCCGCTTGGCGCCCCCCCCGAACTTTGCGGGGGGCCGGCAGGAGCCGCGGCGGCGGCTGGGCTCGAGGGCTGCCGGGGGGGGGGGCAGATGGGCAGAGCGGCGCGTGGCTCGCGGGCTGCTCGGCTCGAGTCCGCGGAGAGCCGCGTCGCGCACTTCGGGCAGCCGCGCGCGCCCCCTCTGCGCCCCGGGCCTCTGCAGGGAGCGGGCGACCATCGGGGCGGCCCTCCTCCGCCCGCCCCCCGGCCCCAGCCGGCTCCTGGCCGCCCCGGCGGAGGGGGGGGAAAGGCGGCGGCCCCGCGCAGCGGCGGGCTGCAGTTGGGCCAGGGGCTCCGCCGGGAGCTCTGCCAGCGACGGAGCAGCCTCCGAGCCCCAACTCGAAGGCGCCCCGGCCTCGAGGGCTCCGCTGCAGCCCGGGTTAACCTCGGTGCAGATGCAGAGTTCCCCCCCACCGGGATCCCCCCCCCGGCCCTCGGGCAGCTGCCCACCTGGCAGGGGCCGCGTGCTGGGAGTGCAGAACGAGGGCCGGGTGGCGGGCTCGGTACTCCAGAACGGGGGGGGTGTCTGGAGCGCGAGCATGCGCAGAGCAGAGCACGTGCAGAGCAGGGAAGGAGGCATCTGCGCTGTTGCGGGTCACGGAGCCTGGAAGGGCCGAGTATTTTTCCAAGGGGGAAAACTTAATTTTATAGACCCCTAGACTCCCAAGAGCCTCTGGTTAGCTTACAGCTAAAATCCAGCTTACTAAAATAAAAACACGAGACCAGAAAAGCAAAGTACAAAAAGTCAAATCAAACCCCAAAAGTCACTGACCCCTCCCGCAAGGCCTGGGGGACCACCAGGTCTCCCAGCAAGGGAAAACGTCCACTTAAATAAGTGAGATCATAGTTGACAGCCCTCCAGTGGCTGGCAAGACTAGAATAATCGGCTCTGTTTGTAACGGTATGTGGGGAAGAATGATGCCGTTCTGTTGGGGAACAGGAGGAAGAGCTGCAGACCAGCCGGTGGTCTAGTCAGAGGCAGCTGAGCCCCCTGAAGGACTGGCAAACAAACGTCTCAGAAAGGACCCTCCCTAGTTTCTTGGACCGTAAAGGTGAGGGGGGTCAGCTATGTACCCTCAGACCTGCAAGATTCTATTAACATAACTTTACAATAAAGATAGCACTAATATTCCTGAGTGTGCTTTGTATTTGGACTACCTTGCAAGGCTGGCAGATTTGCGCTGCAAAATTTTCTTTGCTATTAGTCTTGGCTGCCATCTAGTGGTCATCTAGAGTTTTGCAAGCCCAGGGGCGGCTGCAACCAGCCTTGGCTGGGAAAGGAAGGTTCAGGCTGCAACCTAGCGAAGGGAGCCATTGTGGGCCTCCAATACAATTCTGCTACTTAATGCCTAGCCAGACGTCCATTGCCCAGGGTTTAGTCCTGGATCACAGCACAGTGACAGAGTTAAGAGTAGAGAGAAGTTGTGTCCTACGAGTTTGTGGCAGGCCAGGGCTGGGGGGGGGGAGGAGGTACAGCCATAGTATGGAGGAGCACCCCCTCATGGACCAGAAGCTCCAGCAATCTGTCCTAATTTACTGCAGATATGCTCTAAGGAGCCAATATTTCTCAACCGTGGCAACTTCTTAAAAGATGTGTGGACTTCAACTCCCAGAATTCCTTGGGATGAGCCTCGGGGAGACTGGGACAGGAGAGGACACCTCTCAGGAGCTTTGGATCCCGTGGCCCATGGTATCAAACGCCGGAGAAGTCAGGAGATTCGGGCAGTTCAAAGGAGTATAAAGATTAGTTGCAAGCTTAAGTTCTCTACAAGAATCTGACCGACTGGCCATTAAGAGAAACGAACAGTACTGTTAAGGAAAAATAATAATAATAATAAATAAATGTATTTTGTTTTGTTTTTATGTAATGTGAAAAAAGGAAAATAAAGTTTGGGAAAAAAAAAAAAGAAACGAACAGGAGATCAGAGAGGCATTCAAGGCTGGCAGGACCTGGATCTGCTGCAGGTGTGCAGGGACTCGGCCGGGTCATCTCCCACACGTGGTGTCCTTTGGGACACTCTCCAAGCAACCGGAGGGGAGTCCTTGGTGGTCTATCTTTTCTGAGGGGTCAGTTCCAACTGATAGTTGTGGGGGAAGAGAGATGCCCCAGAGAAAGGACGCCGTGAGACGCTTTGCGGGTCCCAGTGAAGATGGGCTCCCTGGAGGCAGCGGGGGCTTTTACGGGCCTCGCAGGGCAGGGCTCCCCTCGGGCCCAGAGGCAACAAATTGGTTCAGGTGGGCTGCCCGCTCATCCCTGACTTGGTGCCCACCGCGGCGGTCAGCAAAAGGGCCGAAGGGCTGCCAAAGTTGTACCATGAAGTTGTCCCTCAGCCACTGGGCTGTCGCTGGGGAGGAAGGACACAGCACACCTTGTGCCTTCACACAATTTCAGCATGCAGTGGACACTTCTTTTTTTTATATATAATATTTTATTGATTTTTCTCATTTTACAATTGAATATTTAAAGCAATGTGATGACTGGGTTAATCAATAGTTCAATAGTGTACATAAATGTTTAGTATAACTCTCATGTTACAACATCAAATATTTCCTTTTCCATTAATATCTATTATCTCATATTGGGCTAGTAAAATTCTTATTGTTATCAACTAAATAAAAACATCTTTGTTACCGTTATCAATAATTTTTAGCTGATACATATCTTAATTGCGTTTGCAGCGGACACTTCTGTCTTTTGCCTGATCCTAAATCAGATCCCTTCGGGATCCTGCTCTAAGCCTGAACTGGACTGAATGGGGTCCTCTGCCAACCCCGGAAGCCCAGTTTGAGGAGAAGGGATCCTGGGCCACTTCCAGAGCCACAGGAGAGCCACGTGTGAGAAGGGGCCGCTGTCCGCCCCCCTCTGGACCCTGTGGAAGAGATGCGTCTGCTCTGCCCGGCTGGGAGTTGCCTCAGTTCCCCCAGCGAGGCTCTGGCTTCTCCAGGCAAGGAGCGCCAAGGCCCCCTAGTGGCAGATTGTGGGAAGGGAGGGACCTCCCACTCCAAGCTGCGGTGTGTGTGTCGGGTGGGGGAGCACATCCCCAGAGGAGGGGAAAGTAGGGGGGCTTAACTGCAGCCCCCCCCGCAGAAGATCTGCAGCCCCTTCACCCTTGGCATAATAAGGGCAGCTGTTCAATGGCTCTTCCCTGCCTTTGGAGTCCTTCTCCTCAGCCTGACCGGCAGAGGCAGAACGTGGCCACTTGAGGTGGGAAGGGTCTGCAAGCCCAAGAAAGACCCCCTGGCCACCCCCCTACACACACTCAGCTGCAGGGCTCTCGGAGGGAAGGACGGGGGGGGCACAGAGGCACTTCCAGCCCCTCGTTGACTCTTGGTTGAAAATAAGGCCCCCCCTGCCTCTTCAGGGCTTGACTGCTGAACGCAGAGGCTCCATTCCAGCCAAGAGCTACTAAAGTGTAACAAGCAGTAATTGCAAATTAAGCAGCTATTAATCTGCATTCTTCTTTGGGGGGGGGATGTATTTTAAATGGTTCAAATATTGTTCTATTTTTAGAGGTCATTTTGGTTCCTGGTCTCAGAGCCAGACTGCCATGCTCCACTCAGCCTCTAGTGGCATAAAAGAACCTGGGGGGGAGGGGTTTCCATGAGCCACGATGCCCCCCCCCCCATTTCCAGAGTCTTTTCTCAGAACACTAGACTGCTAAAGCCACTTGGATCCTGCTCAGACCTCATCTGCTGGGGCAAAAACCTCCTCGCCACCCTCACTGGGGGCTCCATGGCAAGGGACAATGGGGGGGGGAGATTGCAACAGCACCGGTTGAGGCAGTGCCCCCCCCAGCAACTGCAGGGCTCAGTCAGGAGTTAATGCAGGTGTGAAACCTTGCAACGCCAACCCACAAGAGACACTCTTCCTTGGGGGGGGGGGGCATAGGGTACTTTCCCCATTGGGTGCTTTCGCGAGAGACCCCCAAAAGTTTCCCCGCTCTGCCAAAACCCCGAGAGAGGGCAGAAGGGGGGAGCCCTCTCGGCTCCGGCCCCCTGGCCACAAACCTTCCAAAGGGAAGGAGCGGAAGCTGCCGGTGTGGGCGGCAGGAAGGAGGCGAAGCCCTGGACCCATCTGGACGGGAAGAGCCGGGATGGGCCATTCCTTCAGTCCCCTGGCCCTGCCTGCCCTGCCCCCCTCCTCCTTTGCAGGGCACGCCAGGGGGTCTGGCGGGGCAGGATGAAGCCCCTGAACCACCCAAGAGAAGGCAGAGACCCAGGATGCCCCCCCCCAGGGTTCCTCCTGCAGTACCAGCCTGGCTGGGCCCAGAGACCCTGCATGCCAGCCCTCCTTTCTAGGTAGGTACCCCATGGTGGGGGTATTGCTGACACACTCCCATTTCTGAGCCACCATCCTGGATACGTCCGAGTGAGGAGGGGTCACCCATTGGCAGTGCCTGAGAAAGAGGCCCGATAAGGACTATGAACAGCCCCCCCCCGGAGCCTCATGGGAAAACCTTCAAGAGGGCTCAGTCCTGGGGGGCAGCCCAGGTGACAAGGTCACTGAGAAACCAACCTTAGCCATCCCAGCATGCCTCCCCCCCCGCTCAGTGGACCCTCTCTGCTGATTTGGCCAGGGGCTTTCTGCCCCCCACCCTCTTATCTGGGGATCTCTGCTCCATGGAAAATGGTGCCGGTCTGATGGGAGGCAGATAAGGCAGGCTCCTTTCCTGCGCTATCTGCCCCATCTCTGCCACGCAGCCAGGGGCCATTTTGGCCTAATGTTCCCTGCTGCCTTTTCCTGCGCCCGCCGGGCACAGGGCAGTGGCCGTTCCACTCAGGAGCCCACAATGAGCTACAAGGGGGGAAGAGGAAGAGGTTTATCGCTGGGCCGGCTCCGTCCCCCCCCCCATTCCCTGCCCCAGCCACACAGAAGGCAGAGTCCTCTTTAAGCCACCCCTCCCACCAGGCAGAACCAGTTCTCGTACTGCAGGGGTTCCCCTCCCCCAATAAGACCAGTAAGCCCCCTGACAGGCTGCGGCTGCCCCCTCCTGGCCTACTTCTGCAAAAGGGCTTCCCTGCCAGTTGCTGGACTGGGGGGGGGCTTCCAGGAACTCCTGCAGCCCCCCAGGACAAACCCACCAAACCGCACAAGCCCTGAAGAGGTTCCCGAAGAAGCTCAGACGGAGGGCAGAGATTGCCGTGCGGCTGCGTCTTCCCCGAGGGGGGCACTGGTGGCTGGCTTTCAAGCAGCAACTTGGCAGTGCCAGTCCCAGGCGGAAATGGGACTTTGCCAAGGCCACCCATGGCTGCCCCACTCAGCAGTCTTGGCCACCCATTCATCACCCTTCTGTTGCTCTCTGGAAATTTGGAAAGGGATTTGGGCAGTGGGGGGGGGGCAGATCTGCACTTCTGGGAGCCACTTATGCCCCAGGAGGGGCTGGCTGCTGGGGGGGGAGCAGAGGAAAGCAAGCATAACTTGAGAAGTCACTGCGGGCACTTTTCGGAAGAGCTGGGGGTCAGCAGCCTCTGCAGAGACCACCCGGGGATTTCAGCTCAAGGTCAAAAGTGACCAGCCTTGGGGGGGGGGCTGCCATGGGGTGGGGGGGGCAGAGGACAGGGCCGAAGGAGCAAGTCTCCTTCCTTCTCACTATTGCCCTGTCAGGTTTATAATTTATGGCAAAACTGCCGGGCACACTTTCCTGGCGCCTGGATCTGCAAGCCGTCTCCTCCATACCCATCCAAGACCGTCCCGCAGATGCCGAGCCTGGTCCCTTTTGGACGGGGTCCTCGTCTCCTTGGGAACCCTGGGCAGAAACCTTCCCCCCACCAGAACCGAGTGGCAGAGAGCCCCCCCCAACCCTCCTTCTCTGCGCTCAGTCCACTCTCCCCTGGCTTTGCCCCCATCCGTTCCCCCCCTCAGTCCCTCCTGCCCTGGACCTCCTGCCCTGGGCTGGCAGGACTTACTCCCGAAGGGTCTGCCCTGGAAGACGACCAGGAAGCTTCTGCTGGTGCCAGGGTCAGGGCCACGGAGGAAGGGCAATCATGGGGGGCGGGAGAGCAGTGGCAACCAGCAGATTTCAAGGGGCCCTGGATCCTGCAGCCTTCAGGGCCAGCTGGGGTGGGCTGGCTGGGAGAAGGGCTGAGAACAGCCCCCCTCATGAGTCAAGGGGGGAGACCTTCCTTCTCGGGGGACAGCCTCACCCCTTTTTCAGGAGCAGTCTGTGCCCAGGTTAAGATGCCCCCTCCCCCTTGTCCTGTCAAAAGCTTCTTGAAGGAAGACGGCTGGGGAGTGGGGAGTATTTGCTGGATTTTCAGGGCTTTTATGGTAATCTCGGATTTTTGCTTTCTGGGGGGGGGCACTTTGGAGGAAGAGGTGCGGTGGGTTATTGTCGATCAGCCAAGCGAGGAGAGGCCCCTCAGCTCAAGCCGTCCTGCCGCTTGGAGAGCCGCCCCCCTCCCCGCGCCCGTGGCTGGTGGCAGGACCAGGCCGAGCGGCTGCCAGTCCCCGCAGACCAGAGGGGCCGAGCCGAGGGGGAGAGCGTGGCCGGGGCGCTGCTGGGCCCTGAACAGCCCGCCAGGAACGCCCGGGCAGGAGCCGCCCCCCGCCGCAGCATCGCTCAGCCCCACCTGCAGGGCCGGGACCAAACCCTTGAGAAGCCCGCGAGAGGCGGCAGGGAAGCAGCCGGTCCCGGCTCCCACGCCTTCCTCGCGGGGAGCTCCGCGGCTCCGTCTTCTGCCGGCCCTGGGCCCGGGGAGCTTCGGCTTTGAGTCACGGGTGTCTCCGGCCGGCTGCGGGGACGGGCAGGACGGGCTCGGCGGCTGGACCGGCAAGGCAGGGCTGGGCTCCCCCGGGCTCCCCCGCGCTCCAGCTGCGGCAGGGAGGGGTCCGGAGCGGCGCGGGGGGAGCAGTTCCCTTTCTGGTCGCCCCGCCCATCCAGCCTCCCCCCCGTCGCGGTCCAAGGTGCCGGACGGTCGGTTCTCCGGAGAGGCTGGCCAGATACCAACCGCCCCTCCCCACGGGAGCGCCTGCAGCTGCCGGCTTCCTTCGCAGGGCGAGAGGCAGGACCGGGCGGGGGCACGAAGGCTTCCCCACCCATCGCCACTGCCCAGCTGGGCCGGGATCCTGGCGCTGCCCAGAGGAACCCTTTTGCCTCCCTGGAGGCTGTGAGTCCCCTGGCCGGAAGGAGCAGCGGCCAACCCGGGCTCTGCACCCCGGAGAGTGCTCGGGGTCCCCCGTCCAGCCCCAGGCCAGGCAAGGGGAGGCGCCCCAGAGGCCCCCCCCAAACAAGGAGGACAAAAGGAAAAGGGGTCCCAGGAGTAGAGGACGATACTGTACAGAAGGGGAAAGAGAGCAAAGGGGGGAGAGGACCGGAGGAGGCCGTGGCAAAAGGATTAAGGGAAGCCGCTTTTCCATATACACAGTATTCGGAAGCAAGAACCGCGTTTCCAAAAACGGCTGTTTGGCAGAAGTTGGAGGAACAGGCAGGAGAGGGAAATCTTGCCTGATGGAAACTGTGGAAGTCGCAATAGTGTCAGTGAAAAGCAATTGTGTGTGTGTGTGGGGAGAGAGAGAAAGAGAGAGGGAGAGGGAGAGGGAGGGAGGGAGGGAGATTTCCGCCTCTGGCCAGGAGGCTGTTTGGGCGCAATTTCCAGATGCAGCTGCTGGAGGAGTCTGGGCTGCTGCCTGTTTACGAGGGGACCTGGGGGGGGAGGGGCAGTGAAGGGGAGTTGAGAACAAATGAGGAGTTCAAATGTGAAACGATTAAAAATAAAATAAACTACATCCCAGGGAGGTGAGATAAGGCGCCTGAGCTCTTTCTCCCTATTTAACATTCATTGGATTGAATAATCAGGCCTCATTATCTCAAATTGGTTGCATATTTGCCCTCAAAATGCTAATTTGAAAGTTGGCTGCGAGCACCGTTCTGCCTATTTTGACTAAAATATTATTTTGTTTTATTGTGCACTGCCGGTAGCTCCAGGGGCTTTTCCAGTTTAAAACAAAATAATAATAATAATAAAAAATTCTATCAAAGTCTGGCCCGGGAAGAAAGCACCGGGCCTCTCAGAGCAGATGGCGCTGGCGCGTGCCTGCTTTGCGTAGAAATGCCATTTCCAGGCCTTGAAGTAAAATTAGGGTCCTTATCAGCTTCTTTTAGGGAATGGACAATTTATCATTAATCTCACAGAAGGAAATGGAGGGAATATTTTTATTCTTATTATTTCACCAGGGGGCGAGGCTGGGGCCCCCTCCCGCTGAGCAGGGAAGCTTCTGACCTCTGCTGAGACAGGGGGGGCTCCTTCATTCTGAACCACCCATCAGCCCTGCGAAAGGCCTCATTTCTGGGCCCATAAAAGGGGGGGACAGGGCAGCAGAGGGGGACCAAGGGGGAGCAAAGAACAGCTGGGTGAGCCCCACCCATCGCACTCCAGAGAAGGAATCCCCCTTTTCCCCAGAGTATTGGGACTGGGGGTGCCCAGACTAAGAGAGTGCAGGCTCCCTTGTCCTCCCCCCATCCAGGGAAGCCTTTGCAGTGCATTGATTGGTCATTTGGCTGGGACCCGGGACTGGTCTGAGGATGCCCTGACCAGGCAGCCCCCCCAGGGCCTGTCCCTCTTTCAGCTCAGAGGCCCCTCCTGCCCTGGCTGAGAGTAGCAACCCAGAAGATGCAGGCAGGAGAGGGGAGGGGTCCCGGAGGGGCTGCTGAGGCAGCTGGTTCAGGGCCTCCCAGCTGCAACTGGTCAGGCCTTCCCTCATCTCTCTGCACAACTCCCACCTCAGACTGGTCCCTCACAGTCCCGGGCCAGGGAAGGGGGGCTGGGAGGCCCCTCAGCCGGCTTGGGGGACTGCTCAGCTCCACTGGGGAGGACAGGCAGGCAGGGAGGAAGACGAAGGAAATGGGGAGATGATCCAGAATCCCAGAAGAGGAGAAGCCTCAGCAGAGACGGGGGTCTCAATCATGGGGCTGTGGGGTGGGGGAGAGGGGAGGGAAAGCCAAACTTGCCCATTGGGGCAGACCCCCTTGCAGGCAAAATGTCGGTCTTCCTGTTTGCATCTGGGGTTTTGGCAAATGTGGGTGTTCGGTCATCCAGAATCAGACGTGTCCAGCAGGGCCCAAGGGCTCCCTACTCCTGCCACTTGCTCCGCACCCCCAGGGCTGCAGGGGGTCTGCGGGCCCACCGATTCCTCCACAGAGAGTTCTGAGCCCTCCTTGCCATTCCGAGGGCCGCCTTCAACCCTCCGCCCCCCCTTGGGGCTTCGTCGCCCCCCCCCCAGCTCCTTGACTGGTCGCTGCCCTGCCCTTGCTTGCCAGCAGCTGGACACGTGGCCCGTGGCACGGGATGCGGTCTCTTGCAGCAAAGCAATCAGACCAGACATAATTTTATTTGCACGATTACCCTTTCTAAAAATCAATCAATAGATAATAATGTTAGAATAATATAGGGGCTTAAGGGCTCCATTCAGAGGCAGGATTAGGGAGAGTGAAGGGCAATTGCCCCACACGGCGCCTCAATCCTGCCTTAGCGATGCAAGGATTCGCTTGCCAGATTACCCAGCATTCCGTGGGGTGGCTGCAGGTGACCTCTTTCGGATGCGGCGCTCAAGTCTGTTTGCACAGTGGACTGCAATTGTAGCCGAGATTACACAGGCTCGGGGGGGGGGGGAGTGGGGGGCCGTGACACATAAACATGGAAATCCCCAACTCTGGATTCCGAGGGCATCTCCCTCTGTGTTTGGCAATGACTTTCCCGACTGGGCAGATGGACGTGCCCCTGGCCGGTCCAGAGGGTGCCCAGAAGGGCGAAGAGCAGAAGCACCCCTGGCTGGGCAGGCTGGAGCACAGCCCCCCCCCGGCAAGGATGGAGACCGAGGAGCGATGGGCAAGCCAAGGACGCCGCCCCGTCTTTGGTGGGCGTGAGGCATGCTTAGAGGAAGGGCAGAAGCCCGACAGCAACAGGACCAGGTCATGAGCAAGTCTTGGGAGCCTCTCCGTGTCCCAGAACGGTGGCTGTTGCGCCTTCACAGACGGAGGCATGAGAAGGAAGGGCGAGGGGGGGGTCTCTTCAGCTGCCCAGAGCACCTGCCTACAAATGGAGAAGCCTGGTCCCTTCTCCCTCCCTCCCTCCCTCAGGGCTGGTCTGAGTTGGATTTGAACCCCCCACAACATCGCAGGAAAGCCTACCGGGGGCTGAAGCGATGCAGCCCCTCTCCCCAGCTGCAGGCCTAACCCCCCCCACCTGGGGCCACGGGGGGGCCCTGCAAGACCCCCAAAGAGAGCTCTCCCGGAGGGCATTTGGAGAGGAGGACATTGGCCATGCACCCTTGATGAAAAATTTTGTTTGCAATAGTGGCGAATATTTCGTGTTTACACAAACGCTCTCTTCTGTTTATTGGATTCCTTCCTGAAAAGCTGAGGTTGCAATTCTTTAGAGACAGGTCGGTGAATCAATAGATTTAAAAGCAAAATTGTGACCGTGGACTTTCCCAGCAGTGCAGCAAGAAGCGACTGGAGTGGGTGACCTTAATGGGGGCACAGACTCTCCTATATCTGGCTTCTACACTGCCGTAATAAAGACACCAATGTCAAACTTTACCACTCTGGAGGTTTTAAAATGCTGCCCAGAGTTACATTCTCACGTTTGCATTTGCAATCATCGTCTTCCTTGAATTACGAAACCGAAGCTCTTTCCTGGGCTGCGGAAATGGGTCCTTTCAGTGCGTATCAGAAATCTCTTGTTTATCTTGAATGTCTAGGAGAGGGGTGGGGAACAATGGCCCCCTTATGACCTGCGGACTTCAACTCCCAGAATCCTGAGCCAGCCATGGGAGTTGAAGTCCAAAGGCCGTAAGGGGGGCCATAGTTCCCCACCCTGTCTAAGAAAACAGAATCCACCTAACAATTGAAAACGGGTCACCAGTTGTCCAGATGTGTGTGTGTGTGTGTGTGTGTGTGTGTATTCTTCTCCATTTTCTTATCAAGCCCAGCCTGGATGTGGCAATTAGGCACTAACAACCAGGAGTTTTGACATGTTTCTTTTTGCTTTCAAGATCTGAAAAATAGGTCTGGGGGGCCCTTTTTTCGCTCCCCAGCACTGGGCAGCTGTCTCTAAAGGCCGCCCTGGGCCCTGGGGGTTGCGGGCGGCTGCCGCAGTTTTTAGCCACTGTGGAAAAGATTTGGACGGAAAAAAATGTTTCTGAGGAACCAAATCAGATTAGAACACTTGAAAGAGCCGGTGATCATTTTCATTTCCTTCACCAAAGTTTCTTTAAAAAAAAAAAAAAACTCCTAACCCAAATATTTTGCCTTTGCCTGATGCAAGATGTCAACCAAGAAGCCTCAAAGAATTCAGCTTGGGGGGGGGGGGATCTCCTTCCAGAAGGGCGCCTTTCAAGCGTTTGTAGATAAAGGGAGCCCCCTGCTGGTAAGATCTGGGAATGGTTCGATGGCTTCCCATCGGAGGGAGAGGAGCAGATTGGAAAAGCCAAAAGATTTCCAGGAAAGGGTCCCCCGCCCTTCGCTCTGCAGCTGGCTTGGCAAGGTAAGCCTCCTCTTTCGGGGCCCCCCAAGCTGCAGCCCCACTGCCAGAGCCCTTCGCCAGTGGGGATCTTGCCTGCCTCCCCCTGCTGGGCGGAAGGAACCTTGAGGGGAAGACCCCAGGCTGAGGCCAGGGCCAGAGAGCGGACCTGAGGGAAACCCTCCCTAGTTCTCCAGTGCAAAAGGGGGGAAGCGCATTCAGACCGGCAAGAGTCCGCAGGAAAGTACAGGCAGTCCTCAACGACCATAACTGAGCCTCAAATTTCTGCTATTAAGTGAGACATTTGTTAAGTGAGTTTTGCCTCATTTTATGACCTTTCTTGCCACGGTTGTTAAGTGAATTGCTGCAGTTGTTAAGTTAGTGACCCGGTTGTTAAGTGAATCTGGCTTCCCCATTGACTTTGCTGGTCGGAAGGTCCCAAAAAGGGATTGTGTGACCCTGGGACGCTGCGAGTGTCGTAAATATGAACCAGTTGCCAAGTGTCTAAGTTTTGATCACGTGACCACGAGGGGATGCTGCAACGGTTGTTAAGTGTGAAAAACTGTCATGTCCCTTTTTTCAGTGCCGTTCTAACTTTGAAAGGTCACCCAATGAACTATTGTAAGTTGGCGACTACCCGTAACAATGTTGGCCTCAGTTACCAACCACGTTGGGAACGGCAACTACTTTGCTAAGCAAGGTGGTTGTTAAGTGACACACCACATGACCGTAACCGCTGGCTTCTACCTTGGCTGCACTTATCGGAAGCCGGCTCTGAAGCGGGCAAGTGGGGGTCACACGACCGCACTGAGACGGCCATAAGTGCGGGCACAGCTCACGATGTCATTTCTTCAGCACTTTCGTAACTTCAGTTGATCGGCTCTCCCTGCCAGAGAGGGTCAGGGGGCCCCTGGGTCTCCAGCCAGAAAGGGGCACAAGGAGCCCCGAACCAGCCGGGGCTGCCAGTTGGCTCAGCTTGGTGGGCCTGCTAAAAGCCACACAGAGTCGCCTCAAAGCGAGAAGGCCGGCAAATAAATCTAATAAATAAAAAAATAACAAATAAAAGCCTTTTGCCACATCCACAGCTCACTCTCTCCCTATCCCCCCAAGTCTCCATTCAGCAGCCTTTTGGAACCCACCCAGAGGCCTTTGAGTCTGGAAAGGCCCTCCAAAGACCATCAGGCCTGGCCTCCAAGCCTGGTTGGCAGGGTCAGCAGGTTGCCATGGAGACGAAGGCATCCTTGCTGGCCATCCCTCTTCCCAATGGTAGAGCAGCAGCTCAGCTGGGGAGGGGGGCTCAGCTTCCCTTCCCCTGAATGCAGACCCTCCTGCCTTGCGTGGGGAGGCCCAGGAGGGAGGAGGGAGCGCCAGGCAGCAAGACCCCCGGCCCCTCCAGCTCCTGGCACCCCCAAGGCCCCGCAACAGTTTGCACTTTCCCCTTGTGCGTCTTTCTAGGGCGCAATCGAGCTCCCACGAGGGGACGCTCTGTGGAGGAATCACCCTGCTGGCTTCCATCCTGATGTGAGGTACACAAGAAATGTACATGTTGTAATCTTCCATTTCTGTTAAAGGAATAGGCATATAGAGGCACTTAGCTAAGGAGATATAATAAGCTGAAGGAATAGAGAGGAATCATATATATACTGACTTAAAGGATACTTTTAGAATAGTGCACACTATTGTAGAATAACATATAGCTTATGAATAACATATTATTCACTTTATATAAGGCTTATTCTTTATAAAAAGTGTTTAGAGTTAGTATTTTAAAGTATAACTATGAACCAAAGTGCAGCCATGTTTAACCGAAGCATGAAATCTGTTACACACATAGCTTCCAGATGCAAAGCGTTATAGAAAAACAAGGGAAGACATAAATCTTTTATATTTGCAATTATCCAGTTTGGGCAACAGTTCACCTTGTAGATAAGGCTATACCCCAAGTTAGCAGGATGTTACAAATCATGTCACAGAAAAGGGAGTGAAGATAAGAAAGGAACAAAAGGGGCATTTGATCTAATAATTGGAGGGTCTGGTAATTGTAATGGCTGCTAGGCGGTCAGAAAGCATGTGACCGGGTGGGCCTATCAACGGCTCACTTTGGAAGGATGTGGCGGGACAGGGTATAAAAACCTATGCAAAGATTGATTCAAGTGTGGACTCTGGGATTTGCCATTACCAAGAGTTCCACCGCTTTTGCAAAAGCTTTAATAAAACTTTTGTTTTCCAACATCCTTGGAGTTGAGTTTTTATTCCTCACAATTTGGTGGCCCCTACGGGGGAATCAGCAACTCTTAGTTCTCGGGTTTCCTCTGAGGAAAAGGGAGGCATGCCTCACTGGTTTCAGTGACCCAGACCTCTTTGAACTCCCGAGAGCTGAGGTCTGCTCAAACTAACCTGTTGGAACAAAACAACTTCAAAGGAACTGCCAACTGGATTAAGTGAGAAGATATTTCGACCGGGAGAACTCTTTGCACAGACCCAGGTAAGCAACCGTACTGTGTGGGCGGAGTTACCTTGGGCCGTCAGGACTGGTATGTTTGTGAGACCTGGGCAGGCGGGAGCATAGAACATAAAAGTATTAGGGATCAATCTGGGATCCTGTACATACGAAGAGAGAAATGGGTTGACTGTGTGTGTTGGGGGTCTCATAGGCAGGGAAAGATCAGTCATGGAAAGTAAAAGTATTTTGATAAAGTATTGCTGTTTTAAATGCTAGCAGGATGGGATGGACTCATCTGGGAAATACACCTGGGATAAGAGTAAAGGTACCGTGACTCAATATTGCTATTCTGAGTGGCTAAGAAATCCTATTAAAACCACTAGTGCATTTTGCTCAAAATATGGAAGTTTTAAAAATTGGCTATGTCAAGCACTAAACACATATGTTAATAAAAGAAGTTTATATGCCTGTTAGATTCCAGGCAGTGAATAGTTCATTTTTGTTAGAGGAGTGTGGAGGTAGTGTCTGTGTGTCTGTCTGTGTTGTGTCTAATAATAATAATAATAAATAAAAAGGCCTTATTTAAAAACAAACAAAGATTTGGAAAAAGGAGCTCATTGGCTTCTGAACAGCTCCCTGAAATTATAATAATAGTGATTGGTTTGCCTGGAGAAAGCATGAAAGGAAGTATCTGTATGTGGAATTTTGATGCAAGCAATTTGAATGGAAGTAAATGTGTGGGTATGCTGACCGTGTGTGTGTGTGTGTGTGTGTGTGTGTGTGTGTGTGTGTGTGTGTTTGCATGGGAAGAGTCCCATGGAGGATGTGTGAGAGAATTCATGGAAAATGCATGTGAAGGAGAGAAAACTATTTTTTAGTAGTGAGATTTTTATAAAATTTCTTTTTCTTCCCCCCCCCTCCTGTCTCTTTCTTTTTTGCTGGCTGTGTTGCTTTAAGAGCGAGAGAGAGAAAGAAGGGGGGGGGCTGCTTGTTTTAACTATTTTTTTCTCTCTGCTTAGAATTCTGGTTTGAGAATGGTGGGGTGGATGTGAAATTTAATGCCCACTCTTGCAGTTTCAGCTTGCGAAAGAGGAGACAATAATTGTTGGACAAATTTTTTTGGGGGGGGAAATTGTTGAGTTTAAATTGTTTAGTTAGACATATATATCCATCAACCAAAAGAAATGACTCTGAATTGTTTTGCTTAGATTTGTAAATGTTTAACCTACTTAATGGCAATTTGTTTCCATCTGAATGGAATTTGATTAAATTGGAATTTGACTAACTTTATATTAAAACCAATACTAGAGTTTGATATAAAACTATTTCAGTAACTCAGAATATTTCATTAAGCTTGTTTATCTTTTTGTGGAGTTGCTTTTTTTGTTTTGTTTTATTTTTTTATGTTTTTATGTCTGTGTGCAAGGACACATTGATAGAAAATAATATCTAAGAGAATTGAAGGAATTGTAATTCAATCCTCGTTTAAAACAAAGAAGGAGTTGAGAAAATTTTTAGGATTATAAATTATGCTCTTTTGATTAAAGATTTGTATGCAAAACTGTTAGAAAAAGAGCCTAATGTTAACAAGCTCAAGCAGAGTTTGCTGAGCACTCCTTTTGTTGGCTCTTCACTAGGTAATTTGTTTGTAAATACAGACAAAGGAATGGCTGGGGGGGGGGGTTACCCAGAAGGGGGGGGAAAGAGGCAGCCAGTGGCATTTTTGTCTAAAATTGACATTTGGGGAAGTCTTGGTGGTTAGCATTTCTTATCAAGTGTGGGCAATTTTAAATCAGAAAGCCGAAAGGAGGTAAACACTTGTTCATAGATGACTTTATGCCTTACGGCAAGCTCTGAGGTTGTTAATAAGGGAGAAAGGGGAACATATAGACTGACTCCAAGTATGCTTATGGAGTCTTGAATACTTTTGGAGAAGAGAAATAAAGAGGATTGATTAATAGTAGAGGGAAAGAGTTGGCTCATGTAAAGTTGATAGCAGATGTACTGGTGGAAGAAGAAAAGAAAGAAGTTAGGCCAGAGTGGCAGAAGGGAAGGGAAGGAATGGATAATAGAAGGAAGAAGCAGGAAAGTTGCTTTTAAGTTGGTTTGCACAGGGATGTGGAAAAAGAAAGAAAAGGAAGGGGGGAAGAAAAGCAATCGCTAGGACACAGAAGCAGCCACTGAAGGGGGGTCGCAAGGGATGATTGGTACTTTTCTAAAATAGGGTGGTTGTATTTATACTTTAGTTAAACAAATCTGTGATAAATATATGATATGTAAACAAGTAAATAAGAAGCTCTGTAACATCTAGTGGTAAGGCTATTTCAATGCATTCAAGTTGAATTTAAATTACCTCAAGTGGGGAAAATTCCACAATATGAAAGTAATGACATGTTTATAAAGGATTAGATACTGGGGCTGTTTTCTGCTTTGTCTTTTCTCAGGAAACAAGGATTGCTAGCCCAGACACCTCCACTGGAGTTTGCTGTCCACAAGTTTCAGCCTGGTGATTGGGTCCTGATAGAAAGCTGGCCTGAAGAAAAACTTACTCCAGCCTGGGATGGTCCCTACCAAGCCCTCCTAACAACTGAAACGGCAGTTTGAAAGAAAGAAAAAGGGTGGAGCCAAAAGAGTGGAAAATAATTCCTGGAGAAGACCCAGCTGTGAATAAAAATTACCAAAAACTGATGTGGTCGTTGTGGGGTGAAGAAATAATAGCCTGGATTTTGTTTGTGATTTTTCTCATTGCAGGAGTAGCAGCTTTCTGGCGTTTTCGATCTGAGTGGTGGCCTATACTCTACTATCCAAAGGATTCCAGAAGAAGCTGTGGACCTCCACATTCTACAAACCCTTACATAATATGTTGGTTCTGTGTTTGCAACTGTATCACTGAATGCTGTTGTTGTTATCATTGTTGTGGTTGTGGAACAGTCTGTCCCTGTGAAGAACCTTGTGACATGGTAATAGTGGAAGATTGGTTATAAATGTGTAAAGGTCTGACACCAAAAGAGCCTCTTTACCCCCCACATACCCAATTATAGGAGAAATTGAAATTGAGACAGCGGAAACACAACCTGACCTAAATTCAGTTATATTGGGAGATAGTGATATTCAAATTCCACTGGATATAGAATGGATAGATTTAAGGTGTATACAGGCTAATCAAACATATATTGGGACAATTAAGGTAAGGGATGAGGTTTTGTACCAGGTTACATTTAATACCACCGATATCACATTTCAGATTGATGCTAATGCTGATCAACATATTAGCATGTTGACACAAAAATCATCAAGACTTTGGAAATGTGTCCAGGATGGAGTAATATATGATGGACAATAGTTGGTACTATCATTGGACCCAAGATAAGAAAGGGAGAAAATATTTAAAAAAATTTGACAAAGAAAGGGAGGGTGACTAATAAAACCTTACATGGAAGGAAAGAATCAATTGCTATAAAACATCAAGTAGATAAAGAACATTGGGAGGATTTTTGGAGTCCCTTTAATTTTTTAATAATCTATTTCTAGATCTTAGAGATTGGGCTAAAACAGGGATTGCATTTTTATTACTAATTACAGCTACAGGAGTAATTTGTTGTTGCTGTTTGCAGTGTTTTCAGTGCATTATTTCAGTATGCAAAGAATATGTTCTTTTCAAAGGACAGCAGAAAATGTTACACATGATGTTAAACAATGTCCAGGTAACCTATGAAGAGGACATGGAAAGGGCAGAGATGATGTATCAATGGGTGGAAAATTCCAAGTAGGATAAAAGAAGAAAAGGGTGGATTGTGAGGTACACAAGAAATGTACATGTTGTAATTTTCCATTTCTGTTAAAGGAATAGGCATATAGAGGCACTTAGCTAAGATACATTTAGGAAAGGAGATATAAAAGCTGAAGGAATAGAGAGGAATCATATATATACTGATTTAAAGGATACTTTTAGAATAGTGCACACTATTGTAGAATAACATATAGCTTATGAATAACATATTATTCACTTTATATCAGGCTTATTCTTTATAAAAAGTGCTTAGTATTTTAAAGTATAACTATGAACCAAAGTGCAGTCATGTTTAAGCGAAGCATGAAGTCTGTTATACACATAGCTTCTAGATGCAAAGCAGGCATTCTTATAGAAAAATAAGGGAAGACATAAATCTTTTATATTTGCAATTATCCAGTTTGGGCAACAGTTCACCTTGTAGATAAGGCTATACCCCGAGTTAGCAGGATGTTATAAATCATGTCACAGAAAAGGGAGTGAAGATAAGAAAGGAACAAAAGGGGCATTTGATCTAATAATTGGAGGGTCTGGTAATTGTAATGGCTGCTAGGCGGTCAGAAAGCATGTGACCGGGTGGGCCTATCAACGGCTCACTTTGGAAGGATGTGGCGTGATGTACGGGACAGGGTATAAAAACCTATGCAAAAATTGATTCAAGTGTGGACTCTGGGATTTGCCATTACCAAGAGTTCCACCACTTTTGCAAAAGCTTTGATAAAACTTGTTTTGTTTTCCAACATCCTTGGAGTTGAGTTTTTATTCCTCACACTGAGGTCAGGCCTTTTGGACCGGAGGGTCCCCTTTCCTGCCAGAGGCTGCCCAAGCGGTTGTCCACCCCATGCGGGGGGGGCGGTCTCCCCTCTTTCCCCAAAGTGCACCTGCCCAGTCCAGCTCCACAGCCGAGGAATGCAGCGGCAGATGGGCAGCGCTTTGATCTCCACAGCTGCAGTTTTGGGGAGTTTTAGGGTGACTGTTTATGGCATCTGTGTGTGTTCACATTCTTGTGTTGTGCAAACACAGCCTGTTTGGTACAGTGGGGGTTGAGGGCATTGTGCAACGCCTGCTAATTGGATGGGCAGACTGGCAAGAGCGGTGTGCAAACCCCAGGGCCTGATCCTTTCCAGCTGTGACATAAAGCAGAAGTAGGGAATACCCCCCCACACACAGACATACACACACACACTTTGCCACTCTGAGCTCCAGAGGGAGAGCAGGATATCCATTTCTCCCCTTGTATGCAGCTTAGATCACTGGATCCATCCTCTGGTGGGCACATAGAGCTGCCCCCCCCCGTCCATCAGCCCCCCTCCCACCTCATGCTACAGAGATTGTCAGCGTCTCTGAAACCCAGCAGACCCCCTCTGAAGGGAGGAAGGCCCACCCGCCTCAGGGACTAAAGCTGAAGAGCCAGATTGGGCCAGCGGTGAAGGCACCTGGCTAGAAAGCAGGAGATCCTGAGTTCTAGTCCTGCCTCGGGTGTGAAAGCCGGCTGGGTGACTTTGAGCCAGTGAAAGGTTGTTGTTGTGGGGAAAATAGGGAGGAGGAAGGTGTGTTTGACATGTTTGCCACCTTGAGGTATTCTGTAAAAATAATAGAGGATGCAAAGAAATAAATAAAAGTCCCAGGCTTGGGGGTCTCTTCCGCCACAATGAACAGCAGGAACAAGGATGGGCTGCGATGGGCTGTTTATTTTGCAACCACACCTTGAGGCAAGCTGACGTCCAAGGCCTCTAATCCAGAATAAGAATTGCCACTCACTTTCTTTTCTATAAACTAGACTTTATTACAGCACAAAAATATCAAAAAATAATAAATTAAGTTACAGCTTTACTGCTTCATAAAAATACAGCTAGGCCTACATAAATAAATAAGGGTAAAGGGCTATTTACAAGAGTCCTACCCAAACCATAAGCAAAAGAGGCACCCTCCATTTTCCTGAGATTGCAGAGTAGCACCAATGACCCACAGCTCTCCTCCTCCTCCTCCTCCTCCCTTTAACATCTGGCAGCAGAGTCTGTGGACAGGCCTTGACCGAAGGGGGCCTCCTGTCCAGACTCGGGGCCCGAACAAGGGCTCCGTGTTCCCCCAAAGTGAGTGCTGGCTCCACCCGGCTCTTCCTCAACCGGCTGCACGCTAGCAGCCATTCCAGCTGTCCGGGATGTGCCCCTGACAGGAGCCCTGGGGAGGGGGCTGGGCAGATGCAGAGGCCTGGCAATAGCCCTAAAGACCCCAACTCCTCTGGACTCCTTTCACTGCAGAGAGGCAGGGCCTGTCCCACCCAAAGGCCGAGGCAGCCCCAGAGCTGAGGGGTTCAAGGCAGGGATTTCTGCTCACAAAGGGGTCTGGCCTGCAAAGAGCCTCGGGGCAGGAGGCGAGGCTAAAAGTCCACATTGACCTCCTCTTCCCTGTCACTGTCCTGCCTGTCCAGCGGGCCAGAGGGGGCCGCCTGTGTCCTCCCAAACTGCGAGGAGAGCTTGGCCGCCTTCTGCTCCAGGCTCTGCTTGCGCCATTTGATTCTGCGGTTCTGGAACCAGACCTTGACCTGAAAGGAGAGAGAGAGAGAGAGCCCTGAAGCCCAGGCCTTCCCCGGCCCAGCTGGGCTGGCACGGCTGCCGAAAGGGGGCTCAGCAACATCTGGAGGCCCACAGATGTCCCGCTTACTAGAAAGGAGCAGCCAAGCATGCTTCTAGGCCTAACTGAGGAAAGGAAGCAAAAGATAGAAAGAGGACACGGCTCTGGGGACGGAGGGAGCCTCCCAGGTCTTCGCAATAATATTGTAATGTTTTGAAGCTGTAGGAGCATCCATCGAAGAGCTGTTATCCTGCCCGACTCCCCTGAATTTATGTTATTTATCCAATTTGTATGGCTACCCGTCTCATAAAGGCTCTGGACGGCAGCGTATAATTCCTCATCAGGCCAGCAAGAGGCAGGGAGAAAATGGGCCTCGGTTTTGATGCAGGTGCCTGTTGACGGTTCCACTTGCACTGAATTTATGCTGAGGCAAAGTCCCACTGTTTACATTCAGCCTCATGCAGCCATTACTTCCAAACACATCTCTGCAGTTCAGTTGCTGTATCTAGACAACTAAATCAGGAGGAGACTAGTTCTTCCCTCAGCATCAGAAGGTCTGCAGGTTGCATAAATTGCTTCATTTGTTCTGCCATTTTTACTACTTATTTCCAGCCTTGGGGGGGGGGGGGAAACAGGTCTGGCCATCAGCTTTGACAAGCAGCCTTCAGTCTAAAAACTAAAGGGTAAGGAGGGAGCCCTCCCTACTCAGTTGACCAACAGAGGCAGGCGGAGTAGCACTTTCTGTCCTGCCCGGAATGACAGCAGGGATTCTCCACGCTGGACTACAGCCTCCTCCTCCTCCTCCTCCTCCTCCTCCTCCAGTTTCCAAGCTGAGGGCTGCTTGGTGCTCTCTGAACTGAGTTGTTTTCTTGCAGTTGTTTCATTACCCAACTAGGTAACATCATCAGTGCTAGAAGGGAGGGGGGTATGGAGAGGAGGGGGAAGAGGTGGGGAGGAGGACTGTGGGGGCGCTCTCTGAGCTTGGTGGTCTTCTTGCAGATGTTTCATTACCCAACTAGTTCCTTCCCCCCTCCTCCTCCGGTTTCCAAGCTGGAGACCGCCTGCCTGTGATGGGCTGCCGGAGGAGCCTGCTAGTTTCTGGCCACTGTTCCAGAGGGGAGCACCCGGCTTCCTCCTGATGCGAGAGAACTCTGGAAATGCCCCCCCCCCCGTTACTTCTCCAGGCCCTTCCCGTGCCTCGAGGGGGGAGGGGGCTGCCTACCTGGGTCTCCGTGAGCTGCAGGGCGGCTGCCAGGTCCAGGCGCTCCGAGCCCACCAGGTACGGCTGCTTCAGGAACTGCTCCTCCAGGCGCTCCAGCTGCTCCGGCGCGAAGACGGTGCGGACTCGCTTCATCTTGCAGGGCCCTCCGGGTCTCCAGGGAAGGGCCGGCCCCAGCGGCCCCGGGCAGCGCGGGAACTCCGGGCCTGCGACCGCAAGAGGAGCCGGAGGGTGACCCGGAGCCGGGAGGGAAAGCGGGTCGCACCCCCCGTCCCGCAGTAGCTTCTCCGGGGGGGGGGCGTCCTCCTCCAGGGCATTTCCCGGAGCTCCTCCCGGTCACAAAGCCGGGACTTAATTCAGTCGCCTTTCCTGCTGGGCGCTGGATCGGGACCCGCCTCCCGCCTCCTTCTTCCCGCCTCCCCTTTTCGGCATCCGTCGAGGGCACGAGCCCCTCTGCGGGTTCCGCCTAGCCGCCGGAGAGCCGCGGCTGAGCCCGATCCAAACGCCTCTGCCTGGACGGCTCCGATGCTTTTAAGGGGCGGGAGCAGCGGGCTCTATCAATGTAAGGCCGTGGAGCCTCCCAGGTCACCCGCAGTCTACCTCGGGGCTCGGGAGCGAACTCGACGGACCGACCTCGGGTTCCCCCCCCCCGCGCGCAGACGGGGCGGCCGGCCTCCTCACCTGGCCCCTTGCAGGCGGCCGCGGCGCAGCGGCAGGTCGGGGCAGAGAGGAAGGGCTGCTGCGCGGTCAGATACAGCGCCGGGAAGCGCAGCGCCGCCGCCACGCAGCCGAAGTGCAACGCGGGCGAGGAAGAGGCGGCGGCCCAGGCGCCGGGCACCGGCGACTCCCGACGGGGCGGCTCCGACTTGGCCAGCAGCGACTCGATGTCGAAGCGGCTCCTGGCCTTGGAGGGCGGCGGCGGCGGCGGCCGGCTGGGCAGCGCGAGCGGCGGAGCGGCGGGATCCAGCGGCGGGCTGCGCAGCATCCTCGGACGGGGCGTGGAGTCTGCGGCGGGCCGGGCCGCGGGGGCCTTATAGGCGGCGAGGCAGGGGCGCGCAAGGGCGGAGGGCGTGGCCCGGCCCGGCCTGCCCTGCCCAAAGCTGCGCGGCCCCGGACCGCCCCGGCGGAGGAGAGGCCGTCGGGCAGGGAGCGCGGAGTCCCCGAGCCGCCGACCGCTCTCCCCGGGCGAGGCGAAAGGCAGGCCTGGCCAGCGGGGCCGGGAGGAGAAAGGCGGGCGGAGGGCTGGCGGCGGCACCGGCGCCCGAAGGCTCACGTGGTGGAGGCCTTCGAAGGCTGGAGCTGTGCCAAGCAGCTGGCGGTGCCCGGCGGAGAACCGGGGCTCCCTCCCTCTTTTCCGCCTCCCGGGCACTTGGCTGGCGGCCTTCGGACCAGAGAACGCTGCTTGGTGGAGGAGGGGGGCTCGTGAATCAAGCTGACCTGCCTTTAAAGAAGGGAACTGCCCTCCCCCCCCTTCCTCAGTCAGGGTGCAACACAAAAGTCATCCCGCCCATCCATTTTGTCATTAACCTTCAGCGCTATGGATGCATCCCGAATCCTTTCATACCCGTAAAGCAAAATGATCCAGCAGTCTGGACTCTGGACCCTCCTTCCCTTTCGCCAGTGCCAACAAAGGCGGGTGGCCAAGATGCCTCTCCAGGAGAGGAGGGGGCCACCACTGAAAGGGCCCCTTTGTCCAGAGTGGGGTGCTCTGTCGGTGGCCCAAACTTGGTTGGGGTGCAGGGTTCCCAGACGAAAGAGGCACCAACTCCTTGAGGCCCACTCGGTGAACCCGGCTGGCCCCTGGCTACTTCAAGGCCTCTTCCCTGTTGCTTTCCCCATAAAATAGAATGGTGAGTTTTTCCAGCTTCCTAGTCTAGCCTACAACCTGGGATCTCCTAGTGGTCTCCAGTCCTGCATAGCTTTTCTGAGACAGCCAAGGTCCGCTAGCTGCGGACTCTGCAACGTGGAGACAGTCCCCCTTATAGACGTTGGATGCCAGCATGGCAGGAATGCCAGGGCAGGGAGGGACTGAAAGGCTGTCAGTCCACGTACTGCTGCCAGCGTGGCCTGGAGGGGATGCCCTTGTGTCCGACCAAGGCAGGGGCTTCCTTTAGGGCCAGTCCCCCCCACAGACTGCCCACGGGAGGAAGGCCACGGGGGCCATCGGTCTGTGCTTAAGCCGGGAGACGCTCCGGAGATAGGGAGGCTTTGGGACTGCAAGGACCCGGGGAGGGCAGCGGGAGTATCATCCTGGCAGAGTCTCCTCTTTTCACAAACATCGGGGGAGGGGGGTGTTTACCTCCCCCTGGAAGTGAGATGTAGGTATTGCCAGCCCTTTCCCTTGCGGGGGGGGGCGGAGAGAGGGGGGTACTGGAGGTGTGAAATTTCTCAGGGCTAAAGAAGTGAAATGAACCTGCAGGATGTCTAGTGCAAACGAGGAGGGGGGGACCACAGGAGGGCCCCCTTTTCTGAAAAGCCCGGCGGGAGAAGGACGGAGGAAGGAGCCCTTTGTGGAGCAGGGACTGTAAAAGCCCCCCCCCCAAAGAAGGCCCCGTTCCATCTAATAGTCATTAGCATCAATTAGGAGCCTTTGAAGTGGCCAGGAGCTTTGTCCCGCCGCAGAAAAGGAGCCCTCCTTTCGGGCAGCCCATAATAATCACATCTGGCGGGAGGAGGGGCTGCCGCCGCCCCTCCGCTTTCATCTCTTCTCAAGGTGCTTGGAATGTTAATGGGGGGAGAACCAGGAAATGCTTTTCCCTCCTGGAGACCTGGCGGGGGGGGGGCGTCCCTCCCTCCCCTCGCAAGAAGGGGACCGGCATCCCCGCAAAGGCGCCGCCTGCCTCGGCCGCTCCTCCCCCACGACCGGTGGCCCCGAACGAGAATCATCCCCGCTTTGCCCCCGCAGCACCGGAGCCAGCGGGCCTGGGTCAGGGCGGGGAGTCCGGCCCGCCGGTGCTTCCCAGCGAAGAGCTCCGGCCGAAGCGAGGAAGGCATCGGTCGGGCGGGGGGGGCGCTGCGATTCCTCGGTCCCGGAATCCAACCGGGTGGTCTTGAGCCGTTTCCCCTCTATCCAGCCTGCCTCGCAGGGCGGGGAGTCTGGCCCGCCCGCCGGCCGGCGCTTCCCCCTCAATTTGGTTTGCATTTAAACACGTGTAGTTGTTGTGGTTTGGTTTTTAAAAGCCCTTTTTCCGTGTTGAATTCCAGCCAGATCGTCTCCTTCATGTGGTTTTTCCCTCTGCGCTAAGCCACTTTCTGGCTGGGTTTCGGCAACCTAGTTACCCAGGTGGCTCTGCAGCCGCTGCACGAGGCAGGAGGATGGGATCAGCCTGCTGGGACGGCGCCCTTCCCAAGGGGGACCTGCCTCTGGGGAGGGCTGGGTTGGAGGTCCAGAGCATCTCCCTGCCCTTTCCCTTCCCTTGAGGGAGGTAGAGGGAGGGGGCTTGCCTTCTGCTTGGGGGGAGAGAGAGGGAGGGAGGGAGGGAGGGAGGGGGCCCCCCGGGAGTGGAAGGCCAACGCTTCAGCCAAGCCACAGACCCTCCTTGCACATTATGCAGCTGCCCGGGAAGAGGAATGCTTCACAAGACCCCCGGAGGGTGGGGGCCACCAAGGGGGCACCTCGCAAAGCCTGGGACCCCAAGGCTGTAACCGCTGATCAACCTGCCCTGCCAGGAGAAGAGGGGGAAGGTGCTACTCAGAGTAAGCAAGGCTGGGCCAGGCCCCACAGTGCCCAGGCAGGGCCTTGGGATAGCAGCTCCCACCTTCCCAGCCAAGAGGGGCCACAGCGGCCTTTGTCCCTTTGGGGGGTTCCTTGACCCAAGAACCACGTTGCCTGCACCCCCAGATGTTTTCCACTGGGGAGACTGGGTTGGCCAGAGGAGGGAGTGCCTGGTTTTGGAGGGGGGTCAGACTGATGGGTGAGGGGGTAGCCCCCCAGAGGGGGAGAAAGCAGCATTGAGTTCTGCGGGAGACAAGATGCCCGGGGTGGGCTCTCTGGCTGTTGTGACCTTCTGGCTTTTGGGCCAGAAGACGGGGTGGGGGGGGGATCGCTCCCATCTTGCTGCAATTCCAGAGCCAGGAGAGCACCAGGAGCCCCCCCCCCCCATTTCCCGACTTTTGTGTATTAAGTTGCATTTTCCCTTCTGCATTCCCGGCAGTGCGGTAGGGAAATCTTCCTTCAGGACCAGAAACAGAATTAGGAGAGTTAACAGAATCTACTTTTGGTGCACTTTGACACCGCTTTGTTTCTTTGTTTTTATTTTTTAAATGATCTGTTTTAATCATTTTTATGTATTTTGATTGTCCTTTAACCTTCACCGCCCAGTCACTATTCAAGTGCCAATAATTAATTAATTGAACAATTGATTGATTATGCTACCTTCACCCAGGATGCTCATCCTGCTTGTAAGGAAAACTAAAATTCTACAAGCCACTCAAGATGTTTGTGTGTATGTGTAAGGGAGAGGGAGGGGGAGAGGGAGAGGGAGAGGGAGAGGGAGAGAGAGAGAGAGAGAGAGAGAGAGATCTCTCCAGGCCCTCAAGGACAGCTGTTAGTATAGACAATGACCTTCCTCAGCAAGCCTGGACCTGCCCAGCTTTGTGGATTGCCAGGTCTGGGCCTGCAGGGCTGCAAGCAATGCCTCCCCTCCCCCACAGGTCTGCATCACCCTCCCCAAAATTTGGCTGCCATTCCTGCCATTCTCTTCTGGAAGTGGCCTGCAGAAGCCGGGCTCCACCCCTCCAGCTTCCCGGTTGGGAGGGGGTGGCCAAAGCAGCTCATGAGAAGATTCATTGGGGGGGGGGGGCTATAGAACTGATGTTCTTCGGAGGGTGCTGTCCCAAACTGGTGGTACTATGGAGTCTTCAGGACTCCCGGCTCTGGATAGCCCCGTCCTTCCTGAACTTCTCCAATTCCTTTTTGGAGCTGTTCTAGCTAGCGGTCATCATCTCATTGAGCAGTAATGAATTAGTGAATTAATGACTCAGCTGCCGCGAGGCGCTATGGGAGGGTCCTTGGGCGTTTGTGAGAAGCGGCTTCCTTTGGTCTGCTTCTGATTGCCCTAATCATGGGTTGCCCCCTCCTCCGTCCTAGTTTTTGGCCAGAGGGAGCAAAGCTTCTCCAAGTCCACTTGGTCTATGGCGCACATGGCTTTATACATCTCGGTTACATCCCCTCCAATTGCCTTCCCCCCAGCTTAAGTGCAAGTGAGGATGATGGGCGAGGTCATCACACCGGCGATGTTCCCCCTTGGGTGATGGAAGGCCTGCAAGCAAAGGTCCCAGCTCAGAGAGCACCAAGGACTCCCTCCACTGTCTGAATTCTCCAAGGATGGCCCTGGGTCAAAGAGGGCTTGCTGGTGCCCAGATCTTTCAGGCCCTTGGCTGAAGATGCAAGGGGTGTTTCCGTGTGAACAGGAGGAGGAGTTCCTGTTCTTTTCCCCCCCTTCGGAATACATGATAGGTTTATGTCTGAGGAATGGAAGGCAGCTCAGAATGAGGGCTGGGACAGGGGCTTCCATGGTGCACTGCCCACTTTTTTGGGGGGGGGCAAAACTGCTGATCCTATTTTAGAAGGAGCAGATGGGATCTGCCTGGCTCCCTGGGTGTGCAGTGGCATTTCATGGGATCTTCCAGTCAGGAAGGAAGAAGCGGAACTGATTAAGCATGAAACAAGATTACCTGCAAAGGGATGGGGGGGAAACGGCTGGGATGAGCTCCTTGGGCTTCTCTGCAGAAACACTCCCAGGGCTCTTCCTGAGGGAGTCCCCCCTGCCCCTCCCCAAGCAGAATGCAAGAAAACCAGGTTCCTGAAAGAAATCCAGCTGGAGTGGCGCTGTGTGTGTGTGTGTGCGCTTGTGTGAAATTCTCTGTCCCTGGAAGGAGCTAGAGGTTCTTGGCGGATTCCTTCAAAAAGCTGAAGCTTTGCCCGCCAGAGTGGGGACATAGAAAAATATCGGGTGCTGTCACGAATTTGTGTCCACAGCCTGAAAGCCTCGACTTCCAAAACTGCAGCAGAGATGGCTTGCAATGGGTTCCAGGTCCCAGGACCTGCCAGGGAGGAGTGTGCGCTCCCAGTTCCCTTGGCCTGGAGAAGGAGCCGCAAGACGTCTCAGGAGACCTGAGCCAAGTCAGTTGTGCTACTCAGGCAAGATCAGCCCTTCGGTGACCGGGCTGACCGAGGCTCAGCTCTCCGTCCTTGTTCCAAGCGGTCCTTCCAGAACAGGGGGACCTGCCTGCCATTACCTCTCGCAGACCCCCAAAGGAGCACGCCAGGCCAGTTGATCCCAGCTTGGCTGATCTGCGGACCAGTTCTCCCAGCAGGGCTGCAAATGTGTGGGTAGCAGAAGCAGTTTTAAGAACACGTGGGAGGATTCTGGGCAGAAGGAGAATCGGGACAGAGGAGACACCTAAAATTTGAATTTCGCAGATCTGGAAGGTGAAGATCTGGGTGTGTAGTAAAAGCTATCTAGACTGATAAACCTGGCTTGTCTAAGGGAGTGCTGGACTGAGGAAGGGTTGTTGGCTCAAGGGCAAATCTGGAGAAGCCAGCTGAAGACCAGAGGGGGAAGAACGGCTGCAGCCACACGTCAGTCCGCCCAAAGCAAACAGATTTTAGCGGAACTGAAGAAGGAGGAAGAAAAGAAAATCAAAAGTTTATCGGCCAGAGAGATAAACAGCTGCCGGTTGGACTGTGAAAATGGCACCAGTCTCCTCCTCTATTCTACAGTAGGAAATAATTAGAGAGGAAGATTGGTTAGTGCACATGTAAGTTCAGCTCTTGTTGTAATCTGCAAATATGCAAGCTTGCTTTAGGCTGCCTTGGAGAGAGAGAAAATGTTCTCACCTTACAGTTTAAATTTCTTTTCAACTAAAGCTTCACTCTATGAAGGGGTTGCTGCTGGATCAACTCAACAAGCTCTTGACCACAAAAAAGCCAATACAATCCTGGGTTGTATAAACAGAGGCATAGAATCAAGATCACACGGTATTAGTACCGCTTTATAAAACCCTAGTGAGGCCACACCTGGAATACTGCAGCCAATTTTGGTCACCATACTACAAAAAAGATGTTGAAACTTTGGAAAAAATTCAGAGAAGGGCATCTAAGATGATCCAAGGCCTGGAGACTAAAACATACGAAGAACGGCTGCGGGACTTGGGTTTGGCTAGTCTAAAGAAAAGAAGAAATAGGGATGCGCAGTATTCCAATATCTCAGGGGCTGCCACAAAGAAGAGGAGGGGGCCAAATTATTCTCCAAAGCGCCTGAAGGCAGGACAAGAAACAATGGATGGAAACCAATCAAGGAGAGAAGCAACCTGGAATTAAGGAGAAATTTCCTAACAGTGAGGACAATTAACCAGTGGAACAGAAGTTGCCTTCAGAAATCGTGGGTGCTCCATCACTGGAGGTTTTTAAGAGGAGTCTGGAAAGTCACTTGTCTGAATTGGTATAGGTTCTCCTGCTTGAGCAGGGGGGTGGACTAGAAGACCTCCAAGGTCCCTTCCAGTTATTCTATTCCATTCCATTCCATTCTCAACCCAGGGGTGCTCCCAAGCTGCAGCCGGACTGCCTGGGGTGGTGGGGGAGGGGAGGGAGGGACAAGGGTCAAATCCATTCAGAAGCAGCATTTCCCCCTCTGGCCCAATTCACTTTCGGCACCTGGGGATAAGGGGCTTGAGCAGGGGGGGGGGAGGCATTTTCTAGACCCGTCTCTCCCAAGGTACAGGTCAGGAAGGAGCTGGGTTCGTATCTCTTTCTTTTGTCTGCTACAAGCACAGGCGATCTTATGCCAACAGAAATTGCTCCGTTCCTGAGAAATTTTGTAGCACCCAAAGTTGGAAGCCACAGCCCAGGGCTGCAGTGAAATTCACCTGGCAGCCCAGCTCCCTGTCCTGGCGTGGCCACTGAAAGCCTGCCTGGTGTGAGAATAAGAACCTTGGGAAGTGGGAGGGAGAACACAGCCTGGACAGCAGCTTGATAAATGAAATCTGGGTCTGAAGGGGACGGAGGGACCCTCCCGGGTTTTCCAGGGAGGAAGAGAAGAGGAGAGGAGAGGAGAGGAGAGGAGAGGAGAGGAAAGAGGAGAGCAGAGAAGAGAAGAGACGAGCAAGAGAAGAGGAGAGGAGAGGAGAGGAGAGGAGAGGAGAGGAGAGGAGAGGAGAGAAGAGAAGAGAAGAGAAGAGAAGAGAAGAGAAGAGAAGAGAAGAGCTTCGGGAAGATTCTGCTGCTGGGGCCTGCAGTAAAGGTGGCTGCAGAGACGGGCCTCCCGCGACTTCTGGGCCTGCAGGAAAGACCGAGGGAAGGAAGGAGAGAATTGCGCCTCTTCTTCCATCATTTTGAGGTGCGTTTCTTCTCCCGTCTTTGAAGATTGGGGAGACCCTGAGGAGAGGGCGAGCAGCAGCCTGCCCTTCAGGAGGATTCCAGGGTGGGAGAGAAAACCTGCCCATCCCCAGAAGGAAGGCCAGGAGCCCGGCTGGCTGGGCCAGGACAGCGGAGCCCCCTCCCTCTGGGGTGGGTCTTTCCACGCAGCCCCCAAAGGTCTCCCTTCTTCAACACGGCTGCTCTTGCTGTAGCTGAGCTCTGGGGTCCTGTCTAGAGCCCCCTCCCCCCTGGCACGTGCACCCCTTGGTGGGTTTGGCATGTAGGGCTCTGCTAATCCTAAAACGAGAGGAAGTGGCCAGCCCAGCCGGACAATGCCGGGCAGCGTAATCCTCCTCATCAAAGTGGCAGGGAAGGAGGCCAATGGGATTAGCTGAGGGAGGGGGCCCGGCTGGGGGGACGGAGGGGGTGACCGGCAGCAGCCCCAGCCCAGCTGCCCTTTGTCCCCCCCCCGCCCTCCCAGCTGGGATTAGCAGTGGCCTGAAAGGGCCGACCGGCGCTCTCCTCTTCAGGGCCCGGTGGCACGCTGGGAGCCCGGCTTGGGGGACGCTCAAGATTGACCGCACAGGCAGGGGCCACAGGAAGGGCTCAGCAGGGCTAATAAAGCTCAGGGGGACAGGAGGGGGTGAGATGTCCGCACAGCATTCACGGAGGGGGCAGTCGAAAGCTGGCTTCCATTGCCCGGGGGTCCAACCAAGGCCCAAGTCTTGAAGAAGGATGCTGGCTCTGAAGGGCAGGGCAGGGGGCAATGCCCACCCTGGATCGAAGCAGCTCCGGCTCCAGAACTGGGGGCAGCCCCCTTTTCTGAGCAGAGACCTGCCGCTATCCCAAGAGGGTGCGTCACGCACACATGTGCCAGGACAGGAGTTCCCGGTGAGCAGGAGGGCCTCTGCCCCAGGCCTGGCTAACACACCTTATGCTGGGGGGGGGGCTGCCTTGGTCCGACCCAAATAGACTGCAGGTTCTTTGGCCTGTGGTCCGGACAAGCCCCGCCAACAGAGGCTGGCTGGGCTCATCCCGAGAGGAGGCAGGGGCTGAGCCAGCCTGGCTCAGATCAGGGGCTCCCGGCTGGCATCCCAGAGAGCAGGTTGGGGAGCAGCTGCAGAGCCCCCCCCCACCCCCGCCAGCCCATTTCAAAGGAGCCTGCAGAGGCAGCTCTGCAAACAAGACCCCATAAAGTGGTTAAACATGCTTGTCGGAGAACAGCTCTCCCAAAGAGCTCCCCCCCCAGGGAAGGCAAACAGATTTGTTTGTCCCAGGATGGGGCCCAGCACAACCCCCCCACCTCACACCTATCAAAGGACCGGTGTGTGTGTATGTGTGTGTGTGGAGGGGGAGAATTGCTTCCTTCCATCCTAGTTTGTTTGTGGGACACCCACATGCCAGAGGCCTCTCCCCCCCCACAATCTCAGCTGGGGCTGCCAGGGAGGGTGGGTGGCCAGCTGCTTCAGAGGGGCCAGCACACACGCAGACACACACAAACTAACTCTCTCTCACTCAGGCAGTCCTGCTCCACCAAGCCCAGCCCAGCTGAGCAGAGAGCTGGGCCTTGCCTACCTGCTGATGTCCACCCGGGCAAGGGGGGGGGGTTGGCCCAGTTCCGGACTCCTTGGCCAACTCGGGGCTTTCCTGATTCTTTGGCCGGGGAGGCTGGGAATGCATAGTGGGTGCAGATGGAGGAAGGCAGGGAAGCCGGGAGGATGGCGCCAGGGAAGAGCTGCCGGCATTCAGGGTCTCCTCACGGGGCACCCTGGTCTTCGGTGGCCTGGCCCATGTGCCTCACTCCCCAGGGCCTGAATCCAAGGCCCCTGCCCTGCGGAGCTGAGGGGTGGAGCCCAGAGGGTCCCTGGGTCCCTCATGTGGGCAAGGGCAGGCTGCTTCCTGGACCAGCTCAGCTTCTCTGCCACTGCCAGGCTCCAACAGGCCTCTGATCAGGTGGCACCTTGGCCTTCCGAGGGCGCCCCCCCCTTGAGCCCCCTCCAGGCTCTCTTTTGGTCCAGGGAGGCCTTGGGGGGAGCGGGCCATGACTGAGCATGCTCGGAAGGTGATGGATCCTGGGGGGGGGGGCTGGCTTCAGGTGTTTTCCTGGCTCTTTTCACCGCAAAACCATAAATTAAGCACCACACAGTGCTTAACAAGGCATAGAAGGCCTTGTCAAAATAAACCCCGTTTCCCCGTGAGGGAACATCTGCGTTTTGTGTGGAATGAGGGCTAGCTTGCCCCCGCCATGACAGGAGTTTTGGGGAGTAAGCGGGCAAGTATTTGCCTTGACTGCCCCCCCTTCAATATCTGCATAAAATACCGAGAAGGTTGACCTGGATACTCAGGGTGAGGTTGCAGCCATCATCTTAACTGCTGCCTTGGATGGAGGGGTAGTTAAGTATCTCATTAGAACAAAAATTGTAAAGAGATGAGGCCCTTGAGGACAGATCAGAAAACACAACTGTGAGGGAGTGAAGTGGGGCAGCCCATGGAATGAGGCACCCGATGGACACCAAAGGTGCAGCTCAAGGCAGGGGATACTGACCGTGATTACATTAAACCAGCAATCATCTCAAAGACTGCTCCAGGCAAGCTTATCTCATAATCACAAAGTGGGCTATGATCACAAAACACAATCTTTGCCGAAGGGTTAAGGTTCCTCATTGCCTTGTTAGTTTTGCAAAAGGCCCTTCCAGAATTTGCATTGCGTGGCATTACTTAATTGCTCAGGCTAATTAGAAGGTCAGCGTAAAGTAACAAACAATAGTGTAACTTATGAAATGTCTGGATTTTATTTCAATTCACATTGACGGGAAGAAGTTTTCTGTGAAGTAATTATTTCTTGCTTTGTTCCAATCAGCCACTTATCTTTGTCCTCTGGATAATTATCCACTTTCCGTGAATGGGCCAGTAAATTTAATCATTAATGTTGCCTCCTCCAAAGCTCATCAGAGGGAGGGTGTGAAGTACCCTGGATTCTTAGCAGCCATTAAGCTTCCCTGGAGGGCTGGTGGAGGGGGGGGGGGCTGCTCAAGGCCATGGGTGGATTCTGGCTAAAAGCTGCCCTTTCAAGAGCTGAGGGGAAGTTCTGTCCTGGGGGGGGAGGAATCAGAAGCCCCCATCCAACAATGGAGGTCATTAACAACTGAATCCCCTTTGGCTCAAGCCCTGTGTGGATTCCCCGTCTGGGGAAAATGCACAGCCAGCCCTAGGCAGATTTCCGGAAGGGACCCAACCTTCTCCAGCCTCCATGGGGGGGGGCGGAAGGGGGGCTCTCAGATTGCCCAAAGAGCCCCACCTGGGACCCAGCAGGTAGCAATTCTCCAGGGAAGGCTGGAGCTTTCATCCAGTAAAATAGCTGCTGGATCACCAAGTGAAAACTGCCAGCTTAAGGCCCAAGGTGGGGGGTGAGCGTGGGGGGATGAGGGGGGGGGTCTCTCCTCCCCATGAGAGACAACACCAAGCCCCTCAGAGCACCTTCAGATTGGCTCCCAAGATGGGGCTGATGGAAATGGGTTTTACTGGCTTATTTTATAAGGTATTTATTATGTTGTTATTTATTTTATATTTTATTTTATTAAGACTGTCGAAGCCAAATCTGAGATGTGTTTTCATTTGAGGCACAGCGGTGGGAAATGTACATCCAAAACAGAAACATATAAAATATAAATGAAATAGAAAATTCCCACAAACAATAATAACCCAACAATACGTGTCCCGAAATAAAAACCCCATCCCTCCATTAATAACATTAATAAAAACGATCATTATCTTGCTAATAGCTCATTGGTCTGAGATGCTCCCTGGCCCTGTATCTCCCCCCCCCCCAGGTTTCAGCAGAAGCCTGACCGGCTGCCAGCCTCCTCCTGTCTGAGTTCCCACTGCAAAGCCAGGAGTGGAGAGTTCCCGGGTGCCTTCCCGCTCTCTGCTCACAAAGGCCAGGCCCGACTCCCGGCCCAGCACCCCTTCTGGGTCGGGGCCTCTGCTGGGGCAAAGTGCAGCCAGGGCACCAGGCTCTGAACTCCGGGACCCCCTTAGGGAGGGCGGCTCTCAGCCCGCTTGCGTGATGGCGGCAGTCCGTGCCAGGTCCGAAGGCAGCCCTTCGTCTCACGGGAGACGGGCTTAATGAGATGCAAGGCAGAGAGGAAGTGGCGTCACCGCAATCCTCATTTCTGAGATGGAAGGCCCCTCTGGGGGAGGCTGAATGATGCATAAGCTAGGTCAAGGATCTCCAGACCTGAACTTGGCAGCTTTAGGACTTGTGGACTTCAGCTCCCAGAATTCCCCAGCCAGTGGAAGTGCCTTTAAAATACACTAAAACAGAGAACGTGAGGCTGACAGTCCCCACAAAGCAGTCCCCCGCTGGTTGATGCACCCTCCCTCAATGACCCTTACCACGTTCTGTGGATGCCACAGGACAGCAACGGGCTATGGGAAGAAACGCTTTCTGGGGTCAGCTCTGGATCTGCTTGCAACCGGCTTTCTTGGATGACCTCCCTCCGGGGAGTTGGAGAGGGGCAGAAAGGCTGCGGTTTAGACGTGCTGTGCCAGCCGCCTGGTTCAGGGGGGGGGGTGTCCCAGTGAAGCCGCTCTCTTTGCTAGAAGGGCCACCACCTTCCCCCTGGACGCAGCCCTCTTCTCCGTCTTCCTTCAGACTCTTGAAGACTTCTTCACAGAGGCACATCTGCATCACCTTTCCTGGCTGGGGAGGTTAAACCTCACAATCTGGTCTACAGTCTGGGGGTTTCTTCTTCTTCAACCACATCAGACCAGCCTTCCCCGAACTCAGCAGGTGCTGCAACCTGCGTGGGAATACCCCGGCACTGTCGCGCTTCGGCTGTGCAAAGGCCTGCATGGGCTGCTACTGCTGCAGCCCAGCCCCATTGCCTCTGACCGGCAAGACCTGCCAAGAGCCCTCCAGGGCTGCACCTCCGTTGCCGGGGCAGGAACGGGGCTGCTCCTCCCCTCTGGCCGAGGAAGGAAGGCACCTGCAGAAGGCAAACAAGGGACGAGCCAGGCTCTTTCCCCTCTGTGTGGGGGGACGGAGGAGGATTCCCCAAGCCCCACTCCCAGGCAGCCTCTCCCACCCCATTAACGCCTCTTCAAGCTCCTCCCGGGCTGCTAAGCGCCCGGGACGCCTTGGGGGGTGAGAGAAGGGGGGGAGGAAGGAAAGAGGGGAGGAAGGAGGGGGGGAAGAAGGAAGGAAGGAAAGGGGGAAGGAAAGAGGGAAAGAAGGAAGGAAAGGGGGAAGGAAGGAAGGAAAGAGGGAAGGAAGGAGGGGAGGAAGAAGGAAGGAAGGGCTCCCCGGGAGGAAGCGAAGGCCCGGCTGGCCGCCGCAGGAGGGGCCGCCCCCGGCCGGAGCCCCCCTGCAGCCCTGAGAGAGGCGGGGGGGGCGCTGAGCTTTATCCGCCCTTCCGGAGCGGCTGCATTCAGACGACGCGCCCCGCTCGCCCCGGTGTGAGCCGGTCCTTTGGCGCCGGGACCGGCCTATGTTCCCCCCCGCCACCAACAGGCCTAAAGAGGCCGGGGGCATTCTGGGAGTTGAAGTCCCCCCGTCTGTAAGTCACCAAGTTAAAAAAAAATCCGGCTTTGGCTCCTCCTCCGAATCCGGTGAAGGCCGGGAGTGGCGCGTTCCCCCGATCACGTGCTCACTGAGGGGCGGGGGGAGGGACGCTGTCAGGGCGAGGGCCAATCCCGACGGTCGCGCGTGGCAGCCGAGAGCCGGCCCCTTCCGGCAGCGCACCCGGAAGGCCGAGCGCCGCTCCCCGCCGGGCTCTCTGTGGTGCCTGGAGAGCTTCCGGGAGGGCGATGGCGCTGGCGGGAGCGCTGAAGGGCGCCCGGGCGGCCTCCGCGGGCGGGGTGAGCGGGCGGGGGTCCCGCCGTGGCGGGGGCGGGGGGCGAGCGGCGGGGCTCACCGGCTCACCCGGCCCTCCCTCTCTTGCAGCGGCTCCTGCGGGGCCTCTCCGGCTCGGCGGCGCTTCTGCAGAGGCCGGCCCAGGTGAGGGTCGCGGGGGGCGGCGGCCCCGTGCGATCCTCCGGCTCGTTGCAGGCGGAGCGGGCCTTCCCGGTGACGCTGCTGCCGGGGGACGGCGTGGGCCCGGAGCTGATGCACTCCGTCAAGGAGGTCTTCAAGGTGAGGCCGGGCGGGGGCGGGGGGAGGGGCGGGGGCGCGCCCTTGGGAGGGGCTCTGTGTGTGCGCGGAGGCCTCCAGCCCTGCCTCCCCCGTCCCCGCTTTGCTCTCCCCCCCCCCGCCGTGCAGGTGGCGGGCGTGCCGGTGCAGTTCGACGAGCACCACCTGAGCGAGGTGCAGAACATGGCCTCGGAGGAGATCCTGGAGCAGGTGCTGGAGTCCATGGAGAAGAGCAAGGTGGCCCTCATCGGTGAGGCTTCTGCTGGGGGGGGAGAGGAGGCTGGGCGACCCTCGCTCCCTCGCCCCCCCCTCACCACCTGGCCTCTCTTGGCCTTCCTTGCAGGGAAGATCCACACCCCCATGGAGTACAAAGGGGAGCTGGCCTCCTACGACATGAGGCTCAGGTAGGTCGCTGGGGGGGGGGAGAGCAACTGCAGCTTCCTTCCCCCCCCCCCCGCGTCCACTCCGCAGCCCTTTGGTTCCGGAGAGTGGGGGGGGGCAGCAGGGAGCGCCAGGCCTGGATGCTGGACACAACCCACCCCTGGCTCTTCCTTGCAGGCGCAAGCTTGACCTCTTTGCCAACGTGGTTCGCGTCAGCAGCCTGCCTGGCTATAAAACTCGGCACAACAACTTGGACCTGGTGATCATCCGTGAGCAGACGGAGGGCGAGTATAGCTCCCTGGAGCACGAGGTGGGCCCCACGTCCCTCTGACTTGCAGCTGCGCTGGCCTGGCTTCCAAAGTGGTCCGGGGGAGGGGCAGCGCTGCTGAGGTCTCCAGTGAGTCTGGAGTGGGGCTGCACCAGCACAAAGCCCAAAGCGTCCACCGAGGACCTATAGACTGGCCAGGGTGTGTGTGTGTGTGTGTCAGGTTAGTTTCCCAGCAGGATAAAAGGCAACCAGGTTAGCGACAGGCGCAGTAGGCTGAAGAGAAACCTGGGAGTGGTTTGCTTAGTTGAAATGGCTTCCCAATTAGCCACCAAGGTCAGTCTACAGCAGCGGTCCCCAAAGTTTTTGGCCCTGGGGGCCAGTTTTGTGGAAGGCAATTTTTCCACGGACTGAGGAGGGGACAGAATGTGCATCCCTCACACGAGCAGTTTGCAGCAGGGATTGCACTCCTAAGAGGATCTAATGCCCGATGAGCTGAGGAGAAGCGGAGGTGGGGACGCTGGCACTGGGGAGGGGCTGCAAATGCAGATGAAGCTTCGCTTGCCTGCCTGCCGCTCATCTACAGCTGTGTGGCCTGGTCCCTAACAGGCCACGGACCTGTAACAGTCCGCAGCCCGGGGGTTGGGGACCCCTGATCAGGAGGATGTAATTGGAAAAGATAAATGTAAAAAGGAAAGAGGCCCACCCTTATGCAGTACTTAGCAAAGTGGGTGGGCGAGACTTGCTTGTGTTTTGCTTCTGGGCCATGCTACAGCTGGGGAGAGAGCAGAGCCCTGATCCAGAATGTGGGCTCTCTGGATTGGTGGCTTCGCTTACAGCTGCTGGGCTACCTGCTCCGTTTAGTGGCCAGCCTGACAGAGACAGTGCAGCGAGAGGAGGGCCCAGGGGAGCTGGTGGCCAACGACTCCAGTGAGGGGCTCAGGGACGGCTTCTGCCTCTCTCCGTGCTCAGAGCGCAAAGGGGGTCATTGAATGCATGAAGATCATCACGAGGGCCAAATCCCAGCGAATCGCCAAGTTTGCCTTTGACTTTGCCACCAAGAAGGGGAGGAACAAAGTCACTGCGGTGCACAAGGCCAACATCATGTAAGTGAGCCTGCCTGCCTCAGCGGATCCGGGGAGGGTGGGAGGCGAAAACCTTCGGATGACACCCCCTCCAGATCTCTGGCAGCTTTGGATAGCCCACAGAGGCGCCTGCTTTGCAGCAAAATGGACGCAAGCCAAAGTACGTGCTGTATAGACCCTTATATGTCAAAAGAATATGGATGTTGCGATCGGGGAAGTTGTGGAACACTGGAACACGCCTCCCTCTCCGTCCTCTTCCTCTGCCCTGGTGCTGAAAGGCAGCTACTTTGTGGCCTCGTCCCACCTGCTTAATTTGGGGCCTGGGAAGAAGGATCCACCATGGGCACAAGGCGGTCAGAGGCTGCCCTTCGTGGCCCTTCCTAGGCAGGACGACTCTCTCTCTGCCCAGGAGAGCCACCTCAGCAACTTCCAAGGCCGGATTCCTCCCAGTTCTGCTGCCTGCCGAGAAGCCGCTGCCCTCTGGGCCTCCTGGCCCCCCCAGCTGACCCGTTTGGCCCCTTTCAGTCAGGCTGAGCCTTCTCGGCTGTGCCAGGGTCATTCTTGGCAGGGGGGGGAGAGTCCTTGGGGGTCATGTAGCGCCTGGCGCTGTGGGCCGTCCGGGTCGGGGTGAGAACGTGTCTCTCCCCTCCTTCCAGGAAGCTGGGGGACGGGCTCTTCCTTCGCTGCTGCGAGGAGGTGGCTGAGCTGTACCCCAAGATCACCTTCGATACCATGATCATAGACAACTGCTGCATGCAGGTAGGACTGCCTGCTTCGTGCCTGATGGGACGCAGAGAGGGGAGGGGGCCTGGGCGGGGGGCTGCCTGCACCCGCGAGGCCAGGGGCACCTCGGCTTTTCCACAGCAGCCAGCCTGGGCAGCTTCCAGCACGGCCCCTTGGTTTTGCTACTCGAAGGAAAGAGGAGAGAAAAAAATGTAAGGTAGTTGGTGGTTTGGAACCCCAAAATGAGGCTGGATAATTTGTGCTTCGGGTGCCAGCCATGGCTGGAGTTGGATCCTGGAGTCAGAACGGGGCCCCTGCAGACCCCCTGGACCCAGCAACGGTGGCTTATCCGCCTGGCTCAATGTGAGTTGGTGGTCCAGAGTGGTTCTGGCTCCTTTTTGCTGAGGGGCTTCGAGCAGAGGCAGGAAGCCCCCCCCCCCCGGGAGGCTTTTGCAGAGGTTGGATTCCACGGCCCCTCCCAACTCTTAGGATTCCGGTTTTATGTGAAGGCAGCACAGCTAATTTTTCAGAAAGCAGAAAATTTTTTTTTGGTTCTTGCAGGGGAAAAAAACTCAAATCTGGCCCCCGGCTGCTCAGTGCCCCCGTTCCCCACTTTCCCAGGCCTGTGATTTCCATGTGGAAAAGTCTTGCGTGGCACCTTCTCAGGCCTCTTAAGTGGCCACTGAAGTTCCATCCTTTAGCCCAGCTCTGCTGCTCAGGGGGGCTCCGGAGGCCACGGAGCCCGTTCTCCGGACTGGGACCCCTTCCTTGGGGGAGGGGCCCTTTCTCCGCTTCCCGGCACTCGGCGGCTGTGGGACCTGGGCTGATGATGTGGGCATCGCAGCTTCCTCGGGGCTGCTCTTTGGAGGCCACGTGGGCAACGTGGATGCCCAGACTGGATCCTCCCCGTTCCCTGCCAACATGGGGTCGGAAACAGAGAAAGCCTGGCCGGAGTCTGAGTCGCTTTGACCTGCAGGGTCTTGGAGGGTCCCGTCCAACAAGCGGTCTTCACGGTTCAGAGGCCCCGGGGGGAGGGGCGAGGGGAAGGGAGCCGGGCTTCAGAGCGGAGCCCCCGCCTCCTCCCCCTCCCCCTCCTCCACGGGCCCCTCTGAGTTCTGTCCCAGGGGGGCAGCTGAGCTCCGCCCAGAGTTCCCTGCAGGTGGGAGCGCAGCAGGGCTCCCGGGCCTGATCCGGCTCAGGCGGGCTCTGCAGCCGGACCTTCCACGGAGGGCTGAGCACGCCTGTTTTCCAGCTGGTGCAGAACCCTTACCAGTTTGACGTCCTGGTCATGCCCAACTTGTACGGCAACATCATCGACAACCTGGCAGCCGGCCTGGTGGGCGGGGCCGGTGTGGTCCCGGGGGAGAGCTACAGCGCGGACTTTGCCGTGTTCGAGATGGTGAGGACGAGGCTGGGCCTGGGTGCGCCCCCTGCCCCCCCCCTCCCCCGGGGCGGTCAGGGCCAGCAGCTGTCCCTCTGCTCCTCTTGCAGGGTGCCCGCCACCCCTTTGCCCAGGCGGTCGGGAGGAACATCGCCAACCCCACGGCTATGCTGCTCTCCTCGGCCAACATGCTGCGGCATCTGAAGTAGGTTCCCGAGCTGCTGGGCCGGGCGGGATATCCCGGAGGCTGCTCCCTGCCCATTGGCCTGGCCTACCTCGCAGGGCAATGGTGAAGGGCAAGCCATCCTGTCCCCCCCCCCGCCCCCCATTGCTGAGATGCATCCTTCCTCTCTCCTGTGCAGCTTGGAGCACCACTCCACCATGATTTCCGATGCGGTGAAGAAGGTGATCAAAGTGGGCAAGGTCAGTTTGACGGCTGCCCTCGAGGGCGTGGCGCTGGGCAGCCTCTGCGGCTTTCACTTTCTTTCCAGCTGGCAGGCTTGGCAGAAAAGGAGGCGGAGCTGGGGGTCCTGGGGCAGCCACAGGCAGGCAGGCGGGCTGGAACGGTTTCTCCCTGCCAGTTACGGCTGTGGGCTCAGTTCTGTGGGTGGGCAGGCTGAAGAGCTGCGGGCCTCGCTGGGCTTCCTGGACGCTTCTGGTGCTGTCTGTCTGTCGCCTCTGAGCTCTCCTGTCCTGTCCCATTTTCTTTCGGTGCCTCTGGACACACACACACACACACACACACACACACCCCGCCTGACGACCACTTTTCTCCCTCCCCCTCCCTGTGTTGGATTGTAGGTGCGGACACAGGACATGGGCGGTTATTCCACCACCTCTGACTTCATCAAGTCTGTGATTGACCACCTCCACCCCTACTACGGGGTCTAGGGTCAGGCTGCCCCTGGCCCTCACCTGCCCCCAGCAGCCCTGCCTCTCCCCCGGCAGCCTCTCCCAGCCCCAGATTGTTGGGGAAGAAAATGCCTTCCTCCTCCTCCTCCTCCCGCCTCCTGAGTCACTCCAGGCCCTCCGGAGGTCTGGTCTGCTCCAGCCGGAAGGGACGGGGCAGCCCTGCCCGGAGCCTTCTGCAGTGGGGCGTCCCCTAGGAAAGTGACCTCTGGGGCAGGAAGCGGGTGTGTCCAGGGAAGGGAAGGTGCCTCCCGGAGGAGGAGAGCTGGCTGGGGAGCATGGGCCTTGTGTCCATTGGGCCCCTTTCAGTCCTGCGGAAGACCACCAGGACTTCTGGGAAGAACTTGCCAGGGCTTGTGGGGTGACGGGGAGAGAGATCGCCAGGCGGGCCCTCCTGGTGCTGGCGGTGAGTGGGCTTCAGGAGTCCCCCACGGGTGTGATGTGGTGTAACCTATGACCCCACTCTCTGTCCTGTGTCTGAATAAAAGGGATTTTTTAGCCAGCTCTGCTCCTTCCGGCTCTTGGCTGATTCCTGGCAGCCGAGGGGGTCCTGGCTGGAGGGTTGGTGACGGAAACACCTGGCCCTCCCCACCTGGATGGCCTCAGCAGCCCCGGCAGACGGCCCCGTGGCTGCCCTTCCCCATCTTCGGGGGGCTGCTTCCGGATCCCCAGTTCCCATTTGCTTCCCCCCCCCAAAAGCAGCCCTCCCTTTGCCTCGTTTCTCTGGACCGACAAAGGCCCAGCATGCTCAGTGCCCCCCCCACCCTAAAGTAGAAGAAGAACCACCGAAAGCCATGCCTCTCCCAGCCCCCCCCCCCCGACGTCTGGGAGGAGGCCCTTGTCCATGGCTTGGGACCTGGCCCTGCTCCCCTTCCTCGTTGCCCTCTGGGACTCGGGACCCCAGCCTGCTCCCCTCTTGGTCCAGAAAACAGCCCGGGCAGCCTTTCGCTCCTTGTGTCCGGGGGGGGGCTGCTCTGGGCCCATTTAGAGCATTCCTCGCTGACACCCCCCCCATGAGTGGAAACTGGGTGGGGCTTGATTGGCTTTGCCCTCCTTGGCCAGTTCAGCCCCCCCACCGCCCCACCTTCGCAGGGGAAATGGCTGAATGGCGTTTTCTACCGTGCCTGTGTTCCCTTCATTTTGACCCGATTGTTCAGAGGACACAGCCAGATCTTGGGGGGGGGGGTTCCCTGAGAAATGACAGGCCTTGGAACTGTGGCTGCTCCTTTCAAAGGGGGGTTTGGTGGGCTGGACTGATGAAGCCCTTGGAAAGAAGGCCGGATGGATTCAGGGGGGGGGGCTTTGGTAGCTGCAAACAGGAGGGGCTGGATGTGAATGGGGGGGGTCAATCTTGGCTCTCTAGTCTCACCTGTGAAATTGGCAAAGGGGTACAGTGAAGGCTGGACTGGGGGCCTCGTATAGTGAAGGTGGCATTCTTAGGTTCTTAAGGCAATACGAATGTAAATTTGCTTAGTCGCAGTACTGCACCATTTGGCTTGGAGTAAATCCCATTAAAATTACTAGATTTATTCCTAAGAAGCCGGAGGAAGATCTCCCTTGTAATGCATGATGGAGAAAAGAAACGGGCGACTCCTGGGCCAGGAGAAGCCCCCCCTCGCTCCCCCCTCCCAGCGACTGCTCAGTCCTCCCCGTCCTGGATGCTCCTGGAGCTGCTGTTAGTCTCCCTCGAAACGCCTGGCACCATTTCCCCTAAAAGGGGCCAGTCCTGGGCTGTGGCTGACACCCGAGGGAAGCAAGCGGAGATCTCGTGTTCTGGGAAGGAGTTGAGGCTGCTCAGCGGTCAGAGAGGAGCTGGCCACCCTCGCAGGGCTGGAAGGACAAGCCGACTGCACGGAGGTCCAGCTCTCGGGGGGGGGAGGGGGGCAGAAGGGCCACACTGGTTCGTGCGAGTGAGGGTGAAGCGCCAGAGACGGGGTCTCTCTGCCAAGACCTCCTGCTGTTGGGGTCCTCTGGAAGAGCACAGCAGGGAGGGTCCCGTGGGGAACAGAGTGACTGATTGCACCGAGGGAGGCTGGAAGGCTGCCCCAAAGGCAAGCGAGGATGCTTTTCCTCTCCTCAAAAGGAAGGCGGTTTGGGGCGTGGCAGGAATGCAGCCCAAATGGGCCTGGGCGCCCCCTCCCACACACACCCTGCCTCTTGGCTGTGCCAAGGGAAGGAGCGGCTCCTTTAAGGCACCGGGAGGAGGATGCCACCCACTGTGGGCCTGGCACCCCTCTGTGCTCCGTTGGGCGTGATGGGGGGGAGGCGGCTTGCTTGCAGTCTTGGGGCTGCCCCGGGGGCCACGGTGGGAGGCAGGCTGAGAACCCCCCATTTTTCTTGATCCCAGTGCAAGAATGGCTGCCAGAAGTAATGGCTGTCCAGTTGGAGGGGGGGGGAGGCTCTGGGTGCCTCCTGGGTGCCACCCATCTAGCTCCTCTTGGGCTAGATGGGCCACTACAGACAGTCCTTGAGTTACGACTGTCACGGAGCCTCCCCGTGGCAGGTGCAAGCCATGACAGTCCTCGTCTGACCGACCCTATTTTAGCAGCTTATTTGTGGCAGTCATTAAGCAACCACTGCAGTTGTTAAGTGAAACCCTGGTTTGCTGTGGGTCGGCTGTGCTGCTCCCTGGGAGCAAATGGGGCAAAACGGTTGTAAAATGCAGCTGAGCACCCGGAGGGCGGCCCTGCGACTCTGGTGGGGGCAACCAGCAGAACTTCAGATCTGGGGCAAAAATACCCCCCCCCCCACCAGATGGGCTGCCATTGGAACTGTAACTTAAGTTGAGGACTTCCTGTAATGGGAAGTTGGTTTGACAGGCGCCCGGTTCCCCCGAACCTTCCTCCATCCATGCTGGGACGAGATGGTCTGTGGCCCTGGCAGCTTCTTCCTGACGTTGCCCCATTTAGCCTTGCCAGCCCCTAAACTATTAGTTGTTACGGCTAATGGCAAATTACGTGTGGCAGCCGGGCGCCCTCCCCAGGAGAGAGGGACCCCCTCCCACCCTGCTTGGGGAACTTCCCTGGGGGAAAAGGCGACGCTGTTGGATCCCTCCAGGGCTCTGGAGCATTTGGTGCGCTGCTTCGCCCCCCCCCAGTTCACGCTGCCTTACCCCGCTCAAAAATGGGCTTTCATTCAGCAGAATCTCTCTGCTCTGAAAAGACATGGAGGCGGTGGGGCAATTCAGCTCTGCCTCCGGTTTTGGAGTTCCCTTTGAAAATGTCAGGTATTTTTCTCAGCGGAGATTTTGGCAGTACGCGGGGTGGTGGTGGTCCCTGGCCAGGCAGGCTGTGCGGGGGGCAGGCGTGGCTTGAAAGCGCTCAGCCCCGGAGGTGCTGGCAAAGCTCCCAGGGTCAGAGGCTCGAGGTGACGGGACCGCCACGATTGGGGCCTGGGAGGCTGGTCAAGGCTACCTCTCTGCTGCTCTTCTCTTGGCAGGTGCGAACGGCGGACATGGGAGGCTACGCCACCTCCAACGACTTCACCCGCGCCGTGATTGCCACTCTGGCTGACTAGGAGGCAGCTCTGCTGGTGTGGCAGCTCCAGGCCGCTCGGTTTTTCGTTCTTTATTCCTAGTTTGTTGTAACTGTTCACGCTGCCCAGATGCATGTAATAAAAGGAGCCGCTGGCTCCGTTACGAGAGGTTGGTGTGACTGAGACAACGGCAGAGGAACAATGCTGGCTTTCCACAAGGTTGTTACCCCTGGGGCTCAGGGGACCCCGGCTGACCGCAGGCAGGTGCATCTCGAGAAGAAAAGGCCTGCTCGGGGGCAGGAGGGGCAGTTTTCTGGGCTGGCAGGACAGGGCACACCATGGCGAAGGCTGCGGCAACCCGCACACCTGAGGTCCGAGGTGAAGCAATTGAGTCCAATTGTCTTCGAGTTTAGATTAGAAAAAGATGGGGGTGACTGAAGGACCCCCCCACACACACAAAGAAGCTGCCTGCAGTGCCCCCCTCCTCCCAGGGCCCCCCCAAAGCCAGAAGGCCGGGGGTGGCAGCATCTAAGGGGCAGCGCAAGTTCCTTTGCTCAGGGCCAGCTTTGACCCCTGGGATGTGCCATCATGGGCAGCCAAGATGGGTGGCTTTAGGGTAGGGAGGCAGCACTGGAAAGAGCCCAGTGCTGGGCCTTTGGGGTGGGGCGGGTCCAACCAGGGCCTTTTTAGCTTGGGGTTTAATTTGGGGGGGGGGGAGTATTTTCCCCTAAAGCAGGTTGCCTTGCGGCAGCTGTGTGAGGACCTGAAAGCTGCCAGTTCAGTGATCCCCCCCCCATTTCAAGCCTGACTGAAGCCTCCGGATAGGGCAGACTGAGAGAGCTGACCCCCCCTCCCCAAAGAGGCTGAATATGAGGAGCTGCTGTATAAAAAAGTAGTACATTTTATTATGTCGAGTGGGTCAAAGAGCGTTCAGGTTTATAGTCCTGCTTCTGCCGTGGGCATTTCTGCTGGCCCCACCCCCACTGGGGGGGCAGCACGGGGGCCTCTTGGGCGGCCACAGCCTGACCTGCTTCTCCTCTCCTCTGCCTTTCGGAAGCAGCCCGGCAGTCCATGGCTGCCTTGCCCCCCTCAGAGCCCAGGCAGGGCCTCTTGCGGCAGTTCTCCCGCTGGGCCTGCAGTCCTGTCGCCTTGAGAGTTCTGGGTTGTGCGAAAATATACCCCAAACTTCGTTCAAACAAGCAAAGCCAGACGGACTTCGCATCATCGGCTGGACTCCTCCACGCTAGTCGTCGTCCTCTTCCGCCTTGGCCTTCCTCTTTCTCATCCTCTTCCCCTGGGGGGCCGGGGGGGCCTCTGCCACCAGCTGCCGGTTCTTCTTCTTGGGCGACGGCGCTTCTTCGTCTGCCAGGCCGTTGTCGGCCGGCTCTGCCTCCACCTCTTGGGGCTTCCTCCTCTTCTTCTTGGGCTTCACCTCGTTCTCCTGTGAAGGAGGAACACACACCTCATCAGCGCCATTTTCTACACACAACCCTCCCGCTACGAAATGCAAACTGCTACTTTTGGGGGCAGCCTTCCCGGCTCTGGGGCTTTTCAAGGCTGGCGGCCTTGGCCCTTCCCAGCCCTCCATGAAGGGGGGAAAGGAGGACTCCACCTGTCCGGGAGACTCCAGGGCCAAGTTCTGCGTCTCCGTTGCTTCTGCGGCGGCTGCCAAAGCCTCCAGGCGCTTCTTCTCCTGCTTCTGCTTCTTCCGTTGCTTCTTCTCCAACTTTCTTTTGATTTCAGCTGCTGCTTCTGAAGCCTGTCGAGGGGGAGGACGGTCATTGTGGCTCAACTCCCCCCGCCCCCCACTGCACCAGGCTCTCGGCGTCCAAAGGGCGCTTGTGGGATCAGGCTCATTAAATCAGCTTTGGCCTCCACCAAGAGGTTGGTCAGGCTTGGAGCTCTCATCACGCCCAACAGCGCGGCCCGCGCAGCCCCCCCATAGCACTCGCCTCCACCACAGCCTCTTTCATGACCTCCAGGTTCTTGCGAGGGACCTCCCCGGTTTCATAGAAGGCCAGGCGCTCTTCCACCTGCTCTCGCAGCTTGTCCCCAAAGACAGAAGTTGGGACTTCTGCAAAGGGAGAGAGAGCAGGGCCGGGCTGAAGGCGCCAACGTTGGTGCCACGTCCAGAAGTGCCGCCTCCCTCCCTGCCTCCCTCCCACTGCTGGCTTTGCTCAGATATTTCCATGTCAACATTCACTGTGTGTGAGATGCTGCTGACGAAAAATGTTCCCATCATGGCAAAGCCAGGGAGGCTCCCTGGCTGAGGGGAGAAGGGGCACCCTGGAGGCTTCTGCAGCCCACCTGAGAAGCAGTCGATGCGGGATGCGATGGTGCACTTGTTGGCCAGGTAGCGAGAGATGCGCCCCTTGTTCTTGGCCGCTGCTCGCCCGATGAAGGTGGAGTGAAATATCAGGCCGTACTTGGGGGTGTTTCCCCGGGTCTTCAGGGCCCTGCGGGGCAGGAGACAACCATACAGACCACCTCCTTGGCACTGGTTCAGCCATCCCCACGAGGGGGGGAAGGGGGGGAGAAAGCCTGGCTGCACGCCAGGAGGGGCGTGACCAGCGGTGCCTGGTCCAGGTTAAGCTCCTCTGCCAGGGGCTGGGTGCCAGCGCCCCAGCAGCCAGCCTGGAGGGTTACCTGAAGAGGGCCTTCTCTGCCCCCAGGATCTGCACTGTTGAGGCCGGGTACTTGGCCAGGTTGGTCAAGCTGCCTGCGTGGGAAATGAGCCGAGCCCCCACCTGCGGAGAGAGAACAGACCGGTTTATTTGTGTGGCCGCCCAAAATTAAATTCTGATCAGAACAATGAGAGAAAAACTTATGACCGCAGAGAAGAACTCCAGTGCTCGGCCCCCCAAGCCTCCTCCGTCCTAAACCCCAAATTAACCCCTCTGCTCCTGGTCGGCCGGCCAGCCTGCCTGGGTCGGGAGCAGAAACCAGGCGTTCCTTCCGCCTGCCTATCTTCATCCAGCCCTACAAGGAGCAGCCCGGAGGCCGAAGCCGCTTAAGCCCTTTCCCTGGCCCAGATCAGCATTCGTAGGTTTCAGCACTGAGATTCAGTGGATTGACAGATTCCAAATGCACATCATGTCTGTGGCCAGAGAGCCCTCGCCGCACAAGGCAGGTACACAAAAGTAAGTGAAGGCCCCAAACCACTCACCACTTCTCCAATTAAGGCTGACAGGCTGGGAGCCACCTGGTTCATTTTGGAGCGGAGATACTCCTGCAAACCTTTGCGATACTCAGAGAGGGAGATGACCCGGCTGGAAAAGCTCTCGATGTTGATGAGGTCAATGGGCGAGATGTCCATTCCTGTATGCAACCAGAGTTGGGGAAAAGAATAAGGACCCTAACCGAGGGCCAGCAACTCCCCTATTGGCTTTCAGTCAGGATGCAGCACACGGCCTACAAAGGACCCACAACTGTGGTTTGTATTACAGCTGAAGTTGGAAATGGACACAGGGAACTCTGGCTCTTGGTCAGTGTCTGTGTGTGTGCACGCACACGCAAATAGGCCAGCAGTTGAGCCCTCTCGCCTACATTTCTCCTTTACAGGACAAGCTGCACACTTTCCTATAGGCCCTATAACAAAAAATACTCTTTAAAATCCATATTGTGATGCGCTGACTAACCACATTTCAGGGGTCAAGTAAATTAGTGACCACTCCTCGAAGGCTTATGCCGAAACGGCCTCGTTCTGACAAACCCCAGTGAAATGCTTCCAGCCTTCTCTTCCCCCTTGGGCACTGACCCATGGAAGAGCGGGAGGCGTCCAGAATGGCTTGAGCCTTGGCGCTGTCCATGATGATCTCCTCCAAGGCCTCCAGGCTCTCCTCGCTCAGTTCCTTGCGGTTCCCGATTAGCTTGGCCAAGCGGCAGTAGGTGTAGTTGTCGCTCACGATCTTGATCAGCTCTGGAAAGTGATAGCCGTACCACTCTCTACGCCACAAAGAGACAAGCGTGTGACACACAAGGGAGGCGCACCTTATGTGCCTTTCCTCCCCTATTGTGCCAGGGAAGCCTGTGCCCGCACAAACCAAACAGCTCAGGCACGGGGCAGCCCGGCTGGGGTGTACGGAGGGCCCTTTGCTGTGCCTCCCCTTCCTATACAGCCAGCGGTGGTGGCCCGGCTGCCTGTGGTAAGCTGAAGGAGGCAGGAAAGCGGCGGCTCTCGGCCTGGCCTCCCCCCTCCCCGCACAGGGACTAAAGTGCCAGGAAGGTCGGGGGGGGGAGGGGGGCAGAGGCAGGTAGCAGGTCCAGAGCCCCCCCCAAAGGAAGGGCGGCCGGCTCACCTAACCCGCATGGAGAAGGTGTTGATGTCCTTGTCCAGCTGGTCCAGGAGGCTGATGGACTGGATGATCATGTTGTCCACCCGGTTGACGTTGAACTTCACCTTGGCCCGCGAGTAGCTGTGCCCGAGCCCCAGCTGGGCCTTGGAGGCGGCCTGGGCGCTCAGGCCCTTGACCAGGCTGTGGAAGTGCAGCCGGATCCCTGCGGGGGCCAAGGGGCGTCAGGGCTCCGGCCACGCTGCCTCCACCGCGAGCCCCCTACTCTCCCCCCTTTCCCCCCCCACCGCCCGCTCACCTCGCGAGAGCTCGGCCACGACGCCGCCCGCCTGGCACGGGCAGCCCAGCTCCTCCTGGATGGCCGCGCCGATCTTGGGGTCGCTGACGCCCAGCAGGAGCTTCTTCCGCTTGGCCGGCAGGCTCGTCTCCAGCAGCAGCCGCAGGTCCTCGTGCAGCAGCCCTGCGCGGTCGGCGGAGAGCAGGAGCCGGTCAGCCCGGAGAGCCGCCCCCCCCGCCGCCCCTCCCCTCCCCCTGCCCCCTCCCCTCCCCCTGCCCCCCTCCCCGCTCACCCTCCGAGACGGCGTTTATGTTCTCCAGCGCGGCCTGGGCCGAGCGGAAGGGCGAGAAGGCCTCGAGGCGCACCAGGGCCAGGAAGCGGCCCAGGCTCAGCGCGTCCTGCGCCACCGTCGGCTGCAGCAGCGACACCTCCTCCGTCGGCCGCACCGCGAAGAGCGCGTAGCCCGCCGCGTGCTCGAACAGCACGTGCAGCTGCACCTGCGGGGCGCGGACCAGAAGGGCGTCAGCCTTGGGGGGGGACGAGGAGGGGGAACAAGGGGGGCCCCAAGCCCGGACACGGAGACCAGCCCGCTCCGCCCGCCCGCTCACCATGGCGGCTCCCGACGAAAAGGCCCCACGCAGCCGGAAACGCTCCTGCGGGCCGCCCGCCCCTTCCGCCCTCTCGGGCGCGGCCGGCGCTGGAGCCAGCCGAGGGGGCGTCCCTCCCGCCGGCCAATGGGCGCCGGCCTTCCGGGCGCGGCCCCTGCCGGGAAACCCCGTGCCTGGGGCCGGCCGAGGGCCTCCCTTCCCGCCTCCCCGCGGCCTTTCGGGCATCCGCCGAGATCCGCCTCTCCTCTGCTCGGCGGCGGGGAGGCGAGGGGCCGCGGGCTGCCTGGAGGAATCTCGTGGCGCCGCAGCCCCCGGTCTCCCCTGGCGGGCCTGGCGCGGGGGAGGGGGAGGCTTGGCGGAAGGGCTGGGGGCATCCCCCCGTTGCCATGGCGCCCGGGCGGTTCCCCCTTGGGGGAGGGAGACCCAAACTCAGAGATGGCGCAAGGCCAGCGGGGGGGGGGGCTGTTAATGGGAGTGGCCAGTCCGGCTTCTGATCCCGGAAAATAACAGAGCTGGGAGGGATCTTGGAGGTCTTCTAGTCCAACCCGCTGCTCCAGTAAGAAGCCCTGTTGTGCCATTTCGGACAAATGGCCGTCCTGTCTCTTCTTCAAATCACAAGTCTGGGATGAGTGGCCACAAGCTTGGCTGATAGGCAGGAAGGAGAGCTGGGTGTCTTGATCAAAGCGCACAGCTGGCAGCGGGATGGAGCTGCCCGAAAAGCCAGTTGGGTCTCGGGTGCGGGATTCGCGTCCAGATCAGGGGAAGACCCCACTTGGAGTCCTGCATCCGGTTCTGGGCACTGCCGTCCATTGATGGTTTGCTCCACGTGTAACCCTCGGGCTGATGAAAGAAGCGTTGACAAAAAGCCTTCCAGGCCGGCACTGCTGGGCCACAACTTTGCCCAAAGAGAGCCGAGAAATGGGAGCAGCAGCCTTCAAAAGCCCAACGCTTGTCTGATGAAGCTGCCACAGGAGTCTTTATTTGTGACTCCGTCGAGATGCAAGGACGACACAGGCTTCCTAAACAAACAATACATTTTTTGGTAGATTTGAGGCATCAAATAGCACTCCTGCTAGGAAAGCTGTGCCCCATCCGGACGAGCAAGTGCTAAGCTTTGATGTCACCTCTGTCCGGAAAACACTGCAGAAAGTTGACATTCGGAAAGCAGCAGGCCCAGATAACATCCCTGGACGTGTCCTCAGGGAATGCGCAGAGGAGCTGGCTTGTGTTCTCACAGATATTTTCAACTTCTCATTGCAGCAGGCAGTGGTCCCATCGTGTTTTAAGACGGCCATCATCTTGCCAGTGCCAAAAAAGTCCACAATTACAGGCCTCAATGATTACCGTCCGGTTGCACTGACATCCACCATCATGAAATGCTTTGAGAAGCTGATAAAGGACATTATTGTATCTAGCCTCCCGCCAGCATTTGACCTGCTTCAGTTTGTCTACCGACCAAATCGCTCTACAGAGGATGCTATTTCTTCTGTTCTCCATCTGAGCTTGAAGCACTTAGAGGAAAGAACTGCTCCTGCGTTTGTTGTTTGTCAACTTCAGTTCGGCGTTTAACACAATCATTCCCCAACATCTAGTAGACAAACTGGGCCTCTTAGGCTTAAACACTCCTTTGTGCAACTGGATTCTTGATTTTCTTACCAACAGGCCCCAATATGTGCGAGTTGGAACAAATACTTCTAATACCATTTCCTTGAGCACAGGTTCTCCTCAGGGCTACGTCTTAAGTCCGCTGCTGTTCACCTTGTTGACCCATGACTGCTGTGCTAGGTTTGCCACCAACCATATTGTGAAGTTCGCAGATGATACAACAGTAGTGGGTCTTATTCATGACCGCAAGGAGGTTGAGGGGTTGGTGAACTGGTGTAAGGAAAACAGCCTAGTTTTAAATACCGGAAAAACCAGAGAGATCATTGTCGATTTCAGAAAAGGCAGGCACAGCCACACATCTCTGTGCATCAACGATTCACCTGTGGAGATGGTTACCAGCATCAAATTCCTGGGTGTGCAGCTAACGAGTAGGCTGGCTTGGTCGCTCAACAGTGAGAAACTGGTAGAGTACAGCAGCGCCTGCATTTTCTGTGTCGCATGAGAAAAGCACATCTTCCTTCCCCTGTCCTGACCACTTTCTACAGGGGGACGATCGAGAGCATCCTGTCATACAGCATCAGAGTCTGGTTTGGAGGCATCACTGCTTCAGACAGGAAGGTGGTGCAGAGAGTGGTGAGGACGGCAGAAAAGATCATTGGCAGTTCCCTCCCTCTCATCCAGGACATAGCACAGAAGCGTTGCTTGAGCAGAGTCCGTAAGATTATCTGGGACACGACACATCCTCCTCACGACCTGTTTTCCTTGTTACCTTCTGGGAGGAGGGGGCTTCGTGGTATCCGCAGCAGAATATCCAGATTCAGCCATAGTTTCATTCCATACAGCATTAACCGTGCGAACTCTCAAGCTTCCTCCTTCCATTATATATTCAAGATGCAGTATTTAATATTTATTTGTTATGTATATGTAGGGGTGTGGGTCTATACATATGTTGTATATAGTATGTTTTAGGTGTGTGTCATGTGTTTCACTTTGAGAGCGGGAAACTAAATTTCATTTTCGATGTGTGCCGTTGTGCCCACAGTAAAAAAATGACAATAAAGGTTATCTTATCTTGAAGATGAAATGTCTCGGAGATCAGATGCTATCCGGATAAGGAAACAATTTGGCCCAACATCTTTCCAAAAAGGGAAATATTGAAATATTGTCCAAATATGGAGGGAAAAGGCTATTTAACTCTTGCACTAATTCCATATTCAGCCTTCTTTCCAATGATACACGCCAGCTGCTTGCTGCATTTCCCCAGCCATCCTACATGGCCATTTGGGGGATTTTTTAAGGGTAAATTACAACTTCTGCTGTATTGTTGTGTCTTGGTAGCCGTAAGCAATGCAGAGAAGCCTGCACAAAGGTGAATGACCCTTGAGGCGCTGGGGGATGGGATCGGGCAGTGAAATGCGTTGGGTGGGTCTGGGGTCCAGGAGCTACAGCCCCCCTCAGATCCTGGGAGGGCCCGGCCTGTCCCTGCTGCACTCTTAGTGACCCAGGAACAAGGGTCCCCTCCCTTCCAAGGCAAATCGCACTCAGCCAAGCACTGCAAGTGTTTATACGCTCAATGGTGTCTAAAGCAGCTGAAAAGAGCTGATCTGTTGTCTCAGCCCTGGTACTCTTGGGAGGACTTGAGGGCCCGGCCTGCCTGGAACAGGGCGGCCACAGAGCCGTTTCCAGCAGCCTTAATTAGGGCCCTGCTGCCTCTGTTTATCCTGAGAATTCAAGATAAGTAGGCATCTCGTGGGCAGCTCTTGCTGGAAGTGAGGTGGACTTAGGAATGCTGAAAGGCCTTTGGCTGCCTTCTGTGGTTGGCATAAAGAAGCGATCTTAAAGTGGCTTACGGTCAGTTCAACACAACCCCCTCCTATAAAAAAGCCCGTGTGAGAACTATTTGCAAGTCCCCACCCTTGCAGCAAAGCCATAAACCTGGGCTAGGCCACCGTTTGCCATTGTAATTGCAACTATGCTTTCAGGTGCACCAACACGCTCTACAAGTCACACTGAGTGTAGGGAAACCAGGCGTAAAAGGCCATTTGCTGCATCCCCAGCAGAGGAGACCCACGTGGGCCAGGAAAGGAGGAAGAGCAGCCGAAGGAGAGTGGGAGGCCTCGAGCGGCTGAATGATGCTCCAGCTCAGGTTGGGTTCCAGAGAGCTTTATTTGTGTACAGATTTATCTCCAGTCCTCCAAGGACGTCAACATGCAAGGAAGGGTCTGCTTTGTAGGGCCTCTAGATTCCTGGCTCTTCCCACCAGGAAGCCTGTTTGGGATCCTTAACCAGGACAGCAGAGGAACAGAAAAGTGACCAGCGGCTGCTGGGGCTGTGAAGAGTGCAAAACAAAGCATCTCCTCTCAAGGAAAGCGACCCTCCCCTTGACTGAGCATCCTCTCTGTCACCACAAAGACTCACACACACACACCTGGCCTCTGGGAAGGGGAGCAGTGGTGCCAGTTGGGGGGTGTGTGGCAGGCGGCGCAGAGTCCCCAGCAGAGCCAAGGGCCGCTCTGCCACCTGCAGCCGAGGAAGATGGGCTCTCCTAAGAGATCAGGCGGCTGTGGAGTTTGTGCAGCTGCTCCGGCGTCAGCACCAGCTTGTGCAGCTGCCCGTGGCCCGGCTGGCAGGGGAAGGTCACGCGGCCGATGTAGACGGCGCTGTCTTTCTCCTCCTCCTTGGCCTGGAGAGGAGAGAAGGGCAGGCGGAGGAATGCCAGAAGGGCTGGCAGCAGCTCACCCGCTGCCTCCCTTCCCGGCCCCAGCCAGAACCCCCACCTTCAGGAAGGGCACGGAGGGGAAGGTGCCGAAGTCGGTGGGGATGCTGGCCCCGGGGTGCTGCAGGATCGTCTCCTTCCTGACTTCATCCTGGAGCAGAAGAGAAGCACAGCGGCCACTCCTGAGCAGCCCAAGATCTAAAACAGGGTCTCCAAACTTGGCAACTTTTAAGACTTGTGGACGTCAGCTCCCAGACTGCAGCCGGGAGCCCCACAGCTCCCGCTGGGCTGGCTGAGGAATTCTGGGAGTTGAAGTCCACAAGTCTTAAATAGGTTGCCAAGCTTGGAGACCCCTGATCTAAAACTTTGGGGGGCTTCCCACAGGCAGGCCAGAGGAGCCCTCGGCCACGAGAAGCTGCCCCCCACCCTGCCCACCTTTCAGCCCCCTTTTGGCAGGAGCTGCACCCTCGGAGACACGCCCCCCTCTCCCAGGGACTACCTTCAGCTTCTCAAGGGCTTCGCTGAGGGACGCCAGGCGGGTCGTCTGCTCCAGGAGCTGAGCTGCTGGACTGCCCACTGCGGGAGGAAGGGGAGAGCGGTGAAGGGGAGGAGGAAGGGGAGGGGCCCTCCTGCCGCTGCTCCCGGGCCCCCTGGCTCACCTGCCTTCCGCCGCGTGATGTCCACCACCTGGGCGTTGGCACTCATCTGGTGGAGGGTCTCCAGCAGCCGGCTGGTCTTGCGGTACAACGAACTGGACACCACCTCCTCCCCTTGCCTGTCCTTGGTCAGAGAGAGCTTGGGGACGTGCAGGGGGGGCAGCGAGGCCAGCTCCTTCCTCATCTGGGCACCCTGAGGAACAAGGTTGGGGGAGGAACCGCTGGGAGCAGCTCAAGAGACTCGGCAGCCACCACCACCCCCGATTAGGGGAGTCCCGGGTAGGGTGGGGGGAGAGGGAAGGCCGCCCCCTCCCCCCGTGGGAAAGCTTTTGCTCCAGGCCTCTCAGGGCTCCCGGCAGCCACCCGGGCCTCTCACCTTCAGCCGGTTATTCTCGTTTTTGAGGTGCTTGATGGAGAGCTGCATGGCCTCGATCTGCTGCAGCAGCAGAGGGGAGTCCTTCACCTGCACGGGGCCGGAACCCCCGGCCACCACCTGGCTGGCACCCACCCCTGCAGGAGAGACGGGCAGACGGAGGCGGCCATCAGCAGAGGCAGCCTCCCTGCAGATGCCGCCTGGGCAGGGCTGGCTGGAAGAGCCGAGGCAAGTCGGAGACCAGGGAATGGTCTGGCCTGGGCAGCCCTTTCGACCAGTGATTGCAACATTGCCCCCCAGGCATTTGGGGGACCAAACATCGGCCTCAGCTCTTATGGGGCACCTGCTTCCCAGGCATCCCAGGGAAGGGGCTGCCCCCCCCCCCAGCCCAGATTTCTCCTATCCCAAGAACAGGTTGTAGGGCTGGGGAAAACGTTGGCAAAGAGGAGGGAGGCAGCTAATAATTTTAAAGCCCTTCGCTGGGGCAGGGGGAGGCTGCCCCCCTCGTTTTGCAGGGCTCCCGAGCCCCTGACCCAGAAGGTGCCCCCTGCTCTGCCTGGCCCAACCCCCCGGGAGCCCCCGTACCTCTCTGCTGTTCCTCTGCAGCCACAGCATGAAAGAGACAAGGAGCACGGTTAGAGAAAAGCCCGAAATGGCAGCCCCTTGGCCCCCTTCAGCCCCGCAAACAGAAAGGTGGGACACCAGCACTTGCGGGGGGGGAGCTCCTTTCACAGGCACCAGCGAGTTTTGTGCGTGGGGCGTTTATTGTGCATAGGGGGTGGGAAATCTGTGGCGGCATTAAGCATGGATGAAGCCGGGATCGATCACAAACAGTGCAGTGGGTGGAGCTGCGCCCACAAAGCTTCAGCGCCCTGAAGCCCAACCCAGGCGCTGGTCGAAACAGGCGTCCCTCTGATGCTCCGCCTCCGGCAGCGCCTCTGACCCTCTGCTGATGCTGGGGTCTGCTCTCGGCTACCCAGGAAGCCCCTGAAGTGGCGCTGCCCTTCCTCCCATGCCAGGGCCTGATGCTCCCCTGCCCCTCCCCCCTGCCCCAGACCCACCTCCCGCAATGCTGGAGATGACCGAGGCGATGCCCGAGGGGGAGGCTGCTCCGCGCAGGCCCTGGATGGTGTGCTTGGACTGGTTGCTGAGCCGCTGCTTCAGTTCCAGCTTCTCCGACTCCAGCTGGTCAATGTCGGCTTGCAGGGCGTCCATCGTCTCCTCAAACTCCCTGCGCGAGAAGGAGACCGGCTGACCCCTGCCCCTCCCCCTCCTCGGGCCCTGAGCTTTGAAGGGAAGGGAGCCCAACGGAGCTTCGCACTCAAAACCAGCCGCCCTTTGGCGCTAAGCCTCAGAACGAGCATGCTCGGGCCAGTGTTCTCGGCCGTCTCGGGGATGGCCGGGCCCCCGAGGAGCAGGGCATGCAATCGCCGTGCTGCCCCCTCCCTGGACTATCCCCACCCCCCAGCTGAAGTGGGGAGAAAGGGGGAAAGGATTCCAGGTTGCTTTGCTGAGGTTTTGATCCGAATGTCCTCTACGGGCCTCTGGTTCCGAAGCTCAGGATGCTCGAGAGCTACTCAAGAGCAGCAAATGTTCATTTAATTCCGTGCTGACACTCTTGGGGGAGCCAACAGCGGTTGCTGCAAGGTCAGTGGCTGTTGCTCGTGCCCCTAAGCGGCCCCCACCCCATTTTGGGAAGCCCCTTGAATGGAACGGTCCCAGTGGGGAGGCGCTGACCGGCTCCTGGCCGAAGGACGCAGCGTTTAGCTCTGGGGCTGAGGGGGTCAGTGGGGGGTTTCTCCTTCTCTCAGCCAGCCCTGCCTGCAATTTGGGGAGGGGGCTATGTTTTCAGATTTTTTGTTTTGTTAGAATCGCCCCTTTCACTGATCTTTCTGCAATTCGACTAGTTGGTAGCAGTCACTACTAAGGTCTCAGTAAGCAGCGGTGAGCTCACGCTTCTAATTGCAACCGATTCCAGAACTTTCCTTCCCTCCCCGTGTGGAGAGGCTGTGCCTGCTGGGCTTTTGCCTTTTGCCTTGAGGATTTCTTGGCGAGGCTGATTGGGGGAGGGGGGGGTCGTCTTCCAGGGTGCTCCTGCCGCTTCCTCCTGGGTGACGGACGGGGGCGGCAGGGACAGACCCCCCCCCAATCACTCCTGCTCTGTGTGGCTCTTTCCCTGCCCCTCAGGCGAATGGGTGGGGGTCGGGTGTGGGGAGGGGAGAATTGGTGGAAGCGTGCTTGAGGGAAGGCTGGGGATGCAGCCGGGGCCCAAGCCGAGGGGCCCGGAGTGTGAGGCTTGGGGGGGGGGCGGATCTGCTGGCATTACAGGACTGGGTTGCTCTTTCAGGCCACTGCCAGACCCACAGGTAGACCTGGCCTTCCGGCTACCCGGGTTTCCCTTCTCCCTTTGGTCTTTTTAGGCAGTTAAGCCTGAGACCGGGGAGGGGAGGCACCCGGGTTCCGCGATGGATCGGGCCTTCCAGGGAGCCCCTGCTGGGTCCCCCCGCTTACTTCTCTTTCTTCTTCAGCAACGCCTGGGTGTCGCTGAACTTGCTCTGGATCTTCTCCACCCGCTCGTCGGCATCTTTGGAGGCGCTGTCCAGCTTCTTCTCCAGGAGGCTCAGACGCACGTTGGCCTCGCTGAGCTCCTCGCCCTGGATGGCGGGGAGGAGAGAGGAGCTTACGGCCAGGGTCCGGGGCCCCTGCAGGCCAAGGCGGTGGCAGCAGCCTCTGCGGGGCTCCCGAGCCCGAGCGGCAGAGGGGCGGCCAAACGTACCTTGATTTTAAGAGACTTCTTCAGCTCTTTGATGACGGTCTCTCGGTCCTCCAGCTTGAGTCCCAGGCCCTCGGCGTCCGTGATCTCGGCCCGCAGAGCGGCTGCCCGCAGCTCGACCGGAGGATGGGGCTGCAAAAAGAGAACTCACCATTGTTTGCTCAGGGCTGGAGATAAACTCTCAAACTCGGAACGGCCGACGACTTCCCTCTCCCAGCTCTAGGGCAGCTCTTAAGCGGGGAGGCTCTCCGTCACCCAAGCTCCTCTCTTCCGGCCCGTTCCGAGCGCCAGCCGGGAGCCGCCTGCCGGTGCCAGCAGCCAGCGTGGGGCTCACCTTGGTCTGGGGCTTGTCTGCATCGTACTCCCCCTCCTGCATGGCAGTGGCCATCTTGTTCATGGTGGCGATGAGGATGGCGCAGGACTGGCGCAGGCACTCGTGAGGGCTGATGCCCTGCACCCCATAGATCTGGGGAGGAACCTCCGAGTCAGTCTGCAGCCACGAGGGGGGAAGGCGCCACTTTCCAGGCAGCTTCAGGAGACTGTGGACAACGTGGCCTTCCTTAGGAGGGCCCCCTCCCCCCTGCCTGGCCAGGGCAGCGGCAGAAGAGGCACGAACTGAAGCAGCAGCCTCGGCCAGTCCAAACCCCTCGCCCCCTTTTCCCAGGGGCTAAAGAAGGCCAGGGATCCCCTCTCTGCCAGACGTTTCGCTCAGGATCCCGGGCACAAGGGTGGGCAACCAAGGCCTGCCGCAGCATCTCTGCAAACCGCTCAGTTCTAGCCCTGCCCGGGGAGCTCTTTGCTTCCGGCCCCTGCTGGCCTCGAGAAAAGCACCTTCGCCGGAGCGAATCTGCTGATCTCCAGACGCAACGGAGGAAGAGGAAGGGAGGGCCAATCCTGGGTCAGCTTCCCCTTACCTGCTCGCTGGCCTTGAAGGCCAAGTCCTCCAATTTCACGGCCTGCAGGCCCTCGTTCTCGGTCAAGGGCGCAATCATCTGAGCCCCGGTGGCCGCCACCTCCTGCAGCACGGCCACCACCCAGGTCAGGTGTTTGCGGCAGTCCAGCAGGGTATCCGAGACCTGGGAGGCCAAAGAAAATGGCGCAGCGCCAAGTCTCTGCCGGGGGGCTCTTTGCCAGCAGGAGAGGAAAGAGCAGCTTGGGGACACCGTGACCCAAAGAACATCGCCCCGCAGGCCAGGGGAGGCTTGCTCCCGCGGGTGGGGCGGGGCTGTGCAGGCCACCCACCTGTGGTCCAAAGCCCAGGGCTGCAGGGATGCCAGGAGCGTCGGTGCCCGGCATGCGCCGCCTGATCTTCTTGCAGAACTGGCGGATGTCGCTGCACGAGGTCTCCAGGTCCTTCAGGAGGATGGCGAAGTCGGAGGCCTCCTGTCCAGTCTGCAGGAGGGGAGAGGTCAGGGGGTCAGCCAGATTCGGCCCTCCAGGGCCTGGCCGGTCGGGTGGGGCAGGCTCTTACCTGGAGGAAGGAGCGCAGCCGGCAGACCTCCACGCTCATGCAGTCCAAGGCGCTCTGCGTGAACTGCGGGGGAAGATGGGCACGTTCAGGGCAGGGCCGGCACCACCATGCGGCTCTCGTCTCTCCCACGGGGAGGGGGCAGCAGGAGCAGAGAGGCCTGACAGCCCCCCCCCCTCCCAGCAGCCTTTCCTGCAGGGCGCAGGCAGGAACCCGGGTCCCCTCACCTTGATGTGGTCGGCCAGCTGCACCGTGCAGTCCTCAGCCTGGTCGGCCAGGTGGATGCTGTACAGGTGCTGAGAGGGGAAGGAAAGGTCTCACTCCAGGGCTGCCAGTGAACGGGCCTCGCCCTCCCCTCCCCCCACCCACACGTGGGCTGCACCTGGTAGTACTTGATGGCCTTGGTCAAGGGCTCCACGTTGACCGTCTCGTCCAGCTGGTCCTTGTGCAGCAGCTCAATCAGGAAGTCCAGGGACCTCTCGTGCACGCTCATCTCCGGATAAAGCATCCCCACTTTTTTGTAGACTTCCACGCTGCACTTGCTCAAGGCCCTGGAAGGGCAGGGCAGGGCGTCAGCGCAGGCTGTTGGGCCAAGCCCACGGCCTCTCACACCACCACCCCCGGACTCCCCAGGCCCAGCCACAAATGCCCACTCACTGCTCGTATTTGTGGAGTGTTGCTTGCAGAAGGAGCAGAGAGTAGACCAGCCCGGCAGCGAAGCTCAGCTGCTCCCCCGGAGCCCCCCGGAGCCCGGCTCGCTCGGCACAATTCTCGCTCAGCTCGAACTTCTCTTGCGCTTGTCTGCTGATCAGCTCGGCCTGTTTCGGAGAGGCAGGAGCTGCTGGGCCTCGGCAGGCAGGCCCCCATTTCCACCCGGGTGAAGGAGGCGAGGGGGGGCCCCGCCCTCCAGAAGGAGCCCCGTCTGCACCTCCAGACCTGACCCCGCTCTCCCTGCCAGAAGGGCTGCCGCCTCCGAGAACCGGGGGCCAGCCCTGGATCGCAGCTGAAGGAAGCTACTCGGCGTAGTTTACTACCAGACCATTCGTGATATTCTTCTGCTTTATGACCTTTTTGCTGAGAAGTATGAAAATACTCGTTTGCCTATTGAAAGCAGGCTGAAACCTCACCGACTGCGATTAAAAAACGCGGTTCTTCCCTAAGTGGACTCGGACTGTGATTAACGACCCCATTAAAACGAGGGGAGGAGGGCCGGCGGTGGGTTTATCCAAATCAGAGGGTTTTGAACTGTACTGAAATGTGAATTCAGGAAGGGGAATAATGTCTGAATGAAAAAGATCGCCTATCCTGCAACTCAACCCAGTGGGAAAGGGAGCATCGGGGTCCAAAGGAAGGAAGACCTAGCGCCCGTCGCCAGGTGCCCTCGTGTACCTTGCCCACCAGCCGGGGAAGCAGCAGCAGCACCAGCACGCAGTCGTGGTCCCCGCCGTGCCGCAGGAAGCTGTCGGGCAGGAAGGAAGTGAGCAGGGAGACCTGCCGGCTGGCCTGCTGCACCTCCATCTGGCGCAGCTCCATTTCGATGGCCTGCAAGGCAAAGGTGCTCCGATGGGGGGGTCCTGGCTGGGGGGGTCCTCGGCAGCCCCCGAGCTCGGGGGCAGCCCCGGAGAAGGCCAGGCACCCCTGGGGGGCTGCCTTTGGGCGGCCTTCTCTGCTTGGGCTCCCTGGGGAGGAGCCCAGGGACCCCTGCAGCTGCGGGGGTCCCTGGAAGGGACTTTGCCTCAACTGTGCCCCCCGCCCGCTTTCACCCTCAACCCCAGCAGATCCAGGGGAAAGGAAACGCCCCACCAGGTGACTTGAGGGGAGGGGGGCCCCGAGGCAGGAGAGGACAGGCCAAGGGACCGGCGGCCCACCAGAGATCAAGGCAAGGAGCAGAGCGGAAGATTCCGCAAAGAAAGAGAAAGAAAGCGGGACCAGCTGCCGACTGAGGCCTTGGTAGAAAAGGACCCCGAAGGAAAGGAAAAGCATCTGGAACGTGACCAGAAAGGTTCTGGAGGTTCAAGGCCTGCATTAAGAGGCCTTGGGGGGAGACCGAGGGGCCCTCGGAGCCGGGGGGGGGACCCAACTATGCCACACCATCAGGGCAGGTTAAGGGTGAGGCTTGCAGGGCAGCCCCTCGCACTGAAGACCTGGCCTAGCTGGACAGCGAAACGCCGGCCAGCAGACCAGCGGCTCAGAGGGCGCCGGGAGCCCTCGCTCCAGCCCTGCCGGACGGGGAGAGAGGAAGAAGCGGCTTGGACCAAAGCAAAAGGGAGAGTGCGGCCCGGAGCCCCTACTTTTTCGGGAGCCTCAGGGCGCCCCCTCTCCCCCATGGAACGGCTATCGTCGACCCTCTCCAGCCGCTCCTGCCTGAGCCACCGGGGGGGGGGGGCTGCCAGGGAGGCCGGGGCCGTCCTACCTTGGCGTGAGCTTTTGTCTCCGCAAACTTAATCTTGAAATCAAACATTTCGGGCGGCGGCTGCTGCTGCCTCTCCACAGAGGCCTCTTGCTGGCTCATCAGCTCTCGGTTGGCGTCCTGCAGGGCGGAAAGGCAGCCTCAGCACAGCGGGCCTCCTGGCCCGGCCTCCGCCCAGGGCAGCAGCCATCCTCGGGCCGCCTCGGGCTTACCCCCCCTTGGCTGGGAGACCCCCGACGGGCTGGGCTTAAAGCTGGCCTTGTGCAGAAATGCCCGTTACTCTGCCTCCTGCCTGCTCAGCCCCCTTATCTGCGTGAGCCACTCCAACGGGGGGGGGGGGGCTGAAGTAATCCAGACGGCTAAAGGGTGGGAACCAAGCCTGGACCCTGGCCCGGCCCCCTCCCCCCTGCCCTGGCCCGCCCCTCTCCGCGGCCGCCTCCGCGCCCCTCTCCACCTGCAGGTGGGCCGTCAGCTCTCGGTACTTCTTGATGGTCTGCTGGTAGTCGGCCACCGTCTCCTGCGCCGCCTCCACCCGCTTCTCCGACTCGCGGACTCGAGCCGTGGCCATGTCCAGCTGCTCCCGCAGCTCCAGCTCCGTCTCGCGGGCGTTCTCCTGCAGCTCGTCGTTCATCTCGTTCATGGCTTCCTGGGGGGGGGGACGCAGCGGATAGCTAGGGCGCTCCAAGCAAGCCCCCCCTTTTCGCCAGGGAGAGGAGAGGCAGCACGCTCTCCCCGGCATCTCTCTGGGCCAGCTGGGCCCACCAGCCCCTCCCTCAAGCCGGCCTCCGTCCTGCTCGCTCTCACCAGGTCGCCCACCGTCTCGCGGAGCTCGCGGACCTTCTCCTCCAGGTCGAGGTTCCTCTCGGTCAGCGTCTCCACCATCTCCTCGGCCCCCAGGGCAGCATCCACCTGGGATGGGAGGGCGGATTAGTGGGCGCAGGAGAACCGCCGCTGGCCCCAGAGCACAACAAGGGGGGGCTGGGCCTGGCCCGAGGCCCCCGGCCGACTTGCCTGCTCCTTCAGCTCATCGACGGTCCTCTCGGCCTGCTTCAGCTCCTCCTGCAGCTTCTCCTTCTGCTGACGCTGGGCCTCCAGCTCCCCGTTCTTCTTCTCCATGTGCTTCTGAAGCTTCACGTGCTCCTGCTTCTCCGAGGCAGACAGGTCCCGCATCCTTTCAGGGGAAAAAGGGGCCGGGGTCACCCCAAGTCAGAGAGGGAAGCGGCCTCTGCCTCCCCCGAAGCCAAAGGAGGGGAGAGCTTCCTGCCCTGGCTGAGAAAGGCACCTGGGCAGGAGGCCCCTCGCCCTGCCCCCCACCCAGCCTCCCCCAGCTTCTCTGTGGCCCTTCCCCTTCCTCCTGCAACATCCAGCAGGGAGGGAGGAGGAGGAGGAGGAGGAGGAGGCCCGTCCAGGGGCTGCTGATCTCTCCAACAGCCGGTGGGCCTACCTCACAAGGGCCTCCTTCAGGCGGCCGTTCTGCTCTTCCAGCTGCTTGACGTGGTAACTGGAGGCAGCTCCTTCAGAACCTACAGAATTGACAACCACACACAAACACCAGGTTCACAGAGCATCTAAAATGTGGCTGATAAAACAAAAATGTTGTCTGCCTATTTAAATCTCAGGGTCTTGATCATTTTGGTGTCTGTCGTTCCCCCGTCTCCAGCTCCAGAATATTCCTTTTCTAGCATCAAGCGAGGTAGAATCCATAGATTTGTGAAAAGCGTTTATGATTTTGGCATTTTGTTTCGAAGTATTTTTATCAAGCTATCCCCCGTGACCCTTCAGCCCCTTCCCAGCTGGGCCGGGTCAGGAGTCCAGAGCCCCCAGGCCTTGGCTGCTGCCTTAGATGCCTCCGGGCGGCTCCCAACAGAGCGGGGGGAGAAGCCCCCCGAACGGCCCCTTTGGGGGAAGGAGGCAAAGTGGAGACGGGGCGACCATTCCTGAGGCTGCAGCCGAGAGGGGCCCGCGGCCCTCCGGGGCAGTGCAGGGGCCGGGCGGGGGCTCCGTCTCCCAGGCCCTCCAGCCACCTCCCCAGCCCAGCCAGCGGGAGGCCCCGCCGACTGCTCACCCTTCTCTTCGATCTCGTGCTTCAGGATCTCCAGGTCCATGGAGAGATCCTCCGCCTTCTCCTTCAAGGAGTCCACCTCTTGCTGCAGGGACTCGGCCCGCTCCTCGGCCATCTCCTTGTCCAAGGTCGCCATCTCAATGGCGTCGGCGGTGTCGGCCATCTCCTCCACGTAGCGGTCTTTGGCCTCCAGGGCCTCTCTGGCTTCCTGCAAGGGCAGGGAGGAAGCGGCCCCTGAATCACAGGCACGGCCGGCCTGGCAATCGGCTTGGTGCCCTGGGGCCCGACCCCCGGCCGGCAGCTGTCAGTCGGGTCCATGCAGCTTTGGGAAACCCTTTCTCTGAGGGGGGGGGGGAGAGATGTGCCAGAGGGCGGCCAGCCGGCAGATCCCAAGGCAGCTCCGTCCACGCAACAGTCCGGCCTCTCCCTGCCCACCTCCCCCCCCCCGGGGGCTTCTCCCGAAAGCTGAGCAGCCCACCTTCTTGGCCTCCTTCAGGCGCTTCTGCAGCTCCGCCTGCTGCTCCTGCATTTTGCTCTTCCACTCCTGGACCTGCTCCAGCTGGATCTTGTACTTCTCCAGCTCCTTCAGCTTGGCCTTGTCTTCGCTCCGCTTCATCTTGAGGGTCTCCAGCTTCTCCTCCAAGTCCCGCACCTGCCCACGCAGAGACTCCTCCTCCTGCCAGGCGGAGGGAGAGAGAGAGACCCTCTCAGGCAGGGCTCCCCCCACCCCCTCTCTACAGTCACCCGGCTCCCCACGGCAGCACCAGATTACCCAGCCCTGTCAAATCCCAGGAATCTGGTTTTAGGGAGGAGTGGGATCTTTTCTCAGGTAAAGCAAATGTCACCTGCCTGTAATAAAAAATGCTTTCACTTCAGCAAGGCCTCCCCGAGTATGATGATGGCTCCTTTGGGGGGGAATGTCATTCTGCACCCCGAGTTGCCGTACTGGCCACTCACGTGATCAGTGGACCCACCAAATTTGGGCAGCCATCTTTGGTAGAAAGTGACACGTTGACTCTTTTTCACCAGCAAACCTGTTAAGTCTCCTGGCTGTTGACTTAGGTTGCGTTTAACGCCTGCTTTGGCATGGGCTCTACTTGGGGGAGGCCGAGAGCTGCACTGACAAGGAGGAATCTGAGGGCAGAACGCCCACTCGGAGAAGCCAGAGGCCGCCTCTGAGGAAGGGAGCCTGAGCAGGCCCTGCCAGCCTTCCTGCTTCCAGGACCCCCAGGGGTGCCAATGCGGGATTGGGGGATTTTGTGGGAAGGTTCCATCCTGACTGGTGGATCCTTGGATTTTACAGCAAGGAAGTCTGCCTGTGAGACTCTGCAACTCAGTGGGGAGAGACCCTCTGCCTCCCGCCCCTTGGCCACACGCAAGAGGTGGGTTTCTGAGGCGGCTAGCTGGGCCTGGCTTGGCTTGACCTCAGGCAAGAGGGCTGCTTCCAGTAGTGCTGAGCCCCGATTCAGGCCCTTGGCCCCGGCTGCCCGTTTGCAAGTGCCCGATGCCAGAGGAAGGGGAGGGCAGGGAACGGCCCTTCCGCATCCAGGGCTTGGCCACCCTCTTGGCTGCCCTTGCCTCACCAGCAATGCCCGAATCCTGCGGCCGGGGCATCTGGAGGTTGCAGCCGGTCCCAACGTCCCAAGAAGCCTGTTGCAAATGTGCAACCGGACCCCCCCCACCCCACCTCCTGCCAAGTAGCAGACTGGGGTCCCCTCACCTTTGTTGGAGACAGGATTGCCGGAGGAGCCACCGGGGATGCCAGAGCCGGGATGGGCACCACGGGGGCAGCCAAGGGGGTCTGTGCAGGGGTGCTTGGTTCACTGCTGCTCATTTCACCGGCCGAGGCCGAGGCCGAGCCAGAGAGCCCCGCGGTGCTGCTGGATGTGGCCGAACTGCCGGTCCGGGTGGGCTGCAAGGAAGAGGAAGAGTGAGAAGGGCCTTCTCTCTGGAAGAGACCTGCCAGGCTGGCCATTGGCCTCGGCCTTTATAAGTGGCACCACTCGCGGCTTCTGGAAAAAATGCCAAGCAACTGAGGAGTCCGGCGATCTGCAAAAGCCAAAACTTTTCAACGTTACAGTTGGCTGCTCTAAAAGGAGGCAGCAGAGTAACTGCAGACAGACCTGTGTGGCCCCTGGGGGGTGGGGGGGGGGCTGGCAAAATGTCTGTGATTTCCAGAGACAGCTCCCCTCCCCCACTGGGAAACTCCACCTGGCCCGGACTTGCAGGGATGCCCTGGTGAGCAAGGGGGCCCAGGGTCCTGCTTCGTGCTTTGGGGCCTCCCCCTCTTCTCTAGTTCTCCGTGTGGCAGGGGCAAAATCCCCACAGGTGGGCTTCAACTGAGCCTCCAGGTTGGTCCTTCTGCTGAAGCAGATCAGAGCTCTCATCCCCTAAGACCCCACTGTCTGTCCACCCCAACCCCGCCCCCCAGAGTTGCCACTCTATCAAATCGAGTATAGGAGGAGAAAATTATAAAACACGGGGAGATTAATTTTATCAGGTAAGTGCATAAACACTAAATCAAAAGTCAGTGTTCCCTTCTGTGTCTTTACTAATGACTTGGAGGAAAAGATGGAAGGAACACTTATCAAATTTGCAGATGACAAACTGGGTGGGACAGTTAACACCCAAAAAAGAATAACATTAAAATGGGTCCTCAAGGTTATAAAAATACAACGGAATACAATGGAAAGCAGCAGAGGCCAAGCAGAGTCATTTCACTGAGAGAAAAGAATCCAAAGCCCAGGAGAATGAAAATAGCCCCGGGAAAAAAGCAGAGCAAGGATCGTTGCCTGCAAATTGGACGATGAGGCCGCGGTAGGACAGGGCTGAACAAAAAAGGAAAGCAAACACGATCTTAGGCTGTCCTTTTCCAAACTGGGGGAGTTAAATTGTCCTAACTTTATTTGTTTTGCTCAGACCCCGCCTCAAGGGCCATCTCCAGGTCAGGGAGAGGACAGTCCCCAAGGAGGAGGGGGTCTTCTTCCCTAACAGGCCACCCCATGGGCGACTGGGACACAGCCCGGCCCTTGTGCCCGAGGGGGGGGGGGAGCGCAGCAGATACAGACGCCTGCTGGGAAAGCTTGTGCCGACTCCTGCAGCAAGCGGGTGCCCGATTCGGAGGCGATTTGTTTTCCCCCTTTCCCCCAAATCACATCCAATTCCCTCTGGAAGGGATCCCTCGTCTCCACCGCAGAGAAGAGGCCTCCGGACCCATCAGACGAGAGAGGCAGGAGCCCCCGGGAGCTCAGAGAAAGAAACGGAGAAAGCCCCCCCCCCTCACGGATCGGGCAGGGAAAAGGGGAGGTGGGGGGGCTGCACTTTCAGACTTGAAGGGTTCTCTTAAGGGAGCCTTAAAGTTGAACTACTTTATCAAGTTATGTTTCCTGATTTACCTGGGAGAACTGACAAAACCAGAAGGAACTAAATATTACAATTGAAGGAGAAAAAGAAACTTCAATTAGACTTACTAAGACAGAAGGGAGCAAAATACTTTAACACTGGAAATATTCAAGGATATGTTTGAACAATGGACCCAGCACTTAACAGGGCCTGCTCCTACCGTAGAGACAAGCAGTGTATAAAAGAGAAGGAAAAGGATTTTCCAGACAAGATCGAGAGTGATCTGAAGGTAGATTTAAAAATCACAGGCTACAAGAATGACATGAAAAAAGTTGCCACGTTGGGACCTACAAATCACCTCGACTGATGTCTGGGTACTTAAGAGGGAGATATATGAACAACAAACCCAGAGAGAGACCTGGACAACATCCCTGTATTGGACGTGCAAAAGAGGCTTGTCAAAGCTTTGAAGAACTTTCTGAGGAGGGAATCAAGTTCCAGGACTTCATCTGAAGGGACTGGCGGTCCAGGTGGTTAGACGTAAAAGGAAGGACTATAAAGTTGGCTTATTTGATCAAGGATAATGATAAAATAAACCAACCGAACCAATAATAATCCGAGGGAGATGGGCAATTAAGAATTATGAAAATGAATAAATAAAAATAGATACTTTTTTATCTCTCTGGCAACCCTAAAAGGACCTTTGCTGGTTAAGACTGAAAGAGGGTTTTATGGATTTGTTTACAGGTAAGAGATGAGATATGGGAAGAAGAAGATCACTGGTACGTTAAGAGACGGCAGTAAATTACTTTATACTTGTGATGAAGGGGGAAGTAATTTGTTTTCTTTCTGGTTTTCCTGCACTTTCTGTTTGTCTTTTTATTCCTTTATTTCTTTTTAGCTTGTATAAAATTACTACTAAAAAAAAGAAAACCGCCAGGCCGGCCCACCCCCAGCCCGCCCTTCTCACCTTGGGCCTCCTAGCGGTGGTCTGGAGGCCGGCAGGAGCAGAAAGCAGAGGAGGAGGAGAGAGAGTCACACGGGGGAGACGGGAACAGAGAGACAGAGACAGCGACGGCAGCAGCAGCCGAAGGAGAGGAGAAAGTGAGGGGACAACAAGAGAGACAGGAGCGTGATTAGTGCGCGCAGCGTCAGCCCACCAACCCCGCTGGCCACTAGCCGGCCGGCCACCTAGGACCCCTGGTCCCCCGGAGCCCCAGCAGCAGCAGCAGCAGCAGCAGCGCCCGAGACCGGCATGAAACGCTCCGACTCGGGAAACCTGCATCCCGTCCACCGATCGCGGTGTGTCGGTTGAAGCCAGCCTGCTCTCCGGCGGGGAGAGGGCCAGAAAGGCCTGGGGCTGACCTGCTGCCTCTCCCCAAGGCCAGCTCGGATGCCCCGCGAGGCATCTAAGGTGCCTCTGTTTCCCTAGAGGGGTGGCTGCCAACGAGGCCCCCAAAGGGGGCTGGTCTCTCTTCTGCCTGGCTCTGGCTCTGGGCCGGCCGGGCTCTCAAGAGCCTGGGCACCAAGGACTGACCACCAGAGGACCAGCGGCTGAGTGCGCTCTTCCAGTGGGAGGGGGCTCTGGAGACCCGCTCCACCTGGAGGGGCGTGGCGTTTCTCTCCGGGTGCAGGTAGAAGGCTCCCGCAACTCTCCCCATCATCCTGCCCCCCTGACCCCTTGGTAGGCCATCCTGAAGGACGGATCAGCCCTCCCAAGCAGAGCCTGGCGTTTATGCCGAGGTGCCAATCTAGAGCCAAGATTCGGGAAGGCCCTCCTTTTGCAAAAGCTCCAGAGATCGGCTTATGGGTCTGGATCAGCACACGGGTTCCCAAACTAAGCCGAGCTGGGCCCGGCCGTGTTTATCTGGGTCTGGCTTATGAGATGGGCTGCCCAGTGCTAGGCTCTCCTCGACCAGCGCCCGACCGAAAGCAGCAGAGCCTGCAGGAATGGAAGAGGGCCGGGAAGGTGGGTGGAGTCGGAGGGCTGCTGCGTGTGTGACAGGCCCAGGGGGCAGCTGCTGGGCCCTGACCCCGATGGTCCCCCCTCCTTGGGGAAAGCTTTGCTCTCACTTGCCCAACCCGCCAGGTGTGCCCCGAGGCTCTGCTCCCCCCAGAAGGAAGGCCCTGTGTGTCCTTGGAGGCGACAACTGCGACTGGCATTTGCTAGCCACTCCAGAGTTCAGCCCACAGATATTCTAAGTTCTACCTTCTTCCAAAAACAACAACTTCTGGTTGTTGATGATGCTGAGAAACACCTGAGCAGGTTCCGCTAAACCTCAGAAGGGATGCGATGGGAGAAGGGGAGGGGGGGGCCTGGGCTCCCTGCTGAAACCCTGCCCAGCAATCGAAGCTCTGCCTGGCTTCTCGTGGGCACTGCGGCACTGTGGCCGATCCTGACCCCCGTCCTGCAGCTAGAAGGGGCTCCCCAGTGAATCCGAGTCACTCAAGGTAGCCTCCAGCTCTGAAAACGTCAGCTAGCACAGCAGAGGGAGAGGCTAAGCAGAGGCAACTGCGCTAAGGGACAATTTGCCTAGCCAGACAACCTATTGGAAGGAGAACATTCAGACGGCCGGCCAAAGCAGAGAGGAAGGGCCAGGAGAGCGGACCTCATCCACTCCCGTGTGCTGCCCGACGGCCCTTTCCTCTCTCCAGCCGATCGTGCAGATGATCTTCTCACCAGAGAAGAACCATCCGGGAGGTCTCAGGCAGGCCCGCCCGGGTCTAGATCTAGAACCTGCCACCGTCATGGCTGCAATATTTCACTCTCTCCCCAAAAACCCTACGACAAGCGATGTCACAAGCTGTCAGATCCAGTTCTCCCTGGAGTGGTCTTCCATCTCATGGTATCAATGGCTCCCCTGACGGGATAAATAAGGACAGCTGTCTGCTCTCTGATGGAGGCGAGAATGTGCTCCAACTCTGGACGCTCTCCCAGGCGCTCCAGGCGCTCCTAAAACGGCACGAAAAGCAGAACTTCACTGCGGGGAAAGGACACGAGGCAGAGAACGGATCCGGCGTCCTTGGTACAGTTCGCAGCACAGGCTCCTACCAAGGATGAAATTCAGCTTAGTCCAAAGCTCAACCGGAATCTTGACTGAGACGGGCCCGGATGATCTGCTGCGGCCAGAATCCCCCAAAGCTGGAAAAACAGCAGGATCTCCCGATCCCTGGGCCGGAAGTGACTCAGCGCCAGGAAGGAGCTTCAGCCAAGTGCCCAAAGGCCACCCCTGACTTTGGGGGGCAAGCAGGGAAGCTCTGTGCACTGACCGGCTCCTTCCACACGGAGCCCAGCTCCTCGGGCACTTTCGGACCATGGGATCCTGCAGACCTTGCTTCCGTCTTTGAACCACCTACTCTGGAACACACGTTCACTTTAGGACAAGGGTTGCTGAAAGCAAGACATCTAAGTTGAAGTAAGCTGAGCAATGCGACGGACCTCCCCAGAATTTGCCAACAGTCTGTAGATCTACTCAGAGCAACTCTGTAGGATCATTCCACGTGAGGGCAACATGGGCAGAAAAGGCCCCTTTAAAACAGCTTCTCTGAGTCACCTGGAATCCAGAAAGAGGATCACCAACACTCCACCTTCCCTTCCGGCCGTCCTCCAGATTCCAGCTATCCCAGCTAGAGGAGGATCAGTCCGTGGGCCTTGGATCCAAAGGGAACGCAGAGGGATCCTTAGGGCTGCCACTCTCCTTGCGGTGCCCAAAGGGAGGGAAGGCAGCTGGGGCCTCAATGTGCTCGTTTGGCCTACCAGGCTGGACAAAGTATTATCAGGCAGCGCCATTGGTTTGGCTAAGTGAGTGGATGCATCTCAAAAACACAAGACTATTGGCACTAGAAGGTCATGACCTACAGACAGGGTGGCAGGCTATTCTATGGGAGGAAAAACATTTAGCCCATCAGTACTTCCGGAGGCATTATATTAGGAGAGCACTATTGGATATTTGGAAAAAAATAAAAAGAAATAATTATATGGAAATTCCCAATTGGGTGTCTACATTGGAAATGTACACACATCCGAATTTGATAAAACGAGGGGGAGCTGTCACCTATAAAGATATTTTGAATGAGAAAGGAGAATTAAAAGCGAGAAATACTTTAAAGGAAGAAGGAATCGAATTGGAATGGTGGGCGTATCTCCAAATTCAATCTAAATTTAATAAAGATAAAAAGGAATGGGGCATAAAGCAAGACTCATTAGAATTAGATAAAATTTTATTTAGCAGGGAAGGCAAGACCATAAGTAAACTATATGGATATTTATTAGAACAAGATATGATCGAGGAACAGGTGAAAGAAACGATGATAATTTGGTGTAAATATTTTGGGCACAATATCGATTTGGACAATTGGCAAAGTTTATGGGGAAAAAAATTAAAAATCACACTAGCAACTTCCTACAAGGAAAACCTCTATAAGATGTTTTACAGGTGGCACCTTCCCACCACAAGATTAGCACGAATGAATAAGGGGAAATCCTCGATATGATGGAAGTGTGGAGAGACCGTTGGGAATTACTACCACATGTGGTGGGAATGCCCGAAGGCACAAAAATTCTGGAATTTACTAAAGAACTGGCTGGAAGAAATTTTGCTAATAGATATAGAGGCCAAACCGGAATTTTTCTTATTGGGAATTATAGAAAGAAAATATAGGAAAGATACAAATGATTTATTACTGCATATAGTCACAGTGGCACGAATAGCCTTCGCTCAAAAATGGAAAGGGAAAAAGATATTCCAACTGAAGAGGAAATATTACTGAAAATTTTCAACTGCGCAGAAATGGACAGACTCACTTTGGAACTCAAGGATAAAAGCGAAACTAAGTACTACAAAATCTGGGAACAATTTTATGATTGGATAGATAACAAGAGGGTAGCCAAGACAAATGTATAGTGTTAGAACAAAAATATAGATGTTATTATAGATAAATGTATGTTTAAAAGATAAATAAATATACAGAAATAAGGGGGAAAGTGTTAACATCATATTATGGTTAAATAGCGAGCAAAGCTTAAGAACTATATGTTTATATGAGTACTAATATTATTGTAAAGTGACGGAAGATGTATGGAACCAGTGATGTCATATCTATGTCCAATGTGTTTTTTAATTTTGTATTATTAATAAAAAACTTTTTAAATAAATAAATAAAAAAAGTGCTCGTCCTCAGATGGATCCAGCCTAACCTCGCACTCAGCACACGTTCCAAGTCTTGAATCTGATCCAGCGCATACAGCAGGGAGAGACACAAGTGCACAAAAGATGCCACAGCCACCCACAAACATCCTAAGTCACCAGGCATAACTCAAGATACTCGTCTTGGTGTTTGAGGAAAAGCAATTCAATAGTCCAGATGTTTCTGTTTTGGTGCCACAAGCAGACTATCCTCCCTCAGCACACAGCTTCAAGACAACGATCCAAAATGTAGAGCTCTGCGTTCATCACAGGCCGTTGCAATCTAGGATGCCACGAAGAGGCCGATTTTTGGACTTCCTTCTGAATCCTGTTGCTTCCCTTTTCAAGGCTCTTGGGCCTCTCCCACCAGTTCAGCAGGGCTTAGAAAGGAGGAGGAGGAGGAAATACTTCAGACGGACGAGCAGATCACAAGCCCAGAAAGCTATCAAATCTGAGAAGAGGCCAGACGCGGCTGCAGGATTCGTAGCACCTGGCAGCAGCTGTGAAATCTTCACAGGACACGAGGCAGCTCGGTGAGCTGGAAGGAGCGCAGAGCGTGGACTTCAGCCTCCTCATGGGAGGGTCAACATCTCCGGCTCTGCACGCCAGGGAGCGCCTGCGCCTGTCGTCTGGGGGCGGCTGCATAGGGGTTCCATCTGAATTTCTGCAAATGGAGTATCCTGGCTGGGGGCCCCCAGGCAGCAAAGCACAGGACAGGTGGTGGGATCAACCAGTCGGAACGCAGGATGCGTACCTCTGCGCAAGGCGCAGCTGGGATTCGGGAGGTGTGCGCGTGGGCGCTTGTGCAGCCACCTGCAACCCCCACTTACCCGTCAAGCCCTCGGCTGGGTAGGGATGTGGCAAGGCCTCGGGGGGGGGGGTTGCGAGCACCTCCAAATCAGCCTTAAGACGGCCGTTCTTCAAAAGAGGATCAGGCCCCACCCACGGCTGTGAGAATATATACAGCTTTCTTCTGCCATCCAAGCCAAGATTAATCACGACCTCAAAGTGCAACCAATGTCTGTTGCCGCATCTTGAACAGCTGATTTCGTTGGTCTCCTCTGCTGCAGAATGGCGCTCCCTAAGCGGACGTTTTCCCAGAGAAGCAATTCCAGGGATGCCCAGGACTTCTTCCTTGTGCGGGGGGAGCAGCACACAGGCGGAGACGGTGAACTTCCTTCCCCTCCTGGAGACAACAGCGGCCGTGCTTTGTCCACGGAGATTCTCCGTCATCCGGGTCAGAGTTATCCCAAAGGTGCTGTTTCACGTGGCAACCAGACTTTCTTCAAGAGGCACCTTTGGGACAGCCGTGCTTTGCTTTAAAATTATAACCAGAAATTTGGGGCAGCACTGGAAGAATAATTGTCTCGTTGTTTTTTCCTTCTCTTTATTGAGGCTCCTTTGTTCATTAAAATTCACCCAGGGTGCATCTCTCTCCTGTCTAGATGTGTTTCTGAGCCCAGAGGGCCCCCCTCGGCAGGAGGCCAGTCCCCCGGGGCAGCCGGCCAGCGAGTGGCCGTTCGCCTTTTTCATTGCAGGGAGACGCTGAAGGGAAAAGACTGGATCCCTCCCGTCTCTCTGACCTCGTCCTGTCTTCCTGCCCATCCCATCCCATCTGCCCTGAAATCGCTGCCAGAGACCGGGAAACAAACAGTGGTCGTCCTGCCTTGCTGGAAAATAGCAAACCAGAAGCAAGTCACAGCAAGGGACTTGTGGGCATCAAAGCCTTAGATGAAAATACTGGGGGGAAATGAGGTTCCTGCTAAGGAACAAATAAGCTGCGCTGGGAGTAAACACAATTTACTTAAATTGAATAAGTGCAAATGTAAATGACAAATGTAAAAAAACAACTCTGGCTAAGCTAAAATTTGGTCCTGATAAACTGTATTCCCAATTTTCTTAAATAAATTTCTTTTATTCCAAAGAGGCATGGGAAGTCCCCACTACCAAATTTCTTTCAGAGTTTCAACAATTCTAAAATTGGCTGTGTTCTTTAGGTGTCTCTCTAAACAATAAAAGTACAGAGAAGACATCTCCAGGCAAAGATTTGTTATCATTTTTGATTTCAAAAGTTGTAGAGCTGATCTGCATTTTATTCCTTAACAGATGCCGGGGCAAAGAAAATAAGCAGGCCCCGCAGTGAGAAGAGTTTAAGTGGAAGAGCTTCTGGACCTCTGTAAAACCCTGCGAAGGAGGCCGTGGGGGCTGCCCCAGACAAACTCCCTCTGGAAGCCCCTGGAGTGATTTCCTCAAGGGGCTTCTTCCCCTTTTCCCGAGGCTTCCTGAGATGAGGGCAGTCTCCATTCTGGGGGCTCATCCCCAGCTCGGCCTCCGCACCCGAGTCTCAAAGAGTCCAGGTCCTAGGCAACAACAATCTTAGCTTGTTTTTAAGAGGTTCCCCTGAGAGCAAGGAGCAGGTAACAGAATAACAGAGTTGGAAGGGACCCTGGAGATCTTCTAGTCCAACCCCCTGCAGAGGCAGGAAACCCATACCGTTTCAGACACATGGTTGTCCAATCTTTTCTTAAAAACTTCCAATGTTGGAGCATTCACAACTTCTGGAGGCAAAGCTGTTCCACTGATGTGGGCAACCTGCATTTGCTCCCTTTCTACACAGCAACTGTTCATCAAAGTCTAATTTCGAGGGATGGTTTTGAGCATGCAGATGTTTCTCCACCACAAAAGCTAAGTTTCTCAAACCCTCAAGAGACCTTCCCAGACACAACTTTCCTTAAGTGAAGGACACACAGAATCAGTTCCCAGACCAAGAGCTTTTTGCCACTAACAAGGCACCCTCTCAGCACCAGCCTTTTGGGACGAAAAAGCAAGTTAACAGCAGCCACAATATCAATAAGATCTGAGGTTAAAAACCTTCAAGCAGAGAGTGAAGGGCATCCATCCAAAATGCACTAACTGAGCAGGGGATTGGATTAGATGAATTTTAAGTCCCTTCCAACGCTCTGATTTTTTTAAGGTTCCTGTGCAACCCGCAAGACGCACATACTAGAGGCAAACGTGATCCTCCGGATCCCTTTCAAATGTTACGGCTAAGCTAAGCCCAGCATCTGTGCTCCCTTCCTCTGGCTGAACCGATCTCTGCCTCTTAAGGTTGCTGCCATCCAACCCGACCCAACCATCCTGGGCCCTGTTTATAACTTTTCCTCGGCGGAAGTCCATCCCTCGTGATCCAGAAAAGGCACTTCCCAAGCTCTGAGCAGGACAGGCACAAGCACCAGCCCGGTTATTTAGTCAAGGCCCTGCAAGAAAGAGCTTGCCCCCTTCTCGCCCCTGGACCTCACGGCCTCAAGCCCACCCGCTGGGTCTGTAACTGGGGCTGGACGTGGAGGTCCAACGGTCCGGTCGTAAAGCCAGCGGCCTCTTGGAAGGAAGGAAGCGCCCCCCAGCAGAGACCGGCAACTGGCTGAAGAGATGGGAAGGAAAATGGCTGATGGGGAAGCCTGAGAGGCTTGAGGAGAGAGAACGAGGGCAATTCGCAGGCAGCTTTCCCAGGATGGGCCCACTCGTGCCCACCCTGGCCTAGGCAGCCGCACCACTGCCCTGCCCGCTGCTGCGGGCAACAACAACAGGAGCAGGAGGGCACCAACTCCTACGCGAAGGAGGACAGGCGACCGGGAGCCTCGGAGTCAAGCATTCCCCCCCTCCACACCGCCTCCATTCCCGTTTCCTCCCCCCGCCCCCCCCAGCCCCAGCGATGCCAGGCAGAAGGCCCAGCAGCAGCGGCGGCGGCAGCAGCAGCAGCCGCCCGCCTTAGACTGTACCTTCCGTGTGGTGGCAGCCTGTTTCATGGTTGCAGAAGGGAAGGAAGGAGCAGACAGAGGAGAGGAGAGAAGAAGGGAGAAGAGAAGCAGACAGAAGATTAAACCATTCAGTCAGTCACAACACCACAGCCCCTCCCGGAGAGCCTGCTGCAAATGGCTGCAGCCCGTCTCGCTTCCGGAGCCTCCTGGATCCCAGACTGATTCCTGGGGCTGGACAGCCGGGGAGCATCCGAGCAGCAGCCAGAGCCACGGGTGGGGTGGGGGAGGCGGGGGGCGGGCGGCACATCCCCTCCACCGGCAGCCTCCAACCACCGCCCCGGCTGCCGATTACATCACCACGCCAGAGCCCTCCCCTCCCCTCCCTTGCAGGCGGCTCCTGGGTCCAGAGCTGCGGTGGCGGCAGCGGCTGCTGCACCAGAGATGGGCCAGGCGCCTTTCCCCAGAGAGGAGGAGGAGGAGCAGGAGGACGGGGGGGGGGGATGTGCACCTGGAGTTCGGCTGTCTCCCTGCCCCCTCCCCCTCCCCACAGGACTCCCTCCAGAGGTTCAAAGGAGCAAGCTGGAGCCTCCTTCCTTGCAGGGTGGCTGCAAAAATGCCCCCAGTATTATCCTGAGTTCTTCCCCATCACACGTGTGACATCTCCGTCCAAGGCTGCAGGGGGGCTACACCTCTAGGGGGGGGTTCTGGTGTGGTCCCCCCACCCCCCCAGGTGAGAGCCTGGCCTTCTGGAAAGGAGAAGGACCACCGGGCTTGCAACGATGCCCCTCAGGAGCCCTCCTATTAGCTGTTGGGGGGCCATACAGGATTACGTCTTTCTTTCTACCTGGAGTAGTAACTAGCTCTTGGTAGAATATCAAGGGCCCACGGGAAACTCCCAAGATCATGGCACGTGGCCACGTTGCCCTCGCTCTTCCTTCCTCTGGGAAGCCCACCTTTCACTGGGGGGGGGGCACCGCTTTCAGATGCAGGCTCACGCTGCCCCAGGCGTCACCCAGGCAGGCCCCCCAGCCAGAGGGGGTTACCCGGTTCCGGCCCTTTACGTGTCGGGAAACAGGCTGAGGAGGGGGCCTGTTTCAAAAGGGACGGGGGCTGCTTTGGGGGGGGGGGCGGCAGGGAACCGACAGAGCACATCAACAAGGCCAAGCACGCTGACAGGGATCAAAGGACGAGAGGCGCCCCAAGCGCCAGGCCCAGGAGCCTCAGGGGCTGCTCCATGCCGAACCTCTGGCCTGTTCGCCCCAAAAGAAGAGCCCCTCCCTCCGCCAAACTGAAGTCCCAGCTGCCCAGCGTCTTGGCTTGGCAGTTCCTGCCGCCTTCAGGGCCCCCGGATGCTACGACCGTCATAAATATGAGTCAGTTGCCAAGTGTCTGGATTCTGATCACGTGACCCTGGGGATGATGCAAGGGTCGTGAGTGTGAAAAACGTTCACAAGTCACTTTTTTCAATGATGCTGTAACTTGGAACGGTCACTAAATGAGCTGTTGTAAGTCGGGGACTGCCTGCACCCCCAGAGACCTTTCAGGAGCCACAATCAAAGCCGTGCGTGCTGCTTGGTCTGGCAGCCTCCCCTCCTTTCCCCGGAGGAAACGCGGCCCTGGACGGAGGCTGCTCCCGCTCGCCTCGCGGGCAAAAGGGCACCCAGCACTCCTGCGCACAGCTTCAGCTCTCTGGGCGGCCTAAACTTTAGTTACGGTAACATTTCAAGCCCTGAAATCCTTTCTACAGAAGAAAGAAAACTCAGATGAATTGGGGTCTACGTTAGGAACGATAAAATGGAAAAGAGAGTGGGGTTCCCCTGGGAATCGGCCCAGGCGGGCGCAGCCAGGACTGCCCCGCAGAGTGGCCGCTGGAGCAGCAGCCGCCACCGAGGAGAGGGGAGGCCAGGCCCCACGGAGGCCCCTCCCCAGAGAGGCCGCTGCTTGGAAACAAGGCCCATTATATGCAGCTACGGGGGGGGGAGATGACACATTATTCCACACTAGAGGGGGGACGCTGGGGGAGGAGACGCCCAACAGACAGCGCAAGCCATTGTCAAGGCCCTCTTTGCCCCTCTACTCCAAAGCAGTTCATTCTTAGAGAGCCCCCCCGCCCCCCCCCCCACTCCTCCTGGCCAATGGCTCTGGTCTGCCGGGAAGGGCCAAGAGACCCGCACAGCCTTCCCTGCCTCTTCCTGAGGGACCCGATTAGTGCAAATTACGGGGCAGAGGGAGGAGGAGTCCGGCGGGAACCACCTGAGCGCCCGACGGAGGCCCCTTCCCGGCCTCCAAGATCGATCAGGGCACCCCGAAAGGGGAGATCGGGGTTCCTGCTTGGAAACAAGCCTTCCCGCAGCCTCAGGTCTGGTTGTGACTCCTCTCATGATGGCAACTGCGGGACCGAAGGAGAACGAAAGCCCTTTGCGTAATTAAATGGCTGAAGTTTTGTAAGATCACCAAACGCCCAAGAGGTCGGTGTTCTCACCAAAGTTGTGACCTTGTGAGACGTTGGCCCCCTAAAATCACCTGCCTTCGTGTTCCACAGGCCACCCCTTCAGCCTCCACCACCCCCTCCCCATCTTCCTGAAGCCACGGGCAAGCAGGCCGGGGCTGAGCACCCAAGGACCACCCCCCAGAGAAACGTGACCCCAGCCGGGGAGCGGGAGAGGAGGCGGCGGACTCTCCTGCCCTCCTTCGGCCTCGCAAGGCCCCCGCGGGCTCCTGGGCAACCCATCAGCACCTGCGCCTCCCCCAGACCGGAAGACAGATGGCAGCAGGGCCAGAGGGGAGGGGCAAGGGGAGGAGGAGGGAGGGGGCCTCCCCCCCCTGCAGCCATCTGTCACCCACAAGACAGCCGGAGGCACCAACTAATCCAATCAGCCACTTGCCTGGACCGAGAGAGACGGCTCCCAAGAGCCCCCCCACCCCCTTCCTCGGAGGGGCAAGTTGGACTGGGCTTGGTTTGAATAACACGGGGGGGGGGTTTGCCCTGAGGCGAAGGACAAAGACTCCTGGAGCCCCTCCCAGCCTCGCTTTCCCTCCTGGGGTGCACTCCCAGGGGCACCCCCTCCTGCTCCACCAACCGCCAGCCGTCAGGCAAGCCGAGACCTGTTGCCAGAAGCCAAACAGGGGAGACGTCACTGCGCACTGGGGGGGGGGCGGGGGGGGGGTGTCTGCCAGGCACTCCTGAAGGCGGACGACGACAGAACCAGGACCAGGTTCGGGCCTCATGCACAGCCACACGGATGGAGGACGGTTCTGCAAGCAGCGGGGCGCAAGCAAGCGAGGCATGCAAGCCGAGGCCTCAGGCACATGCAGCGGGAAGGAAGCGGAGCTGGAAGGAGGCGGCGGCGGTTCTCCCCGGCCAGCTGAGTTCGGGGCTTTGCAGCTCCTGCAGCCCGCTGTGTCTCGGGGCCAGGAGGAAGGACCCCCCTCCCCTGGAAACAGGTAGGGCCTCTCTTTGGGCGGCTGGAGGCGAGAGGGGGAGGGGAGGGGGGATTCGCCCAGCGGGTGCTTTTGCTCGTACCTCAGAGACGGTGCTGGGACTTTCTGCTGGGGGGGGGGCTGGCAGTCCAGCCCCCCCCAAGCCGATCTCAGCCCCTGCTTGTCCTGCACTATCCAGAGCAGCCACCCAAGAGCAGGGACCACCAAAGGGCTCCTTTCCTTACTGGGCAGCGTGAAGGACGCTTCGGACCCCTTTGCCCAATTCCCCTCCAGGGGCATCTTCACAACGCCAGCCCCCCCCCCCAGCCCCCAGCCCAGCAGTGGAAAGCCCTGCCTCCCTACTGCTGCTTGGGCAGAACGGAGGATGGGGCTCCCAGCCTGGCAACTTTTAAGGCCTCCAAATCCCACAAATGAATTGTGGGAGTTGGAAGTCCACAAGCCTTAAAGTCGCCCAGTTGGGAGACCCCTGCCCCAGAAGACAGTTAAAGGGCCGGGTTGGGGGGGAGATGATCTCAATCCTCATAGCAATTCCCCTCGGCCAGCCCCCGACTTGGGGAAGCTGCCCCTGCTGGAGGACCGTGCTCGGCCCCCACAGCTGCAGACCGGCAGGGGGAAGGGGCCGCTGCTCTCCCCAAACTGCTGCGGGGGTTAGCAGTGCAAAGGGGTGCTGGGACGATGCTCTTCCCCCTCCGCTAAGGCCTCTCACGGCCAAGCCAGGTGGGGGGTCGGAGGGGGGGCACCTGGGTTTACAGCTTTCTTTGCAGCTGCCAGAAACCCAAAGCCGGATCGACAATTGGCAGCCTCTTTACGGGCAACGCTAAGCTGGCGAGGGGGACGTGCCCAGGTGTTCCAGGAAGCCCTGAGCCGGTCAGGGACCCCGTCGGACCCCTCAGGTGCCCTAACGGGAACATCCATGCAAAGGGGATGCATGCGTGGATGCAGCAGCTGAGGCCACGACAGCCACCAGGGTGGCCTTTTGCACAACTGTTTCATGCGCACGAGAAAAAATAGGCACCACCTTTTTAGGTTTCACTCCGCGCTGCATAGAGTAGAAAGAGGACAAAAGGACAGGTTAGATAGGGGGGGGGACCCAGGGGGGGAGGGCTCACAAACCAGTGGCTCCAAACGGAAAGATGTTCCAGGTGTTCCAGCTTTGAGGATGTTTTGTGGAAAGCTGTGTCCTCTGGGCCACCCCCACCTCCCCCCGCCCCAGGTCAAGGGCAGAACCGAAGCCCAGCAGGGAAAGCCCTCTTTAGTGGTCACAGCTCACCAACCCTTTCCGGGACCCCCATTCCCCACCACCGCCGAGGCCGGAGCCTGCTTCGCTCTCGGGCCGCAGGTTGTAGGGCAAGGAAAGGCCCCAATTTGTCCCTGGACAGGAGACTCAGAAGTGATGCTGCCCCCCTCGCCTCCCCCGGATTAAGCAAGGCCAGAAGTGCTCGTGGTGCCCTCGGATGCTGCCATGTGGCGCCTCCCCTCTCCACCCCCCCAAGCACAACCCAAAGCCCAGCGGAGCAACGTCATCCAGGCAGAACGGGAAGAGTGTTGCGTGTTTGTGGATCCCCCTTCCCTTTCCCGAAGCTCCAATTCCGCAATCCACAGAAATCCCGATCGCTTTGTGGGAAATTATTTCAGCTTTTTACTTGTAGGGACTCAGAAAAATGCTTTTTTTCTGACTTGACTACGCAACATCCGGTTGTTCTGTTTGTCACCACTGTGCCACATTCACACAGGCAAATGCCACCCAAAGAGGAGACGGTCCGGCTGCCCCCTTTGCATCTTTCATTTATGTTCTGCGACTGCAGAATTGCAGAGACGGCTGGGAGCGCTTCCCAAAGGAAAACCTTTCCAGGGAGGGAGGGAGGGAGGGAGGGGCGGACCCGGCCGTGGAAAGGAAGGCTTCAAGAGCCCTTTGGGTCTGTATTGGGTTGGGGGGGGGGAAGGGGCGCTCAGATCTGGGCAGGGACCCAATGCGGACTGGCTCTGACCCTGACCTGCAACCTGTGGCAGTCAAAGGGATCCCAGCATTAAGGATCTCGGCCATTTTCTCACCCCTTCGTAGGGTGGGCAGGGAGCAGGGCCCTCCCCTTCCGCAGCACCGATCTGGGCCCAGCTATTTCGGAGGGGGCCCAGTGGGAGCAAAGGCCTGGCCAGAGCAGAGGGAACAAAGAGAACCAAGCAGTTCTTGTTGGCAGAGAGGAGGGGCCGCTGAGGAGGGGCGGCAGAAGTCAAGGGGGGGGGGAGGACCAGCTCCGAAGAAGAATGCCAAGAGCAGCAGCTGCATCCCTGCAGCGCTAAATGGAGGGAACCAGCCTGGCTGGGTGACGGAGAGGAGAAAGACAAGAGGCCCCTTGATGGCCAGAGAGAGAACAGGGAGCCGGACGGTGCCAGCTGCCTATTTCATCCCATTCAGCCTTATCCCGGGGACAGTTTGCAAGGATGGATAAAGCCATAAAAATATAAAAGAAGAAAGAAAAAGTCCAACGCTTCCAGAATCAGGGAAGGCTACCAGGGAAGAGGCCAGGGCCCCATGAACCCTCCCAGCCAGGCCGGCCAGCCCGTGGCTGAAGAGGGGGACGGGAGGGGGAGGCCCCTTCAGGCCTCTTGGCTGGCACAAGGAGCCGGGCGAGCGACTGCCAGAGGACAGAGGGGCTTCGTTTCGCCCCCTGGGCTCATGGAGAACCAAGCAGTGGCGCAGACTTTCCAGATTCTCATGCGGCAACCGGCCAGTCGTTTCCATGGGGGGCTGATGGAGAGTCAGCTGCCCCGCTAGAGCTGAGCACGCCGGGCAGAGGCGGCTGATCCCTCAGGGCGGCGCGTTCCAGGGCCACGGTGGCCACAACGGAGTCAGGGCCAAGGGTGTCTTGGGTAAAGCAGGTGCCCCTCCCTCCCCACGACGTGCAGTGAGCCCGATTGCAAAACACCAGGTTTTTCCTTTGCAATGAACATCAGGTGACACCAAACGATGACATGGCAGAAATGAACCACTCACCAGTTTGCTGGCTTTGGGACCTTCTGAAGAATCTGGAGGGGAAAATCAAAATAACGACATTTTTGAAAATGATTTTATTGGGGGAGGTGGGTGATGTATTTCCTCATAAAAAGCTGTACTCCACCTTTTAGTCTGCCTTCCAGGAGCATCTGGGGAATTCTCTGAACTCGTTTGGAAAGCTTTGAAGCAGGAAGTCCGCTGCTATCTCGGGTCCTGCAGGTTCTTCCCCCCCTCCCCCCCGAGCCCTTCGTGCCGTCCATATTTAGAAACGGGCCTGGGGGTCCCTGGCCGGGAATGGCGGAAGGCTTAAGCCAACGTGTGTGCAAGTCAGTTTGTGCCTTAAAGTTCTGGGGTGCTCTTCATTCCACCACTGTCCTATTAGCAACGTTTCATCCGATACTCAGACTTTTTGTTTATTATTTCTTTTGATTTATTGTGAGTATTAGTCTCTCCACCCTCCAGAGTTAGGGTTCAGCTGCGTCCATAATGCTCCCTCCCCCCTCTCATTTTTTCTCCACCATAACTCCACCCCCCCCCCGTGAGGTAGGTTGGCCAAGAGGAAGGGTTACCCCGGGGCCTCCTTAGTGGCTGTCCTTCCCCCCCCCCGGCTCCTGGGCTGGAGAGGGCCCCCCCCAGGGGGATCCTGAATATGGGTCTCCCAGTCTCAGCCTAGACCTTCACACCACGCCCCCCACGGCTCTGCTGCTGACTCGCGTCACCAGCTGCAAGGCAGCAACCCGCCAACATGCAGGACGGACAGGCAGATGTTTGCGATGTAGCCGTTGCGAACATTGTCCCCGTCTTTAGCTGAACCTGGCCTGGACTGAATGTCCTGCTGGAAGCAACACAGGCCAAACCGCAAACGGAGTCAAAGTGGGGCCCTTGCAGGACCCAGCAAGGAGCGGAAAAAGGGAAGCTGTTTCCCCAGCTCTGCTCCTTGCGCTTCAGGCTCCGAGTCAGGGCTGGCTGGGAGGTGGGCAGGGGCTCTTCCTCTGACCTCTTGGGGCACCCACAGTGACCGAGGAGACAGGCAGGGCTGGCCCGTGGCCTCTGGGATCAAGCTCTGCTTCTCCTGCCGCTTCAGCCACTGAGCAGCTATCGGGCCCCTCTGCAGCCCCCCCCCTCTCCTGTTGGCAGCCGTGGAAGAGCAGAGCCAGAACAAAGCCTGCAGAGGCCTGTACTGTATGTGGCAGTTTCCAGGGAAACCCTCCAGCAGAAAGCGATTAGGGGGGGGGCTCCTGGGAGCTGAACCTCCTGCAAAATCAAACGCTTGGATGCTGCTTCCCTGCCGCCATCTTTCTTGCATGCCGGCCCCTCCCTGTTCACCCTCCTTTAACAGCCATCTCACCGTCTGCTCCACGCCTGAAAATCACCTGCTTTTCCAAGCCTGAAGTGGACCCCTCCCCTTCCCTTGGGCCAGCTTTCCCAACCCCACGGGGGGCCCCGGGGCTCCCAGCTCCGCCATCCCAGGCTCCCCTGTGACTGAGCAGATGCGTGGAGGGCCTCTCCCCGGCCTCCAGCCCTGGCCAGCAGGGGCGTCGAGCGGCTCAGCCTCTCCCCCGCGAGCATTTGGGGGCTTCTGGAATGCCCCCACCAGCCGCCTGCCGGAAGCCCCGTGAAGGGCAGCCCCTGGTGGCCAGAACGTCTGTGGGGTCTCCCCCGCTGCTCCTCTTGAAAGGCAAGGCACGGCCGCCCAGAGAGGCGAAGGGCCACCTTCCCGGAAGGAGTCTGGCCCCCTTTCATGGGGGCTTCCCACTTGCCGCTCTTCACTGGCAGCCTCTCTTATCCCCATGTAAATCACTTTGAGGGGAATTACGCTGGAGAATGACGGCCCACAGGACGGGTGGCCACCCACGGTTTCCAAAGGAACAGATAAGTATGTTAGGGCAGCAGAGCCATTTTCCACCATAAATGGCCAATATACAGTAAATAGGCAGGGGAAGTCCTCAGGCCCCAAGAAGGCCGAAAAAGCTGGAGACCCTACCTCTCTTGGGGACCCTGGATGCCGAAGCCTCCGGGGTTTCCGGGGAGGTGGTGTCTGCGCCATCCTCAAACACCTGGATCTAGAGAGAAAGGAAAGCAAGTGAACAAAATGGCCCCAGCTCTGTCCTCTCTCCGGCATCTTCCTGCCTCGATGCAGCAAAAATTGCTTTCCCTGCACAGCGCTCAGCCCACCCGCACGGTCGGGGCCCTTAGAACGGCCCTTGGCCCTGTCCCGAGCCAGAGCTTCAGGGACGTGTTGCGTCTTCCGTGAGCTGCAGGAACCGGCCAGAAAGGAAGGTGCCACCCAGGCTCTTTTTCTTTGGGGCCCTGGCAGATCCCCCGAGGGTCCTTTAGGCAGCTAAGGCACAACTGGGAGGCTCTGGGTTTCCACCTGCCCCGGGCAACGGCCCACCCTGCAAATGCAGCCGACGAGAAGATCAGAGCTGTAGGAGCCAGTCTTTGTCCAAGCACCGCTGGTTCCTTGCCCGGGACTGACTGCAGTTCTTTCAACCCACCCTCCACGCATTTCAGGCCACGATTCCTCGGGCCCAGAGGGCAGATGCAAAGGAAAGCAAGGTCCCCCCCTCCCCCGAGACCCGCAGGAGGAGCAGCCAAGGCTGGGCGGAAGGATTCGGAGACGACCACTTCTTTGCTCCAGCCTCCGGGATCCGCACCAGCCCGAATGCCCTTTCCAAAGCTGGCATCGTCTCTTGAGGAACGCGGACCCAGCCAGAGTGTTGGGAGAGGCTGAGGAGGGGCTCCAGCAGGAAAAGAGCCGGGAGAGAAACGCCAGAGGCTCAGCCAGGAGACGGGGGGTCTCCAGCAGCCGCAGCCGCCCAGCTTCCTTCTGGACAAAGGGCAGAAAAGGACGGGGGCCCTGAGCCACGGACCGGGGGCCACTGGGGGATTCCACATTAAGCCCTGGGACCTTTGGGACTGAACTGCCTCAGGAGCAAAGGCAGGACGCCAAAGAGAAACCACGGGCCGAGGAAGGAATTAAAAATAAGGTTATATATTGTCATTTGGTTTTAATGACCAGCGCTTCTCCCCTCCAGATCGACAGCTACCTTTATTTGTTTACAACATTTACAACCCACCTTTACTATTTTTTTATAAATAACTCAGGCAAACAAACTTAACACTCCTTCCTCCTCTGACATTCCTCACGACAACAATCCTGTGAGGTGGGCTGAACTGAGAGAGGGAGGGACTGGCCCACGGTCACCCAGCCAGTCTGAAGTGGGACTGAAGTGGGACTAGCTATAGCTGAACCACTGGGCGAAATTTAAATCCGTATGGATCGAAAGCAGGATAAAAATCAAAATCCTAAATAGTTCTAAGAGTCCCAGCAAGCATCATATCGTGCCTGCTTGGATGTCAGAATGTCATCAATCAATCAATCAATCAATCAATCACCCATCAAGCTTTTGTTGTGGGAAATCTGAGTGTGTCATTTTGCGACCTCTTCCTGGCAGCCGAGAGCAGGGGAAGAGCGTGGCACGGAGGGTCAAAGCAGCCCACCCCCTCCCCGTGGCTTCTTCAGGCCCCTCAGAGCAAGCGAAGCCCCAGGGGGGTTTCCCCACGCCCACTCACAGACCCCCTTCCTTCCCGACCGGGGGGGGGGAGCGCCTGTCTCCAGGTCGGGGGGCCACACCTGCGGAGGGGAGGCTCACCTGCGACTGTCTGACGAAGATGCCGTGGTTCTCCTCGCAGGTGAAGTATCTCCTGCCCTGCACCGTCCCATCATTTTTGCCTCTGGCTTCATCCAGGATGACGCCGACCCACTTCCCTGTGGCAAAGAGGGTGGCGCCCACGTACGCCACCGTCCCACGGTGCCCCTTGCCAATCACTTCCACCCGGGCGCCCACTTTCAAGGGCTTGCCGCTCGCTTCCGCGCTCATCCTGGCACCGGCGCTGGAGACCTAGAAGAGCCAACACGAGAAGGAAAATGGTTGGCCAGCTGCACATTCGTGGCTTGTAGATTGTTAGACCGGCTTTCCTGCGGGACCTCGAGGCAACCCACATATGGCGCTCTCTTCTTGTTTCCCCCCAACAACGATCCTGTGAGGCAGGCTGGGCTGAAGGAACGTAACTGGACCCAAGTCACCAGAGGACTACCATGCCGGGGGGGGGGAGAGAGACCAGGACCTGGGTGCCCCAAACCAGCTCAACAACCTAACCGCTAACCGAGACGCTAAGAACAGAGCAGCAACGAAGGCCGTCCCACCACCCGGAGTCCAAGAGCCGCCTTGAGTCGCAGAGGGCCGGAGAGGAAGCAGCAAGAGGCCTGAAAGCCCGGGGGCTGCCCCTTGGGGTGAAAGGCCTGCCTCTCCTTCTGGAACCGCTGGCAGCCCGGAGCCTCCTCTGGACGCCCTGGGTTGGGGATGCCCAGAGCAGCCGCTCGGCCACTGGCGCCCTCCCCTTCGGGCTCTGGTGTCGACGCTGCCTTCGTGGGCCCTGAGGGAGGCCTTGGGAGGGAAAAAGGCCCTTTGGAGTTTGGTGGCCGGAGCTGCTGGCTCTGCGACCTCTCTGGGCTCCTGAAGTCGGCCAACGCACCCAGAACGGGATAAACCGGGCTGAGTCCAAACACCCGGAGCCTCTCTCGAGGACCCAACCTGGTCTGGCCCCAGGGGTGCCCCCGGCATAAGCCCTGCCCCGTTCGGAAGGGAGCCGGGCATCCTGCCCGGTGCGGAGCTTCCACTGCAGAGAGGACGGGCAGAGCTGCTCTCGAGCACCGCAAGGATCTCTGTGTAATCAGATGCGGAAATAAATTGCACAGCTTCTCCCAATTGGTTCCCTCGGCTAAGTTCACTCCACTCTGGTGGAAAAGGGCCCTGATCGGAAGAGAGCAAGACCCCCGCCTGTTTGGAAACCTCAATGGGGATCAAAATGCCCCCAGACGCCCCTCCCACGGCCTGGCACTTGGAAGAAGCCTCGCCCTGGGCCCCACAGACACAGGCGCTGCCATCGCTCCCAAGCCGGAAGGCGCCTGGCAGGGAACCCCCGGCTCTCCTGCCCCCGAGCTTTATTTCCTGCAGTCAGCCCAGACCCTCGTGTTCCCGTCAAAGGCCTCGTCCCAGCCCAGAAGCCCCACCGAGGGAGCAGGAAACAGCGTGGTAACTCCTATTGCATGCTCTCCTTGCCCCAAAGGTCTCAGGGCAGCAGGCCTCTGAATCAAGAGCCAGCAGAAGGAAGGCCAAAGGGCCCCAAAGTGAAGCCCTCGGCTGTCCAGCCAGATCAGGGGGGGGAGGGAGGGGGAGCTGCTTCGCCCCCGCCTCTTGGCGTATGGCAGCTTGGCAGGACAGGATGGGTTCCAGCTGATTGACAGTTAAGGTTATTATCTGTATTCTGTTCTTATTTGTTATTTATGTATTTAACAGACTTATATGGCCACTCATCCGGTGAAACACAACTCTGTGCGCCTCAAACAGCCATAAAAATAAAAAAATCTGGTCCCTGACCAGCGATCTCCAGTCCATCCAACGGTATAACCTGCAGCCTCCAGTCTCACCTATCCCAGGCCTGGGGGAAGAGCAGCCGTTACACCTTTCCACAGGGCTAGCTGGATCCCGGGGGGAGGGCGCCCCACAAGATGTAGAGGAAGGGAGCCAAGTGTGCCCGGGGAGGAGGCGGGCTCTGACCGACCCATCCGCCACCCCCCAGATGCCCCTCCCGTGACTGATGGGGTCTGCAGCAGGCAGGCCGATGCGGTTGGGGCAGGCCCATCCCCTCAGGGTGAGAAGGTTCCTCACATAGCCTGGGTTTATGCCACGGAAGACTTTCAAGGTGACAACCAAGACCGTGGATTGGACCCGGAAGCAAGCTGGCAACCAGTGGTGGACCACGGACCACCCGGGAGGCCTCAAGAATTGCCCCCACAGCTGCGTTCGGTAGCAGCTGAAGCTTCTGGATACTCTTCAAGGGTGGCCCCCTGTGGAATGCGTTGCAATCATCCAACCGTGAGATCACCTGAGCTTGAGTGACTGAGAGCAGAGACTCCCCATCCAGGAAAGGGAGCAACTAGTGCACAACACAAAGTTGCACAAAGGCTCTCCTAGCACAACTGCCACCTGCTCAACAAGCAGGAGCTGCGAGTCCAGAGAACCCCCTAAGTTGCACATGGGGTCCACCCGGGGCAGCGCAACCCCATCCAGAACTAAAGTCCGCTACTCTGTGTGCTGTTACATTCTGGACCAGTTAAAGTTTCCGGGTGGTCTTCAAGAGCAGCCCACCCCCACCCACCCCCTTTCCACGGAGAAAGGTTTCCTCTGGGCATTTTGAGGCTTTGACTGGCTGATGCACAAAGCAGGCCCCGCTTCCGTTGCTGGGGGCCCCCGAAGCATTTTAGGGCAAAGGTTCACCGGCCTCGGTTAACGCCCAGTGCATCTTGCCTCGCTTAGACTGGGGGAGAGCAGTTGGATCACAAGACGGTAACAAGTGGGACCCTTTCGCCTCTACTGAAGCTTTTGATTTATGTTTACCCAGAAGGGACTGGATCACTCAAAACCAGATCACCAAGCGATGCCATCAGGTGGCCCTTAATACAGGCTCTGGCCTGTGCCTGGTTGGAGTCTCCGTCTTCCTCCAGCAGCCCTCCGGGCATCCCTCAGGCCACCTCCGCTCCTGGAGCTGGCTCAGAACCCGGGGTCCACCTAGCCAGGTGCAACCTCAGCCAAGGCTGTGGCCCCTCGCTCCTTCCACACAGCAACTAAGGCTGCTTCCACTGAGCTGTGCCCAGAGCTGCTAGCCCAGCTCCCGCTGGAACGCCACCAGGGTCCACTGGGTCCTTCCTTCCTTCCTTCCTTCCTTCCTTCCTTCCTTCCTTTCCTTCCTTCCTTTCCTTCCTTCCTTTCCTTCCTTGCCTGCCTGCCTGCCTGCAAGGCCAGCGGGAAGGGATGCGTCCGTGGAAAGGACTGACAACAAGGTCTCCCCCTTCTAGATCCCTCTGATCCCAAGACAAAGGATCAGCTCCAGGGCACATAACCAGCCTGGGAACCCCAACACTCTCCAGGCAGGTCTTCCAGCTGCTCCGTCCCTAACGGGGATGAGGAGCTCCAAGAGGGAGGCCGGCTGGACTCAGCAATGTCTCTGCCACAGTAGGCTTGAATCTGAGCTCACACCCACATCCGGTCAGGCTCAACTCATCTTCCGCCAGCATTACTCTAGGTGTCTCTGCACCCACTTCACCTCCCAGAATATCAACCCCCACCCACCCTGGAACAGCAAACAAGGAGAAGCTCACAGCATCAAAATTGTTCTTAAAAAATGAACGTTCAATAAAACCCATCATAAAAACACCCACAAAAGTGAACTCCCCAGTAATTAGGAACTGGCAAAATCAACTAAGCAAACCCTCCAGTGTGACTCCCAGCGAGAGCCTGAGGGAAGCCCCAGCCGCCCCCCCCCCGTTCAGATCTACCAGCTTCTCTCTCTCTCTCGCTGAAGGCGCCACGTGCAGGAGGCAGGAGGAGGCCCTGGCTCTCCGGGCCTGCTTCAGCTGAGAGCCAGGTGCTGTTGGGGCCTCTGATCGGTCTCACAAATCTCTTATGCCCCAAGACGAGAATTTGGGTCTGAAGCCACCAAGGACTGAGCCAACTGACCGACATTTCAGGAGAACGCCGACTGCGGGCGAGATACCCCTGGGCCCTCCGACCGAAGCTCCCCTGCCTTCTCACCAGCCCCCCCAGCAAGAAGAGGGCTCCACCTCTGACAGATGACCGGATGGGCACAGCTGCGAATGGAGCCGGCGGCTTCACTGCTGCAGCAAAGCCTTCCAGGCAGAAGAACCGAAGAGGGGCTCAAGGGCAACCCCTGCGGAAGCGCAGATAAAGGGATCCAAGCCAAAACACCCAGCGCCCAAACTGAGGGAGAAAAGCCCAAATCTGCCTGGAAAAGAAGCTGCCGAGGATCGCAGGAGGAGGAGGAGGGCTGCCAGGGGGCACCGAGGACGGTGCCTGGATGATCTTCTGACGCGATTCCTCTGCAAGGAGCAGCAGCTACCCCAGAATCACCGTCTGCCCCTCCTTTCCTGAAGCTGCTACTTCAAATCTCCCAGCCCCAGTGGTGGCCAGGAGGGCATCCAGGCCAGAGGAAAGCCCCCCCCCTTTCCCAGCCCCACTCTGGGCCTTCTCCTGAGTCACTCCCCACCAGCCGAGGGAATGTGCAGCCTGGGGAGTGGCCCTCCAGGCCCGAATCCTTCCCCTGTGCAGAGTCAGGGCGCCCATCTCCAGTCAGGCATCCTCAGCTTGAGTTAACTGAAGGATGACTGGGCCGGCCGAAATGACTGTTTTATTTTCTACTGTAACAGAACAAAGAACAAAAAGCGAAGTCTGAATAAAGGTATGAATCTGGGGCAAGCAAGCAGGCGTGTTGGCACAAGCCACGCCGAGTTGCATTTCCTTCCCTTTGCTCATAATCCCGGCCTTTCGTCTCTCCAGCTGACCGGTCCTCACCCATCCTCCCTGCTTTATACAGCACTGTTCACCCCAGAGGGAAAGGTGAACGGTCAGAAAGGCCGGATGTAAATTGTGAAAATAAATCAAACCAGCCAGACTCACCTCCTCCCGAGGACATACACCAATTCTGCCAACAGACTATCAACAACCAGAAAGGGAAAATCTCAGTTATGGTGCTAGCCAGGCCAGGCCGTAGAGTCCAATCGTTCCCTCCTGGGAGGGCCCAGACAAAGAAGCTACGACTAGTGGCCGACTTCTCCAAATCCAAATGCAAGGCAACCACCCAGATGCTGTTCACCGTCGTGTGTCTAGTCCCACAATCTCCCTGCATTCTGAGAGAAATCGAAAGGAAAACCTCCACGAAACCGGGTAGACGCCACTCGGGTTCACTTTTCCAACCGGCCCTCTCTTTGAGGACACCAGCCTGAAAGCTCCACCCGTCCACCTGTTCTGGAAAGGCACCTCCAGGAGGTTTCCTCATCCTCAGAACTGGCCAGGGATGGGGGTCTGGGGTCATTCCCAACCTATCCGGTGAGGCTGCCCAGGAGTGAACCCGAGGAACCTCTCTCCAGCCCCCCCCCCCAGCTGAGGCACATCGAGGCCGCCTTCCCACCTGGGCTTTAGCAACGGCTAAAGGAAGCTACACTGAGGGAAGCAAGCGGACTGCATTTTGCATTCGAATGGGCAGCTTCCTCCGGCCTCAATTAATCAGGCAGGGTCGCCGCAGGAGAGCTGAGCAACGATGGGGTGGCTGCCTGAGTAGCGGAGGCAAGAAAGGCGCAGCTGGAAAGCCTGGGAATGTCGGTCTTCTTCTTCGTCTTCGTCTTCTTCTTCGAGCCGCTTGGGCTTCCAGGCTTTGCGAAAGCAAAGGAAGAGGAAGCTGCTCCCAAGTCCCCAGAGCCCAAAGCACGTTGCCACAGGCCATCTCCCTGACGGCCTCTGGAGGTGGGTGCAGGAGGGAATCGGAACAAAACGGCAAAACCCCCAAGAGGAAGGTCCACGGAGGGCGCAGGGGACACCCGGACCACGACGGGGTGGCAGCCTGGGTTTTTGGGGACCGTCCAGGGCTCCCCTCAGTTTCGGTGGAGAGGGAGGCCAAGAAGGGGAAGGGTGAAGCACAGTGCCCAGGTGCCCAACTGGCTGCCAAGGAAGCCAGAGGCAAATCCCAACTGCAGAGGCTTCCCCGGCAGAGAAGACCATCGGCCCACGTCCCTCCTCGTCTGGACGCACAAAGCATGGCGAGGGGCAAACAAAACAGGGCACCTTTCCCCTTCTTCTCTCTCTCTTTCTCCCTCCCCCTCACCCACCCAACTGCTGGCGTCCCTCCCCTGCCTGGAGAGCCACGCAGCACCCAGCAGGAGCCTGGGGTCGCCCGGTCCTGGGCCCCCTGTTGCCACTCACCTGGCCATAGGGGTGTCGCTTGACCTGGGCCATGCTGATGCTCCTCCCTGCCAATTTTGCTCTGGAAGGGCAGCCTCAGCTCATAGCAGGATTCCACTCCGATGTCAGAGAGGAAGCGACCATCCCTGGGAGGCCGAGGCGGAAGAGGCCTTTTTGTGGGAGAGGCCCCCCGAGCCCCACACACACAATCCTGCCCAGCTGATGGAGACTCACTCTGCGCTAGTGCTGCTCCAGACTCTTGTCACAGGAACTGCCAGCCCACTGGGTCCTAATGCTAGCTTGTTCTGCCCCGAGACCCACAAAGGCAACGCAGGCGGCTCGGTAAGGTAGGGCAGGGACCCAGACGGCCACCGGCTCTGCCACTGACCCAAACAGCAGCCCAGGGCAGGAACGGGCAGCCCCAGCTCAGCTGCAGGAGGCCCCATTCACCCCAGGAAGCTTCCGGAGAACAACCAGGATGACAAAAGCACCATGTCCAGCTCTACGCCTCTGGGCTCCACTCTTCCCAGGAACAGCACACACACAGAGTGCCTCCCTTTTGACCAGCAGGGCATTCATCGACCACCCCTGAATTGTTCTCCCCTGGGTTCTCGTGGAGATCAAAAGGGAATGTCCGAATGGACGCGGCTCAGGCCCCGCAGAGGCTGCCGTGCTCTGAAGGCCTGCAGGCCCAGACCGGCTGGGGTCCAAGGGTCCCACCAGGCCTCCGGCCAGAGTATCCCTACCCCTGCAGCCACAGAGCCTCTGTCTGGAGCGATGGGGGGCGACACGCGGACCTCCAGGCCCCTCTGGGAAGCCGCCTGCAGGACCCGGCTCCTCTCCCTCCCCAAGAAGCAGGGCCCTCTCCAAGGACACCCAGGGAAGCCCCCACGCTGAGCAGGGTCCACCGGGCCTCACTCCGGCTTACCGAGATGCTTCTTAGACTCTCTCCGGGAGGAAGTCTTGAAGACTCTGAGACCAACAAGATCACGCTCGCTCTGCCTCTCTTATACGAGAATTAATCCACGATCATGACTATTAATGACTCCATACAAAACTAGGTTGAATTCAGATTAAAATGAGGGCATAATTTGTCTTCTCCAAAATGCCTGCACTGCACGCCACTTTCTCAAGAACTCTGTACAAAAAGAAGCACTGACGACAGGCCATTTGGCGAAATCCTCTGGGCCATTTTATCACGCAAGGAAGACCCACCGGCCATTCCTTGGGTCCTCCTGGCCAGCCTCCAGACGGGCAGGGGTCAGGAGACCACCCTGAAGGCTTGACAACCATAAGCCAAAAGCTGCTCCGTTCATTGGGACAGATGCTCTGCATGGCCCCCATGGAAAGCAACATTCATGCCAGCAAAAGGCTACGTGATTTTTATCCTGAAAACGCTTCAGAAACCCTTCACGCAGATCGCTCAGGGCGCCAAGCAGGCTGCAATGGGCCCTCGACGCAAAGTATGCAACTGAAAATGCAACGACGGGGGGCCACAAAGCGAGCTCCCCTTGCTGCCTCTGTGGCCAGACTGCAAAACTGAGTATATCGACCGATGGGAGCCTGCCTTGGTCCGCATCGCCATGCTCCACACGACAAGCTCTTACAACATTTAGCAGAACTGCGTCTTTAAAGAAAAAAGGAGGCAGAAATTGGTAACAGCAAAAAGACAAAATTTGGCAAAGCTTAGCAGAATCGATACGGCTGAACAGAGAAAAACTGCAAGATTTGGTCCTAGTTAGTACAACCATTGTGGCAAAGGAAAAAAACAAAGTCTTGCACAGGAAAGGAGGCAATTAGGAAACTCGGCCACATCCCCCGATTCACCTCCACCCCGAGGACTTCTGCCCCCCCCCGTTGGCCCGGGGCTACGAAAGAGCCCCGAGCAAAGCCAGGCTCTCAAGGGAAGCAGGCCCAGGGTCTCTCTGGGAGGACACCTTGCAGGGGCTGCGTGTCTGGAGCGGCAACTGCGGCAAAAGACACAACAGCTAAGCTCCTCAGAGCATGAGTGTCCCCCGACCGCAACGGCAGACGGACTCGGCTAACGTTCGGATCTAACTGACCAAGTTTCAGTGATGCAATTTTGGGCCATGCTCACCTTATCAGAAAAGGGCTGGAAAAAATCGGCCCACACCTCTGTCTGGTGACATTGCCGCCCTGGGTGGCCTCCCAAGGAATTAGGGGGTTCAGCTCCAGCCCTTCCCCCCCCATTTGTTCACATCTGTACTAGGTAAGCAGGGGAATAATTGGGCATGACTAGGAAGGTGCATTTCTAGGTGAGATGTGCGGGATACAAATCTAATAAATAAAATAAATAAGGTGCCCTGAATCTCTCCAGCATTTTGTCTTTCAGTCCAAGAACAAAACATCTGCCTTTCATGCCAAGAAAACTAGTGGGGGGGGGGGACTTTCATGGCAGCCTCATGCAAGAAAAGCAGGAGCCTCGGACCAAAATGGCTTCATCAGCAATAACAGCATCTCTGGTAAAATTGGCTGACTTTGGGAGGCTGGTTTTTCTTCCTTTTATATCTTTCTATTTTACTGCATATTATTCAGAGACTTTTTACAACTGAGCCGCATATAAACTGCAGAAATAAATATTATGGAAGACTCCCTCCAAAAGCTAGATTAGCTTTGACATTGTTATCCTTCTGGAAGCTTTTTTAAAAAAAAATTGGGAGAGAATATTGCTTACGCATTGATATTCCTCTAAGTCATTTTCATTTTTGTAATTGACATACTGTTTTTAATTATCATTATGCATCACTGAGAATTGTTTGACTGTGGCAGTTTAGAAAATGAGTACATGAATGGCCCACCTCCACGCTCCTAAATCAAGAGAGGTCGAGATGAAAGAATCCCCCGTCCCTACAGAGTCCATTACAGACCCTGCAGCATCTATGACTCCTCTGTGCCTCTGTGAGAAATGACTTGGCCTCCATTCACAGGCTTTTTTTTTCTTTTTTTTTTTGGGAGAAACTTATTTTCAGAATTCTGACCTTGCAGGGTGGGAATAGACCAACTGTAACTGGGACCGAATAATTTTGCACCCCGGTACCCAGAAGCCATGAAATCTCGCAGGAAACTTTCAGGGCTAAAATCTTTCTGGATTCAGTTGAGTCTTCCTCTCTGAACAGCGATGGTTTTATGTGTTCTCTTTGCCTTGGCACAATGACATTATCCATCTAAACTAAAGGTGATCCACAACAGGAGGGCGAAGGAAGCACCACTGAATCAGGATATCAACAGATCAAATACAGGAAGTATTTAAGAAAAAGCATTTGGCTGTGCAGGAGGAGAGGCCTGGCAGCTGACTGGACAGCCATCAGAGCCCCACCTCCCTCGAGCGCATCCCAGAGAGGCAGACCCCCAGGAAAGGGCAGGGGAGGGGAAGACTACCTCAGGTGGGTTTTCCAGGTTGTGGAGATAAAGTTTCCCCCAGGCATCTCTCTGGTCTGTAGACGCTGAGAGACTTTGCTTGGCTCCCACGGGAAAGAAGGCCCTGCAAAGTGAAAGCTGTGAGCACGCAGGGATGAAGAGCCAGCGAGTAGACGTCTTTGGGCAAGTGAGACAAGCCGTGTTTGTGGGCTGAGATCACTCACAAATGCTACTGACAGACGACGGTCTCCAGCAGGCTTAGAGCTCTAAGGAAGAAACGGCCTCCTTGCTCAAACCATAGATGGCCCCTTCAGAGGGTTTATAGATTTCATTTTCTAATCACTTCTGGAAAGAATTGTTGGTTGCTTTTCAGCCATTAGGAACCTTTGGATCAACAGGTTGGACAGCACCGGGGAAGCTTCCTTCAATCCCTACTGGAAGTAAGTTTTAAGTGCTTAGGAGGAAAAATTGAGGGAACAGCAAAAGGGTGATTAAAACTTTTGATTTTGGAAAGTTACAAACAGACTAAAGGTCCAAATAAATTTGAGATATTGGTGGTGTGGATGGTTCTTGGGCCCCTCGGGATGGCCTGTGCTACACAGCTGTTCCTCACGCTGCGCTGGTTGCCAGTTTGCTTCCAGGGGCAATTCAAGGTGTGGGCTACCACCTTTAAAGCCCTTCGTGGCATCGGCCCAGGTTATCCAAAGAACCCCTCACCCCAATGGGATTGGCCCACTCCACCTGTGCTGGCAGAGGGTGCAGGCCGCAGACCCCGTTGGTCAAGGGATTTCAGTTGGCGGAGAAGAGCCTTCTCTGGAACATGGTGTCCCCCCCCCGGGGGCCCTTGAGACCTTTATGGAAGGTCAGCCGGATTGGGCGCTGCTCTCCGATCAGGGGATCCTGCTCCAAAGGGGAGACCTGCGCCCACCCAGCTGAGCTTCTGTCAGGGCCTGAAGGCCCGGTCCTGCCAGTTGGCCTGGGGCCCCAACGGGGGGGTGCCTCATTCTGGGGGTGGCTATTGGATTAAGAAAAGCCCCCCCCCTCTCCAGGTGTGCCTTGCGTTCCCCTCCTCCACCTCTCTGAACTGCACCTACTTTATGGTTGTTAATTATTGTTTTATCATTTTCACGTCTACCAGTTTTAATGCTTGCAGGCCGCCCAGAGTTACCTCCAGGTGAGGTAAGCGGCATACATATAAATACATACATAAAGAGTTTGAAATGATAAAGAACCCTTCCTGTGGGAAAACGTTTTTGTTTTGAATTTAAAAGAATAATAAGATTTTTAAAAATGGACACTAGAGGGAACCAGAGGGAAGTAAATATTACAATTAAAGGAGAAGAACACATAAATTCCACTTACAGATGAAGTGAAATTTTCTAGCACTGGATATATTGAAGGATATTTTTTGAACAAACAGTAGACTCAGGAGTTAATTTCAATAGTGTCAACAGAGACGTCTGCACAGAGATTGTTTCTAAAAGATGTTATGGAAGAGAAACAAGTTTTACCTAACAAGACTGAGTTTATAAATGATGGTCTACAAGAATGACACGGAAAAAGATGTTCAAAGAAACTGGCTGAAACTGTCTTTAGAAGCTCTTTGCTGACCGCCCCAGAGGGATGCTGACCTGGGAAAGGTGTGGGAGCCACATCCAGCCATTCAACTCCCCTTGAAGGGTATTCTCATTAACAGCTTTCTCAAAATTGGTGCTCAAAAGCTTTTATATATTAATTCCTTCAATTCCTGCTGGGGAAAAACCATTTGTCATCCAAGATTTTACTAGCTAACGATTCATCAATCCTCCCGAGGGCCCTTCTGCTGCCCCCCCCAAGTGTCCCCAAACTCCAGGTCCAGCCAGCGGCTGGTTCACCTTCCAGCCAGGCTCTTCCCAAAAGGGAAACTGGAGCCCACCAGGCATTAGGACCCTGAAGGCGTTATAGCGTGGGCGTCTGCGCACTGGCAAATGCCACCATTTCCCAATTTCGGGAGTGGGTGAGCCCCCTTCTCCGGAGAGGGGAGCAGGGCGGCTGCGGCTGCAGCAGCACCAAGGGGGCCTGGCGCAGGGGCTGGGCGGCACCCTTCGCCCATTTTTCTGCCTTGTTTTTTCAGCAACAGCCGGAGCGGCTGAGAGGAAACCGAGAGGGAGGATGTTCTCCGCTGAAGGGTAACCATAGCAACGCCGAGAGCGCCGAGGAGGATGCTGGCTGATAACCAGGTGAGCTGTTTTTGGTGCAGGGTGGTCCCATCCAGGTGGGCCAGCCCAGCTCCGTCCCTGGGGAGGGGGTGTCTGTCTGGGGCTTCCTCGATTTTTCCTTCATTTCACCTTCACGAGAGGCACCCCCAGAAACCCCCAAACCTCCTCCCGTCCTTCAGCCCGGCCATCATCTGTTCTCCATCTGCCCTGCCTTTCTCTCACTCCGGGACCCTTAACCGAAGAGTAGCGCAGCTGGACTTGAAGCGCCCAAAGGAAATGGCCTCTCTCTTCCGTCCCCTTCAGCCCCAGCTGCCTCGGACTAGACACCCCACTCCCCGGAGCCACTATGGCTGCTTGAGAGGCTGGAAGCCACCAAGCCTACCTGCGGGTAGGGGCAGATTGGGGAAGGCCACTGGCAATCACAAGGCAGCAATTCAGGAGCAGCTGCTCCCCAGGGGTGCCTTGTCCGGATCAGGCTGCTAGTGGAGCTTTCTGGATTAGTTACTACTCTCCTTTTGACCGGATATGCTAAAGAAAAAGAAGCTACAGCAGGGCATCAAAAGAGATTTCGGTGCTGCTCCCAGCTATAAGCTCATAAATGGGAGACAGGTCTCCTCTGGACCACAAGGACCCCTGGCCGGCTCCATTTGAAAGCCAAGGGCTGAAAGGGGTGCCACAGAGTCATCTCTACTGCCCATCAACGCCTACAGCACAGTTCAGGACTGATCATGCAGGAATTCACAGCCACGGAGGCTAATTCAGCCATGACTAAACAAGTCGTACCTTAACATGATAAATGCTAGGGCAGGGGTAGGCAACCTTGGCTCTTTTATGACTCGTGGACTTCAACTCCCAGAATTCCTGAGCCAGCCATGCTTCAGTGGTCTATGCTGGCTCAGGAATTCTGGGAGTTGAAGTCCACGAGTCATAAAAGAGCCAAGGTTGCCTATCCCTGTGCTAGGGTAACACTGTCTTCAAATCCCACTTGAAATTTAACTCTGTTTTTATTTATACGTGGAACGTTGGGGTTTCTTGTGTATTAAAAATCAAGATACAAACATAGCAATCACCAACCAGAGTTGGGGGCGGGGTGGCGGCATGGAAGCCCTTTTGTCTTTCCCAGGGAATCAGCGCAGAACCTGCAGGGGCATTCAAGGAAGGAAAATGGCTACTTTCACAGTAGTGCCAGTGTATGTTTCTCCTGTGATTGACATGCATTCTTAATTAGCACCTGAAAGAGAAGCTGCTTAGACCAGGGGTCTTCAAACGTGGCCCTTTGATGACTTGAGGACTTCAATTCCCAGAATTCCTCAGCCAGGCACGACCCCTGGCTCAGACAAACTAGTTCTTCCTATTTACTCTTGTGAGCTGCCAGATAACAAGTTTTCTGCTCCAACTCCAACTGGATAATGACTTCCCTCCTTATTTATTTCCCTCCTTTATTATTTTTACAAATAACTGAAGGCGGTGAACAAATCCAACACCCCTCCCCCCTCCTAGTTTCCTCACAACCACCAGCCTATGAAGTAGATTGAGGGGTGGGGAGAGAGGGGGAGAGACTGGTTTCATGGCCAAGGCAGAACTTGAACTCACAGTCAAGTTTCTAGCCTGGTGCCTTAACCATTCTACCAAACTAGCTCTTAGCAGGTGTCAACAGCCTGCTAGATCCTTCCTCCTCGTTAACATGTAACCTTCCCTTGCTGATGCCTAAACTAAGCAACTCCAGGAGTGGAGGGGGAACAGAGAGAGAGCGCAGAGAGAGGAGAGAGAGAGAAAAGAGAGAGAGAGGGAGAGAGTGTGTAGGGTTATAAAGCTTCCCCAATGAAAGTAACCCCTTCATGAGTCAAATTTTGGAGACCATTCCCAGCACTCAGATTCACTGTGGCAGATTGGGGAAAGACCCCCAAAGAAATTAACAGGGAAAATGTTAATAAACATGATCCAGTTTATTTGGTCCTGGCGCCATTTTCAATATCCTCCTGTTTTGGTATCAGTCCTGCAAATTCTAAATTACCCAGCAACACAAGAATTTCTGAAATCTTGTCAAACGCAACATCACGTGACTGTGTTAACAGTTCCAACAGCTCTAGTTGCTTTTGTTAGCCCAACCCTGTCTCATTGTTAGGTGTGACATCACGCAATCGGCATTTGTGACCTCCTTCCGTCTTTCCCTTTGGCTTTGGCTTGTTGGAAGTGAGCAGTGAAGTTTGCCAATGGCACAGGGCGCTGTGGGCGTTGCAGTTGCGTGATTGCATGGGGATGCTGTAGCGGCTGCAACTTCGAGGCTAGAGACTAACTGCAGAGTTCGTCTCCTTGTTCAGTGACACCATAACTTTGAATGCTGCTGAACAAACAGTCATTACCTGAGGAGTTGCTGTATTATAATGTGAGAGCCTGAAGTTTCCCTTGGACTGATCAAAGCCCGTCTCCGTAGCACTCAAGTTCTGACATAATTATTAATCCTTCATTAACTTTGCATGCCCCCCGACTCTCAGCAACTCTGATCGAAACTTATAATCCCGCCAGCCCGCCCAGTTCATCAGAAGTGGCGGCATCACAGCCTCTCCTCAGTCTCTTCCACCCTTCAAGTGAGCTAAGAGAGTATAGAAACCTCCAGGCAGATCAACTGGGGAGCATCCAGAGGAAATAAATGCTCCGCTCTATTATTACGCCCTTCATAAGCTCCATTTGGATTGCCAAGTCCAGTTCAGGGCCTCACAGCTGCAAAAGGACGGAGACAAAGTGGAGCAAGGTGGGGGGGGAGGCGAGGGGGGCTACCAAGAAGGCGGAAGATCTGGGCTCCCCAAGGGCGGAGGTGAGGGACTGGTGGCTGGCTGCAGGGGGGAGGGGGCAACGGAGGGGGCAGTGGAGGGAGCCCCCCAAGAGGACTGATCCCAAGGGGGGGAGGCACCAGGGCTGGGGGGGAGGGAGGTCCCGAGAGCCCCAACCGTTGGTCAAGCGGGGGGGGAAGGGGGCGGCTTCTCTCAGTCCCCCCCTCCCCAAATGGAAGAAGCGAAGATTCGTTCTGAGGTTTTGCATCCCGGAGGCGTCTCCCAGCTCTCCCTCCGGGCGTTCCCCTCAACGACAGCCTGGCCAGGTAGGCCGGCCGGGGAGAGCGCGACGGGCCCAAGGAAGGGAGACCCAGCCCAGGCGCCTGACCAGCCGCCCCTCCCCGGCTGCCGCTTCTCTCTCTCTCTCTCTCTCTCCACCCGCCCTCACCCCGCAGGAGCCAGCCGGACCCCGCCGCCAGCCCTCGGCACGCACCGCGCCCGAACGCCGGGAACCGGCGGCCGCGGCCCGCTAGCTCAGCCGGGCGCCACCCGCCCCGTCGCCGCTCCTTCCCCGGACCGGCGGGACTCCGGGCCACGGCGAGGGCGGCCGCCGCAAAGCAGCCCTTCGCTTCCCGGGCCGGCCCGCCGCCCAGAGACCGGGGACGGGTCGGGCCGCGGAGCTCCCCCAAGCCTCCGCCCGCACAGCCCTGCCAGGTAGGCCGCGGGGCCTCGCCGCCTCTCTCGCCTACCCGCCGCCGCCGCCGCCGCTTCCTTCTCCTCCTCCTCCCGCGGGCTCCGCCGCCCTCGCCCGCCGCGTCAGCAAAGCCCCCGGCAGCGGCTGCCCCTCCGCCGCCGGTCGCAGAGCCCTCGCCGGGTAGCGGCCGCCGCTCTTCAGGCGCTCCGGGCAGCCCCGGACGAGGACCCCCCCACGCGGGCGCAGGCGCGGCGGGAGCGGCGGCACTTCCGGCGGGCGCCCCCTGGCGGCCGGAAGCGCGCTGGTGCAGCGGGGCGTTCGCGAGGGAGGCGGCTGCTGCTGCTGCTGCTGCTGCTGCTCCGGTCTCGGCCGTCGTTCGGAGCCGCCGGGATGCCGCGGAGGAAGGCGGCGCGGGCGCTGCGGGCGCTCTGCCTGGAGAACGTGGCCGCCAACATGCAGCTGCTCTGGGCCAAGGACTACGTCGAGCGCTCCCTGGACGAGCAGCGCTTCCGCTACCTGCTGGGGCCCTTCAGCGAGCTGGGTGAGGCGGCGGGCGCGGCGGGCGGGCGGGGAGCGGCTCGGAGGGCGGCCGCCTGCCCTGGGCCGCCGGGCGGAGGGGGGAGGGAGGCCCCTGGAGCCCCTCCGGGCTGGCGGGGGGGGCGTCGCCCTCCGCGGCCTCCCTCCCGCCTCGGGAATTCCCGCGGCCGAGGGGGGAGGGGCGGCCGCTCTCTCCGGCCCCGCCTGGGCTGAACTTTCCCTCTCCTCCCCCTCCCTCCTTTCTCCTCCCTCCCCCTCCCCCACTCCAGCCGGCTGCCTGGTGCGGGAGCTGATCGACTTCCTGGGCAGCAAGCGGCGCGTGACACGGCCGGTGCTGCACTTGCTGCTGGTGCCGCAGCTGACGGAGCTGGACCTGGGCCGGTGCTCCCAGCTGGTGACCAGGGACGTGGCACAGATGATCTCCAGCCGGTGCAAGGTGGACGGAGGGGCTGCTGGGGGGGGCGGGGGAGGCTCCGACAGGGGGGCGGTTTCTGTGGTCCTCTGGCCCCCCATGGATGGCCCTGGTCTTCAAGCAGCCCTCTGGCCTCCCACCTCTGGCTCGGCTCACCCCAGTAAGCATGTTTGCTTGGCTTGGTGATGCCTCCTTTCCAGTTCTGGTACCTCTTGGACTGAATAAGTAAATCGGGCAACAGGGCAGAAACTGTATGGTTTAGCCAAGCCACTTCTGTGGAGGCGTTCAGCTCCTCCTTGTTTCCATCCTCCGCAGGAACTCTGAATGCCTAATAATCATGATAATTGAGTCAATCAAAGCAAAGAGGATTTGGGATAAAATGAGGGTTTATTGATTGATTTATGTCCCATCAGGCACCCTCGCAACTCTAGGCACCGTACAGGGGTTAAAACGCAAAATACCAACAAACAACCTCCCAGTATCCAAGATTATAACCCAATGGGGAAAGGAATGGGGAAGAAGAGGGATACCCCATTCAGCCGACTCTCGGCTCAAGATCTAAGTAGGGTGAGGCCAGGAGCCATAAAATCTGCCCCTCTCACTCGAGGTGCTTCAAGGTTGTTTCTGGGAAGGAGAAGCAGTTTTTCAGAGGTGGCCACTTCGTGGTTGTCCTCTGGTTTCCTTGCAGCCAGATCGGAACCCAAGGCTGTTGCACCATTAAAAGTTCCGTCCTGCCTTCACTTCGTTCAACCTATGGCCACTGAAAGCACAGACAGGAAAGGTTCCAAGACAAGGATTCATTGAAGGCAAAATACAAAATAGGCCCAAGATTTATTTAAAGCAGAGGTGGGGAAGGAAGGGCCCTTTAGGACTTCTGGGCTTCAACTCCCAGAAGTCCTGAGCCTGCAGACCATGGTTGGCTCTAGACTTCTGGGATTTGAAGTCCACAAGTCATAAAGGAGCCATCGTTCCCCACCCAGGACTTAAGGATTTACGTACTATCTTTCAAAACAGGTTTTCCACAGCTACCTACAGCTAGTATCATAAAAAACACTTAAAATCAGTATCTACAAGTTTAAATTTAAAACACTAATAAGATTGGTGAAAGGTAAAAGATGTAATTTTAAACTCTTATTCTTTAATTTTAAAATTAATTTAAATTTTAAAGTCTGTTAACAGTCCAGTACCAAAATTAAAATCGGGACACGGGTACAGCAGTGAAATCAAGAATCAAATGTCCCAGGAGAATTGAAATGTCTGCCTGGCAGGTCAAGCCGGGCTGTCCCTCCTGGGGAGCCCAGGTGTGCCCTGAGAGAGAGCCGCGTTTCCTGACTGACGCAGCCGCCTTTTCTTCTTCCTCCTCCCTGGGACAGAACCTGTCCCTGCTGTATCTCCAGCGCTGCAGCCGGATCCCCAGCGATGCTCTGGTGGACCTGATAGAGAGCTTGCCTTCTCTCAAGAAGCTGGACCTGTCGGACACCCAGTGCAACACCCAGGTCTTGTCCGCCGTGGGCTCCACCTGTCGGCATCTTTGTGAGCTGAACATCTCCGACTGCAAGCGGCTGTCCGCCGAGTCCCTCTTCCACCTGGCCTACGACGTCACGGCCAGCTCCTTCTCTTGCCAGGGCCTGCAGGTGCTCTCGGTGGACGGCTTGGAGCCCAGTGGCAGAAGCCGGGACCTGGTCTGGGCCTTGGCCTTTGTTCTGCTGGCCCTTCCCGGTCTCCGATTCGTGGAGAACGAGTTTGTTTCTGAGGCTCTGCAGGAGATCCTCGGCCAGCAGTTCGCGGCTGCCCAGATCGACCCCCGGTTCCCCTCCCTGGAGGAGCTGGCCCGGCGCAGGATGGCCCTGCGCCCAGACCAGGCCGGCCCCAGGCTGACGCTGCCCCTCAAGGAGCTCCTGGAGGTGGAGGAGACTTTCTTGCCCACCGTTTGTGCCGTGTGCCCACACTTGACCAAAGCCATCGTCCTTCTGGACGATGGTTCTGCCTTGAGCCCCGCCTTCTACACCTGGCACACCCTTGCCGACCTGACCTTGGACTGCAGCAGACCCAGGAACCTGGCGGAGCTTCTGCCGGTGGTGGCTATCATCGGCGCCCAGATGCATTCCCTCTCCGTCGACGGCTTCTACGTCAGGGATGAAATGTCTTTCCACACGCTGCTCAATCGCTGCCCAAATCTCCAGAAATTCAGCGCCAGCATCTTCCTCTCCTTGAGGGGCCAGGGAAGGCCACCCGCCGAGCAGGATGCTGTTTTGGGGCCCCCCGGCTTCTCCCACCTTTCTGAATTTACCTTGAGCCTTTGCCATTTGCACACTTCCGCGCCTTCCCAGCCTATTCCAAGATTGAGAGCAAACCTGCTGTCCGTCCTCCAGAACTCCCCCTGCCTGCAGAGCTTGGAGCTGTTCTACCTGCCTTTCTGCCTGGATGAGGTGTTCGAGAAAGTGCTGGAGCCCCGGGGCGCTGCCCTGGTGCACCTCCGCTACCTGTCTCTGCTCCAGTGCCAGGTGTCCAGTAGCACCATCCACCTGCTGCTGGCTGCAGACAACCAGCTGAATTCCCTCCACTTGGACAAATGCCCAGACATCTACCGGGGCGACTATGACGAGCTTCTCCGCAAAGTCAGCCGGGAAGGCCTTGACCTTCATATCGAGTGGCAGTGAAAGCCCGGAAAATCAGCTTTGTTTCTACTGAGGCCAAAGTAGAGGAGCCTCTGTTAATAAAGTTTGTATTCTCTCCCACAGTCTGTCTGGCTTCTGTCGGCGCTGGGCGCAGGTGCGGGTGGCCCTGGTGGGTGCGACTCGGGAGTCGGTCAGAGGGGAGGTGGCTTAGCAACAGTGGAGTTGCTGTTTTGCATCCTCCCTCCTAGAAACCAGTCCAGGGCAAGGCATTTCCAGTCTGGCCCCCGTGTTCTCACCTGGGTAGGTAGGTGCACCGAAGGCTCTCGGCAGGACAGGCGCTCGGGAGCCTCCCTCTCCAGCAGTTGATTCCCTGCAGGAGGAAGCACTTCTCACATGTTGGTACAGGTCTCTGCAGGGTGGCGACACACTTGCCAGTTTCCTTGGCCGGGAGTAGACGCCAAATGGGGAGCCTTCCCGGTTGCCTCTGATGGGAGCTCAGCTAGACAGGCTGAGGGATCCAGAAAAACCTGGGGATGATGCAGGCCTTCCTCCCAAGGGTGGCTTGAACTGGAAACCGGGACCGATACCTTGACGCCTGATTGATTTGTGAACAGTTACAGTTCCGAAGCTATTAAGCAAAGGACTGGAGAGAGGTGAGATTACCTCTTTGTCAACTTAAACCAGTCATCACTTCCATGTTATTGGTTACTTCACAGTTACAATTAATTCAGAGCATTTACTAGGACATTTATGTGCCATCCATCTCATCTAGAGGCCACTCTGTAATTGATAAGGCGAACTTGCCGATTGGTTTAATTTCATGTGCATATTGAAAATTAGAGATGGTGCAATACAGCATTTACAGAAAAGCTGGAGAATCTGCAACCCGGCTACTATTTTTACTCTGACAATATGTGGGAAGCCTTGATGCCAGCCGCCCGATGCCCTCAGTAGCTGGTCTGGGTTCCTGCCATTCATATTTTCACTTCTCTCGGTAGATGTGGAGGTGGACTCCAGGCACCTGGTGGATTTTTTGGCTGAATGATAATACAGCCTGTTGAATTAATTGTCTTAAATTACAAGACTTGCTTATTAAAACTTCTAAATATTGAGTGTCAGATTAAATCCCCACCCCAATTTTTCCGACAAAAGAGAACCAGGAAAAACATGGATGACTTGGAGACAACCTCAATCTTTACAACGGTGTGCTTTGTGACGGACGCCAGCCTGTCGCGTCACCTGAGACCTTCAGCTGTTCCTCCAAATCAAGAGGAGAGCGAGGAGCACTGGGAAAAGCCGGCTTCCCGTTGAGAAGGGCTGTATTGTTTCCAGCAACAGTCCCCCAAACCCTGCCCAGAAACGGAGCTGGCCGCCCTGCCCAGGCACCCTCTTCCTTGCGGTGGTTCGAGGTTCTTCCTCGGGAGTGGGGCGCCCTTTTTCCCTGGAGGGTCTCCCAAAGATGGACCTGAATCTCTGCCACCCTGCCGGCTTCCTGCCTTCCTGGGTTTTTAAAGTAGTAACAGGCTTGCGTGCCACCGAAGGTTATCTGCCAAGCCATCCATCCTCTCGGTCTCCAGCCCGCCCTGGAGCTTGGAGAGGCTCTGTGGCAGACACTTATTTCCAAAGTCCCTGGGCCAGGGTGTAAGAGGCGGGGGGGGGGGGCAGAGAACCCACCAGGCGTGGGCCAATTTGCTTTATCTCATCCTGACACTAATAGCTTATTTGCACTATTGCAGCAGCTTTTGTTCTCACTCTTGGCATTTCACTGCGATTGCTGGCTAATTTAGAATTTGCCTCCTGGACCCCCAAAAAGTTAAAGAGGGAACCCCGGGATAACTATAATTAATGGAGAGTTTGTAAACAAAGGGTAAGGTTTCTCTGGAACCTCCAGCCGTCAGCCAAAGTAACGGAGGACCTGCTCACAAAAGGGTTGCCTTCACGGGGAGAATCCCACGGCTGCCCCGTTTCTCTCCCTGGCCTGGGGAAGATTTACCCAAAGGAAATCAGATGCTCTGCCAGCGTTAGGGTGGACCCCAACTCCCAGAATCCCCAGGCCAGCAAGAGACTTGAAGCTGGCATCTGTTAACAGTATTGAGGTCAAAAAGGGGTTGGGTTGCCACTTGTGCTCAGCTTAGGAAAAGCTGGCCGATTTCAGCCACCTCCCCTCCTGGGGCCAATCAGGGCAGCTACGTGGCTGGCTTGGTGATGCTCTCCTGCTAGAGCATGAGAGGCGGCTTTTTTGAGGGGGGGACATTTGGGACCTTGTCTCGGAAGCTGTTGCGAAATGATTCCCCTGCAGGGAGCAAGCTGCATCCCAAAACACACCCTGCAAGCTTCCCACCGAACTTCCAGACCCTCGAGATACTCTCACTTGGAGAGGGGGAGCTTTTCCAAGGAAAGTTCAGGGTTGCTACAGCCTCTACCTTTTTCAAGAAGTTTGCGTTCCATTTTGCTTTGTTTACAGCAGTAAACTCACAACAGATTAGAGTGCAAAACAAACTTGGTTATTCTATTTCAGTAAGAAGGTCCGCAATTCAGTCTTCCCTTGTAATCAGGATATTCATGGTTTAAGGACTAGAACCCCACAGCAGAACCTGGGCAGCTGAGGAACAGGGCTGATGGGGGAAGCCTGCCGTACTGCAAAGGCATCGCTGGAGGCCCGTGTGAGGAGAGGTGGTGCTGAAGCTGAGGGGAGCCTCAGAGTCTCTAGACAAAACACATCAGGAGCTTCTGACCAGCTTCCAGAGAAACTTAATCTGTCATGCAAACAGCCTGGGAAAAAGAGATTCAAAGCTTTCGCGCAGATCCCACCCACCCCCAAACTTGAACAGAGGGCTGGAGGGCCCCCAGGAGACCTCAAGGTCCTTAATTCACAGCATGAGAGAAAATCCAGGGTGAATTTTGTGAAGTTAAGGGATTGGCAACTTTGCAGGAAAGCGTTCTTGGAAGGGGAGTCACGGATCCATGTTGCTGGGCAGTAGCTTTTCTACTACCCTGGCCAGAAAAGACGAAGCAGCCCCCTAACGTTCCCTTCACAGAGGGCCTGAGACCAGCTGATGGCTTCCCTCTGTCTTGAGGCCCGTGGCCTTCTCTAGCGCATCCCACAGTCTCTGGCCAAGGCCCGGGTCCTGCGCGAGGGCTTGAGTCAGCACCAGGGTGCAGTTGCTGTCGAAGTACTTGCCGGAAATCCCCTCCACTTCCGGGGCGACTGCACAGTAGAGGGTGCTGGTGGCTCCCTTTTGGGGGCTCTGGGGAGAGAGCAGGGAGAGCCCCTCAGAGCAGGCTTCGGGGGAGGGGAGGCAGAGAAAGAGGCCCAGCAGCCAAAGGAAAGCAAGAGTCTGGTTCTCCGGGCCTCGTTGAGCAGGCTCTCTGGAAAAGCCGTCAGGGAGCTCTGATGCCCCCGTCAGGGAGCTGCAATTCCCCAAACCTCCCCCAGTCCCTTCCCCCCCCCGCCCATTCTTCACAGCAAGGTCTGCTGCTGGAGCTGCTGCTTCAGAAGACTCACCCTCATGAAGGGGCTGCACAGCCTGTAGAGCAGGCGGCTGGCCCGGCCATAGTTGCGCAGGATCTCCGTCCGGACAAGTCCTGGGCTGAGCACGTTGGCCAACACGCCTGCGGAGGAGACGCCCTGCCTGAGTGAATCCCGGCAAGAGGAGGCTGGAATGGGGGAGCAGCCCCTCTCCTCCAGCCCAAAAGAGGGGCAGTCCAACAGGGAAAGAGCCCCCAGGCAGTGCCTCCGAGAGGAGCAGTGAGCTGCAGGCCCGGCTGGTGGGAGCATCTCTCGGCACCTGATATTAAACTGGCCCCAGCCCCTCCCTGGTTTGACTCCCTGCCAGACAGGAAGGGCTGCCAGGGAGCCCCTCACAGGGAGACTCTGAAAAGGGGTTCACACCGCTAACAAACAGCACCAGAGCACGACAACAACCGAGCAGCAGCAATTCTCCTACGTGCCCCATGTGAAAGAGGCTGTGGATGAGAGCACCACCCGCCTCGTCCTATGGGAGCCAGTGCTGGACAGAAGCATAAAAGTGAGCTGAAGGTTGTGCGAATGGGGTTCCAGGGAAGACCACAGGGTCAGAAATGGCAGGCGGAATGAATGTGACCGGACCGTCAGGAAGGCAGAAGGGAACAAGGACATCTAAGAAGGAAGAGCAAGTCCCTTGAGAGAAGGAGAAGCTCAAGGACGGTCAGGCTGGGTGGGCAGGTGGGAGCCTGGAAAAGAGCGAGGAGGACTTGGACAGGCCGATCACGAAGGGCTGCCTGGCAGTGGAGAGCCTGCCAGGACGGAAGGTCTGGGGAAGCAGAGGGAGCAGGCCGGATCTCAACAGGTGCACACAGGTGTCATTTCCGCCTCGACCTCCTGCTATTTCTCATTCTGTTTCTGTGATTTTGCACAGCAACGGGGACCCCGCAGGAGGCCGTGTGCTTACCGGTGCCCTGGAGCCTCTGGGCCAGCTTCGTGGTGAAGGCAACGTTCATGAGCTTGGTGCAGTCGTAGGCCTGGCTGGCATTCTTGGTCCGCTCCTCCCCGGTCAGCCACTTCAGGTCCACCTTCCTGACACAGAAGTGCCGGAAGGAAGACACATTCACAATGCGCGCTGGAGCAGAGGCCACCATGGTACCTGCATGGAGGATCAGTGAGGGGAACCAAAGGCCTCTGAAGAGCCAGCTCCCACCAGCTGCGGGGAGCCCCCCCAGCCCCCACTTTCCACCCGCCTCTCTCTCTCTCCTGGCTCTTTCCCGACCCCAAAGGCAGGCGAAATTGGGATTCCTCCTCCCTCCTTGATCCATCCTCTTAGTACCCATAATTGTAGATAGTTGCCAGGTGCAACTACATTGCGGCCCTCAATAATGGGTGACAGCCAGGACTTCTTTGAGACCCCACCATTTGTTTGTTTGTTTGTATACTACCGGTGCTCCTCTTAAAAAAACAACCTGGGCAGCTTACAACCAATAAAACGGTAAAAGCAACAATAAAACTAGTAATGGGAAAACCTGGTGCCCCAGCCCCCCCTTCCCCTCCCCCCCTGCTCTCCTCCTGCCCCAACGCCCAGGAGAACAGCCAGCACTTCAGTGCTCTCGGAGGGGCAGAAGCTTGGGGAGCTGTCAGATCCCAAGAGGGGGGCGTTGTGCAGGGCCGGCTCCCCAGGAGGCAGGGGATGGCAAGGGAAGGGGCCTGGAGCATGCCCACCCTACCTGCTCTGGGTTGATGGGCAGAGGTCCTGGGGGAGAGGCGCCCTGCAGCCGGCCTGGTTCCTGCTCTGCAGGGCTTTAAAGGAAATGAGTGGCACATCCAACTGCACCCGGAGGAAAGCTGGAAGCCGGTGCCGCTGGCACAAGACGGGTGTCGTAAGGGTGAAGCCAGGGACGGCCAGCGCTCAGCGGGTTGCTAATTCCGGACCAGGTTTAACCCCTGGGTGGTCTTCGAGGGCCGCCCACGTGGAGCGCAACACCACAGAAGGATTTGCGGCGACCTTATCGGGGGCTGCATTTCCTGCTGCCCGGCCCGGCTTCCAGTGATCTGCCTAAGTCGGGCCAGGACTGGCGCTTTTTCTAGGTCTGCCCAGGTAGATCAGTGGTACTGCTGGCTGTGCAGAGATGAGAGTCTTTTTGTTTGCTTTCCTAATTATCCTCAACATTTGCCTCCTATCCTTCTGGTTCCAAGGAAATCAACTTTTCTTTGGCTCACCCATCCTGCTGAGTTCCCGCTCAGAAACGATTTACAGGGCATTTGGTGCCAGTCTGCATTTCTTTCACTTCTTTGCAATTCCTGATCTCTCATGACCCTCACCAAGGCTGTTTGCCCAGCCTCCTCCAGGAAGTGGCACCTCATACTTGGAGACCATTTGGGGGATCCCATCTTTAGAAGGGCCTGGCCCCTCCCCACCTGGCACTGAGAGAGGAGCTGCCAGATTTAGAGGGCTTGAGGCGATGGGGGAGCCGCGGAGTCCACGACCTCCAGACTGCATGCAGGAGAAGCTGGTCCTTACCAAGCAGCAGGTTGGTGAGCAGGAAGGGGCCCGAGACGTTGGTGGCAAACGTGAGCTCCAGGCCCTCAGCCGTGATGGCAAATGGCAGGCCTAGACGGGAGAGAAGACGGAGGGCAGCTCAAGAGGGGGCATGCTTCGGGTTGGGGTCTCGGAGAAGGGTCCGTCTCTTTCTCAGCCTTGGGCCCTTGGGGTGGAACTGAAGCTTCCGGGCCTCTGGCCTGCTCCCTTCTGACCCAGAGGGCAAGCAGAGGGCATGGCTGCCCGGTGCCCATTACCTGTGACACCCGCATTGTTCACCAGGATGTGCAGCTGGCTCCCTTCCTCCAGGAACTTCCTGGCAAAGGCACGGACGGAGGCCATGGAGCTGATGTCCAGCAGACGAAGCTGCACCTGGGGGTTCCCTGTGGCTCTACGGATCTCCTCCACTGCCACCTGGCCTTTGTCCCTGCAGCGGCAGGCCAGGATTGTCCGTGCGTTCCTGCGTGCCAGGTCAAGAGCGACGGCCTTGCCAATTCCTGCAAAGGATGGGCATCAAGAGCAGCTGCCCCGGGACCCCAGGGAAGCACCTGCCCACCCACCCTCTGTGGGCCAGTGACCCCGAGGTGGCCAGAAGGGCCGCTGGATTCTTGCAGCATGAGGAGGGCTGAGCTGCGTCTTGTGAACGTTGGGAACTGCAACCTCAACTGTGCTGTCTGTCTCTGCCACGGACTTTGCACACTGAGCAGGTCCAAAGCAGATGGCACAAACTGGGCTGGGCACCATCCAACAGCGGTGCTCCCTGGCCAGTCCCATGCAGTCAGATGGAGGCAATATTGCAGATGCCAGCTGCAGCAGGGCCATTCCTCACCATGGCCGAAAGGGGCCAGGACAGGTGGCGGGCGCAGTCCTGTAAAGGGAAAGGCCTCTCGTGGTGGGAGGGGAGGTGAAAGGGGATCGCAGGTCCCTGGGGGCTGAAGGACTCCCCTCCAGCCAGTGGGTGCCCTGAAGGGGGGGCAGATTGCTCAGTTAAATGCCCTCCGTGAGACCCCTGCATTGGCCGGGGCTGCCCTTCAGCAGGCAGAGGCTGCCACGTTGGCTGCCCTTATCTCCCTGTGGGCAGGGAGGCTGCATGTAGCGATGGCCGGGTGGACTTCCCGTCTTCCTCCAACAGAAAGACCATCATTTGCTCATAACAGGCCAATGGCTGATGACCAGGGGCGGAGCTGGCATCGGTGGGTGATCTTCTGCCAAAGGAATGCTCTCCTCTGGAGGAGAGAAACAGGCTGACACCCCCTCTCCCCAAAGCCTGGAGACAAATTATAACTGATAGTGTCCTAAAACAGGAGCCTTATTAAATATCAGAGAGCAATAATGTCTATATAGTCAATTGCAATTGTGGGGAAATGAAATGAACCTTGTCTTGAGTCCACGTTATTCGTCCCTGGGGTGCAACTCATGGCACGCCACCCCTAAGGGGAGCAGTGGTCTGAAAGGGACCGTTCCCAGAGGGAGGAAAAGGTGACTTGGCACCAGGCTCTCCCCACAGGTGCCCTTTGCCTTTTAGTGGGCAGCAGGAAGAGAAGGCCCGGCCCCTCCTTCCCCCAGCTAGTTCTAAGCAGGGGGGGAGGAGGAGGAGAGCCATTGTCTGGCGGGGGCGGGGAATACGTGAGGGTCAAACAAGGTAATGCCAAAGCTCAAAGCTGGCCTCTTAAACTGCACGCACACACCAACATCAAGACTGCTGCCCCCAGGAATACTTGGGACTGCTGGTCTCGGGGAGGGGGGGCCTTCTTGTCTTGGAAAGTGGTCCTGGCAGAGGCAAGGGAGACCCGGCAGCCACCTGCAGGCAACCTGTCCGGACACACTAAACCAGTCAATTCGTTTCCTGGGTTTCTTTATGAACACTAACCAGACATGGAGGCTTCATGCCGCGCACTGTATCACCAGGCAGAAAGCCAGAAACCCAAACTAACCAGGATTGTGGAAATGCATCCGCCTAAGACTTCAGCTGGTGTGGCTGAGGGGCCAGACTCACCGCTGCTGGCTCCAGTGACGATGGCCGTCTTGCCACTCAGGTCTACGGGACAAGCATCAGGCCTCCAGCTTTTTCTTCTTCCTGCCCACAGCAGCGCCAGGAGGGCCAAGGAGCAGAGGAACCAGAGCGGGTGGGAGAGGAGAGCGGCCCCCTCCATCTCAGGCTCTTTCCAGGAGCAGCCCCGGAAGACGGGTGCCGACCCAGAGGTCCGAGCTGAAGAAAGACCTCTTGCGTTCAGAAAGAGGAAGGCCCCCCAAAGGAGCAGCTGCTCTTATCTGGGCAGAGTCCACGTTCAACAAACGGTCTGCCCATTTCTTGGACAGAAGCCATGCAGCGGAGCTTTGGGAAGGCCAACGGGTCAGGGGAGGAGGGGGAGGGGGAGGGGGGAGGAGTTGTTGTTATTGTTATTTCTGGCTCAGGGTTAAAGCAGATTCCAAGGTGCATTGCTGGGACCTCCGGCTAGCAAAGGGAGCATTTCTCCGTTTTGCCAGGCAGAGGAGGTGAGACCAGCTCCTTGGAGAAAGGCAAGTGAGGGCAGAGAAGTCCAGGCTGGCTCAGAGAGTCCCAGACTCGTGTCAAATCAGGGCTGGGTGACCTCCACCCTGAGACACCCCCGCCCCAGGTTATGTTATGTTGCAGCCCTACAATATCACTGCACCAATGTTCCCGCCGTACGGAATGCATTTATTGAGTGTGAAAAGAACATGCTGGGTCCATTTCAGACTTCTTATTTTCGGGGAAACACCTGCTGGATGGGGCTATTGGTGCTGCTGCCGCGAGGCGGGGCAGATGTCACGAAAAATATAAGACACCACCTGAAAGTAAGACCGAATGCCTCTTTTGGAGACAAAAATAATATGAGACTGGGTCTTATTTTCGGGGAAACACGGTAGACAAAATGCAGCTCCTGGTGAAAACTGTGGCCCACCTTACGGGAGGAATCAATATGGCGAAGGGTGCACACCTGTTTATCTTTGTTAATTTTTCTGATTTTCAGATTTTATAAGCCCTATAAAAGAAGATTGCAAATGAGTAGCAATACCAAAAGCCAACAGACAAAAAAAAATTGCAGGAAGCGCTGTGGGTCACTGTGGCGCCTCAGAAACCTTAAGCAACTTAGAGACGGACTGCCCTTGAAGGAGTTCTCAATTCACCCGGTGGATTGGGAAAGTGAGGAATTACTCCTCTGAGGAGGGGACCAACGTAGAGGAAGAAGCCCACTTGCCTCACTCAGACCTAAAGTCCTGGATTTTGTGGCCAGAAACTCTTTGTTAACAGTGCAAATGACGATTTCAGCAGAAATTTGAACAGGGGCTGGTAGCGATAAGACGGCGGAGCTGAAAACGTTCCCTGGTAACTTAAGATTGTCAAAACAAATTCCAAGGCCAAACTCTGAAGAAATGGAAAATAAAGGAAATTGCTGTACAGGCCGTGACTTGCAGCAGCGAGGTGGGGGGGAGGATGGGCTGGTCCAAGGCTGAGAGCGCACAGCTGCAACTTGTGGCAATTCCACAAGGGCCATCACCAGAGGAAACTCTGGGCAGCAAACAGAATAAAAACAGCAAAACATTAAACAGCGGGGCAATAAACAATGGTGAGCCTCCCACAAAACTTCCAGATATCCCCCTGCACCCCGGCCAGGCCTTGGGGGAGCACCAGTGGGGCTCAGAGGGGGGTGCTCCAAATAAGAGAAGGGGGCATCGGGGTGCCCCGTTTTTCAGTCCTTGAGATGCCAAATCTATCATCGTGACTCTGTGGCTCCTAATTCCTAGGAATTAGAGATAAGTGCCCTTAGTTCTCAATGTCTACGCAGGTTCTCAGCCATCCGGGCTCCTGGTTGTCCTAAAGGTGCTTCTTTCTCAGGCGGCAGCCGGACTTCCTTGTTTTTCTTTGAAGACATTTCGCTTCTCATGCAAGAAGCTTCTTCAGCTCCTTGGTTCTCTCATTTGATGAGAATGGGATATTTTTGAACGGCTTTCGAGTCAAGTCTGGGTCTTTAGCGTTATTTATTTCGTATGAGGTAACAAAATGCAGCCCGGGACATAAAATTCACAGAGGGGCTTCGAAGATGAATATATTGTTCCTCCGCAGTCAGAAAGCCACAGGGCAGCATTGAGGGAGGAGGCAGCCGAGGAGCCTGGCAAGCCGCCTCTTCAAGGACAGGAGATAAAAACTTCCCAAGGGAAGGAGGTCAAGGCAGAGCAGCAGAGCCAGACCTTGGGGGGGGGGGGAGAGACAGGATGTGAGACTCTCCCAAGGGAAGCCAAAGGGGTCCTTCCTGGGTTGAAGTGAGGAAAGGGGCTGAGGAAGAGGTGCAGGGGCTGAGGAGGGGCTGAGGAAGAGGTGGGATCTGGGACAGGCGGAAGAGGTGCCATGTGCTCAGCTGCATGAACAGAGGGGCAGAATCAGGATCACCTGGAGTGTTAATACCCCTTTATAAGGCCCTGGTAAGGCCACACTTGGAACAGGGCATCCAGTTTTGGTTGCCACTATGTAAAAAAGACATTGAGACTCTGGAAAGAGTGCAGAGAAGAGCAACAAAGGTGATTAGGAGGCTGAAACATATGAACATCGGTTGCAGAAATTGGGTAGGTCTAGTCTAGTGAAAAGAAGGACCGGGGCAACATAATAGCAGTTTTTCAATATTTGAGGGGCTGCCACAAAGAAGAGGAGGGGGTCCACCTATTCTCCAAAGCACCGAAGGCAGGACAAGAAACAAGGATGGAAACTCATCAAGGAGAGATCCAGCCTAGAACCGAGGAGGAATTTCCTGACAGGGAGGACAACTAATCAGTGGGAAAGGCTTTTGCCTCCAGAAGTTGTGGGTGCTCCAACACTGGAGTTTGTAAGAAGAGGAGGTTGGGCAGCCACTTGTCTGGGAAGTTATAGGGTCTCCCACCTGAGAAGGGGGCTGGACTAGAAGACCCCCAAGGTCCCTTCCAGCCGTTATGTTGTGACTCCCCGGCAGCCAGTGGACCTGGCAGCTGAGTCTGGGGAATCGGAGGAGGAGGAGGAGGGGCCTGGAGGGACATCAGAGTCAGAGGAAGGCTCTGAGGAGCTCCCAGACTTAACAGTCGGAGGAGGAGCCTGGCCCCTCCACTCGCGCTCAGGCTGAGACACAGCTGTGCTGGGAGGCTGAGCAGGGACAGTGAGGACTCACAGCTGGGAGACATCCAGGATGCTCCTAAGCGCCTGCAGGCAAAGTGAGTCGGACAGAGGAAGGCAATGGGGCGGCTCCAAAGGCAAAGGAGAAGGCATTAGGAAGCCACGCCTTGGGCTGCATAATAAAAGGGAAGGTGTGGGAGGTGCTGGTTGCCGAAGGCAACCGTTTGTGCTAAGGAATCAAGTTTCAGTGAATTGTGTTTTGTTTGCCTTTGCTTTGGACATTTTACTCAGGTCTGTGAATAATAAAGTTTTTTTTTCCCTGTGGTTCCAGCCTGCTTGTTGGAAGAGGGGTTTTTCCTTGCGAGCTTAACGAGGACTCACGCAGGCTGGGACAGAACACGTTATTCCCTGGTCTTCTGTTCTGCTCCCCCCAGCAGGGCCGGAGCCAGAGGCAGAGCGGGATCCCTCCAGGCCCGGCCAGGGGGGCTTCTGGGGGGGCCTTGAGGCCGGTCGAGGCCCCCGCGCTCCTCTCAAAAGCTCACAGACGGCCTAAGCTCAACCGACTCATTTGGTCACTGCGGAAGTTACAGCTGGTCTTCCACTTACGAGCACAACTGAGTCCAAAATTTCCATTGCTAAGCAAGGCAGTCACCAACTGAGTTTTGCCCCCATTTTACGACCTTCCTTGCACAGTTGCTCAGTGAATCAACGTAGTTAAGTTAGTAACATGGTGGTTAGGTGGATCTGGCTTCTCCGTTGACTTTGCTTTTCAGAAGGTCACCAAAGGGGATCACTTGATCCCCCAGGGACACGGTGACCGTCATAAAGATGAGTCAGCTGCCAAGAGGCCGAATTTTGATCGTGTGACCACAGGGACACTGCAACGATCGTTAAGTGTGAAAAACGGTCATGTCACTTTTTTCAGTGCTGTTTTACCTTTGGTCACTAAATGAATGATTAGAAGCCAAGGACTTTCTCGATTAGTAGATATCAAGAACGGTGGATCCCATGGGACGGTCCTGATCCAAGATCACGTCCACTCACACCAGTCCAGACTGGTCTTGGCGGAGGATCATGCAGGCCTCAGAGGCTCCCTTCACCAGGGATCCGGTCTTCTCACTGTGCAACGTCTACTTGAGAAGTAAAGCTGGGTCAGCACTGTATGTTGCCTTTATTGATTTCAGAGTTGCACTTGATTTTATTTCTAGATCTAGGATGTGTGCAAATTGGAAAAAAATACTGTAGATTCACACTGGCTCTATTAATAAGCAAACTTTATGGAAATTCTGCGTTAAAAGTTTAACGCGGAGCGCAGGAAAATTGCACCTAAAAAATTCCTGGCTGTAGGGCAGTTAGGCATCCTCTCCTCTGTTTTATTGGACCTGTAGGTTAATTATGTTGGGTAAAATCATCTTACACAGCATCCTCTAGTAAAAACGCTGAGAGATACCACCGGCTCGTTTAAAACAAACTTTGTGTGGTCTATTGGTTAGAAGGAGGAAGTGCTTGTTTTCAGAAATTCTCGAGCTGTCGGCTAATTCAGAATTAACAGCTCAGACACTGAAGCAGGGGAATGTTATAGGAGGTGGCAGGATGGAAATAAACAGGGTGGTATTTAATAAAACTCTCCCAATTAGTTACTAACCGCATCAGGGTCCTTCCCCGGCCGGCCAGAGTGAGCCCAAAACAGCAGAGTCTCCAGGATTCCACTCACAGAGGGGTCCTTTCATTGATGGCCCTCCGACCCTCCACACCCAGAGTTGCTGAGGTCGCATAAGGATGAGGCTGAGGGGTCTAGCAGGTATTGGGCACCTGCCACAACAGAAGAGGGAAACAACTGTCCAGTTGGGGTTAGGGCAAAAAAATTGGTTATCTCACAACTTGCAAGTGTAAATAGGAACAGCTAGCTTCTCCAAACAGCTTCTCTTCTAGGTGTTCATTCAAAATGCAATTTGATCGCAGGATGTGCTAAAGGTAAGCTATTCTAAAACTAAAATCTTGGTATTTGCCAAACACTCCAGAGCCCAGGCCTGGCAGTTAACAACAGAACAACTGATTGGACAAGTTTTAAGTATTTGGGGAGACCGTTTCACTCCTCTGGGAAGTGTGGGGGATTTATTGAGATCACACTATTTTGTTCAAAACGCCCCACAATCGTCTGCAATCTTTTTATTGCTATGGAGGGGCATTATTTATACCCAAAAAGTATTTTCAGCAAGTGTGCCCAGCTTTTACTTAGTGCCAGTGTAAGCCCATCCCGCTACTTTGAGACAGACAGACAGACAGAGCGCCATCAATTTCTAAGGGCAATTTCCTGTGTCCATCAGGGCAGCTTTCCCTGCCACCCACCTCTTCCTCCCCCCCAGATTTCCTGGGGTTTCAGCTCCCCTTTCTTACTGGCTTACGGAGGACAACCGAGGCAAACTTGCTTTGGAAAAAAGAAAAATCTCCACCGCTGGGAGCTGTCCAAGAGCTGCTGGCACCCTCCACCCTCCACCTGCCTGGCTCTTCTGGGGCGCCCCTCTGCGGGACTCTGCTGAACAGGTCGGCCACTGGCGGCCACTGCCCAACACCCCCCCTTTAAATCCTACAGCCATGAGAGCCACAAAATGCTCTAGGATGGCCCAACTAGAGCCACCCTCGCCCACCAAAGCTCCCTGGGAGGCTTTGCCCAGTCCCGCCAGTGCTGCTCGTTGTGACCAAATGCCACACCGGGGACTTCTGCAGGCGGAGAAAACGGAAATGTGTGCGTCTAGCCAACAGAGAAACATCTGCACAACTTCCTTTTCGCCTCTTGGCCCTCCAGGTTTCAGTGTTATTTCCAGACTATCTTTCCAATAAAAATGACAGCGCCCTTCTCTGCCTCTCTCACCCTCCCCTTCCACGGCCCAACCGTTGCTGGAGGGCTTCCTACCCAGAATGTCATGGGGAGCCTGTCGAAGGGCGGCAGGCATCTCTCTGCTGCAAGGGGGGGGGCACTGCTCCCACCCAGAACATCTCTCTTCTGCAGGGTAACCACAGAAACACATGTGGGTGGGGGTCAGAGGGGATCCTCTCCCCAAATCCCTCTCTTTGATTATCAGCCAGAGTCGGGGGTTTGTAGAAAAGCCAAAGGTGTGAGTGGCCACATCCAAGGCTTCATTTTATTTTAGGACAGGGTGAGGCTGGGATGTGGCCGGTGAGCACCTCATCCCAGCACGGCTCTGGGGCACAAGTGTGGCAGAAGCAGGGGCTCCTGAAGGAAGGGCCCTTTGGCCCTGCTGGGAAAGGACCCGCCTGCCTCCGTGACTTCTTCTGCCCCGGCCGCAGGCTGCAAGCGGGCGTTCAGAGGGCCAGCACCGCCACGGCGGAGGCTCACTCCCGGGGCCAGGTCGACCGTCTCCACCAGCACGGTGGGTTTGACAAACACAAAGCTGGTGGGCTCGAGGGTCTTTCCTGGTGGAAGAGGAGAATAGGCTGCCTGCTCCTGGCGGGCCTCCTGCGCTGCCTCCGAGGGGCCCTCCGGCTCCGGCCCAGCGTGAGCCAGGAGGCTGCTTCGATCCACGGGGGCCCGCTTGGCTGCGGCAGGGCCTCTAGGTGGACGAGGCTGCTGGCAGCGGCCCGAGACCATCTTCAGGGTCTCCTGGCGCCTAGACTCCACGTGGGGGTCCACCACTTCCACGGTGGGCTTGATCCACCACTTAGGCAGGCGGGCCGGCTCCAGGTGAGGCACCAGCGTGACGTTGCCCATCTCGTCGTAGAAAACATCCTTGATGTTGGGGGGGCGGCCCATCTGGATCCGGAGGAGGTTGCTGCAGGAGGGGGGCAGCAGGGGCTGCGCGCTGCCCAGCAGCCTCAGGGAGCTGCCCTCCAGGGACCCCCGGGACAGCTTCCACCAAAGCCGCTCCTGCTCGGAGACCGTCTTCTTCCCGTTGCCGAGCGCTGCGGCCGAGCGAGCCGGCCAGCAAGGGGGCGGCCTGCCTTTGAAGGGCTGCCGGGCAGGGGCAGCCCTGGGTGCGGATGAGGACTCAGCCCGGCGCTTCAGCAGCCCCCTGCGCGCCTTTGGCCTGCGGGGCTCGGCCGCCAGCAGAAAGGGCTCCGGGGGCTCTTCCTCCCTCCACGGGAGCGGCAGCTCGGCCTCGATGGCTTCCTCGCCCGGCATCCCCGGCAGGGCGGGCGCTTCCCCCGACGACGCTTTGCCTGCGGGCACCTGAAGGAAAGGGATCGGCAGGGCAGCCCGGGAATTCGCCCCCCCCGAACCCTCCCGGCAACCGCCGGGCCGAACCGCCCTCGGAGCGCCGGACGGTCAGGCCGAGGCGCTCCCCGCCCGGCCCCTCCGGGACCGGCCCTACCCGGCTGTGTTGCGCCTACCTCCCCCTCCGGGCTGGGCACGGTCTGCAGCAGCGGCACGGAGCCCTGGGCCCAGGAGTCGGGGACGGCGGCGGCCGGCTCCTGGTCCTCCTGCCAGGCCGGGTCAGCCGGCACGTCGCTCTCGCCCGCGTCCCGCGCCAGGAAGCGCCACTCCACGATCTGCAGCATCGCCTCCCGCGCCTGGGCGATCACGTAGGGCACGCGCTGCGGGGGGGGGGACGGCGGCGGCTCAGGGGGGGCTTCCCGTGCCCCCGCCCCCCGCCCGCCCGCGCACGGAAGCAGAGCGGAGAGACGGGGGGAGGGGTGCGCCTTCCCGCCCCCCGAGCCCCCCCCCGGGCGCTGACCTGCCGGGCCAGGTAGACCTTGTAGCAGCCGCCCAGCGCCTGGTCCAGCAGCGCCGCCAGCAGGTCGCCCACCGCGTCCTCCGCCTCCTCGAAGGCCAGCAGCGAGAGCCACTCGCCCTCCGACAGCCGCCCCGGCACGATCTCCACCTGCGGCACCGGCACCGTGGGCGGGCGCGACCGCTCCGCGCGGGACTTGGCCTGGGCCACGCGGTCGCGGGACGCCATCCCGCCGCCTCTCCGCCCCCCCCCCGCTCCGCCGCCGCCGCCGCTGCCGCTCCCGCCGCCCCCGGACGCCCCTCCCGCGCGACGCCGTCTCCGGGCAACGGCCTCCCCGCCCGCCCCGCCCCTCCGCGCCTGCGCGCGGGCCCGGGCGAGGAGCCGGAGCAGCAGCAGCAGCAGCAGCAGCGGGAGGAGGGCGGGCGGCGATGTACCGGCGGGCGGAGCGCGGCCTGGCGCTGCGCGGGAGCAGCCTGGCGCTCTACAACAACCTGAGCGTCCTGCCGCTGCCGGCCAAGCGCCTGACCTACTTCGCCAGCGTGCACGGCGCCTCGGTCGGGCTGGTCAGCGCGGCGGCGGACGGGGCGGCCTGCGCGCACCGCCAGCTGCAGGCCCGGCAGGGCGGCCTCGGGCCCCCCCTCGTCACGCAGGTCCGCCGCGGGAGGGGGCGGGGGGAGGTCGGGGGGGAGGAAGCGGCCGGAGCCCCGCCAGAAACGCTGCCCTCTTGCAGGCGGCCTGGTGCGCGCTGCCCTCGCGGACGCTGCTGGTGCTGGCCTCGTGGAAGGGCGTCCAGGTGAGCCTCGGGGGGGCAGGAGGGGGCGAGCCCGCGGGGAGGGAGGACCTGCGGCCAACCTGCCCCTCCGCCTCTCCCGGCAGATGTACGAGCCCGACGGCTCCGCCATGGTCTACTGGCACGCGCTGGACGGCATGGAGGCCTCGGCAGGTACCTTCAACCCCCCCCCCGGGGCGCTCCCCCCTCCCACTCAGGGACACCCCGCGCGTGCCCAGAACCAGGCCTCCCCCCGCCCGCAGGGCATCCATGCCCCCTTCCGCCCCGGGCGCCCCCAGAAGCAGCGGCCAGTAGGGGCCGTCCGAAGCCCTCGGGTGCGGCTCCCTGGGGAGTCTTCCGGGGGGGGGGGAGGCTGGAGCTGTCCAAAGGGCCCGACCCGTTGAACTCAGGGAAGCCTCGGTGGGAGCAGAGGGGGCTGTGTGTGGGGGGGGTTGCATCCTGTCCACTCACCTCTGCCTTCCGCCCCCCCCCCAGGGATGGTGCTGTTTGCCCGGGGGATTGGAGCCACAGGACTGCACTTTGTGTGTGTAGGTGAGCAAGCCAGGGGGCGGGAGGGCCCCCCCCCAGGATGTGGGAGGGCCCCCCCAGGATGTGGCTGGGAGGGGGGGCTGGCAGCAGGGTGAGAGGCGGCCTGGTGGCAGAAGGCCCAGAAAGGGAGGGTTCCTGCTGCAGCCGTCAAGCGGTGGCGGATGGGGTCCCCAGCTGAGGTCAGCCACCAAGGAACTCCTCTGAAAGTGGCACGATGGGGGGGGGGAGGATTGTGGCCAGGAGGTCCCCCTCATTGCACAGCCTGAGGCTGCTGGTGCCTCGTCCTCCGCAGGATTGGGAGGAGGCAGCCCTTAGGCCCGATTCCCCTCCCCTTGCAGGGACATCCACCGGTTCGGTCCTCGTCTTTGACGTCCCCTCCAAAGGCACCAACATCACGCTGAGCGAAGTCCTTGAGCAGCACAGCAGCCCCATCACGGACATTGGCGCAGAACTCTGTGAGCAGCCGGTAAGGCCGGAGGGGGCCAGCCTGAGCCCCCCCCCCCCAGACTCCCTCTGGGCTGCCTCCTCTGTTCCTGGTCATCTTTAAGCTGCCTGGGGGAAGCAGCGCCCAGCCCTTTGGCCCTCCTGCGTGGCTGTCTGGGTTCTCCTGGCCACGAGGCAACCGTTCAGGCCGGCCTTCGAAAGGCCACAGACGGCAGTCCTGTCTCTCCCGTTGCAGGAGGGAGCTGCGGATCTGGTGACGGCAGATGACTCCGGAGCGTTGTGCGTTTGGGGATCTGGGCAGACATTCAGGCTGATCACCAAAATTCCAGCTTCTGAGTACGGGCCGGTGGGGGAGAAGGGGACCCGAGGCAAAAGAGGGGGGAGCAGATGGAAGTTCTGCACAGCAAGAAGGCCCAGCTGCAGCGGGTGGGAGGCGAGACCCTCCTCTCCTCACAGCGGAACAGGTCCCCCAGGCTGCAAGAGCAAGGCAGCGTCGGTTTTGCTCAGTGGGGTGCTTAAGGGCATGGGGTGCTGGCCTCCCTGTGGCAGGAGGTGCTTGGCCTCTGAGCTCCAGCACCCGCCCAGCAGGGCCTGATTCCTCCCCTTCACGCCCAGCTGCAGCTGCTCCTCGGTGAAGCTGTGGAACGGGGTCGTGGCTGCCGGCTATGGGGACGGCCAGATTCGCTTGTTCGAAGCGGCACGTGGGACCCTGAGAGCCCAAGTCAGTGCTCACGCACGCTGGATCTATGCCCTGGACCTGGCCCCGCTCTCTGGGAAGGTGAGCCCAGAGCAGTGGGGAAGGGGCAGCCAGAGTTTGGCAAGAGGCCTCCGCAGGGCACGGCTCAGGTTCCCTGGTTCTGGACAACCTTCGAGACACGAGCGCGCCTGAGCTGCAGCATGCGCAGACCCGGGCTCTTCGGCGCAGGTGGCAGGCAGGCTCTGCAGAGCTGGTGGAGGTGGCCCCCCTTCCCGTGGGTAAAGGGTTATGTGCAGATCACCACAATCGCAACATGCCTGAAGGGATGGGGGGGGCACCCAGCTAGAACTCCCCCCCCCCCCAGGCAGCTTTGGCACTCTCCTGGGTCACCTTCGGTGGGAAGGGTCTCCAGGCCAGGCCTGCAGACCCAGAGATCCCCCCCCAAGGCCTTGTCTCCTCTGTCTCCTGCCCAGCTGCTGTCTGCGGCCGAGGACTCCTTCGTGAGGGTCTGGGGACTGAGCCGCAACGCGGACACAGACGGCATTGAGGTGAGCCCAAGGGCTGCTCGGTTGAGGGGGTGGGAAACGCCCGTCTTTCCAGAGCCTCACTCTGGATTCCTAGGCCGCGCCTCTTGCTTCACCTCCTGGCTGGGGAAATGGGGCAGGGGAAAAGTTTGGTGGTCCCTTCACTCAGCTGGAATGTGCCCACCTTGCCCCCAGCCTGGCTGGGATGTTAAGCCAGCAAAGACGCCTGCTGAAGCTCTCTGGCCCTGGGGGGGGGGGTCACCATGGCAGGGGTTCGTTGCTTGGGAGCCTCAGGACAGGTTCCCTCCGGTCAGGCCCCTCCGTGCTTCCCAGCGCGATGGCTTTCTTTGGGGGGGGGCAGGAATGCCTGAAAGGGACCCACCAATTTCCCTGCAGTTCGAGCATTGCCACACGGAGTGTGTGACTGACACGCAGATTTGTGGCGCCCGCTTCTGCAATCCGGAAGGCACCACCTTTGCTGTCACGGGCTTCGAGCTGAGCGAGATCATCCTCTACCACCAGGTGTAGCCCTTCGGGTTGCAGGTAGTCGCTGGACGCGGAGGAAGGACTTCGCCTGGCGTGACGAAGCCAGCTTGGCCCGGGCAGGGCAGGACGGCACACGAAGGGAGCTCTTGCCCCCCCCTCCCCAAAAGGCCCTTTATTTTTTTGGCCCAAGCAGGCTTCCCCTGGGATTTGGTGTCTCCTTTGGCCCAGTAGCTCAAGGTGCCCCCTCTGTCCTGCCCGCAGCAGAGCTCAAGCAGGGAGCCCTGGCCTGTCCCTGCTAGGCCCAGAGCGGAGCTGGCTGGCACATTGTTCCCAAGGCTTCAGCTCTGCGGGAGGGCAACTGTCGCCCAGGCCCAGCCCCAGGGAAGAGGGGCGGCTGGGCTGGGCCTGCAGCAGACCAGCCCCTGGCCAGAAAGTTCTCCTGCCCTGCCCGGGTTTGTTTAGGCTCCAAAGGCTTCGGCACAACCCCGATCGCCTTTTTAGCGTTTCAGAGCAAGCAGCTAAATTGTCTGTTTTCCTGATGAATAAAATATAGTTATGTTTGGCTGACAAGGAAGAGAGCCTGGTGCCTTTTTTTCAAGCGATTTCCCACGTGCAGCAGGAGACGGGAGTGCCTGCGGAGCTGACCCCCTCCTGATCCTTCTGGGCTGCCAATTAGGAAGGTGCCCCACCCCAAATCCACCATCCTGCCCGTAGTTGTGGGGTGGGGTGCAAGGCGAGCAGCAGGAATACAGTTAAGGTGGCCAGGGAGGTGCCCCCCCCCCCCGGACAGGTATGGGCAGACTCCAGGATGCACAATACAAAAGGCTCTTTATTAAAGATTCCAAACGGCTCAACAGCAAAGTGTGTAAGAAACGGGGGCTAGCCCAACTCACAGTGGTTTATACAGATGCACGCAGGCCACAAGGGGCCTGGGGGCATCAAAGCCCTTCGGTCCGGGGTGGGGAAGGTCACACCGGCCCACCCCCAGATCAGTTTGTGCTTGGTTGACGTCTTGAGAAAAAAACGGAACAGGTAGAAAAAAGTGAAAAAGGTTTAAAAACTGCAGCTCTGCAGGGCCCCCCCTTTTTGCTAAAGTTATTGGCAGCGATTTCCCTTAATGCACCAGATGGCAGCAGGGAAGAGTGGGCACTCCCACCACTTTGCCCCACCCCAAGGAAAGGCCAGCTCTGGCCAGCGGCTGCCTGGTGTCCCAGGAGCAGCCACAACGCCTCTCTCCACTGCCCTCCCCCCCCACGGGAAGGGAAGAGGGAGCCCTTTCTACGGCTAGTGGCCCCCCAACTAGGGGGCTCTGGCTCCTCCACTCATGCACCCACCCGGCCTCCCCCAAATCCCCCCACTGATCCCCTTCCACAGCACATAATCACACCACAAACCCCCTTTTCCTCCATCACCTGCGCGGTCACGTTCCCCCCCTCCCACCCCCCCAGAATACTGCCAAGGTCAGAGGTAGCAACCAGTGCTGGGCCCCTCCCCCCCCCCAGTAAAGAAATGGCAGCCACGGCAAGAGGCACGGAGCCGGGGATGGAGAGGCAGCCGGTAGACAAGGCAGAGGCGCCCCTCCCCAGCAAAGGCACCAGCAGCAGGGCGGAGCCCCTCCCTCCCGGTGGGCGGGGCCCTGCTCAGGAGACAGGGCTGGGCCGGTGGGGGCGCCAGAAGCACCACTTGCTGCGCGGATGCTGCTTGCGAAGGGCCTCCTCCTCCTGCGCCCGCTCCTTCTGCATGCGCAGGTAGCGGTCCTCCTCCTTCAGGTACCAGATGGGGGGCCAGCGGTGGCTCTCAAAGTGGGCCCTGTTCTCTGGGGAGAAGCCAGGCCCGGCAGGCGTCAGCTGAAAGGCAGCCCCTGGGGAAGGGAGGGGAACCCCACCCCCACCCCTCGGCCGCAGGGCTTACCGGGAGACAGGGCCTTCATCTCGCGCGGGAACCGGCGGCACACCTGGTTGTAGTTGGTGCAGATGTAGTGGAGGCACCAGGCGGCCAGCTGGAGGGCGTGATGGAACTGCGGGGAGGAGCGGGGTCAGGCCACCCCGTCCCTGGGGCCACCTCCCTGCCTGGTGAGGGGGGGGGGAATCTGGCACAGGCCCCTTTTGGCCTGGTGATAAAGGCCTCAGGCGAGACATTGGGAGACGGTGAGGAGTTCTAGTCCCACCTCAGGCACAAAAGCCCAGGAAGGCGTATTAACTTTTGTTTGCCACCCTGAATTATTTATAAAAATAATAAAGGTGGGTTTAAAAAATCTAAACTTGCAGGGAGCTTCTCCTCCGCTCAGGTTACCCGAGTGCCGGGCCAAGGCGGCAGCTGGTCTGGTGAGGCTGCGCCATACCTGTGTCATTTCCAGGTAGAGGATCACCTGGGCATCGATTTCCACCTGCTGAAGGCTGGCGCGCATCAGCTCATCCACCGCGTGCTGCTCTGGGAAGAAAAGGAAGAAACGGCACTCGGGCGGGGCGCTCTTTCTCGCTGCCCCCTGGAACGCCCGCTTCCCGGCCCCTGCTTGGCTGCTGCTGCTGCTGTGCCGCCCTCGGTGCCCAGAAGCGCTACGTCGCTGCAGAGGGGAGCCCCAAAGAGACTCACCGGTCAGGGCCTGCAGGCGGGTCAGGCAAAGCCGGTTGGTGAGCACCAGCAGCTCCATGGCGTCCAGGTCTGGGCTGGGGACAAAGAGGCCCGTGTACAGGAACTCCAGCACAGCCCGAAGACAGGCGCAGTTGGTGCCCGGCAGGGAGACCTGGGGATGGGAGAGAGGGTGCTCAGGGAGGCCTCTACCCGCTTCGGCCCACCCTTCGCCTCCAGCAGCTGCTCTGGGCAATTTGGGAGGAATTCGAAGCACAAAACCGCAACTTCCATGGTCGCCAGCAATCGGGGGAGGGGGGGCAGCGCTGAGGGAAGAGGAAGCCGGCAGGCGGGGGGGAGGTTGGTCTTGGGGGCAGATGGAGCCCCCTGATCCTTTTTTGAAGAGGTCCCACACGGTGGGGCTGGTTGTCCGCTCAGAAACCAGGGGGAGCACCAGGGCCCTTCCCACTCTGCCGGACACTGGGCCTGGCCCTCGGGGTCAGCGGCCAAGCAAAGAACCACGTGCAGGAGCCTCACAGGCAGGCAAGCTCCTCTCCATTTGTCCCCAGGAAAGGATTGGGGAGGGCAGGCCCTGTGGCCTCATGCCTCCACGAAGCCCCCTTAGTCCAGCCACATGACTGGCGTCTCCGGGGGCCAAGCTGGGCCTTCCACGCACCCAAGCAGAGAAGACACCCCTCCCAAAAGCCACCCAACTGGGCAGCCCCCCAGCGGCACATGCACAGCAGCCCAGGCTGCCCGCTGTGCCACTGCCACGGCGTTGTCCCCTGCACAAGCCTGCCCCCCCTTATCAGGTGGCAGCAGGGCTGCCCGCCTCACCTCAGCAGCACGGCTCTCCCGGAAGGTGCCCCCAAACATGGCCACCATGAAGTCGCAGCCTGCCAGGAGGAGGGGCTTATGTGCTGGCACGGAGCCATCATCAACCAGGAACACCACATCTGCCGGGGAGGGAAGCAGGGGGGGTCAGTCCTGGGCACGGGGCGGCCTACCAGGGCTGCTCTCTGACCTCCCTCCTCTCAGCTACCTGCGAAGGAGCCTTTGCTCAGGCACTCCCTGATCCGGTTGGCCCGGCGCACGTGGAAGGCCTTGGTGATCTCGTGGTTCATGAAGCTCTCCTTGTTCAGGACGTTGGCAACCATCATGCGCAAGTCGAACACCTCTAGCAGCTCGGCCATGGCGGCCACCTGCATGAGGCTGGCCTGGGGCGGATCCAGGTGCCCGGTGTACAGGTACTCCAGCACCACCTGGAACGGGCCCAGCTGCACCGGCTCATCCAGGTACACGGCTGTCATCGGCTTCTCTTGCTGCGTGACTGGATCCCGCACCCTCTCCTGCCGCACGTCAACGATGCCCCGGCCAGAAACCAGGCCGGGCATCCGAGCAGCGCACAGCGGCTCATCACTCTGAGAGGGCCGCAGCGGCATGGTCTGCGTGGCTGTGGCTGGGCATCCCTGGTCTGCTGCGTCCAAGCTCTTCGTCCGCCCGGCTGGCTCCTTCCCGCCGGCCGGCCCCTCCAGGTCCCCCGCGAAGAGGTCGTAGAACCGGGAGCAGGCTGTGGCCAGGTAGACCCTGTGCGCAAAGAGCTGGTGGCCTCCTGGCAGGCGGAAGACCACATCGGCACAAAGGGGCTCGTGGAAGAGCGAGCTGGGCCCCCGCCCTTCCCCAACAGCTGGCTCAGGGATGTGGATGATGGGTGGGGGAGGCTTGGGGGGCAGGAAGGGCGCTTGCAGCAGTGGATGCTGCGTCTTCTTCAGGTGAGACTTCCAGAACTGGAGGTGGCGACGGGAGATGAGGGCAGCCCGAATTGCATTGTCGAAGACATCCTTGATGCCAAATTGGGCCACGATGCTCGTCTCGTAGTACGGGATGCCCAGCTCCTTGGCTACCTCATGCCCGCACTCAGGGGGCAGGATATCCGAAGGTTTAATGGGCCTAAAATAAAGCAGGAGGGACCCCAATAAGCAAAGAATGCCCAGGAAGGCCCCCATGAAGGGCAAACTAACCCAACTGCGGCAGAGAGCGGAGGCACCCCCATGGGACAGGCAGGAACTGATCTAGGATGGGGGGGCTGACCACACCTGCCAGCCCCCCCAGAATGAGTGGCCTCAGACAGCGGGACAGGGCCCTACTTGGCCAAGGGACGACGCGCCCGGTTCACTGCCTCAAGGTCTGCATAGCGCAGGTCCAGCTGGCAGCCCACCAGCACGATGGGGGTACGTGGGCAGAAGTGCTTGATTTCTGGGTACCACATGGTCTTCACGTGCCGCAGTGAGTTGGGGTTGGCCAAGGAGAAGCAGAGCACCACCACATCAGATCTGTCAAGGAAAAGAGGGGGAGGAGGGACAGCATCAGGCAGGGAACCTTCCCCCCTAGTTGCAGAGAGGGCCCCTGGGCCCACCAGACCTTGAGGGAGAGAGGCAGGGGCCGCAAAGAGCCACCCTGAGTGCACGCAACCCAAGGCCAAGGTGGAGGGCTGGCTCTACTCCTCCCCAGCGCCCCAGAGCCCTCTTCTTCCCAGAGCCCCGCCTGTGCAGCCCCCTCCCACCCAGAGGCTGCATAGGCGACTGCTCCCTCTCAAAACCCTGGAGAGTGCTGAGTCCCTCCTGCATGGCCTCCACTGGGGGGGGGGGCAGAAGCAACAGAGAACCCACCCCCGTCCCCCAGAACAGGGAAGCATCTCCCACTTCTGGAAGGGCTCCAGAGGCTTCCAAGAAACAGGCCGGGCGAGGGGATGGCCCTGCCAGGGCTGAGCAGCTGAAGGGGCCCAGCGGTCCTTCCGGGACAGCTGCCTTGCTACCTGCCTCCTGGATGAGGAAGGAGGCAACCCAAGAGCGGCTGCTAGTAGGGCCGGGAGAGCAGCTGCCCCATGCCGGTCAGGGCCAGCGGAAAGCGGACCTTCCCTGCGGGAGTGGCGCCCGCCGCCCTCACCTGCCGTAGGCGAAGCGCCGGTCCTTGTGGTGGTCCCCGAAGGTGTCCCAGAGGCGCAGGGAGATGCTGACCTCGTCCACCACGTCGCGGGAGCGCTCCAGCACCTGGGCAGCGCCGAGGCGTCAGAAGGCGGGCTGGGGCGGGCCGGGGAAGCCCCCCGCCCGCCCCGCCCCGCCGGCTCACCTCCTGGCAGACGCGGTACTGGTCGATGGCCCAGACGGTGGGCACGTGGGTGGCCAGCAGCTGGTACTGGCTGAGCGTGGCGTTGCAGGCCCGCGCGCAGATGAGCCGCGTCTTGCCCACCGCGTTGTCGCCCACCACCACGCACTTGATGGTCTCGACGTTGGGGCGCTCGTAGTCCAGGTCAATATCCATGGGGGCGTCGCCGTCGCTGCGGGGGAAGCCCGGGATCAGGGCGGGGAGGGCGCGGCCGGGCCCGCCCAGCGGAGTTGCGCCTTTACGGGCCCCGGGGGGCCGGCCGAGGCCCTTCCCCGCCCCGGGTGGCGCCGGCGTCCCGGGCGCCGCACCCCTTCGCCTCCCCGGGCCTCTCGGCCGGCAGCCGCCGCCGCGTTCCCCGGCCACGCTCCCCGGCCGCCGCGCCCATCGCCCCGCCGCCGCCGCCGCCGCCTCCCGTCCGGCTGCCCCGCGGCGCCGCCCCGCCAATGGGCGCCCGGCCGCGCCCCCTCCGCCCGAACAAAGGAGGCGGCGGGGGGCCCGCGCGTCGCAGCGCCACCGGCCCCGCCCCCGAACCGCCCCCCACGTGACGGGCCCCCGTGGGCGGGGCTAGGAGGGGCCGCGAAAACAGCCGAGCGCGGCGCCGCTGGCCGAGCCGGAGGCTCCGGAGGTCCCGGCGGCAGCGCGTACCTTGCTCGGGATCGGGTCGCTTTGTAGCCGCGCCGCGGGACAAGGGGGGGTGCGTCGGACGGAGGGCGCTCTGCACATGGTCTCGGGCACGTCGGTCGTCCGCAGTTCTTCCCCGCGAAAGCCCGCCCGGCGGAGAGCGCCCAGGCGGCCCCGCGGCCTCATTCCACTTGGGCTCCGCTGCAACGGAGAGATAGAGCGCCGCCTTCAGGCCACCGCTGGGCCCCCCGCCCCCCTACCCGCGGTACCGGAGCCACGGACGGCGGCTCAACCCGCGCGGAACCCCCGCTTCGGTACGCCCCCGGTCGGGCCGTCCGCCCCGCGCCCCTTCACCTTCGCTCCGGCCCCGTCCGGACCCCCGCCCGGGCTCTGCGCGACGGGACTGGGCGCGTCCGTCCCGCTGGCTTCGACGCGGCCCTTCGGCTTCCAGTCCGCGGCGCTCCTGGTGTCTCGGGGCGGAGGCAGCGCTGCGCCCGACCCCTCCAGGCGGGCCTTCCGACGGGCGGGGCGCAGAGCTGGCCCTGGTCAGCTCCGGTTGCCCCGGAGCCGCCAGGCCGGCGGGAGGGGCGCGGATACCAGGTTTTCTGCCGGCGGGAAGCCGGGAGGAACGGCGCGATTTTCGCGTCCCCTTCTGCGGCCCGGAGAGCAGCGCAACCGCCGCACCCGCTCAGCTTGCCGGGCCTGCCGGATGAGCTCCGCGGCTCCGGGTCTGAGCGCGGCCGAGGATTTGGGCGCTCTCGGCTGGGGAGCCGGGGTGGGGGGTAGGGTCGTTCCTCGGAGCCCGCGTGCGCCCGGCGCCTCCGCGCGTAGGACCGGGGCCGGGCGGGGTCGCCCCCAAGGCCTCCGGACCGGAGCCCTGCGCAGCCGGCCGGCCGATGGGAGATTGGGCTGGGTGGGCGGGCAGCGAGCCAGGAGGGCAGCTGACCAACGGCAGCATTGGGGTTTCTCGGACGGCGTCCCCAACACGAGTTTCCCCAGGATTGTTAACAAACAAAACCTGAACAGCGCCAAGGTGCGGTTTTGCTTCCTTTTTGAGAAGCCCAAAGTGCACAGGGGGGCTTCCTGTGTTAAGAGGAAGGGGCTGCTCGGAGCGCCCCTCCGCAAATGTCCCGTGCTGTTTTTAAACCTGAAAGCCAAAACAGCCAGCCACCCAAATGGAGCCCTGCCTGGAGTTTGGGGGGGGGGGGAATCCCCAGGGCCTCTCCAGGGCCAGGCTTTCCTGGTCCAAGCAAGCAACTTGATCCATCGGAGAGCCTGAATAATCCTCAGCAGCTCAAGAGGCGGTCTGAGGGGCCCACCCTGCCCCCTGGGGACGGGGTTCCCCTAAGCGGCTCTGGCCGCTATCTACAGGGGCAAAGAGGGCAAAGAAATACGGATGTTCTGCCACCTTTGTTGCCCCCAGGCTGGGCTGCGTCCAGTCAGAGCCGCTCTGAGCCTCCCTCCAGTGGCTCCAGGGATCTCTGCTGGGGCTGCCTCCTCTCCCGGAGCCCACCAGTAACTAGGCCAAGGCCCACCCCGGATCAGAATACAGAGGGAGTCCGCATAGGAGCGATGCAGTCCAAGACCCCAGCCCCCTCCCATTCCAGCAAAAAAAAAACCCATCTCCCTCTGGAACCCTACTAGATCCCTCAAGTGCTCGGGAGGGCCCATCAAAGGGGCCCGACTCCCTGCAGGAGGAGGGAGGCGAGGGGGGTGCTGAGAGGGCTCTGTCCAGGGCAACAGGAGGGTGTTAATGGCCTCCACTGCCAGATGGCATCGCGGCCCCCCCGAGGCCTGGCGTGAGATGGAACATGTCCTTGGCTGCCCCAGAGGCCATGAACTCCTGCGTTGCCCCAGATTCAGCCTCTTTTGTTTTATTTTACTTTATTCTGCAGAACAAATAAGTTTACCTGTAGCAGTTGCTTTATTTCTCATGCCTGCATTGGGCCTTGCAGAATACGGAATAGAATACAGAATAAGAATTGGAAGGGACCATAGAGGTCTTCTAGTCCTGCTCAAGCAGGAGATCCTGAACCATTCCAGACAAATGGCTGCCCAATCTCTTCTTAAGAGCCTCCAGTGATGGAGCACCCACAACTTCTGAAGGAGGACAAGCTGATTAATTGTTCTCACTGTCAGGAAGTTTCTCCTTAATTCCAGGTTGCTTCTCTCCTTGGTTAGTTTCCATCCGTTGCTTCTTGTCCTGCCTTCAGGCGCTTTGGAGAATGGCTTGACTCCCTCTTCTTTGGGGCAGCCCCTGAGATACTGGAAGACTGCTATTATGTCACACACACACCCCAATCCTTCTCTTCCTTAGGCTAGACATAGCCAGTTCCTGCTTTATCCTCCAATCCTCCAATTATTTTTGTTGCTCTTCTCTGCACTCATTCCGGGTTCTTCTCTCTCTCTACAGAGAAGAGGCACATAAAGCAACTTGTTCTAAGACCTGTTTGGTATCTGTGTTTGGCTGCAGACAGCAGCCTTTCCCTCACCCTCACTTTGCCATCGCCCCCAGTCTGTGAGTGAAACGGCCTCAAATTGCCAGGATCTGTGCCCGTTTACACTTGTGACTCCCCTTACTCTTCCCCCAGTGCAGCCATGCTTCTTCCAGGATCTGCTGTCCTCGTTCAGGGTGTGCTTCATTGGTTCCCGTGTTTTCTGCAGGAAAGAGCTGGCACTGGTGCCATTCCATTGTGGCCATATTCTGAAAACGGGCAGCCCTGTTTTCCTGACCAGAAAAGTAGGAGGGTGGCTTTTTCCTCTGGATTTCCTTGATATTTGTGGCTTTCGGGGCCCACTTTGCTCAGAGATGGGGCTGCCCAGTGGTCTCAGGGCTTCTGTCTGCAGAGCTCAGCTGGCTGTGTGGCCAGGGCAGGGTCTTTGGTGCTTTTCTCTCCCCTAATTTTAACTTGAGAGATGCCAATCCAAGTGGGCATCCCACCCAGGGGAGGGAGGAGGGGGGGGCAGCCAGACCAGCCTAGAGGCGACCAGGCAGTGTCCTGACATCTGACCCTCCCTGGCCCCACTGTCTGCTCTGGATGGTTGGAGGGGGCTAGTGGTGGGCAGTAAAGCCAGAGGAGTGTCCCAATGCTTCCCCAGGGTGACTGGCACACTCAGGTTGGCAGGGACCTGGATCAGCAGCAGGCAGAGGAGCTGGCAGTGGGGAGAGCCTGGTTTTGTGCTGACAAGGGCAGATGAAGAGCGTGGGGGGGGGGGTTCCGGTGGAGAAGGTCTGGCTAATGTGCTGCCAAGGGGTAGGGCGATCCAGCCAGCCATGTGGGGCAGGGAGGGACAATGCCTGCCCTCTGTCCATGGCGCCAGCTGGGCTGCAGTCCTGAGGCCTTCGCCCACTTGCCCTCATTTTGCGCCCCTCCCCCCTCCGTCCCAGCCATGCAGCCGCTGCTCTCCCTCTTAGGCCAGCAGTTTTCGCTATGAATCGGCCTTGGCACTCTTCCCCGGGCTGCCCCTGTTCTGCAGCGGGGTCTGCCCAAATAATGCCCGGTTGGCAATTTCCATCTCGCCCGCCAAGTCTCCAGTAGGCTTCTTACCAGTTTAGGGCCCTTCTGAACAAGAGCAAGATCTGCACGGCTGGCAGCTGGATTTCCACTGGGCAAGCAAATCGAGTTCTGCCAGCTGTGTCACCACTGGGGGCATTGCTGGATGAGGGTTTTTGATGGCCTTGCTTTGTAATATTTTTTTATTATTTCTGTGAATGTATTTATTAAATCTTCATGAACTCGTAGACGAGCACTAGATGTCAACTCCCGCAGAAGGCTAAGGCTACTTTTATTGAGATCGGTTATAATAATTAAATCTTGTAAGTCTGATTGTGTTAGTCCCCCCCCCCTTCGAGAGGCACCTGTCTGAGCCTAGAGGGGAAGGGGCGGGGAGACTCCCAGCTGCCTGATGACGCCGAGGGAGGCTGAGCGCCATGGGCCCCCTCCTACCTATCGACATCAGTCTGGCCACCGTGGATGCAGAGGAGCCTCTTCCACAAAAATGGCTTTGAGCCACCAAGAGCATCGTCACCGATGCTGAAACGGGCTGCCTGCCCAGCAGACTCTGTGGCTGTGGACTAACCCAGAACTATTTTACCTTTGGCGATAAAATGTTGCTGCAACTGAGTGGCACGGCTTCTTTGATGGCTCCTAAATACATCAACATCTCCATGGTTGGTCTAGAGTCCAGGGGTGGGGAACCGTGGCTCTTTTATGACTGGTGGACTTCAACTCCCAGAATTCCTGAGCCAGCATGGCTCAGCTTGGAAACCTCTCCCTTTCCCCTCAGCATGGCTGGCTCGGGAATTCTGGGAGTTGAAGTCCACGAGTCATAAAAGGGCCAAGGTTGCCTACCCCTGGCCTAGAACAAGAACTTCCCGACTCTTGCTCCCTGGAGCTGCTCCTTCGTTGATGACGTTTTCATCAGCCATGGACTCCCTGGGAAATGAATTTCTTATCAAATTCCATTACAACGTCAACAGTTTCCACCATCCCCATCAACTTCAGTCTGGACTTGTGTTTCTCAGCCTTGCCAGCTTCAAGACACATGGAATCTGGCTGGGGAATTCTGGGAGTTGAAGTCCACATGTCTTGAAGTTGCCAAGGTTGAGAGAAAAACTGGTCTAGAGCTACCGAAGAACAAATCCACTTCCTTGATGTCACTGTAAATCTATTTCTAATGGACACATCAACCCCGTGTTATGCAGAAAACCCACAGATTGCCCTGCGTTCCATATTCCTCCTAGAGCACAACCCCCAAATCCCTCCCAAATCCACAGCCAGGCTCTGGGCTCCGACTGCCTCTGTTCTGACATACTCAACAGAGACGCACATCTGATGGAATTAAACCAGGCAGACTGATGCCCACCGACACGATCAATAGACGAATCAATAGAGTCCGATCGATTCCCAGGGAGGACATATTAAAAGACGGACCATAGGAACAACAAAACATCACCCACAGTTCTCAACTCGTGACCCACAAGCCATCCTGGATAACTATACTGCACTTTCTCTGGCCTTAGGCGAGAAGCACCCCCCCCCCAAGCCGGCATTCAGGCAAGCACCCAACACGCAGTGGCTCCTGATAAGCACCAGGGAACAGCAAGAGAGGCTAACGTGGGAGCCAGACTCTGCAACAAACCCAGGTGTCTACTTTGACTCCACATCTGTGCCAACACCACCATCACAGGTTACACAAATGGCACAAACTCTCTGCAAAAGAATTAATAGACCCAAGTTTGGCATCAGGACTCAAAAGGAAGACAAAGGGATATCCGAGCTTTTGGTCTTACCTAGAGTCTGTGGCCAGCCTCAGAATGGCTGTTTCACAACCTCAGAAGGGCTGGACAAGCCCAAGGGGCTGATGTGAAAGGGATTTGTATGAAGTATGTGGTTGCTTTATTATGCAGCGTTGTGTAGTATGTGCTTGATGTCTTGTATCTCACGTGTATCTAAGACCACCCAAAATTGCTGTTTGCAGGTTGGGCAGCTCTACTGAATAAAAATCTAAATAAATAAGGAAAGAGCCACCTGCCAGCCTTTTGCCCTTTAGCACAGCTTCACCCAGAGCGTGAGAAAATGGCTTTGCTCTCCTGGCCTTCTGCAGCCCAGCCTTGGTGGGGCCGGGGCCCCAGCCGGCCTCTGACATTTGTCCTTCCCCACTCCCCAGAGTCTCCCGCATGCTCTCCTGCCCAAGGGGGGCCTTCTCTCGACCTCTGCAGAAGAGGGCAACAGCCACCATTGGGGACCGGAGCAGGCCAGGCCGGGATCCTTTACTAGGGCCCCCAAAGGCGTCTGCAAAAGCACCGGTCCCCCGCCGGGAGACGCCAGGCCAGTGGTGGGGCAGTGGGGCGTCTGTTTCAACTGCACGCTGCCCTCCAGGGGCTTCCAAAGGGGCTGGGCTGGGCTCCCCGCGGCTTCCTATTCCCTCAGGTCTGAAGCAGCAGCCCTCCCCGACCGGGCCTGTGGGTGCTTGCCTGGCCCTTCGGCAAGGCCCCCTCCCGGGCAGGCAGCAGGATCCCGCCCTCCGCTGAGGGGCCGTTTCCCGAGGGCGGAATCAGCGCTCGCAGCCCGCGCGGGGCCTCCGTCGGGCGAGACAGCGCCGGGAGCGCCTTTTCCCTCCGGTCTCCTCGCCTCCTCCTCCTCCGGTCGGTGGGGACAGTGGAAGCCGCAGGGGACCTGCTGTCTTGACTCCCTCGTGCCCCTAGAGGGCGCTCCCAACCTGGCAAAGGGAGAAAGAAGCCCCACAACTCCCCCCCACCCCCGCCCCTTTTAATGGACGGTGCGGCCAATGGCCAGGGCCATCCAGGACCCAGGGAGGCGGAGCCTGGATTTGGCAGGGCAGATGTGTGGCATGCTGGGAAAGCCACTCCCAGGGCCGAGTCCCACATTAGCAGGGGCTCCTGGCGGGGGGGGGGGAGGGGGCTCTCTTCTCCCCAGGAGGGGGAGGATGTTGGACAGCAGAGCGTGACTTCGGGGGGGGGGTTGAAGGAACCCAAGCAAAAGAGGGTGGCCAAACAAGGCAGTGCGGGGGTGGGGCGGGACAGGGGGGTGGCGGCTGTGCTGGCTCTCCTAAGTGATCCAGTGAGTCATCCGGAGGAATCTGCCCAGCCTCTTTCAGGGTCCAGCTTGGAGGGCAAACATGGCGGGGGGTGTGTGTGTGAGAACATGAATGTAGATGTGGCTTCAGCAGCTAAAGTTACCGTCTGATCAAGAGGAAGGGAAAGAGAGGTGGAGCCGCACTCTGCACTCCACACCTGCTCAGAGGTGAATGAACTGCCCTGTGTGTGGAAGCACAAAGAACAACAATTTGGTTGTTGGTATCACATATCGGCTGTCCAGCCAAGCAGAAGGTATGGGTGATGCTAAGAAGGACAAACACAGGCTGAAAATAACTCGGGCGTTCGGTTGGACAGAAGGCCGGGTGGCAAAGAAAACACACAATTACCAATGGTTTGGGAACGCCGTTACCTCAGGGCAGGAGAGGGCTTCCCCTGGGCCATCGGGAAGAGCTGTGGGAAGGAGCAGGATCCCAAGCCCGGCACTGATCTGGAAGGAGCTCAGAGCCACAGGTCGCGTCCTCGGCTACCAACAGATCTGGCTGATGGCCACTGGCCCTTTATATCTTCTTTTTGCGACAGCCTTGAGAAGCGATGAAGAGACCAAGGGGGAGGTGGGGGGACGGATCTGGGGAAATACTGGCCAGTCAGTGGAACCATGTCCTTTGCAGAAAAGCCCTTCCCTCCACTGACCTGAAGCTCCCTTGGGAGATTCTCAAGCAGAGGAGGAGGAGGCTGGTGGGGAGGCTTCTCAAAAGCCAGGCAGTGGCTGCTGGGTCAGCTGGGGATTGTGAAGAAGAAATCTTGTTAGGCTCATTCACGTCTTTTTGAGTGGCTCTTTTCCCTACTAGGGAGAGGGAAATCTCTGAACATTATCATCCAAAGGACAGAAGAGGTTTCCCCCAAGAGTCAGACCCCCCCCCGGCTTCATCGCACATGCAATCCCCCCAAAAACCTCTGGAGAACCACTTGAACATCATCGGCATTGACAAAGTCCCTGTCGGTCAATTGCGAAAGGCAGCTTTACTGGAAACAGCTGACATCCTGCGGAAAATACACCTCTATCCCAGGTCCTTGGGCAGGTGGATAAAAATGCCAAATCTCAACTTCTGTCAGTGCAGCCAGCACATAATAATAGCACAGAACTTTAATGGAGATAAATGTAAAGTTGTTCACCAAATGTTTATTTATTGATTTATTAAATGTATATGCCCTTCATCTCACTCTGAAAAGTGTTTCTGGGTGGCTTACAATTAAAATCATAAATACAAAAAGATTTAGAAGATTAAATAGAGAGACAAGAAGGAAAAAGGGCACAAGAAAAAATACAACCAATAGAGGAAGGAGCACAGCTGACTTATTAATATCTCTTGTGGAAAAGTTACTGGGATGATAACAATGAATTGCAAATGAAATATGGACCGGCTGCCTGGTAGGGTTGTAAAAAGGGCAAATGCAGTTCCAGGCCGGATCCAGGATGGACCCATCAAGGATCATTTCCCAATCACAGCACTATTTCCACTCGGTCCTGCCCGGGTGGAGACGCCACTGGGGCTGCCTGTGCAGCTCTGGGCCCCGGTCCTTCCAAGGGAGTCCGAACTCGGGCAGAGAAAGGGAACCGGAATGGAGGGGGGGATGGGAGGAGCCTAAAATGTGGAGTCTGGAGAGAGACAGCTGGGGAGGGACAGCGGGGGTGGGGGTCAACACGGTAGCCCTCTTCAGAGACCTGAAAGGACAGACGTCACACCAAAGACGGGCAAGACCTGTTTCTCTCTCTCTCTCCAGAATGGAGGGCGCAGAATAATGGATTCCAGTTACAGGAAGGCAGATGGAATGCCAGGAAAACATTTTAATTTAAAAAGAAGAAAGAATTAAATGCAGCTGTACATACCAGGGGCTCAGTTTGAGAATGGGGTGGGGCAGGAAGAAGAGCCCATACAACCCTCTGGCCCTGGGTTCAGGGCAGGAGAAGGCTGGCCCTGTCGCAGCTGGGCTAGGAAGCCCTGGGCTGGTGTCGCCAGAGAGATTGCTGAACTGGTTGGTCTTGGCAGGTGGGGGGGGGGAACAGGACACTGCCCCATAGCAAGGAGATTCAAATGACAGGAAGGGACCTTGGAGGTCTTCTAGTCCAACCCCCTGCTCAAGCAGGAGAACCTATACCAGTGATGGCGAACCTTTTAGAGACCGAGTGCCCAAACTGCAACCCAAAACCCACTTATGTATCGTCTGGTGCCGGGTGGGTGTGACCCATTGGGCAGGTGTGGCCAATTGGGTGGGCGTGGCTGTGGTGGTAACGGCAGACTGGGTGGGACTAAAAAGTCCAATCAATCAATTCCAACTTTGCGAGATCTTTTTTTTTCCCGCGAGAAGTTGAAATTGATTGAACCTTTTTTTTTTGCACACGGCGGCGGAGGCCTAAAGCGAAAAGGTTTTATAAAACCCAGCTGAAGGCCTAGGACTGGGGCGGCGGTGCGCGTGCCCACAGAAAGGGCTCTGCGTGCCACCTGTGCCATAGGTTCGCCACCACGGACCTATACCTTTTCAGACAAGTGGCTGTCCAGTCTCTTCTTAAAAACCTCCAATGATGGAGCGCCCACGACTTCTGGAGGCAAGGAGTTCCACTGGTTAATTGTCCTCACTGTTAGGAAATTTCTCCTTAATTTTAGGTTGGATTTCTCTTTGATTAGTTTCCATCTGTTGCTTTTTGTCTTGCCCTCAGGTGTTCTTTTCTCTTTTCTCTGTGACAGCCCTTGGAATAGTGGAAGATACGATCACGCCACCCCTCGTCCTTCTCTTCATAAAACTAGACATACCCAATTCCTGCAACCGTTCTTTGTGTCTTAGCCTCCAGGCCCCTAATCATCTTTCTTGCTCTTCTCTGCACCCTTTCTAGACTCTCTACATCTTTGTTACATTGTGACAACCAAAACTGGATACAATATTCCAAGTGTGGTCTTATCAAGGACTTATAAAGCCGTACTAGAACTTCACCTGAACTTGATTCTATCCTTCTGTTGATGCAGCCCAGATTGCATTGGCTTTTTTTGCAGCTGCAGCACACGGCTGGCTCACATTTACGGGACTGGGCCAGGACAGCAACCCCCTCCCCTGCAGCACAGCCCAAGAGTGGAGGAGAGAATGTGGGTGCACAGCCACTGACCTGCCCTTGGGGATGGGGGGAGCTGCCGCTTCTCTGTCATTTGGGGCAGGAAAGCATCTCGTGCTGGGCCCGGCTGAGGAGGAGAACCGGCCCTGCGGGGCACTTCCAAGAGGCAGAACTGGCTTCACCAGGAGCGATGGAGGAATCCCTCTGCGGCTATGGGGGAGGGGCACGGAAAGTGTCTCCAAAGAGATTCCAAGCACCCCACCCCCGCCTGGTTTTGGGAGTGGGCTCTGCCCTCCCTCTTCTGCAGACCTCCAGGGGCCCCTCTGGCCGTCTGCAGGGACCCTGTGGCGAGAGCCCAGAGGGCTGGTTTTGGGCCAGGGAGGGAGTTGCGTTGGGCGCAGATTTGACCCAGGAATGACTGCAAACCAGCAGCTGATTTGGACCAACGTCTCCTTCCTGCCTGAAAGGCCCGTGGGGGTCTGACCAGGAGGTCTTGCGTGGGGGTCTGACCAGGAGGTCTTGCGTGGGGGTCTGACCAGGAGGTCTTGCGTGGGGGTCTGACCAGGAGGTCTTGCGTGGGGGTCTGACCAGGAGGTCTTGCGTGGGGGTCTGACCAGGAGGTCTTGGCCCGGGACAGCCAGTTGGGTTCTGTGATCCTCCTGGCCGCTTCTCCCTCTGACCGTGGTACCAGTCCCAGGTGGGCACACCCTTGAAGAGGCTGGAGGGGGTGCTCTTGCATGACTCAGCTGTGGGAAGAAGAAGGAGCACCACGGCTGGAGTGGAGAGGTGCAAAGAAGTGCCTCTCTCTGCTTCTGTGGACCAGCGTAGTGGTCTGAAACCTTAGAGGGGGTGGATCATGGAGAGGTTCCTTTCCCCCTTACTCCCCCCCCCAAGGAGCAGCCTCAAGGGGCCACCAAGGAGACTCTGCAACGGAGACCAGATCCCTTTGGGATTGCTTCCCCTTAAATGCCGGAGAGCATAGAGGGGCTTCTCCTCCCCATCTCGTCTGGGCCAGCCTCCGGTCCCCACAGTGGCCACCCAGCCTCCTGTTCACAGTCCCCAGTGTGGGAGTCCTGGAACCGGAGGCGGCCTGGGGCTGGTTGCCAAAGGCACCCTGAGGAAGGGAGGCTCCATCTGGCAGGCCTCCAAGGAGGACCTGAGCCTGGCCTTCGGGCTGTCCTCCAGCCCAGGGCAGAGATGGGCTCCCTCCACCCGGCACCATGCCTGAGCCGAGGTGTCCGAATAGGAGCCGGCCTGTGCAGCTGTAAAAGGACTTTGTGCTCGGAGATCATTGAATTGACCAAATAAGGCAAAGGGAAGGAGCTGGGCGGCTGGTTCCCGGCCAGGCCTGCCAAAGGGCCAAGGAGCCGGTCCCAAGGGGGGGTGGGGGGGGCTTGCAGAATGCCCCAAACCTTCCCCAATGGAGGATTCTTGGAGGGGGGGGTGGAGGAGCCACAGGGTGGTGTCCAGCAGGGTGGAAAGAGGGAGGGATGGGGACATCTGCTTCCCCCAAGCTGCAGCTAAGGAAAACGCAGGTCCTACTCCAGGCTCTCCTCCCGGGGAGAAGGTCGGCCCAGGCTCCCCTCCCCCAAAGCCCCTGGGATGCTTCCCGGGGGGGGGGTGGCTGCCGTGGAGGGGGGGCAAGAACAGGGTTTGCAGCAGGTCGCTTCTGCCCCTTCAAACGGTTGGGGCTCTTCCTAACCGCAGACACCCAGAAAGGGGCTCAGCCCGGGAGGCTCTCCAGGCTCTGCCCTCGCGGGAAAGCCCAGCCTCAGCTGGGCCCCGGCTCAGGGGGCTTCAGGGGCCTCGCAATGCTGGGCCATGGAAGGTCCGTCCGACAGGTCCGGGGCGTTTCCCACGCCAGAGGCAACGAGTGCAGAGATTTAATTTCAAGACCAGGCCCCGTCCTGCCCTCCTTCCCCGCGCGCGGGCCCCTTCCGCAGGGCACCCCTCTCGAGACCCGCGTGCGAGGCCACCGGGCAAAGCAGGGAGTCTACCGCGGGGAGGGTGTCCTGCCCCAAATCGGCGCGGACTTGGCTTTCCAGGATGTGCTGCCCCGCCCCGTCCCGCCGGTCCCTCCCCGCAGTGGGCTGGGGCGGAGGAGGAGGAGGAGGAGGAGGCGGGGAGGGCGGGGGCGCCTCTTCCCGGTCCGCCGCCGCCACCTCGGAGCCGCGGTCCGCCGCCGTCTGGGGTCTCGCGATGGGCAGCACCGCCGTGGACCTGGACAAGCACGGCCTGGCGCTGCTGGCCGCCAAGAGCGACGTGGTGAACGGCCGAGCAGCCGCCAGCTGGTGAGTGGCGCCGCTGCCCTTCCAGGGCGGCCAGTGCCGAGGGCTCCGGTGCGCGGACTCCTCTCCCGGCCGGGCTCCGGCTCTGCCGCTCCCAGCCTGGTGGGCAGGCGCCCGATGGTGGCCTCTGCAGGGCCGGAACTCGGGGACCCCCGGGGGGGCCCGGACAGAGCAGGGCAAGCGCGACCCCGCTCTCGGCTTTGGCCCCCGCACCGGGAGGGATCCCGTGGCGTGGCGTGGCGTGTCTCGCGAGCGAGAGAAGTTGCGTGGCGCAAAGCGGCCAGCAGACCAGCTGGGTCTCCCGTGGACGGGAGCAGCGGGTGGCCTTTCCGCCAGTCGCCTCGCCTCGTTGCCCGCAACGGCTCCTGCTCTTTGCCCCCTGGAAGGCAGCCCGGCCCCGAAGCCGCTTCGTCCCCCGGAAGTTCCCGGGTAAAACTCGGCCCTCCCGAGCCCTCCGCCGACGGGAGAAGAGCAGTCCTGGGATGTCCCTCCCAGCACGGCCTGCCCCACCCCCGGCCTCGCCCCTTCAACTCCGGGCCCGCGCCAGTCCCGGCCGGCCGAGGAAGGTGCTGGGGGGGGGGGTGCGAGCGGCGCCGTCCCGAGGGCCATCCCGGGCTGCAGGAGGCGCCCTTCAGCAACGGCCACAGGGCTGCCGGTGCTGCTGCCTCCCATCTGCTTTGCCAGCCTCTCCCCCCCCCCGGAGCTTCTGGTGAGGGGGGCGGTGAAGTGCTGTGTGTCTGGGGCAGACCGGTGGGTGGCAGCTGTGCCCACCATGCCTCTTTCCCCACCACTCTCCATGTGAGAGAGAGGGCAGCTCAGCTCCGTGCTGAGCCCTCTTGCCCGTCCTATTGCCCCTGCGTGCCAGCTTCAGGATGTGGGAGGGCTGGAGAGTGGAAAGCAAGGGCGAGCCAAGCTCTAGCAGGGAGCCCTGGGGGCAGGAACGGGGCCTGCCAGCCCTGCAGCTTTGAGGGCCAGATGTGGGTTCCCAGCAGCAGCAGGAGGCAGAAGCCTCCACTCCCCGGGCCCCATCCAGGAAGGCTCCTCTTCAGCAGCTTTTCCTTCTCTGCTCTTTGAGGGCCTGCCAGGAGCCCAGCCAGCCGAAGCTGGGAGAGCTGGCAGGAGAACGGAAGCCAGCCACGCTGCTCCAGGGGGCTGATCCTGCCAGGGTCCTGCCATCCAGGGCCTGGCTGAGATGGCTGCCGAAGCCAAACCTGTAGCAGGAAAAGGAGAGCAGTGCAGCTCCTGCGATCTTCTGCGTGTCCTCTGGCAGGGCACTAGAGACGGGTGTGCACTCACAACCCTTCTCTCCACAAGCATTGTGAGTGCACACGTGCGTGGAGGCCAAGGCCGGGGTCCCGCGTCAGCAGAGGTTGTGGGGTTTGGGTCTGTTTCAGAGCGAGAAACAGGGAGGATGGGGCGCAGGAGAGCCAGGAGCTGCCCTCCCCCATTGGCCCCAGCCTTTGCCCCTTTCCTTGGAGGGCGCTTGGCACCACCTGGGCGTGTAACTCCTGCTCAGTAACCAAGCCCAGCCCCAGGAAGGCAGGATGGTGCTAGCACACGTGTGTGTCAGAGGATCTGCAAGACATTTGAGAGGGGATGGGGGGGGGACTCTGTGGCCTTGGCTTCCCCAGCGGGAAAGGAAGGAGCCAGCTGTGTTTTCATCGGATGCCAGCCCCCCTCCTCCCTCCCCCAAGGCCATCCTCCCCCTCCCCCCAAGGCCATCCTCCCCTCGTGAGGCTGCTGGAAGCACAGCGGGAGGGGCATGCTGGGGTCACCTGCTTCTGAAGGGCTGGTGGAGGACTTGGCCCCACGTCTGCAGGCAGGGCCCCCCTCCGCCCCCTCCTCCATGCCGCCCCTTCAGCCTCCATTGTCTGAGAGCGGATGTCCTTCCTCCTGTTCAGAGGGAGAGACGGGGAAGGGGAAGCAACTGGGGGGTGGGGGTTCCACCTGCCAAGGGCCCAGCCGAAGCTCCCCAGTGCCTTTCTCCTCAGAAACTGTTCTCAAAGGATGGGGGTGCCTGGCGGGAGAATCTGTCTGGGGTGGAGGCAGGAAGTCTCTCTGTGGCCTCTCCCCCCCCCCCCGGCAGGGTCCCTTCCCTTCCTCCAGCCATGAAAGGGGAGGGCCGTGGGCATGCCCGCCTTGCCTCATCTGGTGCCCAGACTGGGTGCAGCTATGCAGGACGGCTGGGGGTGTGGAGCTGGGCCCAGATATTCTCTGCAGCTGGGACAAACACACCAACTGCAGCAGTCAGTCGGCTTGTGGGGGAAAGCAGCCGTGCCAGGCGGCCGGAGACCAGGAGGCCAAAATGCAAAGCCCAGCAGAGCAACAGACTTTGCCTTTCGGAGGCCAGAAATGAGGAGGCAGCTGGGGGGAGGAGGGGGGGGGGCTGGCTGGGCTTGGGCTGCCACCGATCCTCTTGTTCAGGGCCCCAGAGGACGATGGCCACGCTTCTTGCAAAGGGATGGGGGGCCCTGGCCTGGGTCCCCCCCCAGACTGACTCCTAATGCCAGCCCCTCCCTCTCTCTCTGTCTCTCCGACACCCAGGGCCCTCTTTGCCTACCACAACACCAACGAGCTGAAGCTGCTGGACTCGGGGGGTAAGGCGGGAACCTCCCTCCCCCCCCCCATAGATGGCACAGGGGCCAGCCGGGCCCTTCTCAGTCCGATCAGCCTCCAGGGGAGGCAGGAGAGGGCTCCACTCTGCCCGCCCTGCCAGGGGTGGGCATCTCCCGGAAACCACAGGGCAGCTCCCAGGGAAGGAGGGTGGGGGAGTATCGGCAGGAGCCGGTGGGCTTGGTGCCTGGGAGCCCCTGTGCCTGACCCAGCCTCCCCCTGCAGGAGGAGGCCCCGATGAACTGGCCAAGCGCTTCCAAAGCGGGCGCATCATGTATGGGCTGTGCCGCCTGTCTGAGCCTGCCACAGGGGTGCCACGCGTCGTCCTGATCCACTGGGTGAGAGTGGAAGAGGGGGAGCTGGGGGGGTCGAGGGGTGTGTGGCTTGCAGCTGAAGACTGAGCAAGAGAGATGGTGCCCAGATGCCTCTCGGGGGACCTGAATCTGGGCCTGGCAGTCGGTCCAAGCCAGGATCGCTCCGGCCTCGGGACCTGCGCTCGGCCTCCGCGTCTTCCCAGGGCAGGAGGACCTCCCGGACCCCCTTCTTGGGCCATTTTGGACGCCTTCACAGTGGCCTCCCTTCATTCTGATTTTTGTCCCCATTGTTCACTACCTTGAGGGGAGAGGAAGGCAGGCTATTCACTGGGAGGGGGGATGCCCTGCTTTGGGGGAACGGATGAACTGCCTCTGTGGGAGCTGCAGGCCACGAAGCCACGGCCACCCCGCTTCCCGGCCTTGCAGCGGGACAGAGTGGACACTGACCAGGACGCTCTGCCTGCATGTGGCTCTGGGAGGGAGGTGAGCCCGGCACAGCCCCCCCTTTTCCTGCCCACCACTCAGTAGAAGCGGCAGCCTGGAGCAGGGCCAGCCATCGGCAGGGAGGGAGTAGAGCTCACGCCGTCTGGGGAGACCCTCCCTCGAGAAGGGCTGGCCACACGAGAGCATCAGTTTGCAACTCCCCTTTCTGCTCGCCAGACAGTGGGGCGGAGTGGGTGGAGCACCTGGAGGGCAGGGAGGCCAGTGGCCGGAGCCCCTTCGTGCCAAGGACCCCGGAACTCAAGGGACTTGGGAGGGGGGAGGAGCATTTTTAGCTGGCCAAGAGCCGTTGGAAGTGGCAGGTCGCGCCTTTGAAAGAACCCTGGAAGAGGCAGTTGTACGGAGCACGTACAGAGTGCGTTTCCTCGTGACCTCCCAAGGAAGGAAGGAGTGCTGGATCTGAGCAAAGGCCTCTCTCCTCTGCTGTCCCCCACCCCACCCACCCCTGTCCCTCCAGAGGTTCAGTCTAGAAAGAGCTGGGGTTTCCCAGAAGGCACCAACGGAGGAACTCTTGATATGCTCAGAAGGGGCTGCTGTGCCTCATCTCCAATTCTCTTGTGGCTCCCTTTGGGGGAGGGGCTGTCCCCGGGAGAGCCATGCCGATCTTGCTGGGGAACAGCCCCACCCTCGCTGCCCAAAGGATGTGGGAGGCTGCAGCTGGGGGCTTCTGGAAGGGCCGGCTAAAATTGTGCAGCTGCTGCAGGGGTCTTTGAGATGCCCCCCTGGCTCCCCCTTTGGCACTAGGTTGGCGAGAAAGTCCTGGACTCGCGCCAAGAAGTTTGCGCTGGGCACCTGCCGGCCATCCGGGCCTTCTTTAAGGTGGGTCCCGCGCAGAGAGCAGCCCGATGTTCCTGGCCCCGGGCTGCTCCTGGGCGAGAAATGGGAGGTTGGGGGGGGGCTCTTTTGTGGGTGAGAGAAGGCAGGAGAGGCTTGGGAAATGGGGGGAGGGGGAGGAGGCTCCATTTGGGCCCGGCTCCCCCCAGAGAGGAGGGGCAGCTGCTCTTCCCGAACGGGTTGGGGGGGAATCCCTGCACTGCCGCCTCCTCTCTCCCTCCTCTCTCCCTCCGCAGGAAGCCCACCTGTTGCTGAAGGCCAGCCGGGCGGAGGAGGTGAGCCAGGAAGGGCTGACCCGCCAGCTGTCCCTGGCGGCCCCACCAGAACAGCCCCCCCAAGAAGCTGCCGTCCCCAAGAAGGTCCCAAGTGGTGACCCTGAGGAACTGGTGGTAAGGAGGAAGGGAAAGAGGGGGCGGGGGTCCCCCATGAATGAATGCTTGCACCCCAGCTCATCACTGGCCAGGTTTCCCTCTGCTTCCGGCAGCTATGGCCAGCCGCCCCAGCCCCCATGGGGCCCTTGGGGCTTTTCCAGGGAAGGCAGCTGCTGTCCCTGGGGAGGGCAAGAGGGGACATCGACCTCCCCCCTTTCCTTCCCAGCGCACAGAGAAGGGGGGGTGAGGCTGAGAGTGGGTTGCCTGGAGGGCCCCCTCGCTCAGTGCCCCCCTGCTCTGGCACAGGAGAGGAGGGGTCCCCTGCGGCCCTCCCAGCTGCCTGCCTGGAGGGCATTTGCCAATTTGCCTTTAAGCAGCTGCGCCTGGGGGGCACCTGAGGGATGTCCCCTCCCCAGGTGAGAGAGAGGCAGCTTTCAGGGACCCCCTTGGTCTGCCCTCAGGGGACCAACTACCGGAAGACGAACCCCGCCCTGGAGATCCTGCACACCAAGAGGAGCTCCTTCTGGGCACAGGCGGAGGTGAGGGGGGGGGCTGCTGGGCTGCCCGAGGGCTGCAGGGCAGCGTGCGGGGGAGGGGGATGCCAGCCTCCCTCTCTGCCTCCCTCCAGAGGGAAGAGCAGGAGCGGCGGCAGGAGGAGAGGAGGCGAGCCCAGGAGGAGAGGCGGCGCTGGGAGCACCTGCGCATGGAGGAGGAGCGGCGGGAAGCAGCCGAGCGGGAGCGCCGGGTGCAAGAGAGGGAGAGGCTCGTCCAGGAGCAGAGGTAGGCGGGCGGGCCTCGCACCAGAGACCGCCACACCCCGTTTCCCCGGCTGCCCTGTGCCCACAACCCCTTTGCCTGGCGACTAAGGCCCCGAACCTTAAACCGAGGCTGCTCCTTGGACAGAGATCACCCCCTGGCCTTTCCCAAGCGTGGCAATTCCTGGGGAATTCTGGGAGTTGAAATCCAGAATTTAAGACGCCAAGCTTGAGAAACACTTTTAGGGAAGGGCCCAGCCTGCTTTTCTGAGCACCTCCAGCCACACTGGACTTGCCCCAGAGGACGACCCCTCTGCCTCCCTCCCACTGCCCAGGGAGAAATGGGGCCCCTCGCCTCCCCACTGTGGCCATGCCCCCCCCAGGGTTCCTCTGCCTGGAAGGATCCGTGTGGGATGAGAGCCTGGCTGATGGGGGGGGGGCAGTGGGGAGGATGGCTTGGACTGTCCCAGAACTGGGCCATCCTGATTGGGGGGGGGCTCTCCTTTCTCCTTTCTTTGTTGAATTAGCTGCCAGCTCCAGGGCAGCAGACCAACTAAGGCTATGGTAGTCATAAACTGCAGCATCCTCAAGGGTGGCAGAACTCCGCCCCTCCCCCCTTCCCCATAAGAGGGTCTGCTTCGCCAAACAAAGGGGAAGGACCCGCCCAGAACAGGCCTCAGAGTTTGGGGCTCCCACCTCCCCTTGGGCTTTCTGGGAATGCGCCCCACCTTCGCAGGGAGCCTGGGCAGCCTGTGCCCAGTGGGGTGCCTGCCGGAAGCTAGGTGGCCGCTGCCAGGGCAGGACTGCTGGATGCTTGGCGAGGCGGCCCCACTGACCCTGGGCCCCCCGAGCTGCACTGGACCCCCACTCCTCAGCAGGACTGCCCCAGGATCAGCTGCGTCCCCCCCTCCCGTCCCATCAACTGGGGAGCTGTGGACCGAGTGGCAGATCAGGCCCCCCCTGAGTGGCTCTGCCCCTCCCTCCACAGGAAGCAGCAGGCCCAGCGGGAAGCAGAAGAGCACCAGTGGGAAGAAGCCCGGCGGGTGAGCGCCCCCACACTGGCCATGTGACCCCCCCTCCACCTCTGGGGACCAGGAGGGTGGGGGCCGTTGGTTGATCATGGGAGGCGGAAAGGGGACTGCGGGAGTCTCATCTGCTGGGCTGAAGGAGGTTTGGCAGGCGGAAGTCCAGCAAGTGACTCTTCTCCACCTGTTGAACTGGTGCCTGCCCAGCAACACCAAGGTCATCCTGGCCCTGAGCGTTCCTTTTCTCTCCTCTCCATCGGCAGAGGGAGCAAGCAAGGGCCCTGGCCGGGGCGAGTCCTCCGAGCCGGGCCAGCGAGACGGACCTGGTGAGAAGACGGCAGCCAGGGGGCGGCTGGCAGGGATGCCTCGGCTTGGGGTCCCAGAGGGCTGGTGACACGCTTGGTGGCTCAGGGGAGGGGGCCTGTGGCCAAGCAGAACCCCCCTGTGGGCGGGGGAGGGCTCCTCTGGCTGTAGGGCTGTTGGGGAGGGGGCCTTTTCCCTGGAAATGCTTCCACACAACCCCCAGCCTGCCCGAAGCCTCTCCCCTCCCTGTGGAAGCAGAGCCACAGCCTGCCTCTGGGATCTACGGGGGTCTGCCTCTGCTGGGGGTGGGTGGGAGAAATCCGGGGGGGGCCCTAGCAGCACGCGGGACCCTGTGGGGCCCCTCATGGCTTTTCTTCTGGGCACAGGAGGCGGCAGGGCCAGGCTCGCAGCAGCCCCCCAGGGGCTTCCTCCAGGCGAGAGAGCGGCGGCACTCCTCCACCTCGGGAGACCGGGGGCCAGGTGAGCACCCTGGCTTTGCCCTGGCCAGCCCTGCCCTCACCCCCCCGCCCCACCCCGGGGATGGGAGGGGGCAGTAGGGAATGGGGGGGATTCTCTGTCCCCCCCCCCAACATTCATTGATGTCTGAGTAATTCAGGGCTTGGCGACTTCTGAACCTTCACAAATCCAGGCGACTTTGGCCTGTGCACTGTGCACTGTGTGTGTGTGTGTGTGTGTGTTTAGGCTGGCTTTGCTGATGCATCTTCTCTCTCCCCCCCTCCACACTGCCCGGATAGGAACGCCACGGCGCCCTCTCCTCCGCCACCAGCGCAGCCTCACGGAATCCGCTTACATCTTTCGCCGCCCCCCAGAGCCGAACTTCCCGGGCAGCTTCCAGGCTTCAGCAGCTCCCCCCATCGGCCCCAAGCCCAGCACAGTCCCCCACCCAGCCTCACCCCCCACCAGCACTCTGCCTGCTCACCGCGAAGCAGAGGCAGTGCCACCACCATGCGCCCCTCCCTGCCTGCCCCCCCCAGCCCCCTCCTGTGCTTTGAATGGCACCCCTCCTGAGCCTGGCTCACTGCTCCAGCCTCCCCACCTGCCCCCCTCCCCTGAATCTGAACAGTCTCTGGGACAGGAGAGACCCCTTTTGACTCCTCTGGGGCCCTGCTCCCCCCCTGTGGAGGAATCCCTGCCCCCCAGCCATGCCCCAGAGGGGCAAATGTCCCCCAGCCCAGCCCAGGGCGCCAATGGAAGGGCAATGGACTGGGAGGAGCTGCCCAGCCCAACAGCGAATTCTCCCCCAAGGGCTGGTCTAGGGGAGACAGCCCCCAAGAAAGGTAAGCCCCAAGTCTTGCTCAAGGGGGTGGGGGGGAATGAGAAGGCCAGCAGCCATGTGGGGGGGGGGCTGCTTTGGCTTACTTGGTTGAGATTCAGGCACTGCAGGATTGTGTAAACAGCCAGAATTGGGGGGGGGGGCTGCTTGAGCTTTGGGACCCTGTCACCTCCTGTTGGGATCCTGCCTCCTTGAACAGTGGGGGGGGGGTTGGGGGGGAGATGGCTTGCAAGCTGAGAGTCCCAGGTTTTGCTAGCAGTCTCCGTTTTGCTTGCATTCGTATGAATTGTTTGGCTTGACCTGCAGCTAAGGAAACGCCCCTGCCTGGTTCAGGGATGGGGAGGGGCAGGTATGGGGGATGCCCCAAAGATCAGGCTTCTGCCCCACCTTTCCTTTCCCAGGTGCTTCCCCAGGAGCTGCTCCAGGCCAGGCTGGGACCGTGCACAGAGGGCCAAAGGGCGAGAGACGCTGAGCCGAGCAAGTGGGTTACTTGACTCATAGATATTTTTAATCTCCTGCTTTAAATCCCTCCTCATGGGATTCACACAGGAGTTTCCCTTCCATCGATTCCAACAACACACCCGCAAGGTAGGGTGAGAGTGGGGCAGACCCAGAAGCTCCCCGCAAAGGCTGAGGCTGCCTCTGGCTCTAGTGTGTGGCGGAGTGAGTGTGTCCCTTTCTCACAACAACCCTCCCTTCCTTCCGGTCAGCTCACACCTGGGGGCACACCACCTCCAGTTCTCCGGCCAGTCAGCTAACGGCTGCTTTCTTTCCGCAGGGCAAGCGGCCCAACCATGGGTGGCCGGCCTGACTGCCCCGTTTCTGCCCGCTCAGCAGAGCCGGGGGTTCCTGCTTGGAGGAGGTGTCCGAAGGCGGCCCCCACCTGCACCTGCCTGCCCACCTGCAGCCAGACCAGAGCAGCGCCTGGCTCACTGTACGTGCACACGGCTGAACCCGGGTCCGTCTGCTACCAGGACTGTGATCACATAAACGCGCAATGTCTGAGCAAATAAACCACTTTTTGGCTTAACTGAAGATCCTGGTTTATGGAAGGTCCTGTCGGGTGGCAGATGCACAGGAGGCCTGCAAGGGCAGATTGGACCCCGAGATGTGTGTCTTGCGTAGTGTGGCTGTAACCTCCTACCTCCCCCCTCCCAGTGCTGGAGCCAGTCCCGCAGAGCCTTCCTTGCGCCAGGGGCTGTGCCAGCCTCCTCCCACAGACCCAGCCTGCACTGCAGAGGGCAAGTCAATACTCTTTAATGCATATTCACAGGGAGGGAGGGAGGTCGCTGGCCTCCACACAGACCACTTTGGAGGGAAGGGCTGCCCACCTTGCGTCTTCCTCAAGGCAAATCCCTGCAGCTGGGGGGGGGCAGGAAGAGGCCCGGCTGAAGGCAAACGGGGGCAAGGAAAGCGCTGGGCCTCTCTTTTGTTTCAACAGCAAGTATTCCAGTTTCTTACAAGGGAAAGCAAGGTGCTTTTCTCCTGAAAATGGAGGGGTCTGGCCAGGCCTTGCCCCACCCTCCGTGGCCAGCTGCTTCTCTAGCCAGGTCGGCCCCTCACTGGGGGCAGTGATGGGATGTGCGGCCTAGGCCAGTTTGTCTCTGCGACACAAAGCCCCTGTACAATGCAGGCCCTCACCTCTCAGCAGCCTCAGACCTGGGACTGCAGCCACAAGCGAGGGTCAAACCAGGGCCGGGTGGGGGTCTGCAGGGTCCGCTCCGAGTCCGGAGATGAGCTGCAGCTGCTGGAGGACCCCGAGCTGGAGCAGGAAGGGCCGGGGGCCTTGGGCAAAGGGGAAGGCGGTGGGCGTCCTGCACGCCCCTTCAGCCTGCTGAGCTTGGCGTCCAGCGAGAAAGTGCGAGGACGGCCCCAGGGGGGCTGTGGGGGGCACGGGCCAGTGCTGGAGCATCCATGGTTGCTGTTGGAAGCGATGCCAGGTGAGGAGTCCTCGAAGAGAGAGAGCCACACGGGCTCGCCCAGGTCGGACACCCGCCGGGCCAGGATCTCGGTCACGGCCTCGATGTCATCGGCCGGCTCAATAGCTGCAGGAAAGGGGAGGGGGCTCCGTTAGAGGCGCTCTGGGCAGAGCTCTCTTCCGGTACCTGAAGAGACAACCCCCCCCCGGAGAGCTGCCGTTCAGCACAAAAGCGCTCGGAAAACAGCCTTCCGGTCAGTTGGAGGGTCCGGAGTACATTTAGCCACACATCCACTCCTTCAGTTTACTCCCCCCCGCCCTCCCCGAGGTTTCCACGGCATAGCAGCCCTCTGCCCTGTGGCTGGGGGCTGCTCGGCGCAGCCCTGCCGGGGCCCCTCTGCTGGGTGCAGTTACTTCACCTGTCACTGTAATAGTTGGACAGAAGTGCCCGAATCTCTGCAGAGACAGCGTTGTCCTGCAACAGAAGCCCCTCGCAGTTGGAGGGTGGCCCCCCAGCGCCAGGGAGAGCTGGGGAAGGACAGACAGACAGGAGGAGGCCAGAGAGGGTCATGCAGAGAGAGGAGAGCAGGAGGAGAGCAGAGAGTTACAGGCACAGACACTGGATCGGGGGCAAGAGAGACTCGAGAGACGTGGAGCTGGAAAAGGGGGCAGAAAGGACAGAGACTGTCCCCTCCAAATGCGGGAGGCATGTGTGACTTGGTGGACCCTCACAGCCCACCCTTCTGCCTCAGGGATGCCAGCCCTGTCAGCCTCACCCATTTCGTGGTACAGGGATCCCTGCTTGGGTAGCAGCAGCGGAGGGCGGCGCGGAGACGGCATCTCTACCGTCATCACTTCATCGCAGCAGTGCTTCCACTGGCCTGGGGGGAACAGAGGCGTAAAGGGGGGCCTCCTCAGGGTCACCTGGCTTGGGGAGTCCCATGGCACCAAAGGAAGGCTGGTCTTGGAGCCCCCCCCCGTGTTCTTGGCTGCAGTGGGGAGTGCCCCAGATCCAGCTCAGAGGCGAAGGTTGTGCCCCGCCCAGACACCCAGCCCTCTCGCATCTTCAGACGGCTGCCCCCAACAAATGAGTCAGGGCTGCGTTCAGGGAGGCCTGTTCTTCTTACCCCCCCCTGGGCCCCAAGGCTCCCCTGCTGCTGCCTCTGCTCCACTCACTCATGTCGTAGAAGTGCTGCCAGAAGACCTCCATCCAGCGCTGGGCCTCCGCGGGACACTCAGCCTGCAGCATGTGGGTCACTTCCTCGCCTCCGTAGTGGTTGGTGACCGACATGCAGCGGACGGGGCCCCTGGGGCTCTTCTCGCTGGCCCGGATGCGCGTCTCCTGCCCAAGGAAAGAGGCCCGGAGCTCATTGGGCTGTGGGGCCTGATGCTGGGCGCCTTGGACTGGGACAGAGGCAGGAAGGGGCCCAAAGAGTCTCCCCTCCAACTTCCCCAAGCAATGGGAGACGGAGCCCTCCCTTCTACCAGTAATGAAGTAATGAAGGGAAGCCCAGAAATGTTTTAAGACTTCGGGAGGGATTTCTGAAAGGATGAGCTTAAGAGCGAGGACATTTTCCACTATACATATATACATACATATGTATATAGCATGTTTATGTGTGTTATGTATGTGTACACTTTTGAGAGCAGGCAACAGAATTTCATTTTTGTGTGCCAGTGTGTCCACAGTAAAAAATGACAATACATGTTATCTTATCTTATTATCTGAAACCTGGCAAGGGGGGATCCCAGCCCACCCGCTAAGAGGGGGGCAGTCTGGGAAGATTTGCTCAGCTGACTCACAGTGGACAGCAAAGAGCCAGAGTTGCCTTTTGGCCTGTGTGCTTTTTTGCGTGTGTACCCATGTGCCCACGAGCGGCCGTCTGCAAAGGAGGCAGAGGAGCCCAGAGCAGCTGGCAAGGACGTGGCGCTGGGCCTGCCTGTGAGCCACGGAGCCCCAGTGCCCCAGGGGTACCTTGTTGATGGCAATGGTGAAGGCAGCCTCTTCCTGGGCCTCGGCATCCTGAGGGCGCCGGTAGCAGAGAAGGTTGGTGCCACGCAAGACGCAGAAGAGCCTCGGCCAGTCCAGCTGCTCCCCCTGCTGCACAGACAGGTGGCGAGTGCCTTGGGCCCCTTCTCCTTCCCTGGAGGTTAAAGCCCCTCCCCCGGCTGCAGGAGGCACCCATCTCAGCACCCAGTCAGCTCGGGGGTGTCGGGCTCCCAACAGCCAGGCCTGCCTCCCTCCTTCCACAGGTGAAGCCCTTACCTGCACTTTCAGGAAGCCGGCCATCACCTGCTCCACCATGCAGCTGGGCTGGGCCACCAGGCGGCAGCAGAGGCTGCCATACAGGGGCAGGCAGAAGGAGCTCTCCTCTGGGAGAGAAGGGGGCGTCAGCCGGGGCAAAATTGGGGGTTCAGTAAAATGTCTCCGGCCGCTGGCTCAAGCACACGAAGAACTCGTCAGCCCCCCCCCAAAACCCCCAGCCGCTCTGGGAGGGCCCCGACCACAAGTGTGAGGGATGCCCACAGCCATCTTCTGTGCCTACCGTTGCCAGTGACAAGGAGGTCATGGGTGCGAAAGGCATCCTGGACGTGCGCCAGGCCAAGGTGGGCACAGGCCAGCAGTTGATATTTGGGCCCCCTGGAAAAGAAGAGGCACCCTGCTGGTGAAGCAGTGGGCGGGGGTTGCAGGCTCCCCCATGTAGGTGGGAATGGTACTCACGTGCTGGCAGCCGGGGGCAGCATCAGTGGACTGCACCCCCCATTGCTGCCCGGGCTGCTCCCATCCAGGGCCGCCCGCATCTGCTTCCCTGAGGAACGCCCCAGGGAGCTGCTCAGGCGGCTGGCCAGCTTCTTGGGGGTGGCACCCAGGGCAGAGTCCCCCTCCAGGGCGGCGCTGTAGAGCTCAATTTTCAGCTCAAAGTCTGGACCAGCCTCGGTGCTGGGGAGAGAGAGAGGAGGAGCCCCCCCGTGCCGGCTCTGAGCACCGCCAGGATCCCGGCTGGCCGGCCAGGAGCGCCAAGGCAGGGTCCCAGGGCCAACCCCTGGGCTCAGGCCCGGCCTGTGGGCACCCACCTTCCGCAGGCCTCAAGGTTTCCTCCTGACCTCTCCCTGGGGCACCAACCGCCATTCCCACCAGGCCCAAAAGGCCCAATTCCACCCGAGATGGGGCCCCCCTCCTCCCCTCCCCTGCCTGGGGTGGGGGCCGGATTGCCGAGTGTCCGGCGAGGCTCACAAGAGCACGGCGTTCTCAAAGCAGAGGTCAGCCAGCGTCCGGTCCGCCAGCACCATCTCTGTGTCGTAGATTTCCGTGCCAATCTGCAGCAGGCAGAACACCGCGCAGCGATGCAGGTCTGGGGAAAGGGGCAAAGCCAGGCATTTAGGGGCCCCGCTACAATCCCCACAGCTCCAAGGCCATTGTGGCGCACCCACCCACACCCACAGACACGCTTGATCAGCTTCTTCCACGGTGAATCCCCAGGCGCTAGAAGTTGCAGAGAAGCCTCTTCCAAAAGGCGAGGGGCTGGCTGGGACCCGCAGATCCCTGGGCTCAGCCAAGGCAGTAGAAGCTGCTTTGAACCAGAGTCCTGGGACAGAGCTTGGCATCGCTCTTTGCCTCAGGCTGGCCTGTCTTAATTGGCAGAAGTCGTTTCTTTTTCCCATGCTGTACCCCACCCCCACCCGGCTCCTCCTCAGCTCCATTCCAAACTGACTGAGTGGCAATCAGGAGGAAACAAGAATGCATGGAAAGCAAAAGCAGCAAAAGCAGCATTAACAGCACCAACCACCAGGTGGCCGAAGTAACACACTTGCACAAACACGGGCTCTCCAACAGCCATGTTTTCTCAACCCTGCAAAAATCCAGCCGGGAAGAAGCTGTCCCAGCCATGGGAGGGGCCTGCCGGGGAAAAGCCCGATTCCCGGGGCCCTGCAGGTGAATCTCCCTCAGCAATGGAACCCACAATGGTGCTGAGCTCTTCAGGAGGACGAGACCCCCGTGGAAAAAGCTGCCTTCTGAACATCTGAAGGGACCCTGCTTGGAAAGGGCCAGGATCATTTCTATGCACCATTCTTTATTTAAAACGAGGTGCAAAGGGCACTAAAGACAGCGGGGAGAGTAGGTCAGTCGTGCGTCTGTGGCATGACAAGCATTGGCCAAATTCGGGCCTCCTGACTTTCGCCAAAGGGTCTCCGGTACACAAGCTTGTTCTAAGCTTGCAGATCCATAATGCCCTGGAGTGAAGTCTGTACGCGAGAAACAAACGGAAGGGAGGGGGAGTCAGACGATGTGGGGAGCACCAGCCAGGTAACCTACCCCCCTTGTTCTTGAAATATTCCGTGTCCTTCCACATCAGGGGGATCCGCAGATCTGGAAAAAAGGAAAGAGTGACAGACCACAATCTCTACGACCACACACAGCAGCAAGGCCCCCCATGGTTGGCTCGTTTACGATCACAAATCTTCCCCCCCCCATTCTTTAGACCGAGGTGGAGGGAAGCGGGTGGAGGACGGTGCCCTCTCGTGCGGAGGCCTCCCCTGTCTGGGGGAAAGGCTGCTCTCCCGGTCCCCTCCTGCTGGGTGGCTGAGGGTGTGCTGAGCTCAGCCCCCTCCAAGCGATCTCTGCACTTCCCTGGGAGCAAGTCGGGAAGTGGATCCCCCCTGAACAGAAGCCGGGCGGGTCGTGACTATCCGCCAGGGATCCCCGCTGCAGGTCGGGGCCCTCTTCAAAACGGGGGATGCAGGGCTGCTGCCCCACGCCAGTCCCGGCTGTGCACAGGCTGCCCTTTGGGCTTGGGGAAGCCTCATCTGCCCCTTATCCTGGCCCCAAAGGGCTGAGCCTGGCTGGGCGAGATGGAGCCGGAATGGAAAGGCAGGATTAACTGGGCAAAAATCAACATCTCTGCCGGCGGAAACTCCAGTGCCATCCCTTGACTGCAAGAGAGTTACAAACATGCCAGGGCAGCCGTGCCAGTTTCACGCAGTGTCTGAATGGGCCCATCTGCAGTTTGCGCCTGCCGGAAAAGAGGAGGCAGCACAGCCAGCAGCCGCCTTCCGCGGCACAAGGCGAAGCTTCTCCCGGCTTCCTTGTCAGGCTCCCTTTCTTTAGCCCAGATCAGGTGAAGCCGGGAGGGCAGGCCTGGGGTGCAAAAGTACTGAATGTCTCAAAAACTGCCTTCTTTCGGTGTGATTCTTCTATTATCTCTAGCAAAACTTTCCTGATTAGCAAATATTAATACTAACGATAGTAATAGTATCATTTGATTGTTAGGTTCCTCTTTCAAACCATAAAATGTGAATTAAAAAAAAGACTTGCTCTATTCTCTTAACTAATATCTTAGCTGAGGCTGGGAAGGTCTGTATAGGCAGCAAAATAAACGTCCCATTGAGGAGCCACCGACTGGGGCCAGCCCCTCCTTCCCATTTCTCATCTTGCCCACTGAGGCCCTGGGGAGCAGAGCCCAGCCAGGACCAGCCCCTCCTTACCCGAGACACAGATTCGGCCCCGGCATGGTAAGCGACTGTCTGTGGGTCCGGCCTCCGAAGGACTAAGTTGTGGGGCAGGATGTAGATGAGAGAGAGAGAGAGAGAGAGAGAGAGAGAGAGAGAGAGAGAGAGAAACGAAGTATTATTAAAACAATTACAATTACTAAAACGCCCCGATACAAGCACAGAATGTATGACTCTGGCAGTCACCAGAAAAACAATATTTCTTATTAGCAACTGAGAAAATCAAGCATGAACCGAGTGAAACAGGTTTGCTGGGGGGGGGGCTAACGTGAACAGGGGGTCCCTAACAGGTTTTCACCCGAATGAAACCAAAGGAGGGACAGAGGGCAGGCCGGCGGTGTGGAGGGAGGGAGGTCTAAAACCCTGAAGCTGCCCGGGAAGAGAGGCTTTCCTTGCCTCCCTCCCCACGTTCCCCGCTCCTGCTGCTCGTTCCCAGGGTGGGGCAGCCCCAAAGATCCTCCACTGGCTCCCAGTCCCCATGGGAGGAACTGGGAAGGCGTAGGAGCAGGGAGGGGAGGGGAAGGGAAAGGGACCCGAGGCGAGGGAGCCTGAGCAGGTGTCCATGGCAAGAGGAACCGGCGGGGAGGGGGGCTCCAGGACGCCCGAATCTCTGCTTCGGCGGCCAGACCTTGCGGGCCCTCTGCGCGCGTCTCTCTGCACACCCACCCCGCAAGGCTTCCAGCCGGCTCCTCCCCTCCCCCGCAGAGGCCAACTCACCGCCGAGCCATGTGCTGCATCACCTGCGCCTCCTTCATGCGCTGCAGCTCCGCCATGTAGGCCAGGATGCGGCTGTTGCAGACCAGCAGGCTCTTGGTCACCTCCAGCGCCTGCAGCCGCTGAGTACAAGCCGCCAGCAGCCTGCAGGCGCCGTCCCGCATGCGGACCTCGTGGTCAATCTTCTTCTGGAGGTCTGTGCCCTGCGGGGGGGAGGGGACTTGGCTGAAGGGGTCGGGGGCAAGGGGGGGCTCTGGAGGAGGCAGGCGGGGGGGCCTCCTCACTGATCCACTTGCAGGGGTGCTTCAGGAAGAGCCCGGCTGCACCAGAACCGTAACAGTTGCCACACATCTGGAGGGCACCGTCCCCAGTCGCCCGCCCCCCGCTCCTCTTTTCCTCCCATTCATGGAAACACAGCTTTGCTCTGAAAGGAGGCGTTTCACTGCAGGGGGAGCAGGGACCCCCCCCCAAAAAATCACGATGGTCACTGCTCTAAAATGGGGGAGAAGCTCCCAGCGGACCCTCTCAGGTGAAAATCCTCCCCCATCTGGCCCTGGATAGGAGCCGGGCAGAAGACCCTCAGACTGCCCCCCCCAGCAAGGGCTGCGAGCGCCCCCCCCCATTCTCAGCTTTTGCAGCAGCTGCAGCCCAGAGAGGCTCACCCCCCACTGGGGCCTGCAATGCTGCGAGGGGAGGGGGAGAGAAGGGGCTCGGCTCTTCTCGGGATGCGCCCTCGGCCCAGAGGCCAACCCAGACGGGCTGTGCTGCTGGGATGGGCTGGGGGGGGGAGAGCAGGGTGGCTTGCGACCCTCTCTCCTCCCCTCCCCGTCTCCACCCATCAGTGCCTTAATTGGGACCTAGGGAGGTGGCCCCCCTCCTCGAAATGTGCTCGGCCGCCCCCAACCCAGCGCTGGCTGTTCCGGCAGCCTCCTCCTCCTCTTCCCCCAGCTCCGAGCTCACCCTGGCCGGCTTCCCGTTCTCCATGCCGCCGGCTCATAGCCCGGGGCCGCCTCCGCCCCGTTCGCTCCGCTGCGGCGAGGTCCTCCTGCTGGCGGCAGCTGCGCCGGAGGGGAGGGGGCGCCTGGGCAGGGTCTGCGGGGGGAGCTGTGACATCACCGCTGCCTAAAAATAGGCCGGCTGGAATCTGCGGGGGCCGGAACGCCCCGCGGGGAGGAGAGAGTTGCGGAGGGACCCCCGCCCAAAGCCCAGCGCCCTTGCCGCGGGCCTGCCTTCTCTCCGGAGCAGAGGGGGACCCCCATGCGGAGAGGGGCGACTGATGGACGGGGAGGGCCCCTGCACGTGAGGCTGAGAAGGCAAATGGGGAGGGGTCACCACGGCCATTCAGTGCCAACGCACAAGAGTGAGTCTCAGAGCCGTTTCTGCTCCCATGCACCTGCTGCGCCCCTCTTGGAGGGGGACCCAAGTAGGGCACCCTCTCCATTTCCCCTCAGCGTATCTGTTTTCATTTGCCCCCAAACTAGATTCCCCCCCTCCTGCCAGGGCCCTCAGCCTCTTCTCTGGACAAAGAGAAAGCAAAGGGGGGGGAGGCCTTCTCAGCTTCTAGCTTTGCCAGTCGCAGGAAGACAGAGGTCCAAGTTGAAGGACACCCCCCCCGCCCTCCCAAGCAGACAGTGGTCTACCTGGCAGTCTTGAGAGACAGCAGTCACCCCAGGCTCTGGGGTCCTTCCCTGGCTCGGCCATCCAATGAGGTGGGGGGGTGTCTATGACTGGGCAGCTGCACACAACAAATATCCATGCATCTGCAGCCACAATGGGGCCACCCCCCCAAACTCTGTGGAGCCACTTGATGCCCTTTTTGGGGTCCCAGCCAAGGTATTTTCTGACCAGCATTGCCCCATTCCAAGATCCAGGAGAGGAAGCCAAAGCAAGAGGTGGCACCTCCTGCCAATCCTGCCAACCCACCACCACCCCTCTCTTGGGCAGCTGAGCAGAAACACGCCAAGTTGCAGCGCTCCAGCCCCTGCAGGGCACACGGCAAGGAGGAGCTGGGCCGGGCCCACCAAGCCTGCAAGGCCACTGACAGGTTAACAGGAGGAGGAGGAGAGCCAACAGGTGGAGCTCACAAGATGCAGCAAGGTCACCAAGGGAGGCACAGGCAAAGTGCATGGCAGCCATGGCTAAAGGACCCCAGCCCAGGGAGCCCCTCACAGCCTCTCTCTGCCTCTCTTGGACTCACAATGTCCCGTGTGGAGGGACCAGCTGGACGGCGAAGGAAAAGGGCCCCTGTGGGAGGTCACCAAGAGGCTGCGGGATGAGAGCAGCGCTGCTACTCTTGAGTGGGGGTCGCCAGGGGACCCCACTAAGACCCAGGGGAGTCAAAAGTGTATCCTGGAAGGCAGCCATACGGTTGACACCCAAACTGAGGGACGCATCTGCAGATTTGCAGCCCCTCCCGAGGAACAGGAGCATCGCCAGGAGAGCTCCTCTCTGGCCCTTCGGGGGCCAAGACACAGCCCTTCCCCCCAGAGCCCCACTGGTGAAATGGGCGACCATATAAATGGAGATACACACACCTACACACACCCACATGCTGACCACACCCACGAACACCCCCCCCCTCTGAAAGCAACAACGTCCGGCAGCAGAGCAGCCCGGGTGCCCCGGACACAGTACCTCCAGGCTGAGGGCGATCTGCCGGATGTAGAGCATGTTCAGGTCCTCCAGGATGTGCAGCTTGTCCTGCATCACCCCAGGCCCCCCGTTCGGCCCCCGAGGCCCACCTGGAGGGGTGGCTTCACAGCAAGTACCCCCAAACTGGGCTTCCCATGGAGCTCTCAGGCTGCTTTTGAGGCAAGGCGGGGGGGGGAAGGCAGTGGGCTCAGTGCTCTGGCCCCTCCGTCAGCAGATGCCGCTCCCCTGGGCCAGCTGTGGAAAGAATAGGCCCTTTCTTTCGTGCCAGCCCAGCAGCTCCAACGCCCACCCCAAGAACAAGCAGCCACTATGCCTGAAAGGGCAGGGCTGGGGGCCCCGGAGGCTGCCCCCGGCTGCCAGGCAGGGCACAGCCCTCCCTATCTGCTCTGCAGCGCCACCACCCTCTGCCAGCCAGGGGCCTCCGAGGGGGGGCTCCCACTGCCCAGCATGGCTCCCCAGACGGGCCAGTTTGGATGGAGGGGCTTTGGGGTGCCCTGGGCGGGCGGATGCTGTCGCCCCCTGCTGCCCGGCCTGGGGACTCTCCTCCTCTCTCCCAAACCTCCCAAGGGGGCTCTGCCCCCTTGGCCCTCCCCAGCCCTTACCTCCTGTGCGACTACGGCCGCCTTGCCCACGTCCCCCGGCCCCTCCTTCCTGGGTCGCAGGCGCTCCATGCACAGGAAATCTGCCTGGCTTCCACCCACCCCCTCCCCACCAGCCTTCCTGTTCCAGCTCATCTTACAAGGGCCGCCCCTCCAAGCTGGCGGCTCCAGCAGCCTCGCCTCCCCTTTAGACACGTCCCTCCTGCCCGCCCACCCTGCCATGGAAGGAAGCAGGCGGGTGGGCAGCCCCTTGCCCCAGGCCCCCAGCACTCTCGGCAGGGCAGAGGACCAGCCCGCTCTGCCCACCGGCCCCAGCCAGGCACCAGCCCAGCTCCAGCCCAGAAGCTGCTCTGTTCTCTGAGGCCCAAGCCCAGCCAGAAGCCCCCGAGGCAGTGCCAGCCCTCGGCCACCAGAGGGCGGCCAATGTCCCCCAATGGGCCAAGAGGAGAAGCTGACCCCCCCCCACCCGAGAGATGCCAGGGGGCTCCTGTGCCACCTCCTCTGGCACCAACCACCTCTTCAGGTGGCTCTTCCTGGGGCACCATCCTCTGTGAGGCGGTGTGGAAAAATGTGCCCTGGACAGGAGAGTGAGATGGTGGGTGGGGGGGTTTCTCTTGACGAGACCACCCTGCAGGCCCGGCCCAAGGTTTTTCCCTTCTCCTAGGGCTGAGCAGATGTTGGGGGGGCAGGAGAGATTTGAGCATGGATTCCACAGCTGGAGGTACCCCTGAGCCCTCCAACGTGGTCCTTAGAGATCAGTTTTCAGTTAATTTAACTAATACGATCTGAGTTAATGGCCAGCACCCCACCCCCCCATCTTGTGGCTGTGATTTCCCCAGGTTAGCGATCTGCTCCACAGGCTTCCCTCTGCCTGTTCCAATTGCCTTGAAGGAGGCCGGGGCCGGCCCCACAGTTTGAAGAAGGGGAGATAAAGGTGGGTCATGTAGTTACCTTGATCATCCCCCCCCCCAACCTCTAGAGCAGGGGTCCTCAACCTTGGCCACTTTAAGACTTGTGGACTTCAATTCCCAGAATTCCTCAGCCAGAATTCCTCTAGACCCCTGCTCTAGAGAGTCCCAAACACTTGAACCCCTCCTCACAGAGGTCAGAAGGTTCCCCCCCCCCATTTACTTTTGGTGGCAACGCTTGCGTTTTTCCAGCTCTATGGCTATGAATTCTGCTTCAAAGAGCATCCCCCCCAGCCCACCCCCAATACAGATGGAAGGATCCGTGCAATGGGGCTGCATGGTTTTGTCCTCAATTTCTCTCCTAAAGCTGCACAGCCTGGAATCGTCCAATTCACTGCCCACGTCTGAGTCACCCAAGTGGTCCACCACGGTCCCTTAAGGGACTCCAGATCCAGAGTGAGAAAACTGCCCATTTATTCCCCTCCCCCCTCAGTTGCTTTCTGTTCTTTGCCCGGCTTGCAATCCACAAGGGAAGAGGCAGCCCTTCCCGAGGGATTCGCGCCACAGGGCCGGCTGCCCCACTTTCTTCTGGGCCCTGCGGAGACCCTCCTGTGGGATCCAGCTCCCTGTCCTTCCATCCATGCCCTCTACAGCAGGGCTTTTCAACCTTTTTACCGATTGTACCACTTTTAGGATATGGCAATATTCGAGTACCACCTAGCAAGGTGTCAAAAACTTGGTGACAAAAAAAAAACCTGTTCGAAGTTGCAATTGCACTGAAATGACTTATGACCATTTTGCACACTTATGACCATTGCAGCAACAGGGTCATGTGATTTATATTTGGATGCTTGGCAACTGATTCATATTTATGATGGTCACAGTGTCCCAGGGTCATGTGATCCCCTTCTGCAACCTTTTGACAAGCAAAGTCAATGGCAGAGCTGCTGGTGGCCAACTGCTAAGGTGGGACTTCCTTCCCTCCCTCCCTTCCCTGCCTCCCTTTTTCTCATTCCCATCTCCTTCTGAAGGAAGAATTTGAACCCCCCCATATTTTCCCTCTTCCATATATTGATCAAACAAGGAAAGGCCTCCAGAGACAGAAAAGACAAGCTGCTGAGTGAACTAGCTTAAAAAGGCACTTCCCCTTTAAGAATTAGCTACTGGCTAGAAAGGAAAGTAAGGAGCCCAGCTGGCACTTAAGGAAGAAAAAAAAATGTAAGTACTGGCTGCCTCCCCAAATGGCTCCATTCATAAGTAAAATCTGCAGCTCCAGAGGACTCTCTCACAGTAAGTCTTTGCCTGCGCTGGCTCTTTCCCTCCCCCACTACACTTGGCTAGGCAGGGCTGCGTACCACCTGCCACTCATTAATGTACCACAGGTTGAAAAGCCCTGCTCTACAGGGTCCCTTCCAACCCTATTATTGCCTGCTAGAAGAGGTTTGGGCTGGACCGTGCATCTTGGGAGCCTTCCCCCTCAAGCCCTTCTGCAGCCCAGCAGGATCCTGTGCATTTTTTGCTCCCTTTCCCCTGGGAACAGCAACCCCCCCCCCAAGGAAACCCTATCCATGTTTTAACATTCGCCAGTTACCTGCCCTCTCACTGTTTTTCAGAGCACTTATACTTCCTGTTTGTTGTTTTTTTCTAATATACATTCAGCATATGCCATTTCCACTCCACCCACAACCATCATCTTTTCCCTGCACAACTCAGCTAGACTTTGAGAATTCCCTCACTTCGGTTTCATCCCAGATCACTTCATTTATTTTTAATCCCATTTTCTCTGCTGAAAATTCCTCATTTGGCTGCTTCACCCATTTCCAAAACTTCTGTTCATCAAAATTGCTGTGCATTTTCTCCACTCTTTTAAGTGTTCCTTGCTCTTCTGACCTCATTTTCTTGCAATTATCTGTAATTCTCTGTATGGATTATTCTATATTTTTCTCTGATCCTCAATGCATGCAGAAATCATTTTCTTTTGTGAATTTTTCTTAGCCTCTCGCTTTGTCCCACCAAGCCTTCTTTCCACCCCTTCTATTAGCACAAATCCGCACCCTCCTGTTTTGCTCTGCAACATAATTTACTATCTAGGTGTGTGTGTGTCCACTTTCAATTTCCATTTTTCAATTTGTAGGGAGATCTTCAACATAAATGAATCGAGTAGGGCTTTTTTGTTTCTATTGAACCCTTCGCCATATGTACATACAGAGGTTGGCTTAAACAGAATTTTCTAAGCAGGAACTCCCTATTTTTATTCATTTTAGACCTCTCATGGCCCAGTGGCTTTTCTTTCTCATTTCCCTTCATATCCATCCACTTAAGTTTCCTTGTATAATGTATTTTTTTTTCATGAAATTTCTCCCCAACTCCTCCCAGCAGTTTCCTTAAATGCAAGTCTCTCACCAACATAGAGATTCTTATGTTCACACATAGCTGTAACAATGATTTTACTCATTCATACTTTTTAGCCCTTCCCTTCAACTCCACTCACCATGATCAGGCACCCCCTGCCCCCCCCTTCAGATCTATTGCGCTGATCCTCTTTCTCTCAGTTCTACCGACAGACAACTGAAGGATTCGTCTTTCTTTCACCCGTTAATTCATGCCATTTACTGTTGACCCAAGTCCAATCTTCCATACGCCAGTTGTCATGGGATCAGCCATAGATCTTGGCCTCCGTGCCCAAAGTGGCACTGGACCATTGAGGCTCTCACGTTATCTTTTGTAGGAAGTCAGAAAAGATGCAGACCAGGTTATTAGTTGCAGCTGGGGCACCTCGCTCATAATTTCCTGCTACAGGAGGGACAATGCCCCTCCTCAGGTAGGTCGTGAACCAGCAGGGCACCAGCATGAGCATAATCCAGTTTTATCCCAAGCACACTGACCTGTCAGAAGTGAGCTAAATCCTCTAGTCTACAGACTACTTTGCAAGCTAAGATATGCTGCCTGCATTCTACCAACTGGTCCCAACTGGGCTTGCTGGCTTCCTTAGCTGTTAATCTACTAAGAACCTGCCTGGCCTCAAGAAGTGGACGTAGTTGGTTCCTACAACATCCAGACGCTGCCCCATTTTATCCAAGCCCCATAGGTACTGCCAGGCTAGGCTTGCCCAGGATCATTCTGGAGCCCTCCAGCCTGCCTCCATGGTGACGTTCTGCCCAAGGGCAACAAGCCCAATGGGACAAACCAGGAGACCCACAGCTGCAAAGAGCTGCACGGTGGCCCAGTGCCTCACACTGGACTACAGCATATCCCTCTCCATCTGTGTAGCCAGGAGCCCAAGGCAGCAGTTGAGCCGTGGCTAAACATTTTGGATACTCCCAGCAAACCCTCAGTCGCTCTGCTCCCATCCTGGGCTACATTAATCCTGCAAAATGGACGGTGCCTGTTAGCCACTGAAGGTCTCATCGCCTGCCCCCCTGATTTGGAGGAAACCATCATTCAGGCAGGTGAGAAAGGGGTTTGGCCTGGCATCCAAATTCTTAAAAATGTACTAACTCTATAGAAGACTGGAGTCTTGACCAGGGAAGCTTGTGTATGGCAATAAAGGTTATTTATCTTTATATGTTCTCCCACAGTCAGAGGTGAACAACCTGCTACTAGACGTGTCCAGCAGAGGCTTCCAAAGGGAACTGCTTTAGCCTTTGATGACAACAGGCGAGAAAAAGTACAAGAAATTTGAACACGACTAAATAAAGCTCCCATTTAATACACCTCACTCACTCACTAGGATTCTTTGAAAATGGTTTCAGGGTTTTACCACAATGTAATCTGCTTCTTTGGGCCTTCAAGTCTGGGGAAACTGTTCGGGCAGCATTCTGCCAACCAAGGGAGAAAAAAAACAAGAGGGCCAGGCCAGGCCAGTCGGACCCACAAAGCCACCTCATGACTTCTCCTGTTGCTGGTCAGCGAGCCCCAAAGGCCTAGGAACCTCAGCAGCCACCCGGGCTGTACCTGTTCCTGGCCCCCCAACCCCAGAACTGGAAAGGCAGCAATTCCTTCTGCAGCCCCCTCTGGCCACGGCTCCTTGGCCCTCTGCCAAGAGTCCCTATGGCCCTGCTCCCCTGGGAGCCAGACGCAGGTTGGGTCAGGGCTCTGGACATCTTTCCAGATGTGGTGGTGGGGGGGTCACCACACAAGACCTGGTCACCTTCCTTCCAGATACCCCCAGTCTAGGTGGAAAGCTGAGAGTCGTTGGGTCTGCCCACTAGGGTATACACGCAACAAGTCCCTGCCCCAGGACTGAAGCCGGCTGGACCCTCGGAGGCCTGGGCTGCAAGGGGCCTCAGATTCCACCCAGAGACCCCCACTCTGACACGCGGGTCTGGGCGGCGCTCAGCTGGCGACGCTGGTTTAAAAAGACGCGGTAAAGGCACCACACTCGGGAGGACGCGGCGCGGGGCTCTTTCCAAAAGCGAGAGGTGGGAGCGACCGGAGCCCACCTCGCTTCCCGGCCCGCCCCGTGGAGCCCCACAGGTGGGTCCGGGGCAGCCTCTGCCGGCTCCTCCCCGGCCCTGCCGCTGCCGCCCCGGCCAAAGCAGCTCAGGGCTTCCCAGCGCGCAGGTTCCGCGCACGGCTTAAGCGCCGCCGCGGCTCCGGGCCAGGCCGACCGAATCCTTCCCCGCCGCCGCCCTACCTGCTCGGGCTCGCCCAGGAGGCTGAGGCGGAAGCGGCCCCGCCGGATCTCCATCTCCAGCGCGGAGCCGCGCGCCACCGTCACCCGGCTGCGGTGCTGCCGCTGGAACATGGTCCGGCCGCGGGCGCTGCTGGCGCCGACCGGAGCGGCAGGAACCGTCGGCGGTCGGCCCGGCCTCGGCAGCCGCCGCAACAACTGTGCCTCGGGGGCGGCTGCTCGCCCGCCTCCCCGGACCGTCTGGGATGCGCCCGCCGGCCCACCTGGGCGGGGTCGCAGCTCCTGCCCGCCGCGCCCCAGGAGGCGGCGCCGCCCACCTACGCGCCCGGGCCGGCCGAGCGCGCCCCCCTCCCCCCTCCCCCCTCCCCCCTCCCGGAGCGGGACTCCCCGCGGAGGAGGGCTCGGCCGCTGCGGCTGGAAGACTCCAAAGTCCTCGCGGACAGCTGACAAATGGCAGGCAGAGGCTGGCCTGCTCTGGGCCCCCGTCTTTTGACCTTCCTTGCAAGGCCAGCCTGGGGAGAGGAGATGCAGCTGGTTTCTTTGGCCTCGAGGGAGGGTCTGAAGGTCTTCCAGATTTTTTAAAATGCCAGCTTGGCTGCAACAGAATTAATATGCAACAAAGGATCAGGGTTCTTACAAATGTCCTGACTGCTAGCAATCATGGCTTAAGAGTCGCAACTGTGACTCTTAAAAACTTAATTTTAAAATGGAAGAATGATGTGGAAACTGAAAACCAAGGCAGGGTCAGGGTTGCCCCTCTTTTACCCCTAACACCCAACCCAGCTGTTGGGGTACTTTTTACCCTGAAGCTCCCAAGCCCAAACCTGCAGAGGACTGGTTGATGTTTACCTCTGTGGCCTCCAGACACCAAGAGGAGCGGCTTGAGAAACAGGGCTGCCTGTTGGCTTAAGAGGGACTGAAAACAGAAGCAAAAGTAGACAAAAAAAAGAAAAGTAGGGATCCAGCAAGGCTGCGGTGGAGTTCTGGATCAGCCCTCCGTCCTTTGTTCACCCAGCGACAGACTCTTCCAACCCTCTTCTACCCACCTGATGTGAAGCATGAACAGTCTGCCAGGCTATTTAATGTGGCCTTAAACGGTTTAATGTATTGTCCGGACCCAGAAATGGGGTTAATCCTGCTGGGCAAGTCCTTCAACCCTGCCAGGCCTTCCCAGACGTCAGGCAAGGAATGGAAGCACCTGGGAGGGAAGGGCTGGCCTCCCCCACAACACTCTGGGAGGCACAAGGAACGTGGCTGCACCTTCCCTCCAGTTGGGAAAGAGTTAGGCCAAGGGCTGGGTGGGGAGCGCCTGCCACAACTTGATCCTGGCTGCCTCACACCGGAGGGGAGCAATGAGGAAAAAGGCTGCTGCTTTCTGGGTGGTTTCCTCCCAGTCAGGAGTAGTTTAATTCTTGCAGGGGGTGGGGTGGGGAACCTGTCCAGTGCTGCAGCCTGAGTGGTGTGCGTGTGGGTCCGTCTCTGGTGGAGAAAATGGAGCCGCGATGGCCAAAGCTGAGGTCTCCAGGGCGGCTTCAATGCTCCTGCTGCACCCAATCTGATTTTTCAAATGAGATTCTTTTGGGTTCCGCTCCACTCCAGAAGCAAAGGCCAGCCTGAAGCAGAATCCTTGTTTCTCAGAACCCTCCTGCGACTGGCATTTCCCCTCCCCCCAGCAGAAGGGGCACATCTTCCCAGGCCAAAGAGAGAGCAGTCAGCTGATGGGGAAGAAGACCTCCCAGGACCCGAGACCACCTTGCTCCTTTAAGCAATGAAGCTTTGTTGACGGGACAGCCATTTTGTGAGGGTGCCTATTACTTTTCAGCCTCCCCAGATCAACTCTGGAGCAATGCCAGTACTTCTTTATCCTCACAAGAGTGCTGCCTACTTGGGGAGGGACTGAGACCACCTTTGTGGCTCAGATCAAAAAGGGCAGAATGCCAGCCAGTGGCGTTCCTCTCACCAGCACAGGAGCAAAATACCAGGCCTTTGTCGGAGCAGCGGAAGGAACCGCCTCCTTTTAAACCTGATCATTGATTCCTGTGACTGTCCACGAGGACAGCTGCCCCGGCTCGGACCTCTCTTGGCCAAGAATCCAGGCCCTTTCGCCCCCACTGACCCCCACACACACTGCTTATGCTCTTCTGCGCCGCGTTGATCCATTGTGTGGTTCATAATACATCTGCTTTGTATTCTAGGATGTCAGGCTCAGATGATCCAGCTGGTGGCTTCACCAACTGGGGAATGGGGAGTGCTTCGGAGCACAAAGCAGAGTCTTCAGGAAGTTGGAACTCTGCTTGTTTTAACATGCATTCCACTTGGCACTGAAATGACTCTGGGGCTTTCTCTTTTTCATCAGGGCGTGTTACAAGTAAACACTGAAGTAAAAACAGATTGTAAAAACAGATTGTCCGTCTCTTTCCCATGTTTCCTCCTCTATCCAGACTGGTCCTTCTAGAATTTGCCCTGCCCAGACATTTTTGTAACCATGCAAGCAAGAGACGGTCCTGGTGGCCCTTTGTGCATGCTTGTCTTGGCAGCGGTCAAGACTGTCAAGATTCTGGCCATGGAGTGCCACAATCTGTCTACTCAAACCCTACCACTGTGTAAATGAGTGAGTGAGTGAACGCCTTTATGGCAGTCATTGACCAATAAAACATTCCTATAATATCAAAATACAAAAAGAGTTTCTATAAGATGATAAAACATGTGCTGTAAGACAACTTGAAGTAGAAAAATAGTCAAAATACTTTATGATAAGAATCAAACAATAATTCAACTAACTGAATAAAATGCTGGATCTATAAAATGCTTGCTTTAATGTAATGCTTAGGTGCTTAAATAGTATTTTAATGTATCAGTATTTTAATACACTGCTAGATTTTTAAAAGTTGAAGCCCTGTAATATTTAAGATTAAGATCTATTGATTGGGAAGACCTCAACTTTTTCAATCATTGTTGCTAATCACCTTCCTAAAATCCTTATCTTGATACATTTGGTGCTCCTTAAGGCATTAGTATTTTTCTATTTGAGCAGAGCTCAAAGAAAAATAACTGCCCCCCCCCCCACACACACACAGCAGGAATTGCTCCTGGAGCCACTGCACAGCTCACGTTTTTTAAGAACCAGACCCCCACGATGTGCCGGGTAAGGGAGCGAGCTGAGCCGCCAGCCTTGCTGGGCATCCACCCTCGTGTCCTCGGCGTCGGCTCAGCCCAACCGGGATGCGCCCAGCCACGGCCGCGACCCGCAGCCCAGGCTCCCTTCGGTCCCGGGGAGGGAGCGGCAGAAGAGGCGGGATCCTGAGACCCCATCGGGGGTGGGTGGGATGAAGGGGCCCAGGCGCCGAGATCCGGAGGGCCAGGCAGCCTCCCTCGGACCAGCACCGCGGAGGCTCTTCGGGCCTTTCCGGGGCATCTCTCGCCTCCGGGCGTGCCCCCCTTTCTCCTCTCGGGCACGGGAAGGAGCCGCCCCGGTTTCCGCGGGCGGCCTGGGCGATTCGGGACCGAGCTGGGGCCCCTTCAGACGCACGCACGCAGCCCTTGTGCAGAAGCCACGGACGCTGCGCGATCGCTCGCTCTTGTCCCTGACCGGCCGCCGTCTCGCTGGGAATTCTGGGAGTTGAAGGCCAACCCAGCTCGAAGTGGCTATTATTATTATTATTATTATTATTATTATTATTATTATTATTATTATTTCTCTTCTTCTTCCTCCTCCTCCTCCTTCCTCCTTCCTCCTTCTTCTTCTTTCTTCGTTTTCTTCTTCTCCTTCTCCTTCTTCCGCGGCTCCCCTCAGAATTATCGCCGCTGTCCCAACTGCCTCGGGAGCTGAAGCGGGGCGGGCGGGACGCGGAGGAGAGACAGCTGCAGCCGAGGGCAACGGAGGCGCCTGCGCCGTGCCGCTCCTCGGCCTCAGTCCTGGCAGGCGGGGCCGTGTGTCAGGGAACTTCCGGCTCCTTCCGGCCGCCCACTTCCGGCGGAAGGGGAACGGCGGCGCTCACGGCGGCGGCGGCGGCGGAGGATGAGCAAGGCGTGGCGGCGCGCGGAGGCCCCGGGCGGCAGGATGGAGGGCGGCCGGCGGGGTAAGCGGGGCCCGGCGGGGCGGGGCGGGGGCGGCGCTGCCTGGCGGGGACCTGAGCGGCTCGTTCTCGGCAGGCGCGGAGGCGGCGGCGGCGGAGGAGGAGGAGGAGGAGCCGGGCGGTCACGGCGCCCACAAGAAGAAGCACAAGAAGCACAAGAAGAAGCACAAGAAGCGGCACCACCGGGAGGAGCCCGGCCCGGCCCCGGGCCCCGCCCTGCCCAAGCCGCAGCTGAAGCTCAAGATCAAGCTGGGCGGCCAGATCCTGGGCACCAAGAGGTCGGCGGGCGCCGGGCTCCCGGGGCGGGCGGGGCCGAGGCAGCGGCCTCTTCCCTGCGGGCGGGCGGGAGGCTGCGCGTTGGCCACCCCGGGGACCTCCCAGTCCCGACCCTCCGGGGCTGAGCCGAGCCGAGCTGCAGCTTCTGCCCTGGCCGGCCTGAAGCCCAGCCTGCTCTTGTCCCTGCAGCGTCCCGACTTTCAGCGTGATCCCGGAGAGGCCCCGGTCGCCCTCCCCACTGGCGGGGGCAGACGACGAGGAGGAGCCCATGGAAGGCGGTGTGCCCATCGAGCAGTACCGGGCGTGGCTGGGTGAGCAGCACCGGCTCTGAGAGGTTGCCTGGGAAGGAGTGCAAGCAGCGGGGGCTTCGCTTCCCTTCTTTCCATCCAGCCACCCAGTTTCTCCCCCCCACACACACACTCAGTGAGCTGCTGGGCCCTGCCCTTCTCTCCGCCTTTTCGGACTGGCTGTCCCAGGCCTGGCCAGTAAGCAATAGTGGAAAACACGTTTAAGAAGCTCCCTTTGCCTGAGCCTGTAGTCCCTTCTGTGTCCAAAACCTGTGTCCAGAACCAGCTCTTCCTATTTACTCTGGTGAGTGGCCAGACGAGTTTCCAGGTCTGACCCCAACCAGATAATTATTTCCCTCTTTTATCCTAGCAGGTGCCGAATACCTGCCGGACCCTTAATCCTCACAATATATAGCCATTGTTTGCTAACACCTGAAATGAAACCACTCTGAGGGTGGAAGAGGGAGAGAGGCTGAAAACAACCCCTTTTTGAGTAGAATTCCAGAGAAAGTTATTGCTTCTCGGCTCACTGCAGCTGATTGAGGAAGACTCACTGGTGCTGTTACTTTCTTAATAAGCTTTCTCAAAGATTTGCTGCCATCTTGGCATCTCCCTCTTGTTCTTTGTACCCAACCCACAAATTCTGAATTGAACGCCAACATACAAATTAGCATCAACAAAGGAGATGTTCCTCCTCCCTGGTCAGACTCGAGGTGAAACCTCCTCTCTCCGCAGATGAAGACAGCAACCTGGAGCCGTCCCCGTTGCCAGAACTTGATCCAGAAATGGGCTTTCCGGCACGGGAGGAAGAAGAGGAGCAGCGGTGGCTGGATGCCCTGGAGCGGGGGGAGCTGGATGACAATGGGGAACTGAAGAAAGAGGTGGACGAGTCCCTGCTCACTGCCCGGCAGGTGAGGAACTAGGCCTAATGCAGAAATTTCCTGCGGCCAAGAAGACCGCTGGGCAATGAAGAGACCTTTCATCCACGGCAGCATCAGTGAGCTCAGGTGGGGGAAGGAGAGAGGCTCTCGGGGGTCCCCAGCTACTTTACTGCCTCCTAGCAGCCAGGCAGGTGGCTCTTCTCTAGCCAAGCCCACCCAGAAGGTGGTGGGAGGCCAGCCTCCTTCCTTCTGAACTTTAGGACCCTTCTTTTCCACATTCGATCTATACCGCTGCCCTCAGCCCCACGATCCTAGTTGCCAGTTCTAAGAGCAGAGGGACCACCCACTCTGGATTGGGCCCAGAGGTGAGGATGCAGGGTGCACAGCCAAGGAGGACCACTACCATCTCAAGATGGCTTTAGGGGAGGCCCTTCGTTGGGATGGCACAATATCCCTGGCGCCTCCTGGCTGTTGCTGGTGCCATAGGGCACTGAGGCCTCCCTCTGCCTCCAGACGGGTGTTGTCAGCCGTCCCTTCTCCACTTTCTCTCCGCAGAAAGCCCTCTTGCACAAACAGCAGGGCCAGCCCTTGCTGGAGCTGCCCATGGGGTACAAGGCCAAGGAGCTGACGGAGGAGATGCTGGTGAAGCGGGAGGAACGGGCTCGTAAACGGCGGCTCCAGGCTGCCAAAAAGGCCGAGGAGAACAAGAATCAAACCATCGAGCGCCTCACCAAGACCAGCAAGGCCAAAGTGAAGACGCTGCGCGAGCGCAAGGCCAGAGGCACAGCAGTCCCCACCGTGAGCTACCGCAGCGCTGCCTCTGGGATCACCGTCTCCTTCCCACCCGGGACTTCCCTGCCCATGTTGCCCTCCCTCCCGAGGGTCGTGCCTCCCCCCATGCCATGTGGGGTCATTGGCTGCCCCAACCTAAAGCGGTACTCCTGTTCCCGCACTGGGATCCCCCTTTGTAGCCTGGATTGTTACAAAAAGAACCTGCTGCTTCAGGAGGTGCCAGCATAGTCGCTCTGGTGGACAGTCAGTGCCTGGCGGGCACCCCAGAGGCCTCTGTGGTCTGGAAGAGGCGGGCCAGCCCTGTCCCCAGGTGCCTGCGGGCAGAGGGGCAAGGTGCCTTGGGATCTGCACAGCAGCAGCGGCGGCCACTTCAGCCAGAAGCGCATTGCTGGCCGTGCCCATTGGGAGCCCCTTGGACAGCTCCTCTTGCTGCGACTTCGGGAGTGCGTCAGAAGTTGGGGGCTCCGTTCCCCTCGACCCGCTGCAATGGGGAGGAGAGGACCCTGGTGTGTGTTTGGACTTGGGAGACGGCGGCAATGGCGACAGGCAGCTGCTTCTTCCCAAGACGGATGGAAGCAGGAGTACTCTTTTTCATTTGCACAGGATGCAGAGAAAAGTGGCTGGTTACTTGCAGTCTTCACTAAGTCAGGCAGCCTGCAGGAAAATTGATTTATTGTCAACATTAAAGATACCCTGAAACTACCTTGAGAAGCCCAGACGGCCTCCTTGTTCCTTCCTCAGCTTCTCCTCCTGACGGGGTTCTCCAAGGAGAAACTGGGAAGATTCAGGGGTGACTTTGGCAAGTGGTGGTGGTGGCTGTAGGGCCATCTGCTTCCCCCCTGCCCTTGGTACTGCCCAGCCCCTTAGCCCAAGATCCTTGCAACGGGCCAGAATCTGCGCATCCAAGTACCGTTTTCCCTTTTGTGAGGGGCTTTGGATGAGGGGACCCTCCGCTCTGTGGGTGCTGTTGACTATGGTATCCTTCTGGTTGCCCATGAAGGTGCCAAAGAACGGTTATGGGGAAGGAAAGGTTGGGGTGCCCCGTGCATTAATCCTCTCCCTGAACTGTTGCCAAAGGTTGGGGAGAATGAGGCAATCCACTGGAGTGGTGGGAGGGTCATCTGAATGCCGAGGACACCTGGTTATGCATTCTGGGCCAAGGGGCAGGTGTGTGTGTGTGTGTGTATGTGAGAGAGAGAGAGAGAGAGAGAGAGACAGACTTAAACCATGTAAGGTTTACTCAGAATACTGCATCTGCAACAGCACTTTTGTCTCTGGATAGGGTTATGACCTTGTGACTTGCACTGATAAAATAATTAGGAGCCCTGGCCAGAAAGGCTTTGTTGCAGCTTTCCTGTGTGTTGATTGCAGCCATTCCTGTCAGGAGCAGCTCAGGTCACCTGCAGTGATGTTGCTGTAACTTGTCCTTGGAACACACACGCACCCCTCGGGCAGCAACAGGAACCTGCCTTGCCTTGCCATGCTGCTGGTCCACTGCCAGTTGGTTTCCAACAGCAATTTAAGGCGCTAGCTCCCCCCCATAATGCCCTGCGTTGCTTGGGGTAGAAGTTGCCTGTTGAGGCTCCTCGCCTATCAAGGGAGGATGGAGGGGGGTGGAGCAGGTGTTCTGGGGAGGGGTAAACTCCAGGGTAAGCCTGGCTCACGGGTGAGAGTGGCCTCTTTCTTCTCCATTTCCAAGAGATGTCAAGATGTGGCTGTTCAGGGATAGAGATTCCTGATAAGAGATTACACCTCCATTTTCCCCAAAGAATCCCTATTTACTGTGAAATAAAGTGAAACCTATACTACACCAGTTTAGGTCAGCAGAACAGGGCGACTGTGAATTCTAGTGCCGCCTTGGGCTAATCACTATCTCATACCTAGGAGGCAATTGCAAACCATTTCTGAAAAACTTCAAGAAGACTGTAGGGTTTTGACCAGGCAGTCTCTGAGAATTGGACATGATTAGAAGAAGAAAAAAAGTTGAAACTGACAAAATACAATGGCTCCCACTATTCTTAATTCCATAATCCATAGATCAGTCAAAAGGTAACTGGCCTTTGTTTTTGCTTGAAGATGTTTCTCTTCTCATCCAAGAAGCTTCTTCAGTTCTGAATGAATGAAAAAGCATCTTTGGGACAACCATGATCTGGATGACTGAGAATCTCCATAGATACTTTTGTTGTATGACAATATATTTTTATAAACAGCAAAATGAAAAAGGCATGGACAGAATTATTGGTACCCCTTAAAAAGTCACTAATGGAATTTAGTGATCTCGCCAGGAGAATATTTATTTTGAGGCATGTGGGCAGTTTAGAAGTGTGAAATATAAATTACTATCACAGGTATCTTCAATCTCAGTCAGTCTATTTGAATGGGAAAAAACGTATTTGGGCAGTTTGCAGCCTAACAAACACGGACAAGAGAAGGGCAGAGCTGTCTTGAGGAAGACAGGAAGACACCAATAGCCAAGCAGGTTAAAGGAGAAATCTGCGAAACAGCTTCACGTTCACGTTCCTCAGCTGGTCCACAGAAGGTCCAGGTCCGTGGGAATGGAGCCAAGCGCTCGATGCGAGTCAAGAGGAGAACCGGCTCCAGCTTGAGCAGACAGTCCAGTGAAGAAATAAGCCAGGATAACTTCAGGAGCCATCTTGGCTGGCCGGTAACCACCTACAGCCAAGCGCAAACCGTCTCGGACCGAAAGGGGCTTCCGGGAGGGGGAGGGGAAGCTGCTTCAGAGACCCACCCAAAAAAGGCCTGGAGACTTTGCGGAAAGGACGCGGGACGAGCCACGCCGGCCCCGAAGGTCCCGCGGAGGGACGAGCACCACAGCAGCAGCTGCGAAAAGATGCGGTCGCAGGGAAGGGGGGGGAGCAAACTGGGGCGATCTCGGGGAGAGCGGAGGGGCGCCGGGCCTCCTCTCCAGGGCCTGCCGAGGCCGGCGCGAGAGGGCCGGGCCGTCTGGCCGGCTCTCACCTCCGGCCTTCAGCGGCGGGAGGGGGGAACACCCCGGGCAGGGAGAGCGCCCCCTCCTCCGGCACGACTCCCCCCAAGCGGAGCCGGAAGCCTGGCCCTCCGCCCCGTCACGTGGCCGCCTGAGCATTCGTCCCTTCCTATTGGTCCGCAAACGCGGGCCCCTCCCTCCGCGCTAAAAGGGGGGGCTTCCTCTCCTTGAAGCCGGATGGTCGGCGCACGCGTCAATCTTCCTGGCCCAGCCCAGTCCTCGGCGCCGAAGGGTGGAGCTAGTTGAGTGGCGTAGGGGGTCAGCCGTCCGCGGGGCGGGCCCTCCGCTCGCCTTTGTCTGCTGTTGTTAGGGGCGAAGGCGGCCTCTGATTGGGTGGCGGGCACGGCCGCCGCGCAGCCGATTGGGGACCAGCCCCTCGGGAGAAGCCGATTGGCGGCGGGCGGCGGCAGGGCGGGAGCCGCGCCGGGAGCTATGGCGGCGGCGGCGGGCCGGGTGGCCAGGGGAGCGGGGAGGCGGACGGGGCGGCGGGGCGGGATGGCCGAGGGTAGCGGGGAGGCGGGGGGGCGCCCGGGCCGACCGTAGGGCCGCCATGGAAGCGCCGCGGCCGCCTCCGTCGGGCAGGGAGGCGCAGTCCGGGTGGGCCGGGGCGGCGCTGCTGGGCCGGGAGCGGCAGGTGAGGCGCGGGGGGGGGAGGAGGGGGCGGAGGAGGAGGCGGGCGGGGCGGGCTGACGGCGCTGCTCTCTTCCCGGCAGGCCCGCGAGCTCTGCCCCGGCGTGAAGAGCCAGCCGTACGTCTGCGAGACGGGCCACTGCTGCGGCGAAACCGGCTGCTGCATCTACTACTACGAGCTCTGGTGTAAGCGGGGCGGGGGGGCGGGGGGGGACGGGCGTGCGGCGGCATCCCCGCGCCCGGCTCACCGCCCGTCCTCCCCGCAGGGTTCTGGCTGCTCTGGACGGTCCTGATCCTGTTCAGTTGTTGCTGCGCCTACCGGCACCGCCGCGCCAAGTTGCGCCTGCAGCAGCAGCAGCGGCAGCGCGAGATCAACCTCATTGCCTACCAGGGTGCCTGCAACCCCCCGCCGCCCTCCGCGGGGGACCTCCGTGAGTGGCTCGCCCTGCGCGCCCAGGAGGGGGGGGCGTCCTCAGCCCCCCCTCCCCGGTCCTGAGCTCTGCGCCTCTCCTCCCTTGCAGGGATGCTGGCCTCCTTCAAGCTGCCGGCCTACGATGAGGTGGCCCGGCGCCCCGCCACGCCGCCACCCCCCTACAGCGCCGCCGTCCTCCTCCTCGGGGGCTCTGGCTCCCTGACGCTGACCGGCAGTTCCGAGAACTCCTCCAGCTGCTCCTGCGAGTCCAGCTGCTTGACCTCCCCCAGCAGCACCTCCCTGTCGGCCACCGAGGCCAGCAGCCCCAGCGAAGGGGAGGCCGAGGGCGACGGGGGCTGCGGCCGCCCCGCGGGGGACGGCTGGGAGCGGGCGGCCCCGCCGGGCGGTCCCCTGGCGGCCGCCCCCCCAAAGCACGCCCTCTTCTCCTCCAGCGTGGAGCTCTTCGAAAGCGACTCGCGGCGCCCCTCCGATGAGGAGGAGGGGCCCGACGCCCGGGAAGAAAGTAGCCACGCGCGGCACCGGCGCCTGACGGGGGACTCCGGGATCGAGGTGGGCCGGGGCCAAGACGAGGAAGAGGCTGCAGGCGAGGACAGCGAGGAGGAGGAGGAGGGTGCCCACTTGCCTGCCAAAGGGGCAGCCGGCAGTCAGCAGGGGGAGCCCTCTGAAGGGGGCGCCGAGGAGCTGCCCCCCTCACCAACGTTGCCTGTCCGAAGTGGGGCTCTTGTGCTTGGCTGCCCCACCCACCTTGGAGACTGAGCGCCAGGGCTGCCTGGTGCTCACTGGAGGATTACCGCCTTACCCTCACTTCTCTGCCAGCCATACGGACATCTCCTTGGTCCTTTCCTGCTCTGCCATTACTGCTCCGCTCCCTCCTTGGGACAGGAACCCAGAGCCCTTGGCAGCAGCTGGGGCTGAGTGGGGAGCTGCGTGCTGGATCATAACTATAGCGATAGCTCTGTACGTGTGTATGTGTGGTTCCTGCTGTGCTCCAGCTTTGATGTAAGGCATGGCATAGGTGAAGGCTCAGTCCCTCCCCATTTCCAGGTTGCACTGAGGTTTGCATGAACAGATGGCTGTTGCCAACACCTGTTCTGCCCTGGGAGCTGGCCTTCCCGTTGGCCAGTGTCCTACCAGTACCTGGTAGCACTGTGTGCTTCTTATTAAACAGACATGGAAAATCCTAACGGAGGCACTTTCCATTGTGTGGTTGGAGGGGGGGGGAAGCAATGTAACACCAGGCATTGTGTGGATGATCTGGAGGAGCTGCCTGCCAGGTTGGTTCATCAAATGAAGCTGTTCTAAACTGGGCATGGGAAATGTTCCCTTCGCATACTGGATGAAGCAGGCCATCGTACCAAACTGGGTTTAATGTGCCAATCAGCGCACACTTATCTTTGCCCATTTTAAATATCTTTGACACGGTCATCGGTTTAAGCCTCCCTTTCTCACAAGATGGACTTCTCCCAAGTCTTGCCTCCCCACCTCTGGCTAAGTTAAAGTGCACAGAAGGCAAAGTGCCAGCTAGACAGCACAAATCAGTAAGTTGTGCTTTATGGGCTTCAGAGATTCTGTGGAAGAGCAGCTGCTGCTCCTTAAGCCCCTGCAGTGTGGACGCTTTTATCTCTTGGTGGGAGCAGTAACACCCCCCCATTTCTATAGGGCCATATGGAGCTGCCTTACCACCACCACCCCCTCCTGTTCAGCCATTCAAAAACTAGCAATGCCTTTGTTGCCCATGCTTCCAAAGGAGGGGAGCTAAAACCTTTAGGCTCTCGGCTTTATTTCAATATGAAATTTCTTACATTTAGGCACTGCCCACCAGACTCTCCGAGTTGGAATGCCAACCCCTGAAGCAGGGCACAGGAAAAGGTCAACGCCTGTGTCCCTTTCCAGAATCCTGCATCGGCCACTCCAGCTGAGCTGCCCAGGGATGCAGGCCGATCAGTATTCTTCTGCCATCATGAGCACAACCAGAGCTGACCAGCCTGTGAAGGGGTAACACCCTTGCCCCCGGCCTGTGCTGTCGTTATACTGCTCCCAAACATAGCCAGAGTCCAGGTACTGCTGGAGGACGTTGCCAATGACGTTGGTGCGCAGCTCGTGGTACAGCCTGGCAGCCTCCTCCCGGTAGGGCCCCTCTGCTTGGCTGTAGTGATGCAAAGCCCGCACTGCAAGGTAGTTCATGTTGATCCAAACGGCTCCCCTCCAGTAAGGGGGGTCGTGCTCTGTGTTGTGCTTGAGGTAGAAGGGGCTGCTCCGCGACAGGGAACGCAAGCCAAAGGGCGTCCACAGCCTCTGCTCGTTCTTCATGTCTGCCAGGAGGCCGCCCAGGTGCCGGGAATCGGGGCTCAGGAGCTGCAGCAGCAGGGGAAAGAGGCTCACGTAGCCGAGGGCCCCTCCCACAAACTGCAAGCGGGGCGACTTGCGGACCACTCGGACCAGCCTTGGAATGGGTGAGGGCTGGCCAGGAGGAGGGGGCTGAAGACGCTCGCGCTCCAGGGCCACAGCCTGGGTGTGGTTGCCATAGTCAGCAAAAGTGCTCAGAGTCTCCGACCAGTGGTGCCGCTCAAGCAGTTCATTGTCTGCGAGCCACTTGGCCATGTGCGCGTAGTCGCTCTCCGATTCTCCCACCAGTGTGGCCACCTCTGCCATCACGGCGGAGGCTACAGCCATCCAACAGCGCAAATCCAGGTGCCGCTCGTCCTCCGAGGGGTGGGAGGCCCTGGGATAATCGTCCAGCCCAGAGGTCAGGGTTTTAGGGTTCAGGAAAAGCTGAGTGTCCTGGTCCCGGCCACGCCATCGGAAAGTGTAGGACAAGGGCCCCGCCTGCGTGTGATTGTACCAGTTGTACCAGCTTTGCAGGCGAGGATAGAGGCGCCGTAGGTAGTCCTGCTCCACCGCCCCCTGCCTGAGTAGCTGCTGCAGCACCAAGAAGAAAGTGGGGGGGTTGCCCGCCTGGCTGTGCTGCACCACAAACTCCGGGGGCACCTTTGCCAGGGCTTCGTCCCCCAGGATCTGCTCGCGCGGAATCCAGCCCTCAACATTCATGAGATCGAACCAGTGAGCCAGCACCTCCCGGCTCAGGGCTGGGTCCCAGCGGGCCAGGAGAAGCTGGTGGAAGCCTTCATCCCACAGGAAGCCCCGGGGAAAGAAGGAGCGGGAGGGCACTGCTGTGAAGAGAGACCCCGCGGGGTACGGCTGGGGGGACTCTGTGTGGGGGGACTGCACCCACGAGTGCCCATAGAAGTAGCCCATCCCGCCCAGCATGTTGCTGAGAAGAGCCCGGGCAAAGTGCTGCTCCTGCCCAGAGAAGCCCTTGCTGGAGAGGCCGAAGCTCTCCTCAAAGCGCCGCTCAAAGGTGGCCACGTGTTTGTCCAGCTCTCGCGTCAGCCTCTCTGCCAGGAGCCGGTCAGGGCGGTCAGGCACACTGCCTGACTCAAAAGCCACTTCCACGCGGCAGGGCACAGCCACTGTCACCTGGTGAACTAGGAGCTGGCTGCGTAACTCTCTGTCCCCTGCTCGGCCGTGGTAAGCGTCCACGCCGAAGTAGTGCCGCTTGGGGAGCCCCGGCGGAGCGTAGGAAAACCGCGGAGTCAGGCTTGATTTCACCACATCAGTCAGGCGATGCAGTCCTTCCGCCTTTGCCTGCAGGTAATTGTATCTAGTGGGAGAGAGAAGGATGTGGGAAATCTCTGTGGGAGACGGGAGCCGCTCACTTCCTGAGCAACAATGTTCTGTACCTGGCATAAAGGGGGGTGCCGGCCTCAGTGGTGGGCTGCTTGAAAGTCACAGTGAAGTTCCCCAGTTCTTCCGTCTGTCCTCTTAGCGACGCCAGCCGACTCTTTTCCTCTATGAGAGGCTCTAGCGTTCCTTGCCCATCAGTGGCCATGTAGAAGAGGAGGGAAATAAAATGGGGCTTGGGGCCCGTCCTCTAAATGCACAAAGATGACACAAGAAAACAGACAACCCCCTTAATTTGCTTCCCTATGGCTGTGGTTGTAATTGGACACCCCCCCCCCAAGAAAAAAACAGAGCCTTTATTTGCTTCCTTTGGTACGGAGTGGGAAATACCAGACAGGCTTGCCATAAACTGGGGAAACAACCGAGTCGCACAAAGCCCTTTCCAGCCACAGGAGGCCACAAGCTGAACTTCCAAACTTGACCTGGTATGGCAGCCAAGGGCAGCCACGTTGCCTAGTCAAGCAGCTGGACGACCATCCTTGTCCCACTAGTAAGGAAGTGGAACAGATACGTCATAATAAGAAACGTTTCACTAAGAAAACCCCTGCAAGTAAAACGGGCCCCTTTCTCCCCACTCACTTCTGGGCGAACGGTCACTCTCCAGCTCCAGTCTCCGCCGTGCTGGCCACCGGGACGCTTCACAAACTCCGTCTGCAGGCTGAAACCGAGGTCTCGGATCTCCTGCACCCCAAAATGGGTGCCATCATGGAGCAGCCAGCCATAGCGGGGGAGACCGTCGCTCTGTTCGCAGGTGTGGCGCAGCCGGACATTCCCCTCCAGCTGGGGCAGCCACATCAAGCCTGCGGGAGGAAGCCACAACTGACGCCCGGCGGCAAACGGGGCCACCTGGTCAACAGCTCGGAGCCCGCGCCACGCTCCTCAGCAGCCACGGATTCGGGACCGGGAGGCTCGCCGCCCCCCTCAGGGAGGCCGTTTTCTTTTCCTCACGAAGCGCCAGAGCCCGGAGACGTCCGATCCCGGCCTTTTCTCCCCCCACCCCACCCCCGCCAAAGCCCCGGAGGGGGGGGTGGACGAGGGCCGCCGGGTCTCCGCTGCTCTCAGAGGCTTCTCCGGCCCGGGAACCGCTGCCTCCCGCCGGCCCCCCTTTCCCGGGGCGCGGAGCTGCCGCCGCCCTTCCTCAGCCAAACCGGGGCCTGGCCTCTCCCCTCGCCCCCCACAGCAGCCACGGGCCCCGGGCGACGCCCTCCCCTCGCCCCCGCCGAGAGAGCGCCGGGCTCACCCGCCACCGGCGAGCGCGGGCTGCGCGTCTTCAGGCCGAAGTAGACCTGGGGCCGGTAGGAGCCCCAGAAAAGGGCGGGCGCGGCGCCGGGGCCGGTGCTGCCAGGCGGGAGGACGCGGGGCGCGGCGTGCGGGGCCACCAGGCGCGCGGCGGGCCCCCACCGGGCGTAAAGGCCGCAGCCGAGCAGCAGCAGCAGCAGCCCCGCCGCCCCGAGCGCCAGCCCCGCCGGCCCGCCCGCCGGCCGCTCCCGCCGGCCGCCCCCGCGCAGGACCCGTTCCTGCGCCCGCCCGCCCTCCGCGCCCGCCACCCGCCGCCGCCGCTCGCGCGCCATCCGTCCTGCGCTTCCCGGCGGGCGCCCTGGCGTGTCCCTGCGCCTCTCCCGGCAGGACCCGCGCCGCCTTCGCGCCCCGAGGCACCCTGGGAAGGCGAGTTCCTGCCGCTCGAGGCGTGGCCTCGCCACCGCGCGCGCGCGTGTGTCCCCCCCCTCCGCAGGAGCCGGCCTGACTGCTTGGCTCCCGAGCCCGGAGGCTGAACCGGCGCTCGACACGGCTGAGCACAACGGAGGAGAGCGCGGGGAAGGCGAGGCTGTTTCGGGCAGGGACGGCTCAGCAGGGCCCGGGAAGCCGCCTTAATGGGGAGCGAAGCGACTCCGATTTGGCCGGCGCCTCTCTCCTCCTTCCCCCCGTTGGTTGCAACCTCGGCTGTTGCTGGGGATGCGAAGGGGCGGCTTGTTCGAGAGCAGCCCTTACTTCCTTGAAGACGATCCTCCCGTTTCTCTTCGCTTTTCTCCATTATGTAAAGAGACAAATCTTATCGCAGCCTTTGACGAAGTGGCTAAATCGGTGAACGAGGGAAATGAAACCCGAGTTGGAAGAGACCTTGGAGTCCTCTTAGTGCAACCCCCTCCTCAAACGGAACCCAAACCATTTCAGACAAAACGATAGCAGTCTCCCAATGTCTTAACGGGCTGCCACAAAGAGGAGGCGGTCAACCTGTTCTCCAAAGCACCAGAAGGCCGGACAAGAAGCAACCGATGGAAATTCATGAAGGAGAGAAGCAACTTGGAACTAAGAGTAAATTTCCCGATAGTGGGAACGATCAGTGGTATGGCTTGCCTTCAGAAGTCGTGGGTGCTCCAACACTGGAGGAATTTAGAGACTGGACAAGCATTTGTCTGAAATGGTATAGGGTTTCCTGTTTGAGCATGGGGTTGGACTAGATCTCCAAGGTCCCTTCCAGCCGTTATTCTGTCTGTCAAGATCACAAGTGGTAATGCTGCTTTATATCACACTGGTGACAGTTCTGGCCAATGTACAAAAAAAGATACCCTTAGAAAGTATGCAAAGAGCAACGAAGATGAAGGGTCTGGAGGCTAATATGATGAATGGTTGAGGGAGCTGGGTACGTCTAGCCTACTGAAGGACTAGCAGGGACAGGGTAACTATTCCAGTACTTGAGGAACCGTCACAGAGATTATTCTCCAAAGCCCCAGAGAGCAGGACAAGAGGTAAAGGGTGGGTGCTTGTTAAGGAGACATTCAGCCTAGAAGAATAAAAAACAACGAAGCAGTTCGTCTCTGGGAGTTGTGGCCACTCCATTACTGGACTGGACAACAATTTGACCAGGAGGGTGTAAAGCTCCTGCCTTGACCAGAAGAGACTCAGGCCCCTTCCAGCCCTATGATTTTATGTTCTAAGGCCTAAACCTATAATTTCACAACGGAGCATTTCATATGGAAACGGCTCTTCGAGTCCATTCAGGAGTTTCAGCTGCACGTTGAATCCTGTATATTGGGGGAGGGGGTTGTTTCCTTGTAAAAGACACTCTACACTTGTGTTTTCGCCACTCTTACTTCCAAAAACAAATGACCAAATAGCTGTTCTGTTTGCAGCAAGAAACGAGATGCCTGAGCCCTTTGGGTGCATCGTTTATTTTAATTTCCCATTAAATCCCCACCACCTTTGCCTGCAAGACCATTAAGCATTTTGGCACAATTCCCTCCGGCACTGATGTCCATTTGCTCTGCCTCTCTGCCAGCCGTGGGCAGCGCCAAGCAGAAGCAGCTCCCCATTAACCCAGGCAAAATCAGCCCTGCAGTGCTCGGCTGCTCTCTCCTCATCCTCAACCCAGCCAGCCCCCCGCCTGCATCTGTGGGTGGCAAGGGGGCTTCAAGGGGTCCTGGGGACAGGAGGTTCTTTGGCTGCAGGGAGTCCAGCTGACTTCCTTTCCCACAGTGCTTTGGAACCGGCTGCACAAGGCAGGGCCCAACCGCTCTGCGCCAGCCAGAGGCTGCGAGGGAAGCGCCCCTCCTCTGCCTTCTCAGCCCAGCTGCCCAGCAGATCCAGAGGGCCCCTCTGCGGCACTTCCAGCTGGCCTGAGGCTTCCTGAGATGCATTGCTGGTGGCAGCCGCACTGTGGGAGTGGGCATGTGGAAGTGTCCTGCAGGAGAACAAGTCTTCCTCATTCTCCTGCTTCTACCGAACCACCCGCCCCCATCGGTCAGGCAGAAGTGCAGTTCCCCCGGCTCACTCCCGACAAGAGCCCTCCTGCCCACTGGACACGCTGCTGGGGGGGGGGGGTGTATGGTGGGTGCTCAGCAAAGGCTTCCAGGCTTCTCTGTTGATTGGCAGGTCTGGCTGGGTTGAAGGCATTGCTGGGGAGGGGGTGCTGAAAGCTTCCAGTTATTGCTTGATTTGGCCTCCGTCTCCTTCACTGACAAATCGCTTCCGGCCCCTGAGGAGAAGGAGGGGAGTTAGAGGCCGGTGCAGTATGACCAGGATCTCCCCTGGGCTGTTTGCAAGACCATTTGATCCTCTCCTGCCGCAACCAGCTGCCTCTTGCGCCCTCAAGCGTGAGAAGCAGTCCTTAAAGAGGAACACAAAACTTTTGTGGGCACAAAACTTTTTTAAAACGGGCCAGGCAATCGTTCCACAGATGGTTGGGGGGGGGGGGAGGTCAGTCCCTCCCTGAAGCCAACACGGTTTTCCCCCCCCCAGACAAAAAGGCTTGGGTGGGACCTACCGGGCAGGGCAGGTCTCTCTCAGCTGCCTGGTGATGACACCCTCCTCAAAGCAGAGATCCACCATCCGCTCGAGGATGCTGTGGGCCAGCGGCACATCCAGACTGATGTCTCCAAGTTCATCGTAGACCCGCTGGAAGCCCTGAGACAGACAGACGGGAAGGGGGAGAGGGGCTTGCTGCAGGCAGGGTCTCAGGAGCCACCACCTTTTTTATGGCACTGTGGGTGACGCAAACGTTTAGGTGGCACGTGAGGCTGCTGGAGCCTCTCCGGGTCTTACCCGGTTCATCTGATCCAGGGTCACTAGCCCCGTCTGCCACAGCACTTTCAGCAGCTTCACCATCATGGCAACGGCCGTATCTCCCGAAGACTCCATCACCATCACCACAGCCTGGCAGGAACACGGGGGGAAACTGCCATGAGCGCAGAGCAAGAGCAGGCAAGACAGGGATTGCCAAGCATCAGCCCAGAGGCCGGCAGGTAAGTTTGGCAAAGCAGGCCCCGGTAGGCACCAGCATGCCAAGGGGGCCAGAGCTCCCTGCCCTGGGCCTGGCGAGCCTGATCATGGTCTGCTCCCTCCCCACCAGCTCCAGAAAAGGACAGCTCCTGCCCCCCTTCTTTACCTCGTAGACAAGCTCATGGTGGAAGTGGGGCACCTCGAGTTGGCGCAGGCAGTGTTCGGCCTCAGACACCTCTCCAGAGAGCAGGTATTCACGCAGCAGGAGGTTCATCTGGGGAAGGGGAGTTAGGGGCTGCACTCCAGCAAGGCCTCGGGTGCAGCTCCTCAAGACCTTTTGGCAGGCAGAAGAGCCCTGCGCCAGAACCCAGCCTGGATGGGTTCCGGCTTCAGCATCAGATTGCTGTAATCCCCCAGCCCCTCATCCCCCCCCAGCCTCTTTATAGTTCCCGTTTCTCCCCCCCTCCTCCCACTTCACAGCACTGCACACACTGCCCAGCCCCTCCTGTGGTCCCCAAGGCCCCTCTGGCTGGCCCCTCTCCTTTATTCTATGCATCTGAGCACCCTGCCTAGGCAGGGAGCTGCTCTTTGCTTCACCACCGCATTTTAATAAGTCCCATAAACTGGGTTTGGCACTGGCCAGTTTAGCTATTTTCAGTACCAAGCTTGAATACATTAACTAATAAGAACAGTTCCTAGAATCGGTTTCTTATTCTCCTGCAGCCTTGCAACGTCACTGCCTTCGCTTCCTGAGGCCTGCAGCACTTTGGATGACTGGCTTTCCTTGAGCAAACCCCGGCACGGAGCAGGCCTCGGCCTCCCTCCCTCCGCCTGCCTGGCCCCAAAGACATTCCTGGCTCAGTCACCCCGTCTCGACCCCCGTGCATTTGGCAGAGGGCTAAGCATGCAAGGGCCACCCAAGAACCGCCGGAGGGGCAGTCAAGGGCGGACCGAACGGCCCCCCCTTGCAGCTCTTCACCTCCTTGATCAGATGCTTGACTGGCCTCTGGCCGCCCCCCACGCCCCACACATTGTCCAACTGATTGACGTCCCGCTTGATGCGCAGGAGGACGGCAGCACGGTCCAGGGCAGCCCTGCAGGGAAAGAAAAGCGCGTCCAGCAACCGAGCCGGCAGCAGGCGGTCAGCCGGCTTGTGTGTCTTGTGTCTCTCCCACATGCTCCCCGCTAGCGCAGAGGTTGTCCTCCCTCCACCGGGCTGGGCCCGCCAACCTCGGTGAGTGCCCTGAGGGCGTGGCACGCCTGAGGCCGGCCCTCTCACCGTGCGTGCTCACAGTCGACCCGCCCCTTGTAGCGCTCGAGGAAGTTGAGGGGCAGCGCGTGGTCGGCCACAGCACGGGCGATGAACTGACCCAGCATCTGCACAGGCAAGACAAGGGCCGCAAGGTCAGGGGGCCACGGCGACTGGAGGAGGAAAGCCCCCCCCCTCCTGGGCAGGACTGACCTGCGGCGCCTCAGGGGTGTCGAGAATGAGGTCGGGGAGGTCGTGCAGCATCCCGTCAAAAGCAGCCGCAATGTCCTCGGCACTCAGCACCTTCCCCACCAAGTCCGAGAGTAGGCGGGAGGTCAGCTCCCGGTGGCTGGCCTTCCCCTCCAGAGAGAGCACCACGGCCAGCGAGGACACGGCTGCCTTGTGGCCCCCCAAGTTGAGATCCCGAAGCAGCTCCTGACAAAGGAGGGAAGAGGGGCCAGTCGAGGTAAGGCCTAGCTGGGGCCCCGGAGCCCGTCCCAGGCTTCTCTGCAAGCAGCAGACACGCTGTGTTTACCTGCCTATGTGAGGGGTTCAGATTGGCTCACAGGAGCTGCACTTTTAATAAAAGCAAGATTATCTTCAAAGATAATGACATGATTTAAAAGGCCTCACCAGTATAATGCAGAGGAAATTTCTCTGAAAGGCCAAAATACACAGCAGGTCAAACTGCTCCAGAGACGTCGACCCAATTAAAAGAAACCATCGATGTTAAAACTCTTATCAACTTTTCAACATATAAAAGAACTTGGCTTTTAAAAAGAAACCAGTCAGCTCCTTATGAAGCTTTGGCTTCAGCACCAGAGATCCTAAGAACAGCTCTCAAGGGAGCTCTCTGACCCAGAGGGTGGGAGGCGCTGCTTCTGCTGGGACCCCGTCTGGCACTCCTCTTGGCCAGGAATGCCACCCTGGGCGGTTCCTGGCTTCCCTCTCAAGCAGACTTCCAAAGTGGCCGGACACAAGCGAGGCTAAACCAGGGGCAGGCTTGGGGGAAAATCCGAAGGGAAACGCAGCGCCCTGGTCCAGCCCAAAAGAGCCTCTGAAGTTCTCGCCCCCCACCCTCCCACTTTCACCAAGGCAGCCTCTTTCCCTTTTTTTCTTTCGACATCTCAGCGGGCTTTCCAACTGAATCGCCTGGATCCAGTGGCTGACCAAGCGACCCTGAGCACAGCCATCTGAACTAGAGACAAGCATGCTAATTACACAACCCAGCGCCTCTTGCAAGGGAGGGGGGGGGTCCCTGTCTGAGAGACCCTGGGGGATTCTGCTCCTGCTCAGACTCACCACCACTTCCAGGGTGTCTCCGTGCTCAAAATACTCCAGCACCATCGGCTGCACAGTCTTCTCCAGCTCCTCTTCCTCTAGCTCAGGCACCACCGTGGCATAGACAGTCTTTCCCTAAAAAAGCCCAGCAGTCAGTAAAGCTCCCCTTCCTGGGCCTCCTGCTGAGCCTCTCCTTGGCCAGAGAGCAGCAGCCCACTCCTCAGACCAGGCCCTTCAAGAGCCACGGGGGCCTCTGGGCCATCTCGACTGCCCAACTCTGTTGCAGGTCGGGCCTCCAAGAGGAGAATAAGTAAGAGGCGAGCGGTGGCTCGTCTCTTCTGAGTAAATGACACCCACAATGCAGCGCCTCCTCCAGGCAGGTCAAGAGAAGGGGGACTCGGGAAGGAGGAGGAAAGGGTGGGGGGTGAAGCCCGCCTGGGCATCGGGGCCTCTTGTTCCTTCCATCCTCTCAGCCGTGACTTCCAAGCGCTGCCAGGTCAGAGCTCGGCCTGGGAGGCTTCCACGCCTTGTACCCAGATGCAGGCCCAGCCCCAGGCGGTACCTGTGCAGCCTCGTCGTAGTTGGGGTCCCGGGCATCCGGCTCCTGGTAGCTGTAGACCACCCCGGGCGCTCCCCAGACGCCTTTGCCCCCTGCCCCACCTAGAAAGAGGGAGGGCTGTCAGGCCTGCCCCCCTGGCAGCATCACCCGAGCCCCGCGGCGGCCCCTGCGAGCAGGGCCGGCGGCCGCCATACCTTTCTTGGGCAGGCCGCGGCCCTTCCCCATGCGGGACTTGCGGTCGTGGTTCTTGCCCTTCGGGCTGCTGGGCTCCGGCTCCGGCTCGCCCTTCTCGGGGGGGGGTTCCCGATGGGAATCGCGGGAGGAGGCCCGCCGCACGCGCCGCTTCCCCTTAGCCTTCAGCCGGGCCTCGTGCAGCGCCTTCTCCTGCAGGCTCCACGGCGCCGCCTCCCCGCCGCCGCCCTCCAGCTCCTCGCCCAGCGCATCGTCGTCCTCCTCCTCCTCGCCGCCCGCTCCGTCCGGGACCTCCTGCTGCGGGGGGGGAGGGGGCGGGCAGGGAGTCACGCCGCGGGGAAGCCGCCCGGGGGAAGGGCAGATGGGGAGGGGGCTCCCCGCCCAGAGGGGCCGGGCCGCGGCGGGAATCGGGGCCGCCGGGGCCGCCCCTGCTCGGGACGGAGCAGGCCGTGGGCGGCAGCCTCCCAGACGCGCCCGCGGGGCTCCGGCCTGGCTCCGCGCCCGGGGAAGCGGGGGGAGGGGAGGGGAGGGCGGCGGCCGGGAGGGCGGCCAATCGCAGCGCCGCCTCCGGGAGCCGCCCCCGCCCGGAGGGGGACCGGGGCGCGGGGGGGCGGCGGTACTTGCCGGAGGGAAGGGGCCGCGGTCGCCCCGCAGCAGCTCGCCCGAGGCGGCCGGGAGGGCCGAGGCCGACATGAGGCGCGCGAGAGAGGCCGCCCAGCCAGCCGCCGCCACCTCCACGCCGGAAGTGCGCCCGGAAGAGGCGGGGCCGAGGACGTCGGCCAGCGTGGCGCTTTCCCGCGGAGGGCTCGCGCCGCGGACGCCCCGGGAAGCCGCGCTCGCTCCGGGGGCTCCTCGGCCCCGAGCTGGGAGGTTCCTGCTCCGCCGGCTCCCTTCCGGCCCGAGAGGGTGGCTCGCGCTGGCCGCGGCCCTGGCGCTGAAACAGGCTCCCGCCCCGGGCTCCGTCATGCGGGTCGTGGCGGTCCCAAAGGCGCTTTTTTTCCCCCTTCAACGGGACTTCCTTGGTTTTTTCCTTGAGGACGTTTCGCTTCCCACCCAAGAAGCTGCTTTAGTTCTTCAACCGGAAGGCAAAGTTCAGTTGCCTTTCGAAGGGGGGGGGGAAAGCACCTTTGGGATGGGTGGACTCTACCCCGAGCCCCCCAGCCGGCCCCGGGTTAAAGGCTCGAGGGCAGCGCTCGAGACCCCCAGCGTCCCCCCCCCACGGCTGTCTCCGGGGCCGCATCGTCTCCCCTCTCTTTGCGGGCTCCGCTCAGCCCCCCCCCGGTGGAGCCTTTGCTCCCGTCCTCTGGACTTCCCCATTTGTCCCAAAGGGAACTCGGGCAAAAGCCGTCAGGAACTGCTGGATTTGTGGCGAACCTCTTCGGGGGGGGGGGATCTCCAGGATCTCCACCCGAGAGGTGGCGATTATCCCCTGAATCCACCTCCGGGTGGGGCAGAGACAGGGACCTCACGTTGTTAGGAGCTACTGTATTAAAAGCCTTTTTCTCTTCAAATTCCAAATACGTTTTTGGCAGTTTTTCTTTCCCTTAAAATCAGAAAGCCTGGTGCTCTGAGGTTGTGCAGGTCAAGAATAGCACCTTGGCACAGGCCAAGGTAGTGTCCCATGGACTGAAAGGGGCAACCTGTCACGTTCAGTCTTGCTGGATCAACTCTTGCGTCATCAGCATTCCGGAAATTTGGCAGGTTCAAACTCCAGAGACTGAACAGGGCTTGCACTTGCAGATCATACTTAACAAATTTAACCCAGGTTCTGTGTCCACACCTTGCCCAAACCGTAAACTAAGCATAGGCTGAGTTCATACAACAAAATCAGCCACAAAATACAAACCCCAACCAAGATGACACATGATTTCCCCAGAGAAAGAGGTGCTATCTATAGAACAAACCACCTTGTGACCTGCAAGGTATATAATAGCCTTTATTTTATTTCTTTGATTTTATCCTTTCGGCTTTCACATGAGATGAATGTGGAAATCAATAATCCGCTTCTCCCTGGCTAAGACCTCCAAATGTATCTGTGACAACCAGCCTCAAGCCATTGTGCCAGGAAGGGGCTTCCCCAAGTCCCCCTAATAATCAGGACGCCTGCCTGGGCTGGCACCCGGCTCGGTTCACCTCTGGCAGCCCAGAGACAGCGTAGAGACAAACCGGCCAAAAGCTTCGGAAAGAGCAGACCAGGAGCTTTAGGGTGTCCCGAGAGGAAACAACGTTTGTTAAGGCCCAGAGGTTGGACGGTCAGAGGCAGATGGGTCAAAGAGGAAATTGCGTTTACTAGCACCCCGGTCCCAGGTGACCCCCAAAGGGAAGGGGGCAGCAGAACCTAGAGGGAGAGGGTCCTGCAGGACCAGCCCTTAACCTGGCTTCATGCTTTTTCAAGCAGAAGGCCCAGGAGCCAGATCAGTTGTCCCCATCCTTCGCTATGGCCCAGCTGAGCCTCCCTCGCCCTGCAGAATGCCCAGCCAGGACGAGGAATTGCTCCGAGTCAAAGCAAGAGGCTGCTTGTTATGGATTTACTCCTACACCCAAATCAGGGGTTTCAAATTGCCAGGGGTCCCTGATGCAGAAACTTGCCTGGGCAAGAAAGGCCTCTGTGGAACTGGGCTCCTCCCAACGCTTCCAGCCCCCATGAAAGGGGGCTGGAAGGCCCATCAATGCAGACGTCCAGAAGGAGGGAAGGCTGTTTCATGCAGGGCAGGCAGAGATCAGGGCCGGAGCCCAGCTGGATCCAGGGCTGCTGCTCAAGGCTCCGAAGGGTGGTTCATGCAGGAGAGGGCGGGCATCCTCCAGCGGCGGGCCCCATGCAGCCGCAGTGCCAACCACTCCTGCTGTGCCAGGCTCAGGTAGGTCTCGGAGCTTGTGCCACCTCCTGGGGCACGGCTCAACAAGTCAGCTGACCAGCTCTCTGGCCCAGCTCCGGCACGGACGGGCAGCCCTTCCAGGTGCTCCAGGTTGCTCAGGCTGCCTGGGCTGCCATGCCAGGACCGCATCCCATCACGTGAGCCTGGAGCGGAGAAGGAGGGGGGGGCTCAGCTCAGAGGCAGCAGGACAAACGCCACCAAGCCAGAGAGCCAGCCTAAGCGAGACCCTGGTGGGCACTGGGAGTTCTTGCACTGGGGCCCCTGGTCCTCCCCAAAGGAGGCTCTTTCCCAGCCATGCCACGTCAAAATCCTGGCCCTTGGCCCCTCCATTCTAGCCAGTCAAGGGCCCCCCTTCCACAGGGCCACGCGGTTGAGAGGGCGGGGTACCCACCACCCTCCTGCAGCTCTGCCTCTCCCCCCCACAGGCGGCACTCACAGCACTTCTGCAGGGCCTCCCAGCTGCATGAGGACAAGGCGCCCTTGCTGGGCTGCTGGAGGAGGCAGGCGATGGCGTTGTCCGTTTGCTGGAAGACCCGAAGGGAGAAAACCAGCTGCTTCACCTCTGCTGACAGCTCGTAGTCCTCCAGCTGCAGGGCTTCCCGCACCAGATCGAAGTCCCGCTTTAGCTGCAGGGCTCCCTGGAGGCTGAAAGGGTCAGTGGACAAAGGGTGCCTGCCGGCTAGACCAGCCAACCCAGCCAAGGCCCCTCCGACAGGCCAGCTCACCTGAACTTGATCTTCTGGGCCAGGATGTGCTCCATCCAGACTTCCAGGAAGGCAGTCGTGACCTGGCTGAGGACCAGGGCCTGGGAGTCCTGGGACAGCCACCGGATGCCTTGCAAGACTGGAGCCAGGACGGCTTGGGCTGCAGCCTGGGCATACTCGCTGGCAGCAGAGGGCAGCTCTGCAAGGGCAGGGTGGGCGAGGGCAGACACTGTCAGAGGTGGGCAACTGCCGCTATCCCTCTTCGGCGGCCTGCCTCCCCAGCCCCTGCCCCCACCGGCCCCTCGGGACGGTCTGCAAATCCACCACAGGCTGCTTGAAGGAGAAGGGCGTGTGCCAGGATGTGCAAAGCCTCCTGCCGATTGGAGGAACAGGCTTGGCCAGCCTGAACGAACCGCCACTGCCCAGCCTTGCAAAGAAAGCCCTGGTCCTCCGCCTCCCTCCCTTCACACATACCTGCCTGGAGGGCGAGACGCCAGTATTTGCCAAGTGGCATGGACTGTCCGAAGACCTCCGCTGAGACCCGTCTGCAGTCCAAACAAAGCAACTCCAGCACACCACTTGCAAAAAGCTGTGGGCGAGAGAGGGTGGGATGCGCAGCCCTGGACGGCCTCACGCCCCCCACCTGGCCCACCCCCAGCACCCACAGGCCCTTTTTGCCTCCTCCCCCTCCTCCTCCTCTAGGCTCAAAACATCACTGAGGTATAGAGCCCCCCCTCCCCTTTGCCCAGCACAGGAAACAAACTCAACTGCCCAACTTCTGCCTGAGCCCACCCAATCGAGGGACCCTCCCCCATCTCTGCCATGAAATTGCCTCGATCGGTCGGAACATCTCTTGTAACGTTAAACTGGAACCGACCTTCTTGCAGCCCACAATTTGGGACACTGCAAGCTCAAGCCAGCTGACGACTTTGGGCCAGTCCCTCTTTCTTCCCCACAGGAAGAAGCATGATGTGCACCACCTGGAGCTATAGAAAGCGAGGTTCGGAAATTAAATACTGTAAATAAATCCACACTTCCTTATTCTGCTCCTAGGGGTGGCTGAGAACAATTGTGAACAATTTCTGGGCCCTTCTGTCAGTTTCTGAAGAGTTCTTCTGTGTTCTTCTCATTCCAAAATCCGGTTTCTAGTCCTTTTAACTGCCCTTATTACTTCTCTATAACCAGCTTCTTTGACCGAATCCTCCTCAGGAATTCCAAGCCAGAGTTTGGCCAGCCAAGCGTCACCTGGGAGCTGCTGACTGCAGCAAACAGGGAAGTCTGGGACACAGGAGCACCCCAGGCCCAAGACCTCACAAGGCAGGCACCAGGCGCCTTTTCCTGCCTACCCAGAGGGCTGAGTTCTCTAATACTGGTAACTGTGGCTACGCCATGACGACTCTGGCTGCCAGGAGCGGGACCCTCCTTCTCCAGTCAAGCTTCCCTGCTAGCTTCTCCGGCTCCCCCCCCCCCCGCGCCCCTCCAGGCTGTCCGACTAGAGGCACCAAGGAGACAGTCAGGCTAAGGGCTCTTGTGATGTTCTCATCATCTCTGGAGGCCCTTCGGCCACAAATAACGAAGGGAGGCAGACCCTGAGATGCGGCACTGCCCCTCTGCTACCACTGCGGCCCCGATGGGGCAAGGGGAGAGGATGAGGGAAGCAACAAGGAGTTTCTGCCTCCGCCAAAACAGCTGAGATTTCGAGCGGTGGAGACCAGAGCTGACCTTCAAGCACCCTCGTGGGCCTGCCAGGACCAGGGTTCCTGCTCAACTGGGTGGGGAGCCTGTGGCAGCATCTCCTGACCTTGTTGGGCTCCTCATTATCCCCAGTAGGCTTGTCCAACAACCTTCCTGGGCCAGCTCTCGAAGGCCACGGGCTTACTTGGATGCCGGTGGCTGCCAAGTGGACTTGCAGGCTCAGCTCCCGCTCCCGGTGAGAGGCCAAAGGGCTCTGCTTCCATCTGTCCTCCGGGAAGGCCCTGCTGACCAGCACCAGCATCTTCCTGGCTTCAGTTTTCAGCAGCTGCAAGAAGAAGCTTTTGTCCTTGCAGGTTACGAAAAGGGCTTTGGGGCTCCCAGGCAGTCCTCTCATCCCAACCACTGGACCCCCCCTCTTTCAGGGACGCTTGCATGGCGAGGCCCATCGACAACCCCTCTCTTCGGAATGGTGAGTTCCAGGAGGCTTTTCCTCCAGGCTTCATTGGATACGACACAACCGAGGAAAACTGAGGCCTGCTTCTTCCCGCTCCTGGCCAGGAGGGCTCCGGTTCAGCTGCTTACCTGAAGATCCCCCTGGGTCACAAGAAGGAACTGGCCGAGGGACCAGGAGGCCAAGTACTGGTAGGCTTTGCTCATGGTCCAGTAGGAAGAGGCGTGGCAGGTAGCCACCACAAGGGAAAGCAGGTGCAGGTGGAGGCTGGCAGGGACCAGGCGCTGCCCTGTGAAAGAGAAACCAGCTCAGCTGGCAAGAAGCCCTCCCTGCTTGCCTCCCCCGACACCCAGGCGAAGAACAACCTGAAGGACCCACCTGGGCCACCCTGGAAGAGCCGGATCTCCAGGCATCTCACGCTGAAGGCCAGGAGCAGGAAGACGCTCTGCAGAACCTGCCCTGTCTGGCTGCAGGCCACAGTCGTGGGCTTGGGCAAGCATCTGTCTGCAAGGCTGGTGCCCAGAGCGTGGCAGAACCCTGGGCAAAGAGGGGTCCCAATGCAGTTGTGGGGCCCAAATTCTCCCTGCACCAGTAACCCTGAGGGCTCACAAACAGGACGGGAATTGGCCTGTCCTGAGCCATCACAACCCAGGCTGCCCACAGCCCCCCTCCTGACTCCTCCCCCACGAGGACCCTACCTGGGTCCCATTGCCAGAGGGCATCACGCCTGAGCAGGCAAAGCGCCACATCCTTCAGTTCCTCTGCAGCCTCCACAGGCAGGCAAGCTGGAAGCAAAAACAGACATTCACGGCGGTTTCAGTCTGGCAGGAGGCAAAGCCTTTGCTCGGCCCTGGAGAGACGAGGGAGGCCAGAGCTTCATGGGGCAGGCGGGGAGAGAGCGAGAGCCTGAGGGCAGGCAGGTGGGCCCCTCCTGTGGGACATTCCCTGGCATGGGGGGAGGGGGGTTTGAGGTGGAAGGTCTGAGAGCTCCCCAAATCTAAAGCGTTCGTCAAAATGATCAACATGTGTAGCTACGCAAACTCCACCTTGTGCATAACTGCATGCAACACCACGAAGCACACACAAAAGGGGCTGCGTAGATGTCAACACACACAATGCATCCACAAGTTCACAGTCCCCTCTCTGAAATGAACCTCTGCCACTTGCAAAACAGGAACTCCAGGCAGAGAATGTGCTGGGAAGAGAACGCCACCCCCACTCCCAAAATGGAAACAACCCAATTGGGGGGACAGGCAGAGAATGAGCCACACCCCCTCCAGTCACACTCATGCAGGCCAAGATGGCAACACATGTGCTGGGCAAAGGTTTGAGTGTCCCCTGCTGACCAAGGCCAAAATCCACTGAACAGAACAAATCCCACAAAATATTCCACTGGCAAGAAACAAATCTCTCTAGAAAATGGGAACGCTGCTGCCCACACTAGATTTCTTAGGTTCTCTGAATTCTTGAGGGCCCAGCCTTCACCTGGCCAGGGCAGACCTCAGACGGGCAGAGCCAGGACCCGCTGAACCCAATGCCCCGGTGAAGCCTCTGGAGCTGCCTGCGTCTGCCACGGACCGGGCCAGCTCCCAGCACTGATCCCTGCCCCTCCCCTGGGCCTGGCCTACCCTCCGCAAGGGCGTCGGTCACTCGCTGGCCCAGGGCAGCCCCAGCTCCCCTCTGAAGCTGAGCCCGGTGAGCTCGGAGCTCCAGCTGGCGTGCCCAGGAGGAGGACGCTGCTCTCCAGAAGAGGGGTCGATATTCAGCGCAGAGCATGGCAGCCGCTTCGGTAAAGGAGGCATCCAGCCAATCGGAAGACTTCCAACTAGGCAGCGGGGCAGGGGCCGGGTCCTGAGCTGCCTCAGGGGCTCCCTCGGGCTGGTCCCACTTGGGCCGGTGCAGGAGGCGATGTCCCAGGCCGCCAGTGGACGCAAGCAGTTCTGGCAGCAGCGCTGTGACCACCTGTTCCTCCTCTCGGCACAAGGCCTGCAGGTGTGCAGGGAGGCCCTCGCCTGCCCCGGAAGTGTCAGCAGCTGTGGGCCCCGCATCGCCGGTCCCTGCCGGCTGCCACGGGAGCAGCAGAGACAGTCTCTCACCGGCCAGGCGTCCTCTTTCGGCAGCCAAGATGTCCAGCACCCTCTCCACAGAGAAGGCCTGCAGCCCCTGTTGCCCTGCAGCCCCAGGCCCCGGCTTGGCCCCTTGCAGGCCCCAATCGCTCAGCCCCTGGTTGTAGCTCTCCAGGCCCTGGAAGGCCTCCGAGAGCAGAGGGCGGGGGCCAGGGGCCCCGTGCTGCAGCAGGGCCTGCAAGCATCTCTCCAGCAGGCAGAGCGCCTGCAGGGCCAGCAGCCAGAGGGACTCCTTCATGCGCTGCACCGCCTCAGGCTGCCAAAGCAGCAGAGGCCTCAGCCAGGGGTCCTGGCGCATGTGGCACTGCAGGCAGCCCCAGTGGGAGGTGTGCACCCGCAGCTCCTGGCAGAGTCCCCGCAGCAGGCGACCCCCGTCAGAGCTCTGCCGGCCGGCCAGTGTCAGCAAACAACACTCGGCTTCCATCAAGCGGTACACAAAGTCAGAAGCCGCTTTAAGGCGCCGGTAGTAGTGGCGAGCCAGACGCAAGTAATGCTGCTGCTGCAATAGGCTGCTCAGTGTCTTGCGCTGATGGGCCACATCTCTCCCCCCGGCCCAGTAGGAGAAAGCCCCCCTGGCTGGGTCTGTGGCTGCTGGGCACCCACAGCTGCCGAGGAAGCCTGGTGTGCGCAGGCAGCTGTTCATTCCCAGGTAGGCGTCCGCTTGGGCCAGGTGGGCCAGGCCGCCCGGCACCTCCTCCTCCTGAGCTGCGCTGCCAGGTTGGGCCAGAAGCAAGTGGCGCTGGCTGGGACGCACGTGGGTGGGTAAAGGCCCTTCTGCTTCGGGGAAGGGCCTGGCGATCTCTGCCCACAAACCTGACGCTGTGGGGACAACAAGGGATGCTTACAGCCCCTCCTGGGTTTCTTCCCCCCCTCCCCACCAGAAAACAGCTGCTTTAAAGACCCCACACCCTCCTGCCTCCCCAGCTGTTGATGCTCTGGCCGAGGTTCGCTACCCCCCACTCAGCTTCTGCAGCGATGGCCTCCCGGACAAGCCGCCCCTGCCCCTTGCCTTCCTGGCGGGGGAACCGAGGGGAAAGTCTAGCTGGAGAGAAAAGGGGGAGCCCCACGGAGAGCAGCCCCGGCTCCGTTGCCCTCCCAGCAGACTCCCAAGAGGCGGCCAGGACAACCCGCGCTGGGGGGGGAGGAGTGCCCGCCCGTTGAGTCCCCGCCGCGCTCCACCCGGAGGCTTCTGGCCGGCGTCAGAGCCAGCGGGACCGGGCGCAGCCCCCTGCTGCCCGCTCGACCTACCGGGCTCGGGGTCCCGCTGCCCGCGATGCTCCATAGCCCGGCGTCCTCTTCCGCGGGGGGCACCGGGGAGAGAGGGGCGTTGGGGCGGCGCCGAGGCGCGGGAAGACGCGGGACATGAGGACGCGCGGGGCGCCTCGGTGAGCTGCAGCGCGCCCGCCCCCTCCCGCCGCTCCTTCGACCGGAGCCCGCAGCGCCGGGAGCCGCGACGCTTCGCCGGGAGCGCCGTTGCCGGGCGGTTCGGCTTGAGGGGCGGGGCGGGCGGCAGTCACGTGGCCGGGCTGGGCCAGCCGGGGACTCGGGCAGCGCGGAGCTCAGCCGGAAGCGCCGGGCGGGAGCCCGCGGGAGGCGTCCACCGGATCTGTGGCTGGAGCGTCCCGGGCCTGGGTTAGGGCGGGTGAGGAGCCCCCTCGCCTGGCGGCCCGGCTTCTGCAGGGCTGCTTTTCCCGGGGGTTGCGTGGTTTCTGCGCTTTACAGCCTTTTATGATTCCACCTCGTGCCCTGAGCGGAAAGTTTCAAACTGAAGTCGCGGGGCTGGGCAAGGGGCGGCTGCGAGGTCTCCGGCCCGGGCAGGCTGCGGCCAGGCGGAAGTCCAGCCGGGGTGCAGAACTGGGGGGGGGGGCGGTGCGAACACTTCCAGCCCCCCCCCCAGCCCTGGTTGAAAGCAGCAGTCCCACCTTCAGAAGCCCTCTCCTGCCCCAATTCAAGCAAGCGCGCCCGCAGTTCCCATGCTCGATCTTTAAGCCGCTTATTTTTCCAAGCATGCTGCTTCTTCCTCCTGTTTCCCCTCCAACAACCACCTTGTGGGGTGGACCGGGCTGAGTGGCAGATCCCTTCCCCATCGCTGCCAGAGCAGTAGGCTCCCGTACCCTGTGCTGGATGGCCCCAAATATGGTGCAAAATCGCACAGTGCATCAGGCAAACTACAATTGCTCCTGCAGTTGAGGCACAAGGTCAAGGATCTGGGCAGGAGCCTCTCAGGCAGACACCACAGCTAATTCCACCAACTCGGCTCCCTTGTTTTTTCTGTTTGTGGCAGAATGCGTTAGGTAACCTCTCCACCTATTGCCTGTATGATCCAGTTTGCTCTGCAGACCGAGAAAATGGTTTAAATTAGGTAAAGGCCACAATCCCCCCTCATACTCTTTATCAATTTCAGCGGAAGCCCAGTCTGAAAACCCTCTTGGAATCCAGCGCCTCCCTGGGCCTTGAAGGGCACCCAGCTCAGAGCACCTCTGCAAGCAACAGATGCCTGAGCTCTGGCTTGGTGTGAAGGGAGCCACTCTGGGGGGCTCCTTGCCAGATGGCAGGAAAGGACCGCCTGGTTTCCCTGAGGCTGGCTTTAATGAAGGGCTGGGGAAGAGGATGCTCTCCCCCCCCCCAAATCCTTTCCCAGCAGCATAATTGCTCCTAAGGACTTTTGCTCTTCATTGGGTTACCTGGCTCAGTTGTTTCATTGTATTTGATTTGATTTTCATCCTCCACAGTGCCAATTTGAGCTTAACATTAATTCTGCTCTCATTGTAAATTACTACAATTATAGTGGTTTTTATGATTGCTCAGCGTGGGAATATTGTACTATGTTTCTATGGAAATGTTGTTTTAATATTATGTACGTTGGGACTATACACTCTCAAGACTCAACAGACAATTGGAGTGGTGTAATTAACAAGGTTTTAGTCCCATTGTAATATAAATGTGTGAAATATAGGGGAAGAAAGCTCAGAACATTAATACAGTCATCTGCTAAAACACACGGAGGCAGTTTGGTGTAATGGTTAAGGCACCAGGCTAGAAATGGAAGAGCCTGAGTTTCAGTCCCACCAGAGGCTGGGTGACCTTGAGCCAGATACTCCCTCCAGCTGTAGGAAGCAGCCAGTGAGAAACATGGTAAATGTAGTGATCTGCACAATAACAAAATAATTTTCAATTATCAACAATTTTTATTCTCTCAGCATTTTGCAGACCAGTGAGAAGCAACAAAGCAGGATATTAACTTCCTGGACAGATAAACATTTGAAATGACTTAAGGGTTAAAAGAAATGCAGTCAGTCTAAGCAGTCTCAGCACTTTTTTGCATCCAATCTTCCGCTCCAATGAAGCATACATTTCAAAGAAACAAAAGACAAGAAACAATGGAAAGTAATCAAGGAGAAGCAACCTGGAATTAAGGAGAAGCAGGAAAGGGCAATTAACCAGTGGAACCAGTAATGGTATAAGGTCTCCTGCTTGAGCAGGGGGTTGGACTAGAAGACCAAGGTCCTTTCCAACTCTATAATGATTGAAATATATCCTCATTTACAAAAAAAAATGGGGAAACTCCAAACCAAAAGCCGAATAAGCCTCCATAAAAGATCGCCCCGCAGGGCCCGCTGTTTCTTGAGTTCAGGCAACATAATCAACCCAGGCAACTGGAGGCCCAGAGCGGAGCCTTCTCCCTGGCTGGCTGGGTTGGGGGCCGGGCAGGTTGTGCCACTCCGGGCTTTCTATTCCGATGCAGAAAATCTGGGGCGGCCGTCGAGGCTGTTTGGCTGCTGGTGGCGAAGCGGCCGCCGCCACCCAGCCCCGGAGAGCCTCTTTCTCGTCCGCCGGCCAGGCGCTGCGCTTCCGGGGGCTGAAAGGAAGCCCTCCGAGGCCCGGTGGTGGAGGGCTCCCCTCTCTCCCGGGGCCTCGACTGGGCTGGCCTGCTGCGATGCCGCCTCTCCGTCCCCGAAGGACAGCGGCCCCCGTCGGGGAGGGGGGTATGGGGGGGGGGAACCGAGGCCCGTTTCTGCCTTTACTCCCCGCCTGAGGCGAGCCCGGTGCACAAACGGCTCTTCTCGCTGTTCCTGTGGTCGTTGCCGCAGCCCGGCCGAGAGCGGCCCGAGGGCCTCCTGGCCGGGGCTCCGCGGAGGGGCTGGCGGTGTCCGGCCTCCCCCGCCGCCCCCATTCCGGACCCCCATCGGCCCGCGGCCACCCCTCCCCCTCCCCGGGAGGCGGTCTTTGCGCATGCGCGCGCGCGTTCTCTCCACGGACAGGCCAGACGGCCGCACCAAAATGGCGGCTCATCGCTGCCTGCCGGAAGGAGACCGCGGGTTCCGCTTCCGGAGGAAGGGCCGCCGCTGCCCTCGCCGCTCCTCTCCGCCAGAGGGACCCTGCAGAGCCGCCGCGCTGCCGCTCGCCGCTGCCCTCCTCGGCGGGATCATGCAGCGGCTCCCGCTCGGGGAAGGAGAAGAGGAGGAGGAGGAGGAGGACGACGAGGAAAGAGTCGCCGCCTATGTCCGGCACTGGGAGCGGGCGCGGCGGGGCCAGCGGTGCCCCTGTGAGCGGCGGGGGGGCGCAAGGGGCGTCCGCGGGACGTTTGCTGGAGGCGGCGGCGGGTTTGCGGGAAGGGCCCGGCCGAGAAGCGAAGCGCCCGGGCGGCGGCGCCTCTGGGGAGGGAGCGAAGGTCTCGGGAGGCGGCTGGGGGGTCTTCGGGCCGGCCCTCCCTCCGCCCAGCCCGCCTCGCAGGGTTGCCGTTTTGGGGGGGAACAGGCGGAGGGAGGGAGGCGCGCCGGGCACGTTGGCGGCCTCGAGTTCGCTATGAAAGCGAAGATGGGATAGAAACAAGTTCCGTTTGGATCCTCCCTGCTGGGTGAGGCGGGGGGGGGCAGCAGGCTAAGACTGTCGCCCCGGGCTTTACAGTGGAAAGTGGAGAAACAAGCCAAAGGATAACTTGGATAATCCGGAGGGGAGGGGAGGTAACCCTGGCGCCTTTTGTAGCAACAAATGCCTTCAGACGATCCCAGCATATAGGAGCAAGGAACAATGTCCGGTTTTGGGAATTGCCTGGCTAGTTTCAGCAACCCAAAGTAACAAGAGGGCGTTCTTGTTGCCGTTTCTGCGTTTGCCTTCAACTTGATGAAGGAGGCTTTGGGTGCTCGTGCAGCCTGCCAAGGTGGATGCCTGCCCTTCAAGGTCAAGAAACAAACTGCGGGGACTCCAGGAATGCTCCTTACAGTTGTAGGGGAAAAAATAGAGAATCCTGAAGCCCTGGGTTTCTGTCTCCCATAGTCCACTAAACAAAAGAAAGGCAGGACTATTTTGACTGACTTTCTTTCTCACGCTTTCCACCTCCTTGGGACTGGGCGGGTCTCAAATGCTTGCGCCCGCCTTCCCTGTCCCAAAGTCAGATCCACATTCCTTTGTGCTTAGTAACACTGGATGGCTGAGGATTGCTTCAAAGCTTCAGTCAGGTGGGTTTCTATCTTGCTTACTCAAGCCTCTTGTGGTTCCCTTTCAGATTTGAATCGAGAGCCCTGCTGGTATTGTGTGATTAACTACGCCAGGTATGAGACCTGGGAAGACAGCAGCGAGGATGCAGAAGAGAGCAGCGACAATGACGACGTTCAGCATAAAAGTTACACCACGTTCTGTGGTTTTCGGAGGGCCTTTCTTTGCCCGCCTTCTGCCTCTCTCCCTCCCCGAAGCAGCAATCTGGACGTTGCTGTTTTGGGGTTGGCTTTGCCCCAGAAACAGCAACTTACAGCTGAGGTGAGTCAGTGCTTATTTGACCCACTTCACCTTTGGAAGCTCCCAGGTCTGATTTAGCACTTCCCTGATAGCTGTTGATCTAAACAAGGCCACGCATGACTTCCCAGAGGTTTCCAGAAACTGCTGCTGAATCAAAGTGTGAAACATTATGGCCTACTTAAGAAAGAATCCCTTTCATTGTACTGGTTTCTCGTTAATGAAGTTAGATTTTGCTTCTTTCTGTGGTGGTGCTGCTTACTTACTGGCACACTATCCTTGGTGCCAGTCAATGGCCAGGTGTAGCCCTTGGCCCTTTCCATTTGCTGCTTGTTCAGCTGCTCCTGGGAGACAGCAGTGGGGCATGAGGGCGGCTTGGTGGGTGAGGTGGCTGGTCCCTGCTCTCTTTCAGGAGGCTGAGCAGAATGCGGAATTGCTAGTCGCTGAGGAGGAACGCCTCAAGGAGAAGGCTGAGAAGAGAAGGATGAAGAAGAAGGTAACCCTATCAATGTGGCACACTGGTGATGGAGCTAGTTTGCCTCTTGGAAGGGGGGAGCTGAGTGGCTGGGAAACCTGATGCTTTCTCCTTGTCCTCAGAGGCAGAAGGACCGGAAGAGGCAGGAGAGGCGGGACCTGGAGCTGAAGGCAAAGAGTGAGGCAGTGAGTGACTCACCTGGCTGCGCTGGCAGATGTGCCCAGTGGGCGGGTGGAGCTCAGCCTTAATGGGGAAATCACCCTCCTTGCCAGGGTGATTTGTGGTAAGTGCGCTCCAGGCAGCCACTTTGCTCAGACAGAGGTCTGAGCGGACCGTGCTGGCCTCCAGCTCTGCAAATATTCCGACTGGTGGCAGGTTAATTTCTGGATGGTTCAAGGTTTTATTGCTCTCTTCATAGAATAAATCTTCAGCTGGACAAAATGAGGGAACTTTGGCCTTGGATGGTGGCCCCCCTGACTCAGAGGGGAGTTTCAGTGAAGCCTCCCCAGGCAGGAGCCCCAGCAGGCATTTGATGGAGGAGGAGGAGGAGGAGGTGAGCCTGGGCCGGCGGGTAGACAGGAAAAAAGAAGCTCACAAGGAGGCTGAGAGTCAGATTTCAGCTGATACAGAAAGTATATTATTTGGGGGAGGGGGGGGGTGAAGGTATCTGGTCCCGTGTGGCTTCTTTGTTTGTGTGACCCCCCCCCCTCAGAGTGTAGGAGGAGCAAACACTAGTTCTCCACCAGCCATTATCACAGCCAACACCAAACCATGAGAACTGCAGCCAGGGGGCCTTGGCCACATTAGTCCTAGGTTTGGACCGTCTCGCATGAGGTGGTGGCAGGTGCTGGTTCGGTTTTCCTTCCAGAGGGAGGGAATTCCTTGGGAGGCTGGCCGAGAGGCTCCTGTCCGGGGCTGAGCTGCTGCTTTCCATCTCTTGCCCACAGGAGGAGCTGGATTTCTCCAGCACTTTCGTCTCCAAAGCTCGCCGCAAGGTAGACGCCCAGTCCCTGCTCCCAAGGAAGGAGAGAGGAGGAAGAAAGCCCAGGGAGAGGAAGGCAGACACGAAGCAAAAGGCAGAGGTGAGGACTCGTGTTCCTGTGCCGGGTCAAGGGCTCTTCTGAAGGGAGCCAGCCTGGCAGCCTCCAAGCAGGACAGCGACCCCTTCCCTTCCCGCTTCCCACATGCTGGTCTTAAGGGAGCATCTCTGACTGGTAGCCATCAGTGTCTGTTTTCCCATCATCCCGTTTTCTGCTGTACCTGGCACTCCCCCTTTTAGGAAATGACTTTCCATAGTTGCTGTAAGATTTTGCTATTGGCTCACTAGTTTGGGCATACGCTCTGGGCTGTAGGACAGGGCAAAGAGGGGAAAGGCTTCTGATTTCCCCAGGCCAGGAGTAAATTGATCGGCCACCTTTTGACCAAAGCTAAGAATCTAAAAAGTCATTTTTCCTAAGAGCAATTGTTCTCCTGCCCCGAAAACATTTTGCTTGCTCTTTTCTCTGCGTTCTTCAGTGTTGTAAGATCCTTGCATGACCTTCCGTGTGTCGTGGATCTCACCTTTTGCGCTGCCATTGCCAAGCAAGTCGATGGTTTCAGTCTGCTACGAAGCCAACGTTTCTCCCTTTTATTAGCTTACATGATTTGAAAGGAAACCCGCGACTGTGTCAGGGAAAGGCTGGCTGTGGCTGAAAAATACGCAGACTTTTGAGTCTTTAGATCCATGTTGCCTTAAGGCCAGCTCTCGCGCCCCACCCAGGTCTGCAACTGGCTGGCAGAGTTTATCAAGGGGCTAAAGGAGTGGGGGTTCCCCCCCCCCATTCCACTAGGACTGGTTCCTAAGCTCCTCATTTATTTCTTGATTCCCAGTAGGGAGAGAAGTGGTACTTGTGAAAGCGTCAGGCTAGAAACCGGGAGACGCTGAGCTCTGGTCTCACCTTAGCCACGGAAGTTGGCTGGGTAACTTTGGGCCAATCCCGCTTTCTCAGCTCAACCCACCTCACCGGGTGGTGGCTGTGGGGAAGAGGATTGGGTCTCTTGGCTGCCGGGAGTAAAGCAATAAAGGCGAGATAAAAATAAATTTCAAATTTTGGCATTTGGTGGATTATCCCTGTCTTCTGGAAACCACTCTTCCTAATCTGATGGCCTCCGGATGTGTCCGGACTACTTGGCTGCCTACCCAGCGTGAAAACAGTCTTCCTTTTCTTGGTGCCTCCTTCCTGCGGAAAGTCTGGGAACGAAATCTGCAGCCGTGAATTTGAGTCATTGGGAATCGGGTTTGTGGTTGTTTTCCCAGTTCTGTTCAGCAGAATTGGAGAAATGTATGACTTCAAGGGCTGCTCTGTCTATCTTTCATAAATGCGTGGGCCAGCCATCTCCTATACGTGGCTCTGCTCTCACGAAACAGAACAAACCCAGTAAAACAACCTAAGCCCACAAAAATAACATAAAAATAGTAGCCGGGGGAGCTTACAACCCCTTGCGCTAGCCATGGGGCAGGCTGGATGGGAAAGTCAGGCGTCTCCTCCTCCTCCTCCTCCTCCTTCTTCTTCCATCTTCAGAAGCCCGAGCTCCAGTTGACCTCTGTGGAGCAGAGCATGGTGCTGGCAGGTGAGTGGCTGGAAGCGCTTTCTTCCCACCAAACCTGAGGTTCTCCGGCCTTTCCATGCCTGCCCGAGCAGGCCGCTTCCTTGATTTGGCACTTCCTCATCATATCGGAGAAATTGGGGTGCCGCAAACTTTAACCCTGGGTCCCTCCCTAAATAGGATGAAGCAGTAGGGAATGCTTATCGTGTTTTCAGATGACATAAGACTGAGAATTCCCTAGAGGAGAGAATGAAGTTCTTTAGATAGGATAGGGAAATGAGCTGAATTTTTTTAAAAAATGAAATTTAAACGGGTATAGAATAGAGGGCCCGGCTTGATGATGATAATAGTGAAACTGTTTTGCGATAGTATTGGATGGCATGTAGGGATATGAGCCAGCCATGGAACGTAGCCGCAGAGAAGGCAAGGGAGGTTTAGGCCGCATCAGCAGAAGTGTAATTTCCCAGAAAGCTCTTGTCTCAAGTGATTCTGCCTTGGTCAGACTTCGGCTCGGCTGTCATGGCCGGTTCTTGGCACCAGCTGTAAGAAAGAGTCACAGGAATTGGAACCCATTCCGAGGAAGCCAGTGAGGGCGAGTTCTGCCGAGAGATTGAGACCAGATGGCTGGGGGCGATAATGGCCCCACTTCAAGGGGAGCCGGAGAACCACTTGGTCGGATTTCAGATTCCTGGACTTGGTTTGATTGGGGGCCTTCATGGCCCCTCCCAGCAGGAGGACTGTGCCTTTGTCGGGAGGGTGCAGGCCCCCCTGCCCCAGAGGGTTACAGGCCCCTCCCCAGAGGGGCTTGCAGAGCGTGGATCTAGGTTGGGTGAGGGCTGGGCAGGAAATTTTGGTAAGTTGGAGGGATGCATATAATGAGGGGTGGGAGGTCAGTCGTGGGCGGGGTTATTATTCAAAGTGGAACAATCTGGATGGGAGGTTAATTTCATGCAGAGGCCTGTTTTTCAAAAGATTTCCCATTGAGTGTCCACTGTGACAGGGTTATCCTGCATTTCCCGGCTTAAGGATTGTGGGCAGAGTGTCCCAAGGGCCCTGGAGGTTGTACAAGGACAGGGGTAGGCCATAGCTGACTCAGGAATTCTGGGAGTTGACGTCCACGAGTCATAAAAGCCAAGGTTGCCTACCCCTGTACAAGGACATTTGGGGAGCTGCCCAGCTTTCAGCTAGATGGTCAGAAGGTGAATTCTACATCTGTGGTAACATTTTTCTCCTTTAATTGATCCTTTTCTCCTGCTCCAGATTGTGGAAATGAAACTGCAAAGCAGGAGCGCTATCACGAGGCCGTTCTCCTCTTTACCGAAGCTATTAAGCTGAACCCCCAGGAGTACAGGTGAGACTGGGTTCTTGGAGGGTCTGGCCTGCCCGCCTTACCTCCGCCCGTCTTTGAACCCCAGAAGCCTTGTCCTCCTTGCCCCCGGACGGAGTCGGGGTGTCTGGACTTGAATTCGAGCATTTTCTGCCAACCGATCTACCTCTATCACCCAGGGCAGGCAGTTGTTCAGGCTGAATTTGAGTCTTGGGAAGTGGTGCTCGGGGCAAGGAGAAGCTTTGGCTTCTGTGGAGCACAGGCCGAGGGAGACGTGTGTGTAAAACACTTCATGGATCAAATAAGTCCCGTCTGTCTCTAGACTGTTGCCTTGGCCTTCATCCTGCCTCCCACAGACCATCACAAGTACTTTACTCCTGTGTACAAGTGAGGTTGGACTAGTCAGAGGGTGATGGTGGCAGCAAAGTCTTCCTGACAGAAATCCAGTCACCTTCTTAAAAAACGGTTGTGCTACTTCTTAAAAATACGTGTCCTCCTTAACACAATCCAGTTAAAACTACCCACTTGCTTTGGGCCCTGAGCAGAGCCCTTAATTCCTTTGGGGCCCAGTTCTTGGACCGCAGCGGCAGGGAGGATGGCGTCAGCTTGGCCTCCTGCTTCCAGGCACCTCTCCGAAAATGTTGGAAGGAAGGATTGCGTCCTGGAGGGGGTGCTGGAAGGCTGCTCTCCGCCCCCACCCCCCTCGGTGTCCCAGGGACCGGAGCCAGCCACTACACAGAGGGGGGCCCAAGGACCTGCCTGATCTCCCTTGAACCGCATGACCCGATTGGAGGAGATTGTCTGGGGACTAAGCGTGCTAAAAAGCGGGTGGCAGGGATCGGGATGCCTGGCGTGGCCAGTTAGTCTTGAGGTTGGAGATTTGGTTCTTTGGCAAACTATGGAAAGTGTTGTGTAGGAAGCTTTTCGCCTGATGAAGGCACGTTGTTATGTGCCTGATTTAGCTACGCACATTTTGGTGGGAGATTTATAAAATGGCGGATCTGTTAGGAAGTGGAGGGAGTTGTTGGAGGAGGTGGATGTTGTGGTTTGTGCTGTGTGGATCCAGGGAGGGTTGAGGAGAGGCTCCCTGGAGAAGGGAGGACCCAGCGGGAGCAATATCAGAAAGGGAGCCTTGCGGAATCAGCTGGCCTTGGGAAAGGAGAGGTCGAGAGTCACCAGGGAAGGCTTGGCCAAAGTCCTGGACTTCCTGAAGGTTATTTCCCCCTCTTTCCATCCCCCTCTCTGGGCTGAAGCACTGAAAGGAGCTGTAAGCATTTCAGTGTAGTAATAAGACATTTGTGTGGTCTAGCCAGGGAGGGAAAGAGACGTGTGGCTGCCAGGCGACTCCGCATTTGGTGTGTCGAGAAACCATGTCCGGAAAGGCGGATAAGTGAAAGTGCAAAGAGCTCGTTAAATGAAGGACACAGTCAGCACAACCTGTTTGTTGGGAAAGCACTTTAGCAGCATCACGTTTTCCCTCTCCTTTTCTACCCTCTGGCAAAGCAGCCCCAGTTCTCAAGGTGGGGGGAGGGGGAGTCTCGTGTGGACAGTTCAGGAGGAGCAGCCCACCTGTTCTGAAGGACCTCTGACCTTACCCCCTCCCCACCCTAATTTGGCTCCTCTCCCGGCTCCCTCCTCTGCTTGAGCAGGACGTGGGCGGCCAGGCTTTGCAGCAGGCAAACAACCTTTCACGATGGGGAGTTTTGCCGATTGCTCTGGGCGATAATGCGCAAGACGTGAACGTGAGAGGGTTCCAGCGTACTGTTCCTCTTCCGACTGGTGAGCAGGCGGAAGAGGAACAGTACGCTGGAACCCTCTCACGTTCACGTCTTGCGCATCATCGCCCAGAGCAATCGGCAAAACTCCCCACTGGCTGGCGAGGAATCACAACATAATCTGGTTAAATGCTGTTGTGGCTTGTGAGCAATTATGCAGCGGTCAAGGGATTGGAAAAGATCAATGTATATTCCAGGATGAAAAAGGGAAGTGCCAAGGGATGAAGGGCATTCATCTCACCTTCTGCTGAGATAAGGCTCAAGATTTTGCAGGCCACAGAACAGCCAGAAGGGCAAGCTGGATTCTGAAGCGGCCTCCAGAGAGCAACAGGAAAGAGTCACAAAAGTTGAAGGCAACCAACAAAGAGGGTGGCTGGATCTCTCTCGGATGAGACAGGATGGGCATGGCAGAAACTCGGAGGGGCGGGCAGGTGGTGGCAGTCCAGGAGAAATGACGGCACGGAGATCGGAAGTGGCTGCACAGCGCCAGTGGCCACCTGGGCAAACCGCTCTGTTTTCTGAAGCCGTCAGCACAGAGGGCAGCTGTGGGGGCAGAGTCGCTGAGCCGAATCCTCAGGAAGGCTGGCTTTGGCCCCGCGCTCCTGAGCCCCCTGGAGGAAGGGGGGCAAAGGGCCATGGGTGGGCGTGCTCTGCCTGACAGGCTTCTCTGCTTGCTGCTATTCTGCCCTCCTTCCTTCTCCAAAGGAATCGGTGCCCTGGCGCTGCCGTTCGTTGTTTCTTTTTACAAGAACCCGGTGCTGGAGGCAGGCGCGAGGGAGAGCGGTGGGCGTCAGGTGCCCAGCGAGCCTCATTGCGCAGCCAGCTGGTCTCCCGAGCCTGGCACCTGGGTTCTTGGGGGAGGGTGGACACTGGGCCCCCACTGGGCCTCCCCCAGTCCCTGGCCTCGGAGGCTTTGGGGACAATGCCGGGCGTTTGGAAGGTGGCCCTGAACTTATCTTGAAGGGAGAGGGACAAAATCATTTTTGGCTTGTTTCTGCTTCCAGCCTTGAGCCCCAGGTGCCCAGGGGTGCCTCCGGGAGAAGCTGGTTCAGCCTGGGATGTGCTTTGGAGAGCTCCATGCCGGGGTGTGAGGCAGATTCTGCTGCTGGCTGCGGTATGTGGCCGCAGACGGGGCTTCCTGGGAGGAAGAGCACTGCCTGACCTCTGTTCCTCCCCACTCCCCCCCCCCCCAGGTTCTTTGGGAACCGCTCCTTCTGCTACGAGAAGCTGCAGAGCCACACGGAGGCCCTGCGGGATGCGCAGCACGCACTCAGCCTGCAGCCAGGCTGGCCCAGAGGCCTCTTCCGTCAGGGCAAGGCTCTCTTGGGCCTCAAGGTACTCCAGGCCAGAGGGGCAGAGCGGGTGGGGGGGGCATCTGGGGGACTCTGGCACCGGGCGCTCTGCACAGGGTGACTCTCCTGCCTGTTCCCCAATCCCCAGCGATACGCGGACGCGGCAAGGATGTTCCAGCAACTCCTCCAGTTCGATGGCTTCCGTGGCGATGCAGCCATCCAGCTTCAGAAGTGCCAGATGCAGCATTTACTGGTGAGCAAGGGGGGGGGGGCTTCCTTCCAGAGCTCGGCTCCGGGGTCAAGCCAGGTCATTCGTGTTTGCTTGGCCTCCGTGGAGGGAAATGGCCGGCTGGCCAGGAGGAGCTTTTGAGGACAGGAGGCCTCCAGGGGCGAGCCGTCCTCCCTCAGCGGGCTGTTTCTGCAGCGGTTCCCTTAACGGGGCCGATGCTCTCTGCACCCCTTGGCGGGAGCTGCCCACCCCCACATCCTCGGGGGGGGGCTTCTGGTCCCTCCTCGGCTGGCTGGCCTGCTGGTGGCTCTGACGCCCGGCCTTCTCTCCTGCCCCCAAGGCCTCTCTCCTGCCTTCCTGGCCTGGGCCGCCCGGAGCCTCCCCCAGAGTCCCCTCGAGGTGGTCAGTGGGATCGTTTCCTTGGCTTGATGGATAAGCCACTTTGGGCTGCTTTCGAGCCAGAATTGCTGGGTCTGTGCCCAAAGTAAACAAGCCACGCTGGGCTTGCAATGCTGTATCAACCTAGCATGCCCGAGTTCACGCAACCCATTACGCACGGGTGGCCAGCTTCACCTAACATGCAGACTGTCGAATTGTGATGGCATCCAAGAACAGCTGCCGCCTCCCTGATACTGAGGCATAAACACCCCCCCCCCTCCTGAGCCCCACTGGAGCCTCTTTGGCTTGAAGGATCCAGCCGGGGCTTCTGCACTGCTGGCCGAGACTCACCCGGTCCCCTTTCTTTCGCAGGAGAGCCGGCTGGGCTGCTCCCGCCGCGACCGGGACATCCTGCCTGCGGAAGCGCAGCTGCCTCTGTCTGGTAAGCAGTGGGGGGCTCAGGTCAGCCCCCGGTCAGTGCTAAACCTTGCCGACAATGGGCACAGGGTGGTGGACAGTGGCTGCCTGGCGGGTGTGCAGAGACCAAGCTGTCGCTGCCCCTCACCTGTCACTCTTTTTCTCCCTGCTGGTCAAGGGAAGCAGCCAGCAGGGCAGCGGTGCCCAGACGGCAGTGCCCAGGCCATTGCCACCACCCGGCTGGCACCTCCAGCGGCAAAGGCCCCAGTCAGGTGAGGAGCAGGAAGCCCCTCGGGAGGGGGAGGAAGCGTCTTACATGTTCTGGCTTCCGGCACGTGAGCAGAGGCAGCCCCAGCCGGGCCAGGCTCAGCGTGGGGGGCACAGACGGACTCTTAAAAAGTGAATCTAGGGCAACAAAACCATAGCCAAAGATTCAGCCAGGCTCCACCCACATTGACGGCTGATCTACCCCCAGGCAGAACCTCTCGGCTGTCCTCTCCCTCCTCCGGCTCTCTGCGTAGGCCCTTCACTGGGCAGCCCCAGGCGCCTGTCTCCGTAGGGCCACTTCTGCTGCCCAGGGGCCCAGCTGGGTCTGCCCCCCTCCCTTCCCTAAGCCCAGCAGCTGGGGGACTGGCCTCCGTGCTCGGGCAGATTCACAGCACAGAGGCAGGCCTGGGTTGGGCTGGCAGTCCCTGAGCTGCAGCACCAAGGCTCAGGAAGGCCCCAGGGCAGACCGCGGGGCAGGGCAGGCTGGATCCTTCGGCACCAGGATGTGGCCGAGGAGTGGCTCACCACTGCCAAATCCAGAGCGCAGGAGGGCTGCAGCTGGTTCACCAAGCACACCCCTCCCAGAGCTGCCAGCTGAGGATCAAGGCCCCTCCCAAACCGCCAAAGACTGGGGTTGGGGGAGGCGGAGGGAGCCCCTCCCAACCCTGCTTCTCCTTGGGGGTATTGGCTCCGCTCTGCCCTCGTGGCGGCTGCCGCCCAGGAGCTGGTCAGATGGATTCCCAGACCCTTGAGGCAGCGGTCCCTTTGGAATTGGGTGAGGGTAGAGCAGCCCAGTGGTCAGTAGAGGCTTGCATGGGTCTCCTGTTCCTGGGGTGACCCACGTGCTCCCTTGCAGGGAGTGGTTCGCCGTCTGGGTGGGAAACCTGGCACCCAGCATCACCCAGCAAGTTCTGCTTCGCTATTTTCAGCCGTAAGTCTGCCTGCTCGGGGGGGGGGGTTGTGGCTCCCTCCCTCCCCTTCTGATGACCAGGAGGCACCCCATGGAAGCCAGGGGCTCCTCCAGAGCAGACTCGGGTGCTGTGACACCAACTTTCTTTCGGGCAGGTTTGGACCCATTGACTCCATCCGGTGCCTCCCTCACAAGACCTGTGCCTTCGTTAACTATAGCCGTAAAGAGGCCGCCGAAGCCGCCTACGCGGCCCTGCAGGTGCGGCTCCTTCCTCCCTTCTCTGGCCCTGAGGTGGAGGTCAGGATCGGGTCCCCAGCGCCTGGGCCTCCCGGCCTCCGTTGCTGGCGGGAGCAGTTTGGAAGGCCTGCCTGCAGAGGAGCCGGCTGTGGCCCCGGGCGGCTCTGCTCCCAAGCGACGAGGCAGAGGCAGGGCCAAAGCACAGGCGGCCTCACTCAGGCCAGGGCAGCCGTGGCGTCTGCCTTGAAGGGAATCCCGGGGCCCAAGGCCGGTCGCTCGGTCGCTTCTCGCCTTGGTTGCTGCCGGCTTTGCCAGGCTGGCTGAGGCGGCTGAAGAAGAGTCAGAGGAGCTGCGGGAGGGCAGGGACGATGGCGGCCCCGTGTGCGGAGGGAAGATCTCGGCCAGGCCCTTCCCTTTCCCCCTTGGGGAGAAGCTCCCCTGCAGGGATGAGGCTCGGTGGTCGGGTCCTCTCCGTAGCAGGCCTGACAACTGATGCTCTCGACACACAATCTGTTTGTGCCTGGCCTGACCGGAAAAGAGCGGAAAACGAAACCCTGCCGTGCAGAGGACGGGCCCTTCCCTTCGTGTCTGGGTGGCTGCCTCCCCAATGGCCGCCCTGCCTTCTCGGGGCCAGCGCACCTCCATCACCGTGGCTTTCTCCCGTCTTTCTCCCAGGGGATGCAAGTGGAAGGACGCAAGCTCCTGCAGCTGAAGCACCCAGCACACGCCACTGTGGCCCCCTCCAAGGTAGCCCCCCGCCACTGCCTCTCCTCCTGGGCGTGAAGGCCGGGCTGGGCTGAGGGCGGACATTGAGGATCGCCAGGGACGGACTTGGCCCGGCAGGAGGGCCCGCCATGCCTGCGAGCCGGCTGTGGTCTTCCTCGGAGGAGGCTGCTGCGGAGAGGAAGGCTGTTGGAGGGAGCCCCAGAGGGAACGGGGGAGCGTGGCCGCCCCTCCTTTCTCTGAAGCCTGCCCCAGCCCAGTCTGCTTTCAGGGCTGTTCCTGAATTGGCCCCTTCCTGGAAGCTGGCAGTCCGTGGAGATGTTGTAGGGGAGAAGGAGGTTCAGCTCTGCACCCGATTTGTGGGGTCGACCTCCCCTCCACCCTCTGAGCAGGAGCAGAGACGGATCTGGGGACACACAGGGGAGATGGAGTGATTTGACACACACACACCATCAAGCAATGCCTCTCTTGGGTCCTGTGTTTGGGGGAGGGCTTCCCTCCCACTGCCCCCCAATTCTTGTGCTCTGGGGGCTTCTTCCTCACATGCGCCTCTGAGAGGACTTTTCTTGGGCCTTCATGGAGGGGCTCCTTCGCCTGCCCACCCGGCCCCTCCCCTCGGCCTGCTCAGGGCCTGACCTTGGTTGCCTTATTTTTATATGGTTCACAATAAACCTATGAAAAAGCACCCCTGTCACGCCTGGCTTTCCTTCCACTCAGCCCTGCAGGGGTGCCCTGTGGCTGAGGTTGCTGGTCCTCCCAGCAAGTGCTGTGGCCAGCTGGCCCCAGGCTTGCTCAGGAATGGGCTGCCCCTTCTGGACCCCCTTCCGCCACAGCTTGACCCTTCCTCCTCTGGTGACAGGGCCCACGATTCCCTTCCCAGACACGGTGGCTGCGCTTCCTGTGCTTGGAACTGGCTCTGCTCTCAGCCTCGCCTCTCCTTTAGGACTCTCTGCTGTGGCTTCCTCCTTCCTGCATGCCTGCTGTTCCCCTCCCCCAATCAGCCTGGGTGGTGTCCCCTCTCTCCCCTGCCCCCGCCACCTTTCCCCTTTGTGGCCGGGCTGCATTTTCTCCTGTGTGTCAGGTTGACTGAGACTCTCCCAAGTCTTCCTTGCTGTGAGTCAGGCCGCTCTTCTCTTCCCGGGCAGAACTAACCTCTGCCCACCTTCCTGCCAGCCAGGCTGCTTCTCCTCCTGGGGATCTTTCTGTCCAGCGCCTGGCCCTGGGCCAGGAACACCTGCCGCCCTGCTCATCCCCTCCGGAGCAGCCACGCACGGCCGCTGCCTGCCTGCCAGGGAACCGTTTGCGCCCCAGCTGGCCTGCGAGGGAACAGTCCTGCCCTTGCAGGCTCTCAGTGCTGCGGAAGGGGGGGGGATGGGGGTGTCCTGCTGCTGAACCTGACAGCAGCTGCCGCCACCAGCCCCTCCTCCAGGGGTCCTGCCTTTCCCACCCCCGATTTCATGGGTCTCCGGTTCAGGTATCCGAATTTCCGTTCCCAGGATGGGGATTTCAGGCAGCTGGGGAAGGCCAGCCTCCCAGGGGACACCGAGGACGCCGGGGGTCTGGATGCCCCGAGGGAGAGCAGCGTTCCCAGCCTTCCTTTGGCGGGCCAGGGGCACGGGGTTGGAGGGCCTGCCCTAGAGGGGGAGAGAACCTTCCTCCTCCGGCAATAAACGTCCGTCCGAGAGGAGAGTTTCTCTTTGGGGCTCCTCGCTCTCCCCCCCCCCGGCCTGTCCTTTTGTTCGCTGGATCTGCCCCAAGGCCTGGTGGGAGGGAGGGAGGGAGATCCGTGGCTGGCAAAAGTGCTGCTGACCCGTTGGGGGGTCTTTCGCCAGACGGGGTTGCCGGGTCGTCACTTCCCTAAAGCCCCTTCCCATCCCGTGGCCTGAAGGGGAAGACGAGCGTTCTCCCCTTTCCTTTTTCTTTTTTTAATGAATTTTGATAACGTGGGTTTCGGTTGCTCTTGTAACCGTTTCACGAGGAGCGCTTCCCCTTTTCGGTTTACCAAGGGGGGCTTTGAAGGCTGCAGAAGCTGCTTTATCTGTTTTACAAGGTGAGATTCAGACGAGGCCGAGTCAGGCCCGGCCACTTGTGCTCAGCCTGCGTTTGGTCAATTTGCCTCACTGCACGACCGACCGTTTCTGATGGCATCTGGGTCTGGGGGGGGGGGTTGCCAAACATATTTCTGTCTCGGGTTCAGCTGAAACCTGATAGTTCTGCCTGACTTCAGCAGATAGATGGAATTTTATTTATTATCCCCTGGTAATTTACGTTTTCAGCTAGAATATTAGCTATAGGGTCAGTGACCTGGGACAATCCAGGGTTATGGGTAGAGGTTCCTAAAGTTTACATTTTTACAATTTATTTATATATCAAATTTATATGGCTGTCCATCTTTAAAAAGAAATCTCATGCCCCTACTTCTGTTTAGGAGAGCTGAGGGGGAGGAGGGAAACACCTGTGGGCTCGCATAGTCTGGGGGGGGAGGGGGGAGAGGCCTACGCGCGCACACACACAAGGCTCCTGTATGTGGCCTCGGGGGAATTCCTTGGGGTACTTGTGGGTGGCTGCACCTCATTGTTCAGGAAGACAAATAGACCAAATACATGCACAGACAATTAAAGCAACTCTTAACTTTTCTTCTTTTTGGTTCTTTTTTTCTTTTCTTTTTTGAGTGTGAAGGCTGAAGCACAAGAGAGACTGACTGCCTCCTACCCTTTCCAAGCAGTCCCCCTGAGACGTCTCAGATGGAGCTGCACAGGGCAACTGGCCCAGGCAAGAGGCAGATGCTCAAGTAACAACATACTTGCAGACCGCCTGGGTCAAATTACTCTTCTACTTTGGCCCAGGAAGCAGGAACTGTAACTGTACAGCAGAATTGGAAAGGGCCTCGGAGGTCTTCTAGTCCAACCCCCTGCTCAAGCAGGAGACCCTCTGCCCTTCACACTGTCGGAGCACCCACAGCGTCTAGAGGCACGTCGTTCCACTGATTAATTGTCCTCACCATCAGGAAATTTCTCCTTAGTTCTAGATTGGATCTCTCTTTAATAAGTTTCCACCTGCTACTTCTTGTCCTGGTGTCAATAGGTCGAAGCCCCTCCTCTCTGTGGCAGCCCCTCAAATTGATTAGAAGGCTGCTGTCCTGTCACCCTTGGTGCTTCTCTTCCTTAGACTAGACGCAGCCACGACTCACTTGACTTAACTGTCGAGATACAGTTCTAGCTTTGGCTTCTTTCCAGCCCAGCCACCCTGCTCAGCGCATCCTGCTTGGAAAATGGCCTGGCCAGCCGAGCTGCCTGGAACTCGCACCAGGGCCAAGCAACCACCACCAAAACCATGTGCCAGCAACTCCGTTGCATAAGGCTGCCCTGATGGCAACCGAAATCATGCACAACTCTCCCCACTCTAATTGGTCCTCTGCCAGCTGGTTCAAGGGAGGAGGGGCGCAGAGGATCCCCTGGGTCACTGGCCAGACCTCAACGGAGCAGGTCCCTGGATCCCAGTGCTGACACCATAAACTGCCGTGGATTCTGTCTGAAGGAGGAGGGCAACACTGAGGAGAACCCTGTTTATTGCAAGGATCACCGGGCGCCTTCCCTACTAGAGAGAGGGACCGAAATGATGGGAAAGCAAAGGGCTGCAAGGCTGGCCGCTTTGGGGGCCCTGGGCAGGTCGTCATCCACCTCTGCACCTGCCTGGGATTGTTTCTGGGGTTGGGCAAAAGTGGCCTTTCAGGAGGGCAGCCGGGCTGGGGGAGCCCCGGATGGAGGACACGGTTGGGCTTCTCTAGGCGGCAGTTCCCTTGGCTGGGCTGTGGCAGGCAGGGAGGCTCCTCCGATTCAGATGGGCTTGCAGGGGGCTTTGTCAGGGTCAGGGAGGAACTGTGTTGGGCCTGATCCCGTCGAAAGGGGGGAGGGGCAGCCTTCTATCTATTCTATTGCATCCACTGCGGGGGGGGGGACATCGTGCCTCTGCTGCCCCTCCACACACACACACACACACCGCTTAGGGAGTGGCAGGCGGGGAGGAGGACGGTGGCCTCGCGGAGGCAAGCGCCGGCGGGTCGTGATTCCCGAGGGGGGGGCCGCCAGGTGAAGGAGCTGGAGACCCACCCACCCTGTCGCTCTCCGGCTATCCAGAGAATTGGATTAAGATGCAAATGATGGAGGAGGCACCAGAAGAGTAATTAATCACCAGTTAGAGGAAATTAATACCAACAACAGAGGGTGTCGGGAAGCAGCCAGGCAGCTAATCAAGCGTAAAATTGGACAAGGAGCCGGGCTGAGAGGGGAGCCGCGGGCAGTTCGGTAGGCAGTCGACGGAGCGCGGGCACCGGATTTCCCCCCCCCCCCAGCCGCTCAAGCGGCTGGGAATTGAAGTCCACAAGTCTTAAAGTTGCCAAGGTTGAGGACCCCTTAGAACAATGGGTGTGCTTCAGCCAATCCGGGTCCTCCATCGAGGACAAGGCCTCCTGTACCGCCTATCACAGCCTCAAGGAGGCATCCTTCACGGGAAGACTCTGCATAGCCTTGAGCTGGGCCTGGGCTGGGGAGACAAGGGTCAGGTCCCAACAGAACTGCTGACCCGGCCACCCCTGAAACTTTGCTGTGGCTCCCCAAACTCTAAGCCTCTGAACAAAATGGGGCTCTTGGAAAAGGCACCCCCAGGCTCTCCCTTCGCTGGCCAGGCTAACTTGGCTCTCTGCCTCCTTCCGTGGTGGACCTTCCGTCCCTGACGCCTTCCCAGTCCCACCTCCTTTGCTGGGTCCTATTGAGGATCACGCATCGTGCAAAGTGCGGCTGCCTTCCTGGGGAGCCCCTCTGGGGACTGGAGCCCTCTTGTTTTCGTAGGGCTTTCCTCATATTTCGGACGCCGTTGTGGACGACATTCTGGCCCCCCTGGGAGCCTTGCTGTGCAGAAGTCTCAGCAGCCCTTAATGCCAGGCCCAGGTAGCATCCTGGGGGAGGGGCTCCTTTTGGCACCCAGTCCCCAGGCCGACTGCGTCCGTCAGGACACATCCCGTCCCGGTGCTCTTCAACATCTGTATCAACTGGCTGGCAGAGGTTTCCAGAGTTTTGGAATGGTGCTCCCGTCCAATGCCAGTGGAAGAGTTAATTCCTTTGAATGCTGTGAAATTCCATTGTGGATGTGGAGAAACAGGTGGTATTAATTTCAGAGGCAGATAAAGGTGGTCCTGGCAGGGCAGGCTCCTTCTTGAAGGAAGGCCCGGGATTTGGGCACATCGTTCTCTGTAGCCACTCAGATCAGCAGCTGAGGAAAGGACTGCTTTGCTCACTTTCACCCAGCTGCAGCCCTTCCTAAGCCCATTTGGTCATCGTGCCCTCCAAGTATCCAGTTGATATTGCCAACCAGAAGTGGCGACTCATGAAAAATGCTACCCTTAGCCAGTTAACCAGGATTGTATAAGATCTGCTTTAGAAGTGCTGCAGGATTGTCAGTTGCTTATTGGGCGCCAGGGAAGGGGTGGGTAAGGAATTTTAAAGTCCCTCCCTCCGTGACTTAGGACCTCACTGTCTGAAGGATCCAGGTTGAGAAGAGAGCCCTCCCCCCTCTGTCCAAGACCCGTTTCCTGACCTGGTGAGGTGTCCAGGTTAGGGAACACCCTCACTGGGGAGTTATGCTGCGCCCTCGAGAATTTGTGAAAATCCATCTCCTTCTCATTGCAGAAGGACCCAGGAGCCCATTCTGGTCTTTATCTTTGTTTACGCTTTTAGCTTTTTCTCTCCGGCTTTTGCCCAGGCGCTTCAGCCAGCGGGAAAGGGGGGATTCAGAGGGTCCCTGAGCTGGCCAAAGACCCACTGCTGTCGCGCCATTCCACATTCCAGCAGTTCCACAAGAAGGCTGCACACACACACACACACACTGCCTGCCTTTTGCATCCTTGACCCTTAGGAGGGGCACCTGGACAGACGCCTATGTGCGCCAGAGGCATTACTGTCCAATGAACATCACTGACCTGCAGCTAGACCGCGAGGGCGAACATTTCGCTTCTGCCCAGGGCGAAGCCACTGTGGAACAAAGAGACGCCTAAGGGCTCCGCCCTCCCCACTTGCCCTGCTGAGCTCCAATGGTCTTTGGCAGGTGGCCTCTCCCCGCTGCTCTGCCTCGCCCTTCCCTCTTCTTCTGGGGCAGTCATAACCGCCCCAGGGCCTCGACCCAGCCACTGATCCTGCTCCAGGAGCCCCCCCCCCTTCCCGCAGCCGGAAGAAGCCTCCTGGCCGGAGGACCCGGCGCTCGCGCTGCGCTGTCCCCGGGAAGCCTGAAGGTTGCGGAAGGGCCAGGCAGCCGCCTCGCAGAAGAGACCAGCCCTGGCCCCCTTTGTGACTGGCTAGTGCAGCTTCTCTCCCAGCAGCTTCCCTTGGCCGCATCATTTCAAAATATTCAGCTTTGCCGTTTCCGTGTTTTCGTGATCCAGACTGAGCAAACTAGGACCTTGCCTGCCTGCTTGCCTGGCAACCCCCCTGCGAGGGTGGAGTGTCTGGGCAGGCGAAACGAACCGTTGGCCCGGCCCTTCCGGATGAAGGGAAGCGCCCCCCCCCCGTTTCTCCTGCCTCGCTTTGTTCCCCCGCGGTCTTCCTTCTCCCCGGACGAGAAGAGCTCCGCCCGGCTGCTTGTGCCGGACCTTTTCTTCGGGAAATCCGGCGTTTGGAAGCCGCCCTCCGCAGGGCCTGCCCTCGTCCTTCTGGCGGAGGGTTGCCCGGAAAGGCCTCCGCTGCTCTTGCCCGGGGGATTGTCCGCGCCGCTGGGCCTTCTGCTTCGGGACGAGGGCGATCGAGAACCGAGGAGCTGCCTGCGGGCGGCGGCGGTCTTGGGTTCCGAGCCAGCTGCGGCGTTCCTCCAGCCCTCCTCTCCAGGCGTTCCCTTCCATTGCAGCCGACCCCCTCGGGCAACCCTCCGCGGGAAAGGGGGGGCTTCCAGCGCAGCCCCTCGGCCAGCCTGGTCGCAAGCGCGGATGCCGCAGCTTCTCCTCCCTGCCTCCCGCCGTCTAGCCCAGACTGGCCGAAAGCCCGTCCCGTCCAGCCTCCCGGGCAAATGTCCCCCGTCCCGAAGCGCCGCGGGGTCCCTAGCGGTTCAGCCACGGAGGGGGACACGTGGGGCAGACCTGTAGCCCTTTCGGGCTTGCCTTCGCGGAGTAGGGTCGTGCGTTCCGAGGTAGAGGCTGCCTGGCTCCCGGCTTGGGGCGCCCCAGGTTGGCGAGCGTCTAGTCCACGATCCATCTCTCCTGGGGGAGTCCTTAGGAAGCCGCCAGCAATTTGGGTCGTCGCTCCCTTCCTCCTCCGTCCCTCGGTGGGACAGGGTTGTTCTCTTTCTCCCGCGGAGCAGATGGCAGAGCCGGCTCCCGTCGTCTAATTGAATTGTTCTGGGCGAAGGCGGCGGAGAGGGAGCGGAGCCCCGCCCGCTCAGCTTCTGTCGGGGCCTCGGCTCGGCTCCATTTTTCTTCATTAGGGAGCCCCCCCCCTTGGCCCCCTCCCCCCCGTCGTTTGGTGTCCTGCGAGGCTGCTTCAGTTCGGAACGGCTTTCTGCCTGCAAACCCCCAGCTCGGATCCAAGCGAAGACCCCCAAGATCTTTTCTTCGAGGGCTTTGAGCCCCTCCAGCTGAGCCAGACGAGGGTCCGGACCTTTCCTCTACCCGACCCCGAGGAAGAGTCGGGCCCCGATCCCCTGGCCACTCACCCACGGCGTTGTTCTGGCCTCCGCCGTTTCTTCTTGCAGCATCTCACCTTTAACTAGTCCCCACTCCATCCCCACGACACACACACACCCCCGTCGGCACACAAATGCTGGAAGCAGGTTTGGCATCAAATATGTCCTTTTATTCCAAATATGTACAAGCACACGCGACCGAGATACGAGAGGGGCAGCGGCGGAGGGGCAGACGGCCGGGTTGCCATCCGTTCCCGGAGGGGACTCCCGGTGGGCTCGGTAGGCCGGGTCGCAGGCCCAGCGGTGCCGGCCTCGGATCTCTCAAGAGCCAGCTCCTTCGCCCCACCGCGGCTCCGAGAGGGCGCGAACGGCTACTCTAGCTCGCCCCGCCGTCTGCTCCATGTCACCGGCTCTCCTGCTCCGCAGGTGCTCCGGTGGCGCCTCACCCAAGGAAGGACACGAACTCACAGAGAGACAAAACAGCCGAGGCCGCAGGGACAATGGGACGCTGGGAAAATAATAACAACAACAATAATAAAATTAAACTTTTAAAAATTGCACCGAAACTTCCCCTCCATTGAAAAAAGGGGGCGGGGAGAAGAGCGGGAGAGGAGGATGAGGGGAGGGTGGCCTGGCGATCGTCCAGCACAGGCGGAATTGCGGATCAGGAACGGGGGGGGGGCGCTTAAGGTGCGGTGCATGGCGGGGGAGGGAGCGGGGCTGCGGGAATCCAGGAGAGGGTGATGCTGTTGGGGGAGGCAGGGCGACAGGAACGGCCCCATAGCCCAGTCTTGGACCCCTCCTCAAGCGGCCTTGCTATCCAGAGGCAGGAAGGCGGAAGGCGGCAGCTGGAAGGGAGAATTCTCCCTTCCGGGTCGCCCCCTCACGGCCCTCAGTCTCCCACGTCGATCTCTTCCTCCTCCTCCTCCTCCTCTTCCTCGCCGTCGGAGAAAGCGTCCGAGGTGTGTCGTGAGGCGCTGGGGGAGGGCGGGGGCGACGTGCGGCAGAGGTTGCCCCCGCGGGCTCGTGCAGGTCCAGAGACGCCCGGGGTCTCCAGCTCGGGCATGCTGGCCAGCTTCTCCAGGGCGGCGGGGTGCAACTTCTTGAGCGACTCCACGTCGGCCTTCATCTCCTCCAGGTCTCGCTTCAGTTTGGCGCGGCGGTTCTGGAACCAGGTGATCACCTGCGCGTTGCTCAGGCCCAGCTGCGCTGCGATGTGGTCTCGGTCGGCGGGAGAGAGATACTTCTGGTAGAGGAAGCGCTTCTCCAGCTCGTAGATCTGGTGGTTGGTGAAGGCGGTGCGCGACTTGCGCCGCTTTTTGGACGGAGGGCGCGGCCCGAAGGCGCCCAGCGGGTCTCGGCCTGCAGGAAAGGCAAGAAGGAGCCGCGGTTGCGTCAGGCTACTTGGCCCGCTGGCTGGCCCACCTTCTGACCCGGGGCATGGTCTGCCCGCGCTCTCGGCCGTGCCAGGGCCTTGGCAAGCGGAGCGGGGGCTCAGAAGGGCCCTGGAGAGCCTAGACCAGCTGCCTCTCCTCCTCCTCCTCCTCCTCCTCCTCCTCACCCCCCCCCCGGGCCCTTGCGGGCATCACCTCCCGGAGCGAGTGTCCCCCTTCTGCTGCGTATGTAACTGTGTGTGGGGGGCACCTGGAAAAAGCACCTCCACAGCCTCGCGTGGAGGCCTCTGGGCGTCAGGAGAAAGGGAAAGATCCCTCGAACGCCCCTCCGGAACCCGCTCCCGTCTGCCACGGACCCCACGGGAGGCTACAATTCTTTCCTGTCTCCAAGTGAGACCCTTCTTCGGGAGCGCAGGAAAGCCCCCCCCCCCGGCGCATCTCTTCCGAGATCGCTGAGCCGGAGCGGTCCGGGTGCGAACCGTCAGGGCCAGTGAAGGAAGGACAATCCCCACCCGTGGCCTTTGGATTGGGGACGGAGGAGCTCTCAGGCGCCCAGGACTGCATGTTTTAATTACAGCCTCCCCTTCCTGGCAGGGACTCGAAGGACTGGGTAAAAACCCCCGGCAGACACCGGTGTTGCTCGGAGTCAGCAGCCCCTTCGGAAGCGGATCGGTGAGAATCCCTTGAATCTACCCACTGATCTCTCTCTCCTTTCAGGCGGAAGGGATCACAGCCGTCCCAGGCCTCCCAGCTTGGCAGGGTCCATCCGTCCCCGACGCTACCGGGCAAATGTTTTTATCGCCGGCCACTGGGAACCCGATCCTCCAGCGGGAAGGGCAGAAAAAGGGGATTTGGCCCGGAGTGCGGGGTTAGGGGTCCGCAGGGGTTAAACCTGTCCTGGATGTGTTAAGGGCGCCTAGAGAAATTGATTCTAGAATATGAGAAAGCACTCTCCAAAATATGAGAAAACGCTCTCCAAAATCTCAAAGCAGGATTCAGACCGACCTGCAGCGATTTCCTTGTTTTGCGAATGCCGCACGTGACTCGGAGCGCTGACCTCTCCCGCCGAATTTTTCTCAACCTCCTGACTGACCCGTGTCTGAAACGCTGGATTCTCAGCTAAGAGAAGTTGTTTTTATTCATTCTGGTTTCTAGCCATTTCTAGGTACAATCAGTGCAAAAACAGCCCAAGACTACGTTTCAGTAGAATTAATGAAAAACAAAGATCTTTACAATATGCTTGAATTTACAGCAATGACCGATTTGATTGACTGAAGAAAAAGAAGCACAAACCAGCCGACTTTGCCGCCCCCTTTTTAACCACCCCCCAAAATTGAGCGCAGGAATTAATTTGGGAGGCGTTTTTCCATGTGTACTTTTGAAAAAATAGCCAAAGGCTAAATAATTATAAAAGCAGAGCAGGGAAGAAAAAGGGTGCAAAATATCTCTTCCTTTAGTACGGAATTAAGGGTTTCCTGAAATGGCTGCAAAGTTCCAGAACCAAAAGGGGAAACAAGTTAAGATAAATAATGTAAGTGAATATAATTTAATGATTTGTTATAAATTCTTAGGATTAGATGTATTTGTGTATTATATTTTAATATAGAATAAAATAACCATAATAAAAATTTGCAGAGTTAACTGCATTGGTGCAAAACCATGTGATAAAAATATCTATAATAGTAGTATGTCTGTAATATCTCATTATTATGGTTATCATTTTTATAGTTAAAGTTATGGCTGACGCAAACTCTCATCTAGCTGGTGATTGTCTTTGCAATTTCCTCCTTATTTTGGGAAGAAGGTTTTTCAGGGAGCAATCCCCCTCAATCCCACTGCCCGAACAAGTGTGGGAACGCCGCCAACGCCGCGGCCCGCTGCTGTTAATTAATTATTTCGTTTTATTAACTTTAATTGTATGTCGGCCATTTCCGAAAGTTCTGAAATATTATTATTTACTATTAAATTAAAATACGAAATATTATTTATTATTGAAATAATTCCGAGGATGATTTTAAGTGAAATCAACATCATTTTTTTATTACAGTCATAAACCAGCATAGATGTTTTAAATAAAACAATTTTAAAATTTCGATTCGGATGGGGAAATTGTTTTGGGAGACAAAAAGATTATAAACAGCGAATGCGGATTGTGGCTAAAAGTTTTCCACGGAGCAGGAAGGACCGGTTGACCCCGGCCGGATTGGAGCTGGGCGTGGATCGCTACCCATAGGCCTCCGAGCAGAGGCCGGGCAGGATCCAGGCAGGGCGGCTGTGGGGACAAAGGGGGCCCTGACGACGCCGGGCGGAGGGTCGGGAAGCGGGTGGCTGTGGGGAGCAAGGGAGGCCAGCCTCAATAGGGAGCGGAGGAGTTGCATTCCAGCTCGGCCGGCTTGGATCCCCGGATATTCCCGCTGAAACCGGACCGACCTTAAGGCGACTCGGCCTGTTTCTGGTCGCCCAGCGGGAGCGGAGGAAACCGCCCGGTAGGACGCTCCGGAGACGGTTGCCACAGCAGCTCTCCGGCCCGCCCGTCCGCGGAGCTCCGCTGGGAAGTCTGGAGCGGAATGCCGTCGGGGCTCAGCGCGGAGCAGGCAGGACTTCGAGGGTTCACCCGAGCGAGCAGGTCCGAAGACCGGCCTGAGGAAATCCGCAGGCTACTGACTGGCCTTAGAGCGAGAGCGAAGGCGCCACTCGTGGCTGTTTGTGTGGATCGGGGCGGCGGGGGGAGGGAGAAATTCCGCGGCCACTCGTGGGGCGACGGGCGAACACCCGACACTTCTTCTGCACACCCAGCGCTACCGCGACGGGGTCTTCCAGAGCACCGTGAGGTGGAAGCAGCCCTGCTTCCTTCAGGCCCGCCAGCCTCTTCGCAGCGAGCGACCCTCGGGTTCCCACAGAGCGAGCAGCGAGCGGGGCTGGCGGCCTGACCCACTCCAGCTCTGCCCGCCCCCCATCCCGTGGCCAACCGGCCCTTACCTTCGGCCGCCTGAAGGACGTTGAGTTCCAGCCCCTTGAACGTCTTGCTAGCCAGTTCCTCCAGGGCGCCGAGCGGAGAGTCGGCGGCGGGCACGCCGTTCCGCGGGGGTCCAGCCGAGCCTGCAACCTTTTCCAGCAGGCGGGCGGCAGGAACTTTGTGCCCGGAAGGTTTGCTGAGAATGTCTTCGATGCTGAAGGGGGTGAGAGGTTTGCTGGAATTGGCGGGGGGAGGGAGGTGGTCCAGGGGGCTCCGGCGCCTCTCTTCTGCTGCGCCCGGCTGTGGCAGCGCGGGAACTGCCTTCCCTTCCTTCGCCGATGTCATTGCCGGGGGAGGGAGGGAGGGAAGGGGGAGGACAGGCCCCGGCTTGTCCCAAGAGCCAGACCGGGCCGGGCGAGGATTCAGCACCCCCTGCGGGTCATTGCGAGGCCGCCCTCGGGCCTCCAGAAACCCGGCACGCTAGCTCTGGATGGTGCTGATCGGCCCTCGACCCCGGCCTAGGCGTTCAGAGTGGCACAATGCCCCCCGCCCATCCCCCTTCTGGGCCGCGTCTGTTGTGGCGCGGGGCGGGGGGGCGCCCGTCGGGTCTCCTGCGCCTCTCCCGGTTGGGAAGCCCGTACAGTCGCAACCAAGCCCGCTCGGGCGCTCCAGCCTTAAAGGCGCACAGGCTGGGCCATCGGCTGGGCACGGCGTAGGAGGAGCCAGCGGCGAAGTGTTAGCAAAGTTCCTGAGTCTGAGGGGGGAGGCGTGGGGGAACGGGGGCGGGAAGGGAAGGGGATCCCCGCTTCTCAGATCGACTGGGCGAAGGAACCACCGCCTCGTCGCTTTTCCGGAGCTTGCAGGCCGTGCCGGAATACCCTCTGCTCAGCTCTGGCGCCCCGGGCCTGGCGGTCCCAAGCTGCACCGGGGTGCGTCTCCAGCGAAGAAGACCCCTTCGGCCGTCCAGGTAGCGCTTTCCATGCGGACTCTGCTTATCCGGGCAGTCCCGCGAGAGCCCACGGATCGGGCAGCTCCTCTCTCCCTCCCACCCGTCCAGGGAGCGGGCTACCTTCTCCGAGCCTCTCAACCACCGCAGTTCCCCCGGTGAGGCCAGCGCCGAGTTCCAGGAAGAAGCCGCTGAGCCTTGGCAGCTGGCGCCCCCGCCCGACCCACGTCTTTAGCTCTGCTGGGGAAGCAGAGGCCATTCCTAATGTCCCTAGCCTGCAGCGGAGAAGCCCCCTTTCGCCCCCCCCTTTCTTTGCCGGAGGGATCAGGAAGGGCCCGCCGTTGTTCTGGAGTCCTGTGTTACAGCCCGCCAGCCCTGGCTATCGCCCGGCCTTACAAAGGAGTCGCTTAGCGTCGGAGGGATCCCTTCAGTTCCCAACGCTTCCCTTGGTCTCGATTGGGTGTCGGTGCCGGAGTGAAGCAGAGGGAAGCGCCGCTCTGGCTCCAGACTTCCCGGGCGGCACCCAGGACTCCGCTTGTTGCCCCGGGGTCAGTTCTTGCCTCCCCCTCCCCGCTTGTTTAACGCTTGGTATTTTTAGCCGCGCTGCGGTTTCTTCTTCTGAGGCCGTTTCAGAGGGTCCCGTTGCCGACCCCGCGTCCCCGCTCCTTCTCTCGCAGGCTCCGTCGATTCGCCTCTCCACCGGACCTCAGCTCTTGTTCTGGCGGACGCCGGGCGCGCTGAGGAGAGAAGCAGGCCGCACATCTGTCTGCGCCCTGCTGATATTTTTCGCCCAGCCTGGGGCGCCTTTTCGCCTTCCTCCTTGCGCTACCCGTTCGGGGACCTCGCGCCTTCCCTTCATTGCCGCCTTTCGGAAGAACCGCTCTTGCGCTCCTTTAGGGCCTAGCCAAGGACTCGGCCAGCGCCGCCGGGGCTCCGGTTCGCGTGGATGAGGGCCTCCTTGCCTGGTCGCCTCGCCGCCTGTGGCCCAGCTGGGCGCTCAGCCCTCCCCCCCTCCCGCCGCTGCTAATGCAAGGCAGACGTGCAATCTCCCAGTAACAGGGAGTCGTAAAAAGCGAGCCCCCCCCCTCGCCATAAAGAGCTTTTCAAAGTCCCCCGCGGCCGCCTGCCTGAAGGAGGCTGAGCTGAGGGCCGGCTGGGCGGCTCCGGAGCTCTTCGGTGGTGAGGCCAGGCGTGCCTCCGCGAGGAAGGGGCCTCTTGGGGTGCCCCAACCCACCGGAGGCGGCACCCCGGTGTTCCTCCCCCCTCCAGGCTCTTGCTTGCCTGCAGTTTTATGGGTTCCCTCGCTCTAAATGGCCCATAAAAGCGCCGCGTCTGGGAGTGATTAAGACCCGCAGCCCAGGATTCTTGGGCCGGTTTTGGATTTCACTGTCCCGGCAGGCCGTAAAAACCTCAGACAAATAGCTCCATGATCCCGCAAGCTTGTAAACCTCTTTCCTTGCCGGTGCCCTCCCCGGCCAGCTGCGGAGAGGCCGCTTTTTCCGGCAGCAGGGAAGGCAGGGCCCCGACAGGCCGGCGAAACGCCGGGCGGGAGCATGGCAGCCGGCAGCAGGCGGAAACTTTTACGCAAGCCCGCAGGCCCCTAGCCAGGCCCTCTCCAGACCAGACGCGCCCTCCCTTCCTGTCCTTCGGGCAAATAGAGCTTGGGCCGCTAGCTCGGGGCGGGAGAGGCGACCCTTCCTAGGGAGAAGCGGGCAAGTAAGAAACCAGGCGCCCTTTCCCCATAGCCCCCCCCCCCGCATGGAAGCTGCATTGTCTTGTTCCCGTGTAGCCCGCCCTGAGCTGCTGGCGCCACACCAGGACAGGGCAAGACCAGCTCGGGGCAATGGCCACCGGCCAGCCGCATTTTTCCGAGTCCCCCCCCCCCCAACTCCGTAGCTCTATATTTGTAAGGGCGCAGTTTGAGAGTCCGCAGGAGAGCGAACAGACCGGCAGGTCCACCAGACCCCCTTCTTCCCCTCTGCCCCCCCCCCGCTCGCCTCCCTCTTCTGGAAAAGGCTTTGCTCCCTGGGAACCAGAAACGAGGTCCGCGCAGGGGACGGCGAGAGGGGCGGGCCGCTCTTGGGGAGTCTTCCACAAAGACCGAAAACTCCGCAGCTGCTGTCACGGCTGTGAGGACTGGAAGGGAAGAGTGGAAAACGCACGTGCTAGCTGTACGTTGTCTTCTCCGATTTCCAGTGCCCGAGAAATCCTAGTCAGGCATCGGCTTCGGGTTTCGCCCGATGTTTCCCCTCTAGCATTTGCAGGACACACCGAGGCTTCCCGGGTTGCGGCCTAACGTCTGCACGTGAGGGGAATGGGCGCCAGCCTCCTGCTCTGCTCTCTGCCCCACAAGCGCAGCCGGCGCTCTGCTCAAAAGTGCGGAGACCGGGAGAGGAGTCCCGAACGCCGAGGCGCTCGCTCTGGCCCCGGGGAGAAAGAGCAAGAGGACTGCGGCGGCCTCGGTCCCTCGCAGCTAAACCGCTGCGCTCCGGCCCAAATGCCGTGCACCGACGTCCAAGACAGCCGCTTTGCCCGACGCCCAGCCACGGCAGCGTTCCCGTCTCAAGGTCCCTCGAGCTGTCTGCACGATTCGCCGCTCCGCTCGCCTCCCTCCCTCTCTGACTCTTTCGCGGGGGTGGGGAGGGGGGGACTAGAAAACGAGCCTCTCCTGGAAGTTTTGCTCCGCGTCGAAGGCGGTAGCTCCGGAGCAAACGTGCAAAGGGCCAGGGCGCTTTCCTCGTGAGGCCTGCCGGTACCGGCCGCAGGAAGACAAGCTTTTTCCAGCGACCTCGGCCTGCCGGGCAGCGACGCTGACACGGCGACTCCGCGCGTTTGGGCCAAAGATCATCCGGACACGCTCAGATGACCAGGCCTGGATCGGGGATCTAGCGCGATACAGGCTTTGCCTCTAGCCTCGGTTACGAGTAGAGATTTCTCGGCCCCCCAAGATGTTTGTTCCAGGCCGGCGGCGGAAAGGTTAAACGCAGCTGTCACTTTGCCTGGTCTCGTTCGCCTCTCCAGGCCGGAGCCTTTAATCCCCGCGTGCAGTGATACATGGGCCGTTTTCACGAGCGATTAGAAACGGACGGAGGCCGCCGCCGCCGCCACACTGGGGATGGGGGGTGGAGTGCCGCACAGATGACAACTTTCCTGCACGGACAAAGCCCGCCGCCACCGCCCAGCTTCACCTGCTGTGGGGCGGGAATGGCGGAAATGTGCTGGGATTTTTGGTCTGCTGTGCCCGAGATGGTCCGGCGAGACGCCTTGATCGAAGGGGGGAGAACGGCTCAGTGGGGCTGGCGGCCCTTGGGCACCCAACGGTTTTGCCCGATCCCTAACAAAGGACCAGAATGGGGGGGGGCAGAGGAGAGATACCTTCCCCCACCCTCCGCCTCCTTGTTCTTCCTCCCCCTCGTGACCCATCTTCGGGCGGGGAAATGGCGGTGCGGAAGAGCTGGGACCAGCGGTTCGGCTCTGGTTGGAGAGGCAGTGCCCCCACCTCACGCCCGCTTGTCAGCTTAGGCCGGGTCGGGGCCTCGAAATGCCACAAATGTTTCTGCCGCTGAAGCGTGGCCAACCCCCAACTGCCCGGCCGATCGCACCGATCTCCTTTCTTGCCAGGCGCCGCCTTCGGCAAAGCTCGAGCACTGCCCCGCAGCCCATGGCCGTCGGGTGAGGTGTGGGGCTGCTGGCCAGTCCCCTCCCACTTGCGCTTATTCCAGCTTGATGGGGCAAAGGAGGGCCGGGACCCCAGCCAAACCTCGGCGGGCGTGGGGATTGGACCCGGCCGAGGCGACGCCCCAGGCGGCCTGGAGGAGGCCAACCAGGCAGGAGACCAGGGCCAGAGGCGCAGAGCTGCCCACCCTCGGCCTGGCTACCCCTTGCGGGCAGCCCACGCGGGACCTGCGGAAGAAGGCGCTCACGGGGCTCTTTGGGAAAGGAGGTCTCTGGAGAATTGTGCGGCGGCGCGGTCGGTTCTCCGCTGCCTACCGTGATCCCGCAGTTTCAGAGCAGCGCTGAGGGGAGGGGGTTGGATGCTTGGCGCCCGTTGCCCAGGCTGCCCCCAGTGCCCACTACCAGTTTCAAGGGGGCGTTCCCCCACGCGCAAGGAAGAAAAGTATCCTTTTTCTTGTTCTGTCTCAGAGTCACACCGCATGTTTCGATAGGATGAGCAGTTTCCAATGTAATCCGTTTATGAGCCCTTGGAAGGAGGGCCTGGATCCGCTCGTTTGTTTGTAGGACGTCCGTCGCTTCTATAAGGCGGAAGTGGCTGCCACGGTTTGCCCGGATTCCCCAGCGCAACAAGGCTTTGCCGCCCCGTTCTGGAATAAAGGTGAGCCCTCCCTCCCTGCCTCCCTCCCTGCCTTCGGGACGCCTCCTCCTTTGGCGGGCCAGCCATTATCCTGCTAATTTCTTTGGTAAGGGATGTTAGAATACTGTTACCGTTTATTGCTATTTGGGATAATGGGCCTAATCTTTTCAAAAAATCTCCATATCTCGGCTTTCATTTCTTTTGTGCAAATTGCTCAATGTCTTTCCTAAGGGTTAGACTTCAACAGGAAGAGAGGAACCTCTGCAGTTGCCCTCCGCCCCCCCCCCCCGCGCGAGCGATAAACAATAGGCAATGGTGACCAGGCTGCTACTAAGTAGCCTCCAGGTTTATTGTCTATTTTAAATTTATATGATGCCCACTTCACTATCAAGCGACTCTGGGTGGCAAGTAACCTTCCGGTTGAATTTGTTGCAATTTGCTCTTCATGAGGTATCCCTTGAAGACAGCCTGCCACTCCCAAAAGACCCAGCGAAAGGCAGCGCATGTACGGAGGTGCCCCACCACTCACTCCTGTCCCACTTAGTGGCTGGCTGTTTTCCACGTTTTCCTGTGCAACGCGCTTCCTGGAGCTTCCTCGGCCTTCCTGCCTTGGGTCAGGAGGAGGCTGGAGAGGAGGGCTGCGGTGCAACCCCGAGCAGAGCACCGGCGCTGGACGCTTGAAGGTTCCGCCTGGAATATGTTGATCCTCAAGCGTGAAGAAGCCCGGAAGCGTCTCCCGCGGCAGCCCCCCGTTCCCCCCCCCCGTCGCCCCCCCCCGTCTTTCGTAGCAGCCACCCTCCCATTGTGTCATGGAGTAGGAGGAGGATTTCGCTGTGGCCTTGTTTTCTTCTGGAATTCCTTCCATATTTTATTATCTCCCTGGCCAGCCATTGGAGTGGGGTGGCATATAACTTTGCTAAAGAAATTAAGTTATGGGCACAGTCTCATAACTCACCTAATCTCTTTAATGTGGCCAATTATTTAAAAAATTGACCACTGATTTTGCTCCCTGGATACTCCTTACAGCCACAGCATTTCTTTGTCATGTTTTGGGGGAGAGGGGCACATATTTATACAGAAATAATTGGACTCTAGGTAACCACTGTTTTGTTTTCTCAGAAGCCCCCTGGGATCTGTGCAGCCAAGAGACCTGCTCACAAATCAGGGATGGCCAACCTTGTAATGGCCAAGAACTGGGCCTTGCTATTCTTAAATAGCTGGTGAAGCAAAATAATCCAGCAGCAGTCATCTGCGGGGCCCGAATTCATCTGTTAAATTATAAGAAGTGCTGCTATTAAAATAAACCAGAATTGCAACATTTATAGCAACTAAGAAGGACCAAAAAAATAAATTTAAAATTCACTAGAACAAATATAACAGTAGCTCAAATCCTAACAAAACATGTTAGTGGTTAAGTGATTAAGATAATGGTTAAAGCCCCAGGCTAGAAACCAGGAGGCAGTGAGTTCTAGTCCTTTCATGTTCTAGACATGAAAGCCCGCTGGGTGACTTAGCCCAGCCCACCTCACAAGGTTGTCGTTGTGGTAAAAATAGGAGAAGGAAGGAGTATTAGGTATTTATAAAAAATAATCAAGGCAGGATAAAAACAAGTAAGTAATCATAAACCACAAAAAACAGACTGGCTTCGGCAACATGCTCTTGCGCTGCAGTCTCTCTGGACTAACTAAATCTTCCTTCTTCCAGAAAGTCACCACTGAGGAGGCTGCAACCAGCTCCAAGAGGAAGCCGGTCCCAAGAGGCTTTTCCACAGAGTTCAGGGGAAGACACTATCCGACTGGCCAAGTGGCCAAATGGGGCAGCAGCTGATTCTTGCTGGAGGAGACAGTCCTGCAAAGTGCCGGGGTTTCCAGCTGGTGACCGGCACTTTGGACTGAACCACAGGCTTACTGGAAGCTGGTCTGGGACCCGCTTTGCTTGTGCAGAGAACGGCAACCCTACTGGAGAAGCTGCGTTCTAGATCGGCTGAGTTCCCAAGTCGTCTTTGCGGGCACTTTTCTTATCAATGGAAGCGGCGTCAGGCATGGACATTGTGGTTTGCAGCATTCCAGCTTCCCATTTAGTCAATAAATATTACTTCCTTTACTTGAAACTGGGTGTCCTTGACCAGGAGATTCTCCCTTACTGTGTTCATTCCTCATCTGTGAAATAGGAGCATGCCAAACCCTCTCTGGGCTGCAGAAGCGAGAGCTGTCCACTCTGAAGCTGCGGAGAGGAAGCACCACCAGCGGGGCCTGGATCCAGCAGAGCCCCAAGGCCTCCGAGGCAGACCCAAGGCTGGCTCATCCGGGCAGCTGCCAGGGAGGACCTAGGAGGCTTCTTTGGGTGGCTGTGAGAGAAGGGAGTCCTCACCCTTTGCTGGGCCCTGGGCCTGCCTCCCTCCCTCCCTCCCCACTCGCCCTGTGCCACCACCTTGCCTGATGAACTGATCTCGGGAAATGCTGCCCATGGCAGAAGGCTCCCTCTCCCTCCCCCCCTCCGGCTTTCCCAAAGCACCCGCCTTTTCTCTTCCCTCAGCAGAGGTGAGATGCCCTTCATTTGCTGGAGCCTTTCCAAGTGCCCCCCCCTTGCCCTGATGAGGGATCAATTCACTAAATCCAATCTAGAAGCCTCTGCCTCTTTCCTCCCCTGTAGCCAAAGCGCCCCCCCCCATCAGAGGCTGTGTCTCAGACTTCGCTTTGTTGCAGAAAGAGCCTCGGAGCTCCCCCCCCCCCACTGGAGCAAGAAAAGCGCAAGGGTCCCCATCCCATCATGGTGCCTCTTTGGGGAACAATGTCTTCTGCCAGGAATTAAGATACGCGGCTCCGGGGGGGGGGGCGCGCGGAGGGAGCTGTCAGAGAGAGGCTTGTTTCTCTTCCCTCCATTTTATTCCACGCCTCAGCCAGCTGGCTCCCAGCGCGCAGCCCTCGCAAACATGGCGTAGCTGCCCGTGCCCGCTGTCTCCTTAGGTCTCCTGTCGGGGGTGGGGGAGGCTCTGCACACCCAGATGGGCTGCGATCAGCGACCCTCCCTCTTAAGGCAAAACGTCTCGGGGGGGGGGGCACGCCTGGCAAAAGGGCTGCCATGTCGGAACAGCCTTCTCGATCGCTCCACCTACAAAACCCATCACCCCCTGCCAGCACATCTCCGGCTACCCTGGCTAGCAGGAATGAGAACTGTGGCTTAACAAAACACAGCCCAATGGGGAGGCAGGGGGGACATGCTTGGCTGGTAATTCCCGAGAGAGATGCCTTCTGAGAGGAGCGGCCTTGACTGCACATCCCCCCCCTTTGCCAGCTTAGTTCATCTCTCTGCGACTCCCATCAGATTCAAATGGATTCCCCCCCCTCAGACAGCCCCCCCCCCAAACCTCTCTGAAGGTAAGAAGAGAACTCACAGCACAGCCCAAGGGCCAGGGCCTTAAGGGTTAAGCAATGCAATCAAGAAACCGAATGCAGAAAGGGAATTGCAAATGGTAAGAAGTAGAGAACCTCCAGGTCCCAGGCACCCTCCAGGCCACGCCCCCCCATTCTCCCAGCACCCCATCTCCTTCACCTGGAACCTCCCAAAGGCCACTTTTGCCCAACCACAGAGCTCAGCCCGGGTACCGTAGCTGGCCAGGATCTGCCAGGCTTTCCCAGACTGGTCAGCCAGGCTAGGATTTCCCACCTTGTAGCATTCAGCTTCTATAAAAATCTTGGCTTTTCTTTTGTTCGGGGTGCATCTTTGTGGTAGAGCAGGAACCCAACATTCATTCATTCAATTTTTTTATCCCATCTTTATAAGTAATTCAAGGCAGCGAATAGTCTTACCTCCTCCTATCTTCCTCACAACAGCAACCCTGTGAAGTTTGTTGGGCTGGCTTTCATGCCTAAGGTGACACTAGAACTCCCAGTCTCCTGGTTTCTAGGCCAGCACCTTAATTACTACATTAAATTGGGCATATATGTTTTAAACAAACATTGCCATAAATAGGTCATGTTCCTTCTTCAGACAATTCATGATATATAGATAAATAAATAATTTACGAATTCATCTATTTATGAGATACAATTATGCAGGTTTCTCATTTATTGCTTTGTTTTCTCTGTCTTCCTCTTAGTGACCTTTTCTGGATTACCTGCTGGGGAGACAAACAGCAGGACTTGTTCTAAGGAAGGCCTCCCTTCCCTGAGCTCTTCCTTTAGTAAAAGCAATGAGTTACAGAGCTGCCGTTCCACTTATGTGGAGGTGAAAGCTTTCTGCATTTTTTCTATTGCTAAAAATGTTTGAAACCTTCACAGAGATTCAGAAAATGACTAACCATCCATAAAGATTTGTCACTGAAAAATGCACTTTACACTATACCTTGTTTCCAAACTTTTGACAAAAACAAGAAGTTGTCCAGCTGTCAATAAGCGCAGTGATGGTGTGAGGTGTGCAGAATTTCCCAGAGAAGGAAGAAAAGGCAGGGAGCCCTTTCCTCCTCCTCTTCCCAATCCCAGTCAAAAATGGAAAAGAGGGAGCTGCAGAAACGGGTACCCACCTCTGCGGGGGATGGGAGATTGTGGAGCCACCTGGGATGACACCTGCCCCCCCCCCCCCGATTGTGAGGGATCAGCTGAGTAAAAGCAGAAAAGAAGGCTGGCTTGCGATGATGACTCTCAGGCACACATGCACGCATGCACACGCACACACGCACACACACATAAACACACACACAATTGCCGCAGAATTTAGGAATGTGACTTCAGGATGCACAGACATCACATTTGAAGAGAGTGCCAGAGAAACAGAAACAGACAATCGCGGTGTTTGGGATCCCCTGATCTGAGTTTAATCTGGATTGAGTAGCAAAAGGATTCCCTGGGTTCCTTCTAATTCTAGCACCCTGCTGGCATGCAGGCGACTCCCACCTCCAGTTCTCCTTGCCAAGCAGTCCAAAGGCGGAGCCTTTGCAGGCTGCTGCGTTTGGGAGGGGGGCCCTGGCTGGGGTGGCTCTGTGTCCTCAGGATGCCCCTGTTCGGCTCAGGCCAAAGTGGGGCCTGCCCTCAAAGACCAGCATTCTGGCAAGAGGCAGGATAGACTGCTGCAGCAGGGCCCCTTGAAGGCAGTGCAGAAAACGCACCCTTTGCGGAGTGAGGCCTTCTCCTCTTGATGGAGCATCACCTCGAAGTGACCAGTCTTTGGGTCTGTGGAAGCTGGGGGGGGGGAGTTCGAAGTCCCATTTGCCCTTCCCAGCATGGCACCCCCTCCCCCCCGCAGAAGGTGCCCCATCGGCCCACATTTGCTGCCTCCGCCGCCCCTCCCCGCCGCCCCTCCCCGCCGCCGTTCCGCGGTCCAGGCCGGGTGGGGGCGGGGCGGCAGGAAGGAGTCGGCGGCTTCCCTGCAAGGCCCCCCGCGCGGCTCGGCCTCTTCCTTTGTTCCGCGGATCCATTTCAATAAGGCAAATCCGCCGGGAGTGATTCAATTAAGGGCGGGCTGAACGGAGGGCGGGCCGCGGGAGGGATGCTTCCAAATGAGCCCCCTTTAATAAGCGGGGTGCTGGGCGCAGAATTAAGGAGGGCTGGCGGGGAGAGGCCGCTTTCACGCCTTTCAGACCGTCCGCCGGGCGGATCAGGTCCGGCGGAAACCGCGCCGCCTTCCCGCTGGGCCCGCAGGGGTGGCCAGCGCGGCTGCTTTCGCACCCGGTCCCCAGCGCCGCTCTGTCCCGCCCCTCCTGCCATTAGGTCGGTCCCTCTCTCGCTGGCCCTCTGAGCGTGTGCGAAGAAGCAGCAGACAACCCGCCAGCCTCAGCCTCACCCAGCCCAGGCTGAGCTTGGGCTTCTGGCGGCCTGGCTGGAGCCAGCTTTGGTGCCAGGGATCCTTCCAAGTGCCCATGCAGGCGGGCTGATGCTCTGGCCATCCCCTCAGGCCAGACCCAGTGCCCTGGCCCAGGGCCTTTCCCTCTGGGCAGGGCGCACGTGGCTCCCCCAGCCAGTCTGGGCCTTGATGCTGCCTGGTCCGTCTGCAGGGCCCCCCTGCCAGCCAAGACCCTCCTGGGCCACCCTAGGCCAGAGAGTTCGGACAGAAGCCTTTCAGGAGCCTCCGTTGCATGAGCTAGAGCGGGGCACTGGATGGGGCAGTGAGGGGAGGGTCCCTTTGAGCACCAGGTCAAGAAGAAACCCAACTGCAGGGATGGTTCTGGCCTGCTTGTAACAACCCCCCCCCCAAAAAATGCACCCACCCATTATAGGCTGGTTAGTGCAGCTGGTGTTTCTGCAGCTCCACAGGGTTTGGTTGCCTTTGAGGAGCTGGTTCCACCCTTATCCCCACAAGGGCCCTTCACCCTTTTCTGGGTTGTAGAGGGCCCCTGCAAGGATCCGATTCTTAACCTCCAGGCGGTCTGCATCAATCCCTCTGTCCTCCCTAACCCACCCACCCCCCAGGCTGGTTCCATCTCTGGGTTTGCACTCACACGTGGCCCAACTGCCTTCTGGAACATTTGGCACGGGCATCATCCTGACCATCCAGCCGGGTTGAGATACAGCCTTGCCCGTGGTTTTGGCCAGCCAGAGAGGGACGGCCCCCTGGAATGTTTGCATGGCCCCTTGAACTCCGAAATGGGCCAGAGGGGCCAGCGGGGGGGGGGCAGAGACCAAATGGTCTGGCAGCCCCTCCCTCAGGCTTGGCCTTTCCCAAGGTCAGGGGGCCCATCCATCAGTGGGCAGGCTGGCCAGGGCCGGTTGCTCTGACCTGCCCGCTTGGCTTTGAAATGGGACACGCCTGCTGCTGCTCCGCCTCGTCCCTCCATCCGTTTGGCCTCCTGGGCCATCTGGGGGCACACGGCATTTGTTCTGGGCCAGGTGTCAAAGAAGTCACCGCTGGGCTGGGCCGGTGACATGGCAGCTCAAGGATTGATTCTGGCTCAGGATTTCATTCATTCAATCAATCAATCAATCAATCAATCAGAATACAGCTGGAAGGGACCTTGGAGGTCTTCAAGTCGAACCCCCTGCTCAAGCAGGAGACCCTAGAGAGCATTCCGGACAAATGGCTGTCCAGTCTCTTCTTAAAACCTCCAGTGATGGAGCACCCATAACTTCTGGTGACAAGCTGTTCCATTGGTTAATTGTCCTCACAAGTTTCTCCATATTTCCAGGTTGCTTCTCTCCTTGATTAGTTTCTGTCTGTTGTTTCTTGTCCTGCCTTCTGGTGCTTTGGAGAACAGGTTGACCCCCTACTCTATGTGGCAGCCCTTCAAATACTGGAAGACTGATATCATGTCCACACTAGACCTTCTGTTCTCTAGACTGGACGTTCCCAGTTCCTGCAACTGTTCTTCGTATGTTTTAGTCTCCAGGCCTCGGATCATCTTAGTTGCTCTTCTCTGCACTTTATCCAAAGTCTCAACATCTTTTTTGTAATGTGGTGACCAAAACTGGATGCAGTATTCCAGGTGTGGCCTTACTAAGGCTTTATACAGTAAAGCGGTAATAATACTTCACGTGATTTTGATTCTATGCCTATGTTTATACAACCAAGAATTCTATTAGCTTTTTTGGCTGCTGCCGCACACTGCTGGCTCAGATTTAAGTGATCGTCCACTAGGACTCCAAGGTCCCTCTCATGGTTACTGTTTTTGAGCCAGGTTTCGCCTAATCTGTACTTGTACCTTTCGTTTTTTCCTGCCTAGGTGTATAAACCTTGCTTTTCTCCACATTAAATTTCATGTTGTTAGATAGGGCCCATTGTTCAAGTCTGTCAAGATCTTTTTGGATCCTGAGCTTGTCTTCTGGGGTGTTGCCTATTCCTACTAGCTCACTGTCAGCTGCAAAATTGATGAGTTCCCCTTCTATTCCTTCATCTAAATCATTTATGAAGATATTGAAGAGTACTGGGTGTACGACGGAACCCTGTGGCACCCCACTGCTTACTTCCCTCCATGTAGACGTAGTACCATTAAGGACGACTCGTTGAGTACAGTTCATCAGTTACAAATCCATCTGATGGTGATGTTGTCTATCCCACATTTTCCTAGCTTACCAAGAGGTAGGTTGTGGTCTACTTTCTTGAATGCCTTTCTGAAGTCTAAATATACTATATCCACAGCATTTCACTGGTCTACTAATTTCATCACTTTGTCAAAGAATGAAATAAGATTGGTTTCGCATGATCTGTTTTTAACAAACTCATGCTGGCTGCTAATTATACAGTAACTTTATTTGTTTCTAGATGTTCACAAATCTGTTTTTTAATTATCTTTTCCAGTACGTTCCCAGGTATTGATGTTAGTCTGATTGGTCTGTAGTTTCCTGGGTCTGTTTTTTTAAACTTTCGTGAAGATGGGAACCACATCAGCTCTTTTCCAATCCTCTGGTAGTTCCCTGGTGCTCCAGGATTTTTTAAAGATATGGTACAATCGTTCTGAGATAACATCTGCCAGCTCCTTCAGAACTCTGGGCCATCAGGTCCCGGTGATTTATATTCATCAAGGTGAGAGAGGTGTTCTCTATCCATTTTCTTGCTTATTTTAATTTTTATTTCTAGTCTTTTACAGTTATGTTTTTGGTAAGTTGGGCTAGAGTTTCTTTTTGCATTAAGACTGATGCAAAGAACGAATTAAACAGCTCTTCTTCCTCTCTACTGCCTGTTCGTTCCTTGCCATCCTTTCTCTTTAGTGGCCTGACTGTTTCCTTGACTTTTTTCTTGTTATTTATATGTTGAAAGAAACTTTTTTTTTTTTATCTTCGACTTTTTTTGCAAATCTTTGTTCATTCTGAGCCTTTGCTTTCCTGACTTCATCTTTGCAGATTCAGGCTATATGCTGGTATTTTGCCATAATTATGTGTCCCTCTTTCCATTTTTTTTGTACTTGTCCTTTTTATCTTTCAGTTTATCAGAGTGATCTTTGTGCAGCCATGCTGGTTTCTTCTTGGATTTCTTGCTTTTCTTTTTCACTGGTATTGTGTTGGATTGTGTTACAAAGAGAGCCAGTTGAGATAGTCCAATCTGGGGCAGACTGTGTGTCTGGGGTGTCCTTGATTGTACCTCCAAGGAAAAAATTTGCCCCTCCCCAAATTAAAGGAGGCTTGGCTGCCACCACGGGTGCCTTTATTCCTGGAACAGCAACTGCGATTCTTGTAGAGCTGCCTCCAACAGTGCCAGGCCAGATCGGGCCTGAGAAGGTTCAGCAGCATTGCCAGAGCCCCCGGGTGCACGCTTGGCACTCTGTGGTCAGAGGCCGGAGGGGGGAGGTGTCAGACCTTGGGGCAGCTTGGAGAAAGATGGCGGCTTCAGTTACATGGTGCCCCCTGCGTGGAGTCCTGGGCCGCAGGGCAGAGTGGGCAGGAGCTTGGAGATTGGCCAGAGGCCACAGGACAGAACCGGAGGCTGCAGCCCAGATCTCTGCAAGGGCTGGAGAAGGATGGCCTGTCCTGTGGGCAAAGGCGCATAGCTGGCCAGAGGGAACCATGGGCGGATACCCTGCCCAGAAGGGAAAGGGACTGCACCTTCCTGCAGGGGGAGGGGCAGGGGGCTGGGGGCAGCCCCTCCTCACCCCCCTTTCCTTCTTGCCCTCTTGCTGCTCTCCTCTACATGCGGCTTCAATTAAAGCGGTTGTGGGACCTCCATCTCACCCCTTCGCCCGGGCAAGGAAATAAGGAAACGGTTTGTCTGAGCGCTGACAGCCGTGCGCCACACGCGGGAGATGGATGGCCTGGGCGATTAAAGGCTTGCAGGCGCTCACCTGAGGAGGGGGACAGGAGGGGGAAGGCATCCCATTGCACCAAGGATGACAAATTGGGGGCACTTCAGGGGCAAGCATGCACTGCGCGGGCCTGAAGGAGAAAGAGGAGAGAGCCCCAGGCCCCTCGCATCTCCCAGGGCAGAGGGATGAAGGCCTGGGGAAGACCGGTGCAAGCGACCACAGCAAGGCCTCCGTGGATCCCAGATCCCAGATTCCCCAGATCCCAGAAAGTGGGTCTTCCGGACCAGGACTGGGTCGGGATGCCCCATGGCAGACACGGTCTACAGGCTCAGGGTTTGGCCCTCTTCAGCCATTGCTGCTCCAGACAGGACCTCATGCGTGCCGGGTCCCAGGCTGTGGGGGCAAAGGAAGCCCAGCCCGTGGTCCCCCGAGTAAGGATGGAAAGCTGAGCTGGCGAAGGTGCCCCAAAGCAGCCAGAGGGATGTTGTGCTCAGGGATGCCAGAGCCCTGGATAGCCCTCCTTGCAAGCTCAATTAACTTCTCAATTGGGATATTGTTTTAGAGTAACGCCTGCCAGCTATGGACTTGTGCCATTGGGGATGTCACGAATGTGGGGGGAGGGAGGCTGAGGGGAGGGCTTTTTCTGCTCCTGCCACCGGATCCCATTCCTGGCCCTGCCGTCTCCCTGACTCAGCAGCACGCCCAGCCTGTCCATGTCTGTAAGGGAGAGCAGTGGAAGACCCTGACTCAGCAGCACGCCCAGCCTGTCCATGTCTGTAAGGGAGAGCAGTGGAAGACCCCCGTGGCCTTGCCAAGAACAGTCCTGAGCGCCCCAGGAAGAGGAATAAGACACAGTGCCAAGGCTCTGACCTCTTCCCAGGCGAGGGCTGGCACAGCAGTGGTACGTGCCAAGGCAAGGAACGGCCTTCCCCACTGGAGTCCACAGACAGGAGGAAGTGTGGTAATGGGCTAGGATGGGCTCTCTGCCTCCTGGACTAGGTGGGGCTGGACTTTCCTGGAGAGAAGCAGCCAATTGCAGCACATAGCAGGGGGTCTTGAGGCTTTGGGCAGGTGTGTGTGCACAAAGCTTGGAATTTTCAATCAATCAGAATAAAGCTGGAAGGGACGTATTGCGACATTTTTTGCCTTTGTGGAGCCGGGGTGGGTGTGGCCTGCATGTGACGCATCCGGCCCACAGGTCACCAGTTTTACACCCCTGCCCTATACCATTTCAGACAGGTGGCTGTCCCGTCTCTGCTTAAAAAACTCCAATGTTGAAACACGTACAACTTCTGGTGGCAAGCTGTTCTACTGGTTGATTGTCCTCACTGTTAGGAAGTTTCTCCTTAGTATCAGGTTGCTTCTCTCCTTGATGAGTTTCCATCCATTGTTTCTTGTCCTGCCTACAGGTGCTTTGATAAATAAGTTGACCCCCTCCTCTTCCTTGTGGCAGCCCCTCAAATACTGGAATACTGCTATCACGTCCCCCGTAGCCCTTCTAGACTGCAACTGTTCTTCATATGTTTTTGTCTCCAGGCCTTTGATCATCTTAGTTGCTCTTCTCTGCACTTTTTCCAAAGTCTCAACATCTTTTTTGTAATGTGGTGAACAAAACTGAATGCAGTATTCCAGGTGTGGCCTTACTAAGCCTTTATGAAGTGGCACTAATATGTCACCTGATTTTGATTCTATGCCTCTGTTTATACAACCAAGGATTGTATTAGCTTCTTTTGGCTGTTGCTGCACACGGCTGGCTCATGTTTAAGTGATCGTCCACTAAGACTCCAAGGTCCTTCTAACAGTTACTGTTTTACTGCATGTATCAGCCAGCCACTCATGCGGCCCAGTTAAGAATAGGCCATGGACTGGTAGTGGGCTGCGGCCCACAGGTTGGGGACCCCTGCGCTAGAGGCTGCCCTGATGCGGCCCGGCCTCTTCCACGGAGCGACATGATGGCGAGGCTTGTCTTTTTTCTGCTTCCCTCACCTCTGTACTTTTCTGCTTGGAATCCCCACATCCATCCTGAGCAAGGCAAGGAGGCTCACAGCCGCCCCCCCCCCACTGCCCTGCGGGTGGCTCCATCCAGCCTTCTGAGGGGTCTTCCTTGCGCCTCGGTCCCAGAGGCTCCATAGAAGAGAATGACATCCTGGCAGCCGAGCACAGCTTCATCGAGTCCTTCAACATGTTGCAAACAGCAGGACGTCAAGAAACCATGATGCTGCTGCCACACAGGGCTGGCTCATGGTCAAGTGATCCTCCACTAGGACTCCAAGGTCCCTCTCACAGTTTACTGTTTTTCAGCCAGATTTCGCCTAATCTTTACTTGGATCTTTGGTTTTTCCTGCCTAAGTGTAAAACCTTGCCTTTCTCCACATTCAATTTCATGTTGTTGGAAAGTGTACTATGCCCACAGTATTTTGCTGGTCTACTAATTTAGTCACTTTGGGAACCACATCAGCTCTTTTCCAATCCTCTGGAAGTTCCCCAGTGCTCCAGGAATTTTTAAAGATATGGTACAATCGTTCTGAGATAACATCTGCCAGCTCCTTCAGAACTCTGGGATGTAATCCATCAAGTCCCGGTGATTTATATTCATCAAGGTGAGATAGGTGTTCTCTAACCATTTTCTTGCTTATTTTAATTTTTATTTCTAGTCTGTCTTTTACAGTTATGTTTTTGGTAGGTTGAGCTAGAGTTTCTTTTTCCTTTTATATTGACCCATATGGATTCTAGGAGGTTTTCATCCTTAATTTTGTGGATTTCTGTAGCGATGTAGTGATCCCTTACATATAATGCAACTCCACCTCCCTCTTTTGTTAGGTCCTTTTCTTTTGAATAGTTTGTATCCTTCCATCAATACATTCCAGTGGTGAGTTTCATCCCACCAAGTTTCAGTAATGGCAACTACATCATATTTGCCTTCATGTGCTAATACTTCATGTTCACCCTGTTTGTTCCCTAAACTTTGAGCGTTAGTATATAGTCATTTGAGTCCTTTGTGGGTCTTGGGTATGTTTCTTATATCTCCTACTTTGTATCTGGGTTTTTCATCCTTTCCATCTCTCTCTACTTCACTACGTTTTTCCTTTTCTTCTTCTTCTTCTTCTTCTTCTTCTTCTTCTTCTTCTTCTTCTTCTTCTTCTTCTTCTTCTTCTTCTTCTTCTTCTTCTTCTTCTTCTTCTTCTTCTTCTTCTTCTTCTTCTTCTTCTTCTTCTTCTTCTTCTTCTTCTTCTTCTTCTTCTTCTTCTTCTTTCTCTTTACTCCCTGCCTCCTTATACGTTGAGCCTCTTGGAGGAGGCTCCTGTTGGCCAGCTGTTGGCGTCCCTCACCTTTCTCCTCACCCCTAAACAGGAATGGTGGGAGCCAGCATTTCCACCAGAAGGGGAGCCAGGCCAGGAAGTCACATCCCAGATCAGGAGCTCCTGAACACACCTTGCGAGGTCCACTTTTGTACCAATCAGTTGCAGTTTGGACCCACAGCAGATTCCCTCCAGGGCCTTAGGGCATCGTCCAGTCATGGCTGTCCCAGTGAGTGGGACTCGCCTTCTGCTTGCCACAGGGGGCTCCAAGTGCCCTGGTCATTTCTCCTCAGGCTCCCCTTCTGGCTTTGGTGAAAAGCAATGCCGGCACCAACTCTCTGCCCCCCCCCGAAGACTCTCTGGAGGATGTGCCAGTCCTTTTGGCCCCTGCTCAGCCCCAGGAAAACTTTAGCTGATGGGGAGGTTGCTATAGAAAGCAGATTCTGCCATTGTGCAATGTCACAATCCTGCTACTTTGCCTAGCTTCTCAAGTGCAGATTGCCTCCTCTCCTCCTTCCCTTTCCCCCTTCCTGCCCCCCTCCTCCTGTCTTTACCCTCCTCCCACCTCCTCATTTTGGCAATTTGAGAGTTAAAATAATGGGGAGGGAAGCCCACTGGGCTTCTTAGGGTGCCCTGAGGCTGCTGCTGCCTCAGGGGCTGTGGCTGGGCTGTTGCATCTGGAAGCAGAATTCCCAGCTGTTCCTGACCTGAATATGGGGTTGCCCATCCTCCAAAGGTTAAGGGTGGATCATCGCCAGTGGCAGGGAGGCATTGAGGCAAAGCTTTCCCACCTGGAGGATCCTCCTGAGCTGCTGCCAAGGTGAAGCAGCCACCCGGCTCAGCCTGGCAGCAGGTCAGAGAGCCAAGGTGGGGAAGGTCTGGGTTCAAGCCTCCTTAGGAGACTGGGGGACTTTGGGCCAGGTCCACCTCAGAGAATTATTGTGGTGGGGGGAAAGGAAGAGGCAGGAGTGTTGGGTATCTACATCCCCTTGAGTTGATCAGCAGTAAAGGCAAGGTAAAAATCATTTACTTTGAAATAAATGCAGAAACCGCCCTTGTCCTTGGCTCTGCTCTTCCGCCCTTTCCAGCTTGGCGGGGGGGGGGAAGCTCCCCAAGCAGGCTGCCAAGAGGCAGGTCTGCCCTCCCAAGTTCTAGACCGGCCACACTGGAGGAGCTCCAAAATCAGGAGCCACTTCTGGTGCCTGAGTTGGCAGCTCTACATCCTGGCTGCTCTGGGCTGCCACTGGCTGCCCTGCAAATCCTCCCCCTCCTCCTGTGGAGCCCGGAGGGAGCCTGCTGCTGCAGTGCAAGCCAATGAGAGCGCCCCTCCCCCCCTCTGCCCTCTCCTCCCCCCCCCGTAGGTGGCCACTGCTCCAGGTCCAGCCAGACTCATTTATCTCTGCCTCTTTTCCCAGGGGCAGCAGGAGTTAATAACAATAAACGGGGACCCCTCTTGCTCACTGCAGATTTACTGTTATTTAATCGTGACCTTTCTTGAGGAGCCAAGGCCGGAAGGCCTGCCTGGGGTTAAGTGTCAGGTGGCAAAAGTCAACATCTCTTTTCATCTTTCAAGTCCCCTGGGCCAGCGGGTTTGTGTGTGTGTGTGAGAGAGAGTGTGCCTGCATTCGTGGGTGCGCGTGCATGTGCCTGCATGGGCCTGTGTCAGCACGTCAGCTGGAACGAGGGGCAGCAGCCATCAATCCCTGCTCTGCAGGGCAGGAATGGAAAGTTGGGGCAAAGCACGGAAGCTTGTGGGTTCAGCCCGGCAGCCTCACTGAGCCAAGGACAGGGGCCGGGGCCCCCCAGCAGATGCTTTCATTGACTGCTGGGAGGTCTGTGTGGCTCCAGTCCAGCCACGGGATGACGGAGCTGTAAGGGCCCCACCGTGCCAATGCCTCCGTGGCCGCAGGGCCAGGAAAGAGCTTCTCGTCATTTGCAAGCAGCTCTTTCAGTCCTCAGAGACGCTACATGAAATTATGTCTTAAGAGGTTTCCCAAATATTGTAAAGGACGGGGTGACCTTGCCCAGAGGAGGGGGGCCCTGGTGGAAAAGTGCGAGGATGTCGAGCCAAGCCATGCCTGGGGACAGGAGCTGGTTTGATGCTTGCATTCATGTCCGCCTTTCTTCCTGCAGGGTTTTGCTCAGAGGGCACCTGAGGACGCAGGCCAGAAGAGTCCCCGTCCTCCCCCCCTTGCACAAAATGGCCTGAAGAGTTTTTCCTTGGCCAGAACAAGGAAAGTTGATCTGGCCTGTTATTTAGTCCACAAATCTGCCAGTTTTGGAGCTTCCCTTTGTAATCTGAAGGCACAATTGTGTACTTTAAATGCTACAATCACAATGCCCATCAGATACAGGTAAAGTTTTCAGAGCAATGGGGAAGGAGGGGGCCTCACACACGCAGGCCGGTTCCCAGCAGAGCCCCCTTGCTGGGTTTCAGGACAGCTCGATAGCGGAGCCTCCCTCGGGCCCCAGACCTCCTGCACGCTGCCCCATTGGCACACCCGGGTGCTGCCAGTAAGGGCTTGAAGTCGAGAGGAGAGCCCAGCAGCTCTTTTGCAAACTTGTCCAGCAGAACCAAAACTGGTGTCTTTTGCCTCCCGCACGTTACATTTTCTGCCCTGATGTATTTTATGCAGCTGGTCTACATTATTTCCGTGGTTCTATGCAATGTCCTTTCTGAGACAACCCTGACCTCCTCCTTTCAAAAGCTGCAGCCCCATCTCTCTGCCCCCAAGGGGGGGGTTGCTGGGCTCTCCCTGGAACGGGGCGCCGTTCCCCGCATCTGAACCTGGGCCAGGTGTGTCAAGACAGGTGGGGAGGAGCCCAGCTGCTTTCCACTAGCACCATGAAAGGAAGGGAGGCCACCTCTCTGGGTCTGAATGCAGGAACAGGAGCCATCCAGGGGCCCCTGGAAGGAGCAGGGCCTGGGAAAGGCAGCGACTTTCGGGGTGGAGGTGGTGGCAGAGAGCACTGACCCCTCCCTCAGGGACACCCTTCCCATGTGTGTCCTCTGTGAGAACTCGCCTGCCACAAATTGGACCCAAATTCACCCTGCCTTGCCTCTCTTCGAGGAGGCCCACACCACAGGGCAGGTGGTAAATAAGCAGCTTTTCCAGAGGTCTGGCAGGAGAAACACGGAGCTCTGAATGCAGGGCATCGATCAGCCCATGCAGCGGGTCAGCAACACCATTAACCCTGAGGAGGCTGCGAGTTGCAACACCAAGAGGTTAATTAAAAATAAAAGTTCAGCTAACTACTCTGGCCCACTGACCGCTTGGCAGTCTGGGGGGGGGGAGGTGGCAGTAGACCCAGGAGCTGTCAATCAAGTTCATTCTCTCCATTTCACTCTTGTATTCCCATCTCCTCCTGGCTCAGATGGACAGAAAGGAGCGCTGGGTGGGGGGAACAGTGCACCAAAGCTCCTTTGCCATGTGCAACAGGCATCTGTTCCAGGGAGAGAAAGCACTCTGCACGTGGCCAGAGCTGCTCTATTTCTTCCTTTGCCCCTGGTTCCAAAGCCAGCCTGCTCTTTGGCTTCAGACGGAACCCAGCTTCCCTGCAGGAGACGCTTCTCTCCCTTCGGGACGTGGACCCACCCTAGAAGGTCCTCTGGGGGCCGGGGGGCTTCATCTGGAGGAGCCCAACCAACCCCCAAGTGCTCCAGGCCCTGGCTTGGGAAAGGGCAGCTGGGCAGAAGGGATTCTGGACATCGGTGAGGAAATGCTGGGTTCCGAAGGCCACCTTGCCCCCTCCCTCCCTCCCCAAATTCTCTCCTCGCAGGGAAGAGAGGAGCTCCAGAGGCTGCAGCCGAGGGTGAAAGAGGTCCCTGCCTGCCCCCTCCCGTCTAGGAGCAGACGGGCCAGTCTGGGCTGGAGGTGGGGAGCCTCTGCCTGGGCTCCGTCCTCAGGGCCGCTCAGGCGCTCCCTAAAGCAATTTCCTCCTTATTGAAATGTTCCTTCCCCGCCTGGGAGTTAATTGCAGCCGACGCTTCCCAAGGCAGGTGGCCGCAGGGCTGAATTATTCATGTTCTCCTGTCAATCAAGGAGGGGAGAGCGAGGGCAGGTGTGGACCCTCCCTCTCTTCGCTTGCGGTGACCAGTGTGAGTATTGGGGGGGGTGCAAGATCCCGCAAGCCCCCAGGGACTCCCCCTGCCCAGCCTGGTCTCCCCAAGTCTTTCAGGGCATTGCAGGGAAGGACAGCCGCCGCTGCCAAAGCCTCGGGGTTCCAGTGACCCAATTTCTGGGAGAGAAAGTGTCCTCGGAGGGCGGGCTGAGTCGCCCCCAACCCTCGCCTGGTCTACTGCGGCCACGGGGACTCCGGATGCGCGGAGCAGCGGCCCCTCGGCCTATGCGAACGCCCCTCCAACAGGCCGACAGTCTCCTCCGCCGCGCAACCTCGTCCTGCGAGTAAAGCGACCTCGGTTCTCGCATCCTCTTGCCCGTCCTCGTACCTCGAGGGCGGAAGCGGTACCACCAGCGAGGCCTCCAGCTGAAGCACCCTCCGAGGACGGGCTCCCCGGCTGTCGCCGCCAGCGCACAGGTGAGGGCGGGAGCGGAGTCCGCCAGGATGCCAAGGAAGGGTGGGCTGCCCCGACCGGAGCCACCCACGGCCCCTTCCTCTGGGCCCCCAGACAGGCCAAGGAAGCGCTGACTCTGCGGGCCGGCGGGCCAGCTCCTGGGGGAAAGTGGCAGCCGGAGACGCAGGACTCTCCTCCCGCTGCACGGAAGGAGCCCCTCCGCCCCCACATGGAGACCTTGGTCGCGCTTGTCAAGCCGGAGGGGCGCCTGGGAAGCGGCGATGGAATGGCCCGCCCCCGTGCCCCGACAGGCGCTGCCCGCGCCGGGTTGACGGAGGACGCATTTCAAGGCCGATGCTTGGAAGAGGCGCGGGGGGATGGCGGTGGCGGTTGGAGGGGAGCTGCTCCACCACACCCGCGAAGCGACGCCGTGAACGGGCCCCTCCGTTGTTATGGGCCAGCAAACAAGGCCGCTCACCAGCGCTGCCCTTGCGGAGAAGCGGGCTGAGCTCGGATGGCCTCGACTCTGCTTGGCTGCAGAGAGATGCTAATGCCTGAACTGGGGGCTCAGAAACGGTGAGATGGAGGGAATCTCGGGGAGGGGATGCTGCGCCCCTCCCCCAGCGAGCCCCAGCTTTCTGGCTGGGGAGGGAGAATGGCAGCCAAAGGGTGTGTGGGGGTGGGCAAAACGACACTGGCATTAGCGTTGGCCCTTGCGGAGCTGCAAGCCTCTCTTCCAAGGAGGGGCGAGGCAAGCCCCCAGCAGAGAAGACCTCGGGAGCGAAGAGGGACAGGCAAGGGCGGATCCTGCCTGGTGAGACTTTGGGCCTTCAAGCAGCATCTGGGAGCTGCCCCATGCCCAGAGTGGCACAGGAGCCGTGGGGGGTGGGGCAGCCATTATTACCTGAAGTGGGACTGAGGAGACCCCTGGTCAACCCCTTCAACCATTTGACCGCAGGTAGAGTTTGCAGAGCTGGCACAAAGTACTATCAAATCTCTGATGGGTTCAAGAAAATTCTCTCTGAGAAAAGGCTGCGAAGCTTTGGGACCACAGGCCAAACACCCCGGCAGAGGGGATCGAGTGGTGAAGGGGAGGAGGAGGCAATGACCCGCTCTTGATCCTGGGAGCCAAAAGAGGCTCCCCGCAGTCTCCTTTTCTTTCTTGCTGAATGTGTGCCCCACCTTTCTATTGGTATAAACAGTCAAGATGCCTTCATGTTGTCCAGAGGTGAGATATAAAACAGCTATCCAATGTCACTTAAATGCCCTCCAAAGCTTCTTCTGAAAAGAGAACCAGTGGTAGACCAGCTGCAGTGCGTCCCCGGAAGAAAACCCCCAACCAGCCCAGCCGCTCCATGAAGGGGACCAGAGACATTTGACAACTTCACACCCTCTAAGGCTTAGGCTGGCTTTTACGATCAGAGGCCAGGGGCTCCTTGGGGGCATCAGAAAACGTCCTGGGCAATGCTGGAGATGACAGGTGGCCTCTGCTCTGCTCTTCCCTGGGGGCCGGACCCAAGGATCTTGCAACTCAGAACGAGGTCCTGGCGCTGGCCTAAGAGGAGTGGGATTCCCCACGTGACTGCTCTGAAATGTTGGCTGAGCAGAAAAGAGGGTGCAGGGCGGGCCTGGATTGTGGCTTCCTTTCGCCCTCTGTGCTGGGGAAATGCGGAGGCTTGGCGGGGTGTTCAGTAAAGCTTCGGTTTGATCACACAGTCCAGGGAGGACATCGAATCAGCTGCCTCTCCTGGTGCCCTTTGGAGATTCCATCCGTCCTTCAATCCGCCCAGATAAACTGATGTACAATAATCTGTTTAAACATAGGATGCGGCAGACAACTTTCAGATGAAGCACTTGGCCAGCCTGTTCCTGGAGTGGGGTGTCTGTCTTCATTCACACAACCCACTGGATTGATACTAAGAGATTGGTTTCCTCAACCATGGGCATTGGTCAAGGGCAATGAGCAGCTTTCTCCACCGTGAATGCAGGCCACTGACCACTGTGCAAGGGCAGAAATGCACAAGGTTGCCCTCCACCCACCCTCAGCCCTCTAGGAAGGCCCCTCTGCCCAGCCTTTTCCGCCGTGTGTCAAAGTAGCTTTTCTGACTTGTGTCAGGTTGGAAGAACAAACTAAGCCAAAGCTGCCCAGAGACGTTGGGAGCTGTGAAGTGCAAACGTCTTTACACTATAAAAATGTTATGCGCAATTTAAAAAAACAACGAATAAACAAGTTAATGGGTACATCTAATATACCTGCCATTTTTGCAGTAGGTCTGAATGGCCTTGTTCAAGACCCCCGCTCCCCCCGCCCCCGCCCCCATGCCTTGGTGAGGAGCGTGGGTCGTGCCCCTCGAGCAAGGCAGGCAGGCACCGCACGGCTGAATTCCTGAAGTAAACTTTGCTGACCAAGATAAAGGCAGAAGAGCAGGAAAGGTCTCTCTGCCTTGCCAGCACGGAAAAAAGCAGGGGGTAGCCGACACTACTCCCCCCACGTGAGCCCCTCCCCCGCGTGCTCCGGCCTGCTGGACAGCACCCCACGTCCCAGTGCAGCCTGGCTGGCTGGCAGCCATGTGGCCCGTCTCCTGGACCAGCAGCAGCCCGGCCTCCTCTTCCTGCGGCGCAAGCGTCCAGACAACTCTGCTTCCTGGGGAGGCATCCACGAGACGCGTCTGGCTCCTTTGAAGCCCTCCGCGTTCTCCGCTTCTCCTACAGGCGCCTGGCCAGGAACGCACAGCAGGGCTGGGTTAGCAGGTCCAGTTGCCAAGTCCTCGGACATGGGACTGGCCCGAGCGGCTTCCTGCTCCTGTCCCCGGCCCTGCAGATCATGGAGAAACGATGCACCGGGAGCCAGAAGAGACGGTGCCGGCATCTGTGAGCAGCATCCTCCCGGACGCCTGCAGGAAGCCCAGCGCTGGGCTCTTCCCGTCCTCGCAGCGCCCGGCTCCCTGGGGAGGGTAGGGAAGTGGGGAAGCTCCAAGACTAGACAGGCGGAATGAGTCAGGCTTGTTCCCACGGCCCACCCCCACTGCCCAAGTAATGCGGAGGGCAGCACGTAGGTCTCCGAAAATGGCCGCCTCCGTTGGGGCCGCTTGCAGGAGCCTCTACTTTGCACAGAGCGTCGTTCTGCTCGTGCGCGGGGCTGTGGGGGCCTCCTCGGCCCGAGAGCTGGTGGTCAGTGCGTAATAGCAAACATTGTGCGGGGCTTCTCCCAGCCTCAGGGTCTTGAGGTCCTTTGTGCTTGGTTGTCCACCCGAAATGACCTGTCCTGGGCTGAGCCATGCCCGCCCCCCCCCGCCCCCGCAGCTAGGATGGCTGGGTTGGCTCAGGCTGCTCCCGCACAGTCATTGCCTGCTGCCAATCGGGCAACATTCTGACAAAATTACCTTTAGATTTTCTCATTAGCTTAGTCTCCAGTGAGCTCGTTATGGGGAGCCTCCATCCCGCTTCTGCTCTGACAGCTCCTTCCCCCTGACAGCCGTGCAGCGGTTGCCTCTGCCAGCGAGGGGAGGGGAAGCACCAAAGGGGGCTGGGCAGGGCCCAGCTGCCTTTCTATGGGATGAAGCCAGGGAGTGATCCAGGCCTCACCTGTTCTCCCCGAGCCCTGAGGAGGAGGAAGGAGCGACTGCACCTACCTGGCCTCTAAGGCCTCTAAGAGCTCCTCTTCAGCCAGGCCGCGTTGCCCCAGGCAGCCTGGCTGGAGATCTTTTCCCCCCCACCCCCGCATACCCTCAGCTGACATCTGGACCCGGGCTCTGGGCAGGTGAGTATCAGGTGGTCCTTCCTGCCAGGTGATGGGGAGGTTGAGCTGGCATGGGAAGAAGGCAGCTAAACATCTTGGAGGATCTGCTAAGCAGGGATCCCCCCTTCTGCCCTGCTTGGTCGGATGGTGTCTGAAGATGCCCACTTGTTGGTGCCAAAGACCGGAAGGCAGGGTTGCGCTCCTCAGATTCTGCTGGCACCAGTTGTGCCAAAGGGTCATCTGCCACACATGGTTTGAGGATGGTCTGGGGGTTCGGACCTGGTCTGCGCCAAGAGCCACCTGGGACTACTGAAAGTGCCAACTCTTGTGGGCAGGAAAAACAGGGAGAGAAGGAGGGGAAGGGTGCTAGCATCAAAAAGACCGACTGCCTCTCTTCCTCCCCCCTGACGAGCCATTTCCCCCCCCCCTGCTTCCCTTCCCACTGGGACAACTACACCTCCACGGCGCAGGGATTCCCCCTCCTGGCTTGGCTTCAGGGGCACCGCCGCCGAATGTTCTTGAGAAGAGTCCAACCGTTTTCCAGATCCCTGGCCCATTTGCTAACTCTTCAGCTGACTAAGTTCATCATACAGGAGATCGCGCGTGACTTCAGGAAGCTGCTCCTCGACGAAAGGGCGGCGCTACAGACAGCGGACCCACCGTGAAGCCACCGGCGCTCTCGCTGTGGGGCCGCCAGCTGCTGACCTTCCGCCCCGTTTCTTTTGCAAAAGGGACTCCTGCGCGGGGATGTCGGCGGCGCGGGGCCCGGAGCGTCCGCGCTCCGCTGAGGCTCTCCAGCTCCTTCCTCTGGGCTTCACCTCCTCCCTCCCAGCTAGGCTGGCAACTGTGTCCGCAATTCCGGCGGCTTTCCGGCAGGCGAAAGGCCGAGAACCGCAGGAGACCCCGGGCTGGCACGGAGCTAGAAGTCTCTCCGCGTGGGCGTGAAGGGTGGAGAGAAGGGCGGGGCTGGCGGAGCTGCGGGGTTTGACCCCAAAGCCGGGCTAAGAGCAGGGCCCCCGGTTTCTCGGTTCGGAAGAGTCCGGAAAGCTGAGGCTCTCCGTAAGCCGGGGGTTGTTCTTGGCGGGCGGCCGAGGGTCGCGATACTGCCGGCGCGTCAATTACCGCCTGGGGCTGCGACGGGGGTTCGCTAAGCCGGACTAAGCCAGCCCGATCTGCTTCCCTGGCGCCGGGAATGCCTGCGAGTGAGCGGGGGAGTCCGCCGGTGAAAGTTCAAGCCCCAGCAGGGTCTCTGGGTTTGGGTTAGACTAGGGCCGCTGCCCCCCCCCCCAGAGGTGAGGGTTCTGCAGAAGCAGCAGCAGCGGCCCTCGGGGAGAAGCAGCAGCACCCAACGCCCACCTGCTGACGTGTGCTCGGGCATGATGTGGCAGCTGCCCCGGCCCCGACCAGCCCCGGCGGCTTTGCGCTGGGAAGCACACAGTGCCCCACGTCCCTGCCCCCTCCCGCCACAGGCTGCTCCGCTGAGGGGAAGAAAGAGGGCTCGGATTACCCTCCTGGAGCCTCCGGCTATTAGCAGCCCAGCGCATGACCGGCGCTCTTTGTGTGTGACAAGGGATCCCTCGCCCAGGGTTTCCCCTCCATAGCGCGCATTCCAGAAAGGGGGAAAGAGCTCCCCCCCCCCCCGCCAGAAAGGAAAAATTTCTAGATTCAGCTTTCCAATCCAAGAAAAAGCAGACTATCCCTGAGCATGTATAAAATACTTTCTGGTCTCTGGCGCAATAAAACTGTCCCCCCAAAACCAGGCAGATTCTTCAGTTTGCGAGACGCATACCCCCACACAGACCCCACCCCCAGATCCCCATCATTTCACCAGCTCCTTAGCAAGGGCGGGGCCTTCCCAGGGGGGAGGAACAGCAGCCCAGCCCAAGGGCCCTCCTGCCTGAGAAACTGCAATAGCTGGCCTCGTGGGGGAAACCAGAACCCGGCAAAGCGGCTGCAAACTCCGGCCTGACAGCAGCCCAGCTTGGGGAATGCAGAAGTGCTGGGGGTCCCGGCTGCCCAAACAATGGCTCCTAAGTGGCTGTCTGGGGGAAGGCCTTAGTCCACCCAGACCAGCCTCAGGACTTCACTGAGAGGGAGGCAGACAAACTGCAGGGAGATCGTTCCTCCTCGCTCCTCACTCCTTCTCCTGGAAGGGGGGAGGCTTGGCGGGGATCGATGTTCCCAGCCTGCCCCACCGCAACTGGCAACTGCCGCTTGGTAAACAGCCCTTAGCTGAGGCACATTAAAGCACAGTCCAGGGACAGGCAGGGGGAATCCACCCTCCAGGCCAGGGCGGGCTAGGGGTGGCCCTGCCCCCAGCTGGCCAGCCTGGAGAACTGCAGCTTTACTTCAGCAGCCCCCCCCCCCTCCTGTGCAAAGAGATTCCTGTTCATTCCAGGAGCCAAATGCTGGAGCCCAAGAGACCATCCTCAGTCTTTTTATTACAAAAATAAATGCCCGTGGAAGAGCAGAGGTCCTTAAATTAAAGGGCTGGGGGGGCGGGGGGCCACCAGCTCTGGGAAGGGGACATCACGGTCCATCGCCCCCTACCTCCTCTTCTCCTTCACACTGTAGTTCAGATGCAGAGGGGCCGGCTGGAAGACAAGAGAGCCGCGTGAGTGCTCTGCCTGGGGGCGGGGAAGAGGGCAGCCCGCCCGAGAATGTGCCCCCACCTTGCCAAACCAGCGGGTGAGCCAAAGTTGCTTCAGAGTCAGGTGATCCGGAAGCACCTCGTTGTCAAACAGGATCTGTACCTGGGTGGGAGAGGGGCCGGGCACGCCCATTAGGAGGGGACCAGAAAGCCCACTCCCCGGGGCTTTGGCACATGGCCCGCAAACCCTCCTGCACTGGGTGGGACCCTCACTCACATATTGCAAGGCCAGTTCCAGTCGGCAACACAAAACCCGGCGGAGGTGGCGGATCTGGGCCCGCACGGAGCAGCGGACATATTTTTGCTGCCGGGGGGGGGGGGGGGGGGAGAGGACAGAGAGAAGGTGATGAGGATGAAGCCAGCAGGATGAGGAGAGGCTCAGCCCTGCAGCGCCTCCCGCAATTTCAATACTCTTTGCTCCAGAAGGGTGGGAGGGGGCTGCCAGCGCCACCCTTTTGCATACAGGGATTTGCCCACACGGGAAGAGGGGGCCAGAACCAGCCCCAAAGCCGCCAGGTGCCCCGGTCTCCTCACCTGCAGGACGTGTTTGCTCTTCTCTTTCCCAGAGCTGCTGCAAGAGGAGAAGACAGGAGAGGCTGGATCCGGCCCGCCTCAAAAGGGAGGGAAGTGTGGGAGCAGCTCAGGCGCCCAGAGAAGGGAAGCCCCTGCCAGCAGCCCCCAGGGAATCTGCGGACCCTGAATCGGCAAGGAAGCAATGACGGAAAACCCATCCCTTCCCACCCCCTCTGAACCAGCCAGGCCCCCACGACTGAGGCTACTTGGCAGCCGGCCTGCTCTGTCCTCCGCTCGTTCCCTGGCAAAGGCCCTGGAGGCAGACCAGCGGGAGGGGCCTGAATTTGGCCTTCCCGTCCTCACCTCTGCTTCTCCAGGCACAACGTGACGTGCTCATCAAAGCGGTAATAGTGAGCGCGCGAATGGTCAAAGGTGGTGTAGGGCAGGCCCACGCGGTCCGAGGCAGGGTCTGGGATGGAAGGCAGGACATCAGCCACGGGCTCTGGGCCACCAAAACCCCCTCTACAGCAGGAGGAGGGCAAGTCTCACCTTCCTGGCTGGCCTGGCTCCCCCGCTCCAGCCCTCGGGACTGATAGAACTCCCGGATCCTCCTCTCCTCACCTGGGATATTTGGGGGGGGGGGAGAAAGAAGAGAGGCAAGGAATGAAGGGCAATTTGCTGGCCCAGGCGGGAACACTTGTCTGTCTGTCTGCCCGCCTGCCCGCCTGTCTGTGCCTGGCACATGCAAGCTCCCTTAACACAGGAGGCTGAGCTGCTATGAATCGGTTGGCTATTTAAGTCAGCCTTTCAGGAAAGCTTCCTAAATGATTTAACCAGATAATAAACATTGTTAAATAAGATTCTACAGTAATCTTCAGAAAAAAAGCACAAAATTATTCTATGATGTTAAGCCTTTCATAACTTTTGGATCTAAACCTAAAAATGCCTAGCAGCAGAAACATGTTGCCAGGAGAGAGCCTGTCTGTGAGGGTCGTCCAGCGAGGACTCACGCACACCCCCCCCAGTGACCAAGGACCTTCCCTTACAGCAGCATAGGAAGAATCTCCCATTGCGTTCCCTGGGGATGGGGGGTGGGGAGGGGTACAGCCAGCGAAATGGGAGGGTCCAAGGCAAGGGGGATGTTCGGCACCCCCTGCACAGAAGGACACAGGCAGCAGGTTGGAGCCCCCCTGCCGCTTGCATGTAACTGGGAACAGCTTTCCTGTCACGGGGGGGGGGGGGCTTCCCTGCTGCCCATAGGCCAGCGAGGCCCTTCCAGGAATCTCCCGCCACTGGCCATCACCAGGTGCCCAGGAAGCCCCCGAGAGCGGGTGGGCCGAGAGTCCCGCAAGCCCCCTCCCCATGCTTACTCTCCTGCAGGCCAGGCACCAGCTTATAGACAACGTCCTGCATGACGCGGTCCAGCTTGAGGTTGAGCAGCGGCTGAGTCTCGTGGATCTTGGTGCTGCAGAGCGGGCAGTACTTGCTGGTCTGCAGGAACTTCACGATGCAGCTCTTGCAAACTGCGGGAGGGAAGAGGTGCCATGGCTGGCCGCCACCAAGGGCCTGGCGGACCAGGCAAGCTTGGACCCTGCCCCGCTTCTGCCTTCCCTGACCAGTAGGGCTCATGCAGATGGCACTGTGGGGATGGGACAGGACCCAAGTGCCGCCTTCGACCTCTAGCAAGCGGAGAGGGCAATGCTGGTTTTTCCCTCTTCCAAAGAGTAGGCCACCCTTTGGGCAGCAGATGCCGGAGAACACGTGAATAGTTTGAAGGAATAAACCCCAGGGCACTTGGATGGCTGACTCGCCTCATCTCCCTCTTTGACAGAGTCTCTGGCTTAGCAGATGAGGGAAATGCCAAACGCCTGGAGCATCTGGACCTCAGCAAGGTCTCTCACGAGATCCTCCTTCAAGAAATAGCCAAATACGGACTAAATGAGGGCATGTTACACAGACACCTGGCTGGCCAAATGACCAGAGTCAGGAGCAGCTGTTCTACTTCAGTTTTAATAGAACTATTGGGCAGGGTCTATCAGGAAGTTTTGTGGCAGCCCCTCAAATACTGCAATACTGCTATCATGTCACCCCGTTTCTTCTTTTCTTTTTTCTTTTCTTTTGACTAGACAAACCCAATTCCTGCAACCGTTCTTCATATGTTATTATCTCCAGGCCTTTAATACTCTTAGTTGCTCTTCTCTGAATTTTTTCCAACCTCTCAACATCTTTTTTGTAATGTGGTGACTGAAAACTAGATGCAGTATTCCAGGTGTGGTCTTACTAGGGTTTTATAAAGCGGTACTAATACTTCACGTGATCTTGATTCTATGCCTCTGTTTATACAACCCAGGATTGTATTAGCTTTTTTGGCTGCTGCCACACAGGGCTGGCTCATAGTCAAGTGACCATCCACTAGGACTCCAAGGTCCCTCTCACAGTTGCTGTTTTTGAGCCAGGTGTCTCCTAATCTGCGCCTGGCTGATAGGACCTGGCTCATAAAACTACAATGCAAGGAATTCGGGTGGCCCCATCCAGTATAGCAGCGGTGGCAGGGTGGTGGTGCAGCTGCCATGGCGCAGAAGGGGCTGCCCACCTCCACACTGCCTTGCTTGGCCCAGGGCAGAGTCCGGTGGGCAGCGCAGAGCAGCCAAATTCAAGCAGCAAGATCAGGGAGGGTGACCAAGATGGCAAAGGGGAGTTGGCGACTCTTTCCTCTGGGTATGTTCAGCTGACAGGTGCGGGGGGGGGGAGTCGTCGGGAGAGCAGCCGTCAAATATCTGACCGTCCCTGACTGAGCCAGCGGGTGAAGACTACCAGGTCCAGGCAGCTTCTGGGGGAACTTCCTGACTCCGAGAGGGGCAAATTCTCCTCTGAGGGGGGGGGGGAGGGGGGTTGCCTGGCAGTGGCCCGTCGCAGATGCTCCGGCGGCGCCTGCCCCAAAGGGCGGAGAGGAACGCACCGCGAAGACCCAAGGAGAGCAACGTCGGATGCCCGCGCAGAGAGAGACGGGGCCCCGGCGGTTCTTGGGCGCCCGCTTTCTCCGGGGAGGCAGAGGCATCTGGCCCCCTCCTCGCCCGGCGCCCTCCCCCCCGGGCCACTCACAGGTGTGCAGGCACTCGGTGATGGTGGTGGCGTCGATGAAGTAGCCGGCGCAGAGGAAGCAGACGATGTGCTCGTTCAGCTCCTTCATCTTCACCTTCACCTCCTCCTGCGGGCGGGCGGCGAGCCGGGTCAGAGCCGCTCTCCGAAGCACGGCCGGGCCCCACTCCCGCCCGCTCCCCGCATCTCCCGGCCAGGCCGTCCCGTCTTCGGCACCGGAGCCCCCGGGATCGGCTTCCCCGCGCCCGCAGCACCGCCGGCGGCGCGGGCGAGGTTGCTGCCCGCGGGGGCCACGGGGCGAGCGGAGCCCCCGCCCGGCCTCCTGCCTCACCTCGTTCCGCAGCGGGTCCATCTTGTAGACGGCCTGGAGCTGGTTCCGGAGCCGCATCGCGATCGCCATCGGGCCCCCCGCGGGAGGAGACGCCATCTTGGAGCCGCCAGCCCACTTCCGGGTGGGGGAGGGCGGGGCCTGTGGCCGCCCGAGAGACTACAGTTCCCGCCGTGCCGCGCGGCCCAGCCCGGACCACGTGGGAGCGCCAGTCGCGGTCCGCCCGGCTGCGGGGCTGCTGGGGGCGGGTAGCGGAGCCGCGGGGCGGGGGTTCCGCGGGTGCGTCGGCGGCTTCCCTTTTTTTTCAGAGGCGTCACTCGCGCCCTCGTGAAACGCGCGTGGGGGGTGGGGGTGGGTCACGTTAGCCCCCCCTTTTCCTTGGCGCCCACCGAAACGGGCCCGCCGGGCGTGGCTCTCGGGCTCGGTGCCCTCATTGCTAGCGACGCCTCCCGACCGCCCCCGCCCGGCCGTTCTGCCGCGCTCGAGCGGAGGCCGGGGTCCTGGCGGGGGGCCCGGGCAAGAGGGCTGCGGGAGCGGGCGGCCGGGCCGGAGGAGGCGGGAGGCAAAGGCGCTCCTTGCCTGAATGCGTGGGTTTGGCGCCATCGGGTGGCCAAGGAGAGCATCGCCAGGGTTGCCCGCGAGGCTTCGTCGCCCGGAGCTCTTCCCGACCGAGCCAGGGAGGCGACGGAGAGGAACCTACCTCGCCGGATGAAATGCCTCGTGCGGGTGCCCAGCCAAACGGAAACAGAGTTGGACTCGATGGGCTTAGGAAACAGAAATGAAGCAGGGGAACCATCTATTAGCTTCGGCCAATTAGTCCTTCATTGCTAACAGTTTTCAAACAGCCAAAATGGTGCGTATAACCGTGGATATCACCAGATGGAAGAGCTCAGTTAAAAAAAGGCAAATACGTCATGGGGGAGGGGGGGCTGACCGTGGAACAAATCACGAGTTGCTCCTTTCCAAGTTCCAAGTTAAGCTAAAGAAGAAAAAGAAAGCCAACCAGTGTCTGTGATACGATCTCGACTTTTATCCACAATTTTCAAGAACATCCAAGAATCGCTTTGAAGTCCTGAATCTCATTGATAAGGAGCCAGAGGGACCGAGGAATGGCCTCTCAGCTGCTGATTGAGGGACCTCTCCTTTGGCTGTTGGTGACAGTCTCCAGCCTTGGGAGCTGCCTCTGGCAAGGCTCAGGAATTCCTGGCCTCCGAGGCAGTCATGGGCTCATCTGGAGACATCCTACTTTAGACCTTGTGTTAAGATGAGATTGGGCAGCCACTTGTCCAGAATGGTACTATAGGGTCTGCCACCTGAGCAAGGGGTTGGACTAGAAGACCTCCAAGGTCCCTTTCAACTCTGTTATTCTGTTAAGTGATTTGGAAATGGATGGACTTTTTATTACCTGGTTGCTACGATCCGATCGTGCCCTGACCCAGTTACAATTAAGAGCCGCCTGTATCCTCCGTGGGACTGATTCAGATGGTGCCTAATGCTTCCTGTGGGCAGTTGGGATCTTTCCAGTAAGCATTTCAGTTCAGTCTCTGGTGGACCACTAACATCAGGAGGTGAATTGGGTGTGGACCTCTAACGCCCCCAAGCGGCCTTTTTCTAGATTCAGTTCCTAGTTGGTGCCTTGATTTAATGAAACTGAATCAGAATAGAGTTGGAAGGGACCTTAGAGGGACTCTAGTCCACCCCCTGCTCAAGCAGGAGACCCTTTAACTATACCAGTCTTTTCCTAAAAAGCCTCCAGTGATGACTGATATCATGTCCACACTAGACCTGTTCTCTAGACTGGACGTTCCCAATTCCTGCAGCTGTTCTTCATATGTTTTAGTCTCCAGGCCTCGGATCATCTTACTTGCTCTTCTCTGCACTTTTTCCAAAGTCTCAACATCTTTTTTGTAATGTGGTGACCAAAACTGGATGCAGTATTCCAGGTGTGGCCTTACTAAGGCTTTATAAAGCGGTAATAATATTCATGTGATTTTGATTCTATGCCTATATTTATACAACCAGGAATTCTATTAGCTTTTTTGGCTGCTGCTGCACACGGCTGGCTCAGATTTAAGTGATCGTCCACTAGGACTCCAAGGTCCCTCTCACAGTTACTGTTTTTGAGCCAGGTTTCGCCTAATCTGTACTTGTACCTTTCGTTTTTTCCTGCCTAGGTGTATAAACCTTGCTTTTCTCCACATTAAATTTCATGTTGTTAGATAGGGCCCATTGTTCAAGTCTGTCAAGATCTTTTTGGATCCTGAGCTTGTCTTCTGGGGTGTTGGCTATTCCTACTAGCTCACTGTCAGCTGCAAAATTGATGAGTTCCCCTTCTATTCCCTCATCTAAATCATTTATGAAGATATTGAAGAGTACTGGGCCTACGACGGAACCCTGTGGCACCCCACTGCTTACTTCCCTCCATGTAGACGTAGTACCATTAAGGACGACTCGTTGAGTACAGTTCATCAGTTACAAATCCATCTGATGGTGATGTTGTCTATCCCACATTTTCCTAGCTTACCAAGAGGTAGGTTGTGGTCTACTTTCTTGAATGCCTTTCTGAAGTCTAAATATACTATATCCACAGCATTTCACTGGTCTACTAATTTCATCACTTTGTCAAAGAATGAAATAAGATTGGTTTCGCATGATCTGTTTTTAACAAACTCATGCTGGCTGCTAATTATACAGTAACTTTATTTGTTTCTAGATGTTCACAAATCTGTTTTTTAATTATCTTTTCCAGTACGTTCCCAGGTATTGATGTTAGTCTGATTGGTCTGTAGTTTCCTGGGTCTGTTTTTTTAACTTTCTTGAAGATGGGAACCACATCAGCTCTTTTCCAATCCTCTGGTAGTTCCCTGGTGCTCCAGGATTTTTTAAAGATATGGTACAATCGTTCTGAGATAACATCTGCCAGCTCCTTCAGAACTCTGGGCCATCAGGTCCCGGTGATTTATATTCATCAAGGTGAGAGAGGTGTTCTCTATCCATTTTCTTGCTTATTTTAATTTTTATTTCTGTTCTGTCTTTTACACTTATGTTTTTGGTAGGTTGGGCTAGAGTTTCTTTTTGCATTAAGACTGATGCAAAGAACGAATTAAACAGCTCTTCTTCCTCTCTACTGCCTGTTAGTTCCTTGCCATCTTTTCTCTTTAGTGGCCTGACTGTTTCCTTGACTTTTTTCTTATTTATATGTTGAAAGAAACTTTTTTTTTTATCTTCAACTTTTTTTGCAAATCTTTGTTCATTCTGAGCCTTTGCTTTCCTGACTTCATCTTTGCATATTCGGGCTATCTGCTGATATTCTGCCTTAGTTATGTGTCCCTCTTTCTATTTTTTTATACTTATCTTTTTTGTCTTTCAGTTTATCAGAGTGATCTTTGTGCAGCCATGCTGGTTTCTTCTTGGATTTCTTGCTTTTCTTTTTCAGTGGTATTGTGATGAACTGGGCTTTTATGATCATATTTTTCAGTGTCTCCCACGCTTCTTGAGTTGACCAACCAGAAATGAAGCTCCAGAAGTAAAGCACCAACGGTGGAGAAAGATAAAAAATGAACTTCAGTCAAGTTTACTTTTCATCTTTCTCATTTCTGGAGCTTCGTTTTGGCCAACACTGTGGGGATAAGCAAGGGGGTCTTGCCTTCTGTCATTCAGAGCTCATCTCTAACGCATCTCCCACCTGGCCACTGTGGGAGATGAGCTATTTGCACAGCCCTTTGCCAGCAGAGTCACCTGGGTTCACAGAGGAAGCGACGCCATGTAGGGAGAGCCCATCATACCGATGGAAGAGAATGGGGGTAGTTGGGGTTGAACTATGGGGACCCTTGGTGCTCTCTGGGCTCGGCTGTTTTCTCTGAGATGTTTCATTACCCACCTACATAACATCTTCAGTGCTACTTGCAGCGTTACCTACTTTGGTAGGGAAACATCTGCAAGAAAACAACCAAGCTCAGAGAGCGCCAAGGAGCCCAGTCTAGTGGTAACTGGGACGTGAACTCCAAGGGAATAGATGGGCCACTAGGGTTAGGGTTAGGTCAACATGAACTAAAATGGACATCGCCAACAAATTCGGAGTGCTTGGGTATGGTTAGGAGGGCACTGACTTTTCTAGGCTGCCCTGTTTTTTTTTGCAGACGGCAGCGGAGGCCTAAAACAAAAAGGGTTTAGAAAACCCAGCTGAAGGCTCAGGACTGGGGCAACAGCGCACGTGCCATAGGTCCCCCACCAGGGATCTAGGCTGTCCTCTGCCATAGAGAGGTTGGAGCCTGCCCATCCTGCTGCTGTGGGCAGCAGGCAGAGGAATGACCACGTGGACCTCTGAGATTGTGGCTGCTGCTTTACTTGAGGAGCTGCTCGCTTGCCTTGAAGGAAGCTTTGGAGGCCTTGGGGTGCTCCAGGTGAAGAGGCTGCCTCCTGATTCTGCATTCTTGAGTAATTATTGTCTGACCATCAACCTTCCCTTCTGGTGGAAGATCAGCTCCTCAGCAGGCTAGAGGGAGCAGATTAGCTGCCCTCTTCATCTAAGACAGCATTGGTGGCTCTGCTGGGACTTGGATGGGGGAGCTGGACCTCTCTTTGGCCCTTTACACTATCAGCAGCTTCTGATGCTATGCAGGGTGGTGGTTTACTGGAATGCCAGCACAGGTTGGGGGTTTAGGACAGTGGTGGTTCTTCTCCTTCCTCTGTGAATGAGGAAGGAGAAGAATGGAGGAGACTCGCCCAGGGGGGCCACAGGAGTCAGTCTGTATCAATGTGAAGCCGCGCAGGAGGTCACTCCTCAGTTAGGTCTGGAGCCGCGAGGCCTGTGGGCGTTCTCTCCTGGTGCTTGCATGGGGGAGGGCAGCCTCCAGTTGACCCAAGCAAGGCAGAGGTGCTGCTTGTGCGCTGGGCTTCTCCTTGGGCGGTGAGAGGAAGGCACTAGGCATGCAGGAGAGGTTTGCAAGAGCAGCAAGAGGGCGGCAGTATAAATTTGAATTGAGAAGCAACTTTTGCCTTCTCCTCTTAAGAGAAAGCTTCAAAGCCCTCTCTGCCAGTCTGCTCAGGTGGCCAAGGCCTTCTTCCCCCGCAAGCTGTTTGAAAGGTCGGCTCCAGAAGGGGGAGCAAGCAAGCAAAGGCTGGCTGGCCGGTTGGGCACGGAAAGGATCACCAGCTCGGCCGCAGCACCTGCTGAGCTTCGGGCTGCTCTCCTCCGCTGGGCCGGTGCGCGCGAGGCGGAAAGAATGGCCGGGATGGCGCAGTTTCTTTGCCCAGCGGGCTTCCTCTGGCTGGTTTCGCCCGATGCGAAGGGCTTTCCGGGGCAGAGTGGCTGGGTCTCCATGCCCCGGGCCGGAAAGGGAGCGCTGTGCCCGAGCCCCCGCGACGGCCCTTTTCGCCAGGCTCGGCGCACTGCGACGCCTTCTTCTCGGCTCACTTGCCCATCGCCGCTAGCCCGCCGCTAGCCCACCGGGGCGTCCTCGCTCACGATCCGCGCGCAACGGCTCTCCTGCCGCTCTCAGTCCAGCAGCGGCGGCAGCTCCCCATTCCCGAGCCCCTCGCCTTCCCTTCGCTGCTGGCGGACCGGCTGCTTCCCCGAGCAGTCCTGGGAGGCCAGACTGCTGCACTTGGTCCGCCAGGCGGCCTCTCTCCGGACTAGCTCCAGCCAGGAACGAGGCCTGTTTCGCATTAGCCGGCCTGATCGAATCAGGGCCATTAGCGCGGCTCCAGGCGGCGCGCAGGTCTCGGGCGGCGGTGGATCCCGCAGGAAGGGCCGGAGCAGTCCTCGCGGCTCAGCACCCGCCCGGCGACCCGACCTATCGAGGCGGCCGGCAGTGCCAGGGCCCGGCGTGTGTGTGTGTGGGGGGGGGGCGCAAGCGTTGCGGCTGGAGCCCTAACACGCGGGGAAAGAATTGGAGGGGAAGACCCTGGGCCGCGTGTGCTTGGCGGCTTTCTGGTTTGGCGCCGTGCATGCCCAATACCTCCTGCTGAGGCTGCCCCCCCGTCCCTCCCCCGGAGCTGGCGGACGGCGGCCCTTTAGAGCGAGCTGCTCCAGATGAGCGGTCATTCCTGTGCCCGGGACCGTCCCTGAGAAACTCATTAAACAGCTGCAGATGGAGGAGGCCGTCTTTAAGCAGAGGCTGAGGAGCAGCCGGGATTACTGTACCCCCACCTGGGGGTCTCCCAGCCTTGGGCTGCCCAGGAGAGAAAGGGGGAGACCGCGGAAAGGCCAGGCGGAGCACAGAGCTTTCTCTGAAAAGGAGATGGGGGTTAAACCTGAATGGAGGCGGCCTCCTACCAGCCTTCAGCTGGCTGCCCCAGGGCGGCCCTCGCCGGCCAGGAGGAAGCAGAGCCATCTCTAGGGCCATGGACCTTCTCCAGAGCTCCTTCCGGAATCTTTCCTGCAGCTCTGGTGCCCTGAGTCCCAGCAGAGCACCTGGGCCTGGGCCTCTCCGTGACAGGCCTGCTGCTCCAAATGATGGGACGGCTGGAGCTGTCCGCCCTAAGTGACCTCCCTTTTCCTCCCTACTGGCGGCTCTGGCCGCCCTCCCTGCCTGCCCTCCAGGCTCAGGGCTAAGAGGTCAGTGTGGGGGCAACTCCTCTGGAGGCCAGCTAGGTGGTCCACAGCACCTGCCCTGGAAGAGGCCTGCTGGACGGAGCTCACCCAGCCGCACAGAAGGGGCTCCAGGAAGGAGCGGTCACCCTTTCTCAGGAAGGGAGGGGCTGCTTCTTCAGCAGCCAAAGGGCAGGTGAATCCTTGGGCCTTCCCAGAGAGCCGGGCGCACCTTGATCGACTTGGGAGAGGCCCTTAAGGGAGCACCCTGGCCCCGAGGAAGTCCTCTCCCCCCCCCACCCTGGCCCCGCCTTGCGCTCTAGGCAGGGGCTGGTTTGCAGGACAGGAGCTTGTACAGGTACCGGTAGTCCTCCACTTACGACCACAACTGAGCCCAACATTTGTTGCTAAGCGAGACATTTGTTAAGTGAGTTTTGCCCCATTTTACGACCCTTCTTGCTCCTGCTGTTAAATGAATCACTACAATTGATAAGTTAGTAACACGGTTGTTAAGTGAATCTGGCTTCCCCCTTTGACTTTGCTTGTCGGAAGGTCGCAAAAGGGAATCGCCTGACCCCTGGGATGCTGCGACCGTCATAAATATGAGTCATTTGCCAATCATCCGAATTTTGATCACGTGACCGTGGGGGGGATGCTGCAAAGGTCGTAACTGTAAAAAATGGTCACAGGTCACTTTTTTCAGTGCTGTTGTAACTTTGAATGGTCACTAAATGAATTGTGAGTCCACGAGTATTGTGCTCATAAATGTGGCCAGAGGGCAGGGAGGCAGGCAGGCAGGCTCCCCTCGTCTGGAAGGAGGGGAGGAGGCCGCAACTCTGCCTCTCTGCTGAAGCCAGGGGCCCTCCAGCCACTTCCCTCTCCTGCTCCAAGGTGGCGGTGGTGGTGGCGGTGGGGGCGGCTGCCTCTCCTCCTTGCAGATGGGGGAAGAAAGGCCGCTTCCCTTCTTCCGGTCCTGGTCAGCCCCCCCCCCCCCCCGTCCAAAGGCCACGTCAAGCTTTTGGCTGGTTCTGACAGACCATCCAAGGTTTCTGGCTCCAAGAAGGACAGTTTCTGTAGGGAGATGAGGACGCTGCCAGAAATGCCCTTCCTCTGCCACAATTTGGGGGCAGGTTTGGGGGGGGGGAGGCCCCTCCATAGGTCATCGCAGTTTCTCTGAGAAGAAACTCCCTTCCTTGGGAAGGAGGAACCCACTGACAAGAGAAACCCAAAGGAGACACCCAGAAGCCTCGCAATGCAGGCAGGAACTAGAAAAACCAGCAGCCACCCCGGGGGGGGGGGGGAAATTCCTCCGGGTATTCGTTGCCTGTAGTTAACCCAGAAACACGGAAAACTGACCTAGGGGTCCATTGAGTCTGGGTTTGTTTTCTGTTTTCTTTTTAATTTATTTATTATTTTTAATTATAATTGTTATATTCTATTGATTTTTATTTTTTTCATTTTTGTCAGATGATATTCGTGTTTGTCCCAAACGTGTTTATCCTCAGTTCCTGATCACTGGGAAGTTGGCTCCGAGCGGCCACCACTCTTTCTGTGAAGTAATCCTTCTTGAGCTTCTCTGCTGTCAGTCTGAGGTTATGCCTCCCCCCTCCCCGTGTTCTTGACTTTTGAAACTATTGTCTTGTCCACATCCTTAAAATATTTGAAGGTTTCCATCTTGTCCCCCCTTTCCCTTCTGTCTGCCAGGCTGCGCATATTCAGTCCCTCCAATGTCTCCTGATACGCTTATTCTGTTGTATCACTTACAAACAGAACAGGACCTAGGACTGAGTCTTGTGGTACATCACGTGTGACTAGTCTCTGTTCAGAAAGTGGCCATTAACAATCACACACTGGGATCTATCCCTGGGCCAACTTCCTACCCACTGAAATTCTCCGTGGTTAAGCCCTAGCCTATACGACTTTTTTATGAGTTCATTATGTGGGACTGTATCAAATGGCTTGCTAAAAACCAGATAGGCTATGTTCACAGCCCCACCTTTGTCTGGAAAATTTATGACATAGTTTAAAAGAAGTTAATCAAGTTAGTTTGACACGATCTTCCTTCAATAAAGCCCTGAGTCTGTTTCAGGTCCATCAAGTTGTGTGCTTTTAAATGTTCATTAATGTCCACTAATTTCTCTACAACAGATGTTAAGCTCACTGGCCTATTCTTTCCAGCTTCTTCCCCAGCTCCCTTCCTCTGGGTGGGTACAATATATTCACAAGTCCCTGAGGAAGTTCCCTTGGAGCTGTGGGGAGGATGCTTTCTGGGCCCAAGCTTTAAGCAGGCTGCTGGCTCATCCTCAGTTCTAAAAAGCCCGAAAATAAGCTTGCACTGCTGCAAAGAGTGTGATCCTACAACCTGCTTTTGTTAGTGGCATCTTCCTCCAAGAAGACTAATGATGGGTCAAGCCAGCCACCCTCGACCTCCTCTTTGCTCTCTGCCTAGCAGCCTACCTTGGTGTGGCAGAGATTGCTTCTCCAGCCCTTCAGCCCCCTTTGCAAGCTGGTCCAAAGTCTCTCTCGGAAATCTAAACAGCAGTGAAAGAAACTGTGCAAGATCTCCTGCTGGGGTCATTTCTTCCTCCCTTGGATGCTGCTCCTCTTCTTCCTGCTCTCCTCACCTGCAGGGGCAGGACGCAAAAACCTGAGATGGTAAATAATGTCAAGGTAACCATTTAATAGCTAAACAGCTTATGTAATGATGTAATGGAATATAAGGTGGATGATGCAATGATAGGAATGACTCAGCAGGATCTGTGTCTCTTTAAGAGCCTGAGTATAAAAGGAAAGGCTTTTGCTGCTGTAACTGCTGTGTGTTGGAGTTTGCTGTATTACACATGTATGTATATTGTTCCTGGTGTATGATATTGTAGATAGTGTATGATAAACCACCATTTAATATAGACCACTGTTTACTGTATTTACTCTTGGGTTATCTCAGCGCAATAAGACTGAGCATGCTCTGACAAATAAACAAAAATATTCGTTTAGATGGTTTGCTATAGCCAGGTTTCCCTCAATATAGGAATTGTTAGCATTTTTTATTTTGGTCATCACACAGTGTTTTTTTTCTCCTCTGTTGCTAAGGTACCTAAAGATGGCTTTATTCCACCTTTCAATAGATTCAGCCATTTTCTCCGCTTTCGGTGCTTTAGGAACGCTGACAGCTTGCTTGGCTTCCCTCTGAAGGTTCACCTGTAGGTACACCTCTCTATCAGTTACATTTCCGCTATTCTTATATCTGCTATATGCTGATTTTTTTTCTCCTTTACTATCTTACGTACATCTGCTGTGAACCAGAGTGGGTTTCTCTTTCTTTTGCTTTTACTAATGCGCCTCACATAAAGACTAGTGGCCTCCAAGATTTGATCAGCAGCCTCTCCCTTTTCTGTTTAGTCTGTATCCTGACACTCTTATATCCCAATCACTGGTATCCCTGAACCATGTCTTTATAATCGCAACAAGATACAAGTTATACCTGTACGTAACAGCTGTTAGTTAACAAAGTTTGTTGCCCAAACTGCGAGCATTAGTACACATGATATGGCACATACTATCAAAACCTTGATTTTTCTTAACAGCAATCTTAATATTATTAACCACACAAACATCGATATTGGAAACACCAATAATGTTTTCAGTTAATTTTAGATTGCTGGGGGCAGAAATGTTCTGAATCAGTTAACTCTCTGTCCCCATTATTCAGTCTAAATGCTTCTCCAGAAAACCCCTGAATTTAGTGCTAAGTAGCTGGGTCCCTTTCTCTCCAGCAGAGAAGCCCGTGCAGGAGCCAGTCTGCCACCTTCTGAGGCAGAAATTATTTCAAGTCGCTTAACTGAGCAGCTTCCCAAAAGAAGCCCTGAAGAAGCTAAGCTGTGAGTTGGCTAAACTACAAGGGACTTCAGCTCCCGGGATACACTGAGGGCTGCAAGTAAACTGTCTGGCCTGATGGGAAATTGGCAGAGCCTCCGTCAACAAGCCCTGGGCTAGACTACAGCTCTGTCAGTCGTAACTGACAGTTGGAAGAAGCATGCTGGTGACCAGCGCAGAGCCAAAAACAGATTCCCCCCCCTACTCCCTACCAAGGATCTTCCTGACTAAAGACCCCCTTTAAACTCCACTTTGGACACTTCATGCCGCACACACGGAGGAGCGTTCGAGCAGCCCCCTCCACTGGCTCGGCCATTCTCCGGTTGGTGGCTCTTCCCCGGCCTCACCGGGCCGCCCAAAGACTCGGCCCTGTTCATTGGGCAGGTCTGGACTTGATTGCCAGAAGCAGAGGCCGGAAGAGGCCGGGAACGGCAAGTGGGGGGGGGAGGCGCCACGCCAGGGGCCAGACCTGCAGCGACCAGATGCCCCGAAAAAGGCCCAGGGGCCCTTGGACAAACCAGCCCCCCCCCCCGCCGGCTCTTGGGTTGTCCCGCCCCGCAGCGGCTCCAGCTGCCAGAGTACCCGCCGGGTGCGCACATTGCTGGGCGGGGGCGGGGGCGGGGGCGCAGGGCGCTTCCTGCAGTTACGAAGTGTCTGATTGAGGCAGGAGGCGCCAGCCGCTCCCTCGGGAGGGCAAGGACCCCGCACAGGGCCGGGCTAATGCAATCTGCGGCCGCCGCAATTCAATTAGCCTCGAATTAACCCAGCAGCAGCAGCAAAGCAGCGAAGGAGAGAGAGCCAAGGCGCCCAGCAACACGCTTGCCCGTGGGGAGGGAGGAAGGGGGGGGGGGCGCGGAGATTCCCGGGGAAGGGGTGCTCTCTCGCCTCACTTCTGCGGCAAGAGAGCCCCGAAATTGGGAGTACCCTTGGCCACGCCCGGAGTGGGCCGAGAGCAAGCGGGCCGCCCTGGGCTTCCCTCCCCTCCCACGCCCAGACAGGCGACCGAGAGGTGCCCCTAAGGCCTTGGCGGGTTTGGTCGGGGAGTAGAGTCGGGCTAAGGCTGGTCCTGTCTGAGCCCCCCCCCCCAATTTGGCCAATAAAGACATCGCTACCCCCGGCAGAGGAGCTGACGGGGTCAGGCCGGGCAGCCTCCCGGGGTTGGGCCGTTGCGGACTGCAGGTTCTCTGAAAGTCCGTCTGCCGGTTCCTCTCTCTTCGGAATAGGAGACAGGCTGGTCTGCCTGGCTTCTCGGTGAGGCGCCGCGTACTTCGAGCTCTCCTGGGCCCGAAGGAACCTTCGCCCTTGCCTCCTGGGAGCACAGGCTCGCGCCAGCCTTTGCTGAAGGAGAGCCTCGGCGAGCTCCGGGATCCCTCCCGGCAGGCGCCTGGCCCCCCGCTCGCCGCTCGCCCTGGTCTGCGAGTCCAGGCGGCCGAATCCCGCCGCCGGCGCGTTTGCTGCTTTCGGTGCCAGCCGCTCTCGCCCTACTTCTCCACCCCTCGAAAAGGGGAGGGCGGGGAGGCGCCCTGGGGCCGATTCTGTTCCCGTTTGAGGCGCGTTGTTACTGCCCAGGCCGGGAGCCCTTGAAAGTTGCGCCCGCTAGTCGGCTTTCTTTCCCAGCTGCGCCCGAGAACTATTTTCATTTCTGCCCAGGGGATCCCTCGCTCCCTTGGCATAATACTCTGCTGCCGGTACTGCGTTCCCACGATCCGTGAGGTTGCTTGCGAGGATTCATCGTGTTGTGAAATCCGGCTGTAGATTTAGTAAGGTTGTGCGAACCAGAACAGGCTTCTTTGCTTGCACTAGTCGCGAATATCGGTAGCTCGGGTGTGGGATGAGGGCGAAGGTTCGTCTCCGAGCTTGTGGGCTGGTTTCCGAACGTTTCGTTACCAGGCTGGGCAACCTCTTCCGCGCGCGGAGTTCAGAGGGTTGTCAGCGTCGGTCTTCTGGGGAAGGACGCAGAAACGGCCTTCGCTTGGCCCGGTGCTGTGTGGACGCGGCCGAGCCGTCTCCGTCAGGGCTTTGTAAGGGAAACTATGGGGCGGGGGGGGGAGGGAAAGGGTGGCTAATCTTAAGCGGCCTTTTCTGGGCCCGAGTGGACGGCTGCCTGCTGTGGGGCAGAGGCCGGTGTCCCTGGACCCTCTCTTCCCTACCGGCCCTTCTCTTGGGCGGAAGGGTCCGTCCCTTGCAGGGCAGGGGCTCCGCGCAATTTTTAATGGGTTCTTCGACGGCACCCCAATCCCACACCCCAGCCGTGGGCGAGCTCTCCCCTCGGCGACCACGGCCAAGGGAGGCGTCGCTCTCCGCCGCTTGGTTCGACGTGCTCAGGGACGAGGCGACCTCCCGAGCGTCCCGCCTGCTTGCCAGGCTGGAGCCCGGAGCCCCGGGAAGAACCTGCTCAGCTTCTCTATTGGGGCGGAGCGAAAGTTCAACGCAGGGAAGCTTAAATCCACTGAATTTTGCGGGGGTCCATGTGGCTTCCGGTGCGCTCGGGATCACCGAGTCAACGTTTGGCCTCGGGGAGGGGAACTCAGCCCGCGACCCCGAAACTCGACCTAGCTCCTTCCGGGGTCAACATCGCAAAGAAGCCCGCGGGGACGGGGAGGGGTGATTTCCGCGCCCCGAGAGCAATGAAGAAGCCCGTCCCCGATGCGGCTTTTCACACCTGCGAGCAAAAGAAGGGCGCGTGGTATTTTCACGAGCAGAGGGCTCCGCCGGGGCTGCCTCTGTGGGCGGTCGACTGAGCAGGTGCTCAGGGGAGCGTTTGTACCATCCCCCGACCCCCTCGTGGCCGCCGCTCTCGCCGGTGGCCGCCGCTCCCCTCGTCCGAGGGGTGTTTGGGGAGCCAGTTTACAACAACAAAAAAAGACGGAGGTGGGGAGGCCAGGAACACCTGTTGCTTACCGTTGCCGCTCTTCTTTTGAATAAAGCAGAGTGGAAGAAAAATTGCGGGGGGGCCCTCGGCGCGCAAGGCGGTTGTCCAAAGAACCCCCGAGACCCCTCCGCCTCCCAGTCCACGAGAAAAACGGAGGCATCAATAAGAATACATGACAAGGAGATAAACGCACGTTTTTCGAAACAAGATTTTAGCTTGGATTTTAATTGCCTTTAGCAAAATAAGGGAACAAATACAATCCTTCGGTTTCAGTGATGAATATTTGCACCAAATATAAAACAATAAAGGCATAAAGATTCAGAAAACCTTACAAGAAAAAAAAAAGGTCCATGATTGATTTCAGAGGGTTGAGAAAAGAGCCACTTCCGTGGGTAACTTTGGCAAACCTTCAAAGCAAACTGAATCTTAGACTACGATAAACGTGCTTCCAAATGCTCACAGCCTGCGGATAGCTGGCTTGCAAATTAATACAAGCTGGAAAGTGAATTGACCGGACTTGCTGTTGGCAGCAGATGAGGAAAACTTTCACCCTTCGAACACCGGAGAAGAGAAGACCAGCAGCTCCTCGTGTCATATGCAGCAGTCAGGTAAAAAGTGAAGAAAGAAGCTCAAATAAAATCGATTTTTAGGGGGGGGGGGACTTTCAAAATTCAAACGTTTTTGTAATGTGCTGAAACACTGATTCCCCCCCCCCTGACTTTCACACACAGTCTTTCGACAGCCGGACTGTGGATATGGATTTGCCCTTTGGGTGGCTGCCCTTGTCACGTGACCAGCGAAAGGCCATTGCAAACTGCTAACTAAGAAGAGAATTCGGCTTCGGTGGGATCCCTCAGCTTCAAGTCAGCGCTCTGCGGATCCCGAGGGACAGCTGGGATGCGCCCGCTGGCATCTGCACCCACAGCAGCCTTCGTAGAGGCAGCACCGGCCAAACTGGCACAACCCGATGGAGGCAGAGGCATCGGGTGGCAGAGGGAGAGGAGAGGCTGCCGGGGCCAACCTCATCCAGGCCCTGGGCCAGCCCAAGGGGAGCGAGCCAGGCCTTGGCTAGTCAGCGGGTCTCTCTCGCAAAGCCACTTGCTCAGCTGCCTCCGGAGCACCAGCACGCTCTGCGTCATAAGGGAGACCGAGGCTGCTTCTGGAAGCAGACCCTGCGGTGGAGGAGGAAGGGGGCTTCCAGCAGGAGCTAGCGGGGAAACCAGCCAGTTGACTTCCTCATCTCAGCATGCCAAGCTGGGACTTTGCTCTGCCTCTTCCTGTGATGCTGCGATGCGGCTCTGGCCCGGTCTTGGTCTTGCTCAGCTGGTGAGGAGGAGGAGGAGGAGGAGGAGGAGGAGGAGGAGGCCTGGGGACTGGGCTGGCGGGGAACAAATCTTTAGCCAGGGTTTTGCTGGGTTAAAGTCCAGCAGGGGAGTCGCCCTTCAGCTCTGCGTCTCCCCTCCTTCTGGCAAAGCCAGAAGCAGAGGCTGCTTAAATCCTGGGCAACTGGATAAGAGGAACTGCCGCCAGAGGTGCCCTCCTCAGCAATTGGGATGCTATTCTTATCTTTGGGGAAGAGATTGGTTCTGCCCAGTGCTGCAGAGTCAACAAAGGGTTCAACCAGAATGTCCAGAGAGCCATCTCCCCTTCCTCAAAGGAGAAAAGCTCTCCCACAGGGATGAGACCACCACCACCACCCTTCATTCTTTAGCTGGGTCTCCAACGCCTTCCGGTGGGAGCTGCCTGGCCTGCCACAGAGTCGGGCCACCGTCCTGGCACTGAGAATTCAGACCAGCTTCTCCCCCCCCCCACACACACACACTCCACACACTCCCCAAATGCAGTCTCCTGATGGGAGGGGGGGCTGCTGACTCACCCATCCCCCCCCGTTTTACTCAGGGGAAACGTGCTTGTTGGGCCCAGAATTGCTTTCAGGCCCTGGACCGTGGCAAACAGCCTCGGTCCTTGTGAGGCGAGAGAGAGGAAGCTCTCCACTGCAGCAGGCGAGGAGGTGGGCACGGGCTGATGCGACAGCTGCCGTGGGGAGCTGCAGCATCAGCATCGGTGGTGGGGGAGAACCAGACAGGGCCCTGCACTGATCAGGCTGAGAACTGAATGCTGCTCCAACCAGTGGCAGAAACGGGGCTCACAACTATTTCCTTAGTAAGGACCCTTCCGGTACTTAGGTGGGTTAGTTGCTTTGTGCCATTCTGCAAATCTCGGAAATTTAATTTAGGAAACACAAAACCTGTTTTGGAATCACTGCTAAAAGTGGGTGGTTTGCCCCACAGCCCCTGCCTCCCTCCCTCCTTTGCCCTTTTCGCTGCCCCACACACTTATGATGACTGGGCACTGGCCAGAAAGACCTAACTGACCTCCTTTCCAAAGGGACGGAAGGAAGCCACCCTTTGAAAGGAGGAAACACGCGTACGTGGGAAGAAGCAGCAGAGCTGTGCTCCATTCATCATCCCCGACTCTATTAAGAGGCCCTTGAAGGCTGCCGGGCTCCCCCCTTCCCCCCTTCCCCCTTCTTCCAGAAACAGGGCAGCCTTTCTCACCCCCTCGGCTTCCCTGGGCTCTCTCCCCGAGGGCTGCCTCTCCGCCCAGGCCATCGCCTTGAGGAAGGAGGACTTCTCCGCCAGGGGGGCAGAGGCACTGCTAAATGCCAGGCAGCTGAAGACTGGCAGGAGGAAGCCACCCTTGCCCTTCCTGTGGCGCAAGGCCCTTTAAGCACCACGCTAGCCACCGCTATTTTCCCCAAGGGGAGGAAGGGCCTGTTCAGCACAGACCTGGGCCAAGGGTGGGAGAAGGCTGGCATCCGATGATCGGGGCCCACTGAAATCCCAGGTAGCCAAGAAAGGGCTGCTTCTTCCAACCTCCGCGACAGTCTTGGCCTGCCCTGGAAGGGGCGGGGAAGGGGGCTTCTCCTCCCTCTGCTTTTCGTGACTCCCTTGCGGGTCTGCAGGGAGAACCGCGGCAAAGCGCGCCTTCCCGGATTGTCTTCCTGCTGACACTCCTTTTTCTGCCTTGCTCTGGGGTGCGGGGAAGAGGGGATGAATGGCGATTAACCCCCCTTAATTGCAAACCAACAACCACAGACTTGCCCTTTTTGTACTAGTGTCTCCACCCCCCCCCCAGGAAGACTGTTGGTTACAGACCTCATCTTCCTGCATACTTTACCTGTCTCGTTAGGAGCAGACAAGGTCGCCCAACAGGAACGGGCGGGGTAGGAAGAGAAAACAACCTTTCCCTTAGCGCAAACCACTGAGGGAGGGGCAGGAGCTGGGCCAGGCTGCATCAGCCCGAAACGGCCCACCCTCCGGCCCTCCCTGGATTCTTTTCGGAGCCCCTTCCCCGCGCCAGTCGTTCCCTCCAAGCACGCGTGGACCCGAGACTTTGTGCGGCGTTGATCGCTCTAGAGAGGCGCGGGGAGGGGAGCCAGGGCGCACAGGGCAGGCGCTTGGCTGCTTCTCCTAGCAAACCCGGTGGACGAAAAGACCGACCTTCACCTGTTCGCACTGAGCTGCAGCAGCTGCTGCGATTGTAATTATTTGCGGTTATTCTGCAGTTAGATTCACAGTCTAAGACTGGTGGAAACTTAGCAAGTCAAGTCCCAACCAAGGGCCTAAGGTACCCTCTAAGAATATAGGCAATTCCAAGCAGGGTGGGTTATTTTTTGTAAAATATTAGTTTTGTAAAATTATTTTGATAATTTCACTATTTCCAAAGAGTCTTTTAATTATGTCCTTTAATTATGACTCCGAGGGCTCCGATCAAGATTAGTCTAACAACGGATTTATTTTTATTATCATTTTCATTATTACTGATTACTTATTCCGTATTTTACCCGCACTATTGTAAACCGCTTCAACATTTACATAAATGACAAACTCGGAACCGCTGACCGCTGCCGCGATGCCTACCGGGGCTTCTCTGGCTGTGCCCGCTTGTTCCGAAGTGAAGTGTCCGTGGGGGTTCTCCGCCATCCAGGGTCATGGCTGTCCCAAGGTGGCTTTTTCAAGAGGCAACTGGACTTTGCTTTTCCCTGAAGACGTTTCGCTTCTCATCCAAGAAACTTCTTCGGTTCTGATCGCCCCTTTCCTTGGGGCCTCTCCGGCCGCTCAAGGGTTCAGGTGCGCGTTTCTGTAGCGACTTGAGGACCCGGGTTTCTAAGGCGGGCGGGCAGCTCATCCGACCACGAAGAGTTCCGAGTGACCTTTTGGGGCCTCTCATGTCGGACCTCGCGCCGTTTCGTCGCTGCTGTTCTGATCCTACTGTTTATTCCAAGGTAAAAAACAGTTTCGGATGTTGAACCGGTCAGGAAGTTCATAGCCGATTCGGACCCGCACAGCAGCCACTCGTTGTTCCGTTTTGTTTTGTTTTGTTTTGTTTGGGGTTTTTTGTTTGCAAGGAAAAGAGATTTCAGGCTGCTGAAAACAAAGCTGGGATCCGAATGCAAGGAGCCGGCTGGACGGACAGGTGGCCGAGGCGTCTCGATCCTGCTCCACGTTCACCTCCTCCGAGGTTTCGCGGTTTGTAGCGCGGAATTTTCTCTCTCGGCAGCCCAAGCGGTCGAGAGGGCGGCGAGGGGCTCCTCCTGGCCGTTTCCGCTCAACGGAGGGGGAAGGGCGCCTTCAGCCTGGAGGGGGAACCAGGCTCATTAAGGGCCCGAGGTGACCAGACGGAAGCGGGAGGGGGCTGATGTTCCTCCTGCGCTGTCACTACTTCATCGACAACGGAGAGGGTGAATCTGGCTTGCACCGGGTTGGGGAGAAAAGGGGAGAGCTTCCTCCAACGCGCGGCCATCACCAGCCCCTTAAAACCGCTGACTCCCGGCTCTGCACTGGGCCTCCAGGACACCCCCGGAGCAACAGGGAGCAAAGGCAGCCGCCGCCAGGACTCGTGACCGGGGCTTTGGGGATCGGGCGCAGATGAGCGGGCGGGGGGGGAGGGGGAGGAAGTCCGCCTCTTCGCTCCGTCTCCCGGCCCTGACTCGGGAGCGCCCTCTGAGCTGGGGAACCTTTGCATAGCTGGGTGGGGGGCAGCCAATCCGGGCTGCAAGCGAAGGCGGCTGGCCGGCTGGCTTCCCTTCATTGAAAAGAAAAGCGACCATTGACCTCCGCGACAAGAGGGCTGCTAATCCGGGCGCTGGAACCAGGCCGAAAAGGGCCGGCGAGGCTGGATAGTAGCCGAGACTAGGCTTCCCCAGCCCCACGTCTGTCCGAGGGAAAAGGGGCTGTCTGGATAAATGGTAGCGCCTTGCTGTCCGGGTGGAGCTTTCGGGTCTGCAGGGGCAACTGTGGCCTTGGAGAGGCCGAGAAAGTGAGAATCCCCTCCTCAGCTCCCCTCATTGGGGGGGGGGGGGTGGCGCACACATAGGCGGAGAAAACCGAGGTACGGGCGGTTTCTCCTGGAATTGACACGCGACCCGCCCCCACCCCTGGCAATGGCCTGTCAATCACTGCTAGCGGCCACCAATCAGAGGGCTGAAGCCAGGGAATTTTGGCAGGCGGAGATGGCTTCTCAGAGAAAAACGCCTGCAGCGCCGGGGGCCCCCTGCGATCTCCCGCAGCGCTCAGGCGCCGAGCGGAGGCGACCGAACGCCCGTCTTCTCGGGAGCAGCCCGCGCCTTTGTGTTGGTCGGAGGGGCCCTTCGACGGGCCCTCTGCAGGCCCCTGACTGAAGCGCGATGTTGCCTTCCAAAAACTTGGGGCGGCCTCGCTCCGGGCGTGGCGCCCGGGAAGCGGCGCGCCTGAGCGCAGGACAGGGTAGCCGGAGGGCGGTTGGGGAGAGCCGCGCCAGCTGCTGAGGGCGTGGAATGGAAGGCCCGGGGCTGGAGCGGGAGCCGGACCCTGCACCGCCGCAGCCCCCCGAGCCCATTCGCTTCGGTATCGATCAGATTCTGGGCTGCCCTCCGCAGCAGAGCGGCGTCGGCGAAACAGCAGCCCACGGGGGCCTCGCGGAAGCCGACCTCCAAAGCAGTGGCTACGAGGCGGATTACGGCCCCGCGTGCTCCCTCGGGGCGTACGGCCTCCCGGAGGCCTCGGCCGGCAACGGCGGGGTGATCCGAGTGCCCGCGCACCGTCCGATTCCCCCCGTGGCCGTCCATCCTCGGCCATCGGGAGCCAGCCTCGCCTTCCCTTGGATGGAGCACAGCAGGAGACTGACCAAGGACCGGATGGCAGGTGAGCGGCGTTCGCGGCGCGGAGGAGCCGCTCGAGGCGGCGATGGCCTGGCCCCACCAGCTTCGGCCAAAGCCGCGGGGATCGGGGGCTCAACTGAACAGAAACGCCCGGCAAATGTGGGGAGCGCGGCGCGTCCTGCGGGTCCCAGTAGAACTCGGGACAAGCAGGCTGATTCCCGGCCCTGGGGGTGGGGGTGGGACGGGCGGAGGAGTGAAGCCCCGGCCCTTCGAACACGGGCCCGGCGGACTTTCCTAAGAGAGCCGACGCACGAAGGCTGGCCTTCGCTGGCCGCGGAGCGCCGCGGGGGGGGGGGGGGGAACGGCCAGGCTGAACAAAGGCTTTTCACACAGAGCAGAAAATCGGGAACTTTCCCCCTCAGCTGCCCTAGAAAGACACCAGTTTTGGGAGGGGCGAGGGCAGAGGTGACTGGTCACCAGGGCCTGGTCATCAGGGAGCGCCCCGACGAAGCTGCTTTTCAGAGGGTTGGGAGGAACCAGAACGGCTTTCTCGGGGCGGGGGAAGCGCGCATTTCTATCTGGCTCCAACTAGTCTTTGCTAAGCAGGCCTGCATTGGGGTGGGGGACGCTGGGGCGGCGCTTGGCTCATCCCGGCTCTCCAGGCTCCTGGCTGCGACAGAAAAGTGGGGTTCTTTGAGCCCCCCCCGGAAGAGTCCCAAGCACCACCAATCTAGGGAGCCAAGCGGCGGTCTCTTTGCGTTGTGGATCGCGCAGCTGAATCGCTGATCGAGCCCGACCGCCGCGATCGCTCTCACCGCCCCCTCCGGTAGGGAGACCACCCGCCCTTCTCTCGTTCTCGGGGGCTGAGGGAACATCGTGGGGCGCGTCCTGGGGAGGATCCCGGAAGCTGAGGTCTCCGTAGCGACACGATCTGCTTCGGGTTCCGAATCCTCAGGATTTCCGCTCTCTTGGTCTGCCCGTAGCCGCGTTGCCGCCCTTCTCCGTGGCCAGGCGGGTCGGCCACCCGTATCAGAATCGCACTCCGCCCAAACGCAAGAAGCCGCGCACGTCCTTCTCCCGAGCGCAGATCTGCGAACTAGAGAAGCGGTTCCATCGGCAGAAATATTTAGCGTCCGCAGAGCGAGCCGCCCTAGCCAAAGCGCTCAAGATGACCGACGGCCAAGTCAAGACGTGGTTCCAGAACCGCCGCACAAAATGGAGGTACCGGGGCGGCGGAAGGCGCCGGGGGATGGGCTGCGGGGCCTACTCCCTCTCCAAGGGGCCGCGGTCGGATGGCTGCTTAGAGCGCTTCTCTTCCAGCGACCGTGCCGGGAGGGGCTAAGTTCGGAAAGGGAGGCGCGGACGCTCCAAGCGCCCGCAGAGGGGTAACGGGCCGGTGGCGGGCGTAGTGGGAACTCAACTCCCTTCTGCTCATGCTCAGAGTTCCCTTCCCCTTACCGGTTCCAAGGAGCCAACTGGGCGTCGTGTCATCCATGCTTTCAGGCGCTGACGCCGTTCCGGTCTCTCCAACAGGCGACAGACCGCGGAGGACCGCGAAACGGAGCGCCAGCAGGCCAGCCGGTTGATGCTGCAGCTCCAGCCAGACGCCTTCCCGAAGAGTCTGGGGCAGCCGCTGCAGCAGGACCCTCTCTGTTTGCACAACGCCTCGCTCTTCGCCCTGCAGAACCTGCAGCCCTGGGCAGAGAACCACGAGGTCACCTCAGTCTCGGGAGCCGCCACCCTGGTGTGAGCAGAGCCGTGCAGAGACCTGGGGGCGGCTTCACGGGCTGCCAGGGGCATCCTGCACTTCCGCGCCGCTCACTGCCAGGGAGCAGCTTGCTCGGAACCGAGTGGATTCATCAGGGCGTCTGCCGAGCCGCCTGCCCGCCCGGCAGAAAAAAACCCCAGACTCCAGGTGGCAAGTGGCCCGGTTAGGGGCAGCCGGGCTCTAGCCGGCCTTGTGTGCTTGCAGACCGCACCCACAGGAAACACGGGGCTTAGAGAGGGTTGAAGGCTGCCTGGCCCTCTGCATGGATAGCCCAGGAAGTGGGAGCGCAACGCAAGGCAGATGGGGAGGGGGCGATCACCCGTTCCTCCGCCCCGGCACTTCCCACGACCTTCCGTTTGAATGCCTTGGGTCGTGAGTGGGGAACGGGACATCCACCTTTCCCCTCTGAAAGCCGGCCTCCTCGCCAAAGCGAGCAGTTCTTCCGGTGGAACCTGCCCAGTAGCCAGATGAAGATTAGTGAGATCTTTGGATCGGCGCTAGCTCGCAAAATGACTGCGCAGGAGGCAGAGGCGATCTCCGGCCAGCCGCGTGGAGCAAGTAGAGACCACATCCCTGCTGCTCCTCCAGTCCGCTGCCATCCCCTTGCTGGCTCTTGCGTTCCCGCTGCTCTGCTCGAGTTGCCCCAGGATCAGGCCCGAAGCGGCCGCGGGGGTCTGTCGCCTCGCATGTCGCAGAGGAGTTGCGGTTTGGGCTCCTAATGTCGCCGTCTCTGCGGCGGGAGTCAAGACAGCCCGGAGGGCTTCCTTCGTTCCCGGACGCGAGCCCCTCACCTCCACCCCCTCCGGACCTCTGAGCAAGCACCAGCCGAGGCGCCTGTCCCACCAGCATGGGGTCTGCTGCCTGCAGAGTCTCTGCTCTGCCCTCCTTCCAGCTTCACTCTGGGAATCCGCAGCTGCTTTTGCTGCCCCTGACTGGGCAGCGGCTCGGCAGGGAGGGAGGGCCCCGGGCCGCTGGTATTTCTCCTTGTGAGCTCTGCCTCTTCCGGGCCTGGCCATTGGCCCCCCGGCATGGCTTGGTGACCCGAAGGCTGAACCTGGGGGCCCAGGAGAAGAAGCCACGACGGAGCTCCCTGGCCGCCTCTGGGGAGCAAGGCAGGACTTCGGGGACCGGAGCCCGTCCCAGGGGTTGGGGCGGGCTCTGACCTCGGCCGCTGGAGGGATCGCGCATAGCAGGCGGAGTTGCTTGGGGCCGGTGCGCCCCCTGGCGTCCAGACGGAGAGCTGGGAGGCAATGAACACTGTTTACAGCGGAAAAGCGGCGTCGCTCCACATTTGCTGCGCGGCCAGGTGAGGACCGCTTGCAGCACCAGCCGGTTGGGCAGGAGGCTGAGCGCCTGGAGCAGCAGCACCGCCTCCTTCGTTCAGGCCCCTCCTCTGGTTGCGCCTTCTGGTACCAGGGCAGGTGCGCAGGGAGCTGGCGCCCTTCTCTGCAGCTCCACCGCAACGATGGAAAAGCCAAGATTTTTGTAGAGGTTGGGGGCTACAAGGCGGAAAATTCCAGACTGGCCGGCCAGTCTGGGGAAGCTGGGCAAGTCCTGGCCAGGTGCCTGGGGGGGGGTGAGGTCTGCGATTGGGCAAAAGTGACCCTCGGGAGGGCAGCCCAGCTAGGGAAGCCGCTTGTGAAGGGATGTTGAAGTCATCAGCTGATGGAGGAGGGAAGGCTGGGGCTTCTGTGGGTTGCCCCCTTTTTAAGGTCAGTTTGGCTCTGATGGGATTAGGCAGAAGGGATGAAGTGGGCTTGAGCCGGGTGGGGGGAGAGTGCGGTCTCCATTGTGTTTGTGAGGCTTTTCTCCACCGCAAAGGGCAGAGTGGAGCACCTGGTGAGGGGGGGCCCTCTCCCAGGAAGGAGCTGAGCTCAACACCAGGCCGGGTCGCCCCTTTTCACCAGAAGGATTATCTGACCCCCCTGGCCCCTCCTTCCTCTCCCCCCCCCCGTCTTGCAGGGTCTGTGTGAATGTTTGTGCCTGCTGGAAAGGACAATTACTGTTCTCTATTATTACATATGTTAGTAAAAATTTTAAGAACAGTAATAAGAACTACAATAAATTAAATCAAAAGACAAAAATGAAAAAGAAAGAAGTAACATAAAAGGGAAATGAGAAATGAAAACTAAAAATGAAACAGAAAGAGCAAGATATAAAGAAAATGGCTTCCAATATTCTTCACAGCAGTCATAAATACAATTATATTTTAATCTCTCTCTAAAATTACATCATGTGTCTCTTCTTTCTGTCATCTCTCCTGTCTAATCATAAAAAGTTCCTTTCTTCATTTTTATGCAACAAGTTTATAAAAGCCTTCGAGTCACCAATACGTGTAGATACTGCCTTTTCTTCTATTCAAAGAATTTATCCATTTCAGCAAAGCCTATCAACTTCACCAACAGTCTTCCCCAGTGGGTAGAGTCAAATCCTTCCATCTTTGTTCATATAATCTCTCCACAGTAATCATATATTGAAAAAAAAATCTTCCATCATTTTTTCCTGTTTATTATTAACCCTGATCGGTAAAGTTCCAGCTCCAATTGAATATTGATCTTTAAAATCCTCTGAATGCATTTCAGCCCAAAATGTTTAAGGTATTTTACATATACACCAAGCATGATAAAATGTCCCTTTATGTAGTTCACATTTCCATATATATTTTATCTGAAGTGCCTTTATACATCCTCAATATTTCCTCTGACGTTATGTACCAATCATACATCATTTTATAAAAATTCTCTTTGAGATCATAACAAAATGGAAAATTCAATCCTTTTAACCACATATTTTCCCATGGATCCACCTGTATATTATAAGCAACATGCTTAGCTCATACATTTTTCTGTTATTCCTGTTTCAAATTTCAACAAAAGTTTGTACATTTTAGCAATTACATGTTCATAATCAGTGCACAATTATATTTCAAATTCAAATTCTCAATATGACATGTCTAATCAAAGGATTTTTTAAACCCACATTAATTTTAACTTTATCATGCCGTCAGTATCTTTGCTTTCCAGGCCTCAGATCATGAACGTCTAATTTTAAAAGTCTCTTATTTCCCAGCAGCACTCATTGTTTTATCCAGACCAAACAACAAGTAATTTCGGTGAACTAATTCTCCTCCTTCCTTCGCATCTTCTAACATTTTATATTTAACATATTATATTATACTTTCCCTTGCCATACAAATTTACACATATCTTTTTGTCATATATCAGTAGTCAAAAAAGGTATTGTCTGAAATAAAAATATAATTCTAGGCAAAACATTCATTTTTATCAGAAAGATTCTGTCTAACAGTTACAATTTTAATTTCTCCCATCTTAACATGTCCTTCTTAATTTAACTCCAAGTTGCAACATAATTATTTTGACATACAATTCATATTGTCCTAGTAATATCCAAGTATTTTTTCTTAAAAAAATTATTTGATCTTCTTTTATATTTTTAACATCTTCATGTACTGATTATTAATCTTAACACCTGTTTATATACCACATTTTCCCATTCATGTGTCTACCTCCTTCTAGTGGATCTTCCAAAATTAACACCAAATCAACCACAAAGGCCCTTATTTCATAAATTTCATTTTAAATCTTAAGTTTGGTGATTCTCTCCTCATGCTTATATCTATTCAATACCTCAAGAACTAAAACGAGCAAAATTTTGGAATGCAAACATCCGTGTTTTGCTCATTTTTGACTCACGGGTTTTCATTAGTTCTCCATTAACAATTATTTATGCTTTCTGTGAAGTATAAATCAATCTTATCCATTTAATAAAATTATCTTCGAGATTCATATCTTCCAGAACAGTAAACAAGAAAATCCAATTCAAATTGTAAATCTTCTCTGTATCTAAGAATTTCAGTGCAGCTTGTTTTTTATTATGTACTTTCAGTTCTCCAGAACATCCAAAGCATTTCTAATAATCGTCTTTTTTAGATACAAAACTGCATTGATTTTCATGATTAAAGTCCTGTATAATTATCTCCCATATTTCAGCCAAAATTGTGACAAACAATTTATAGTCATCATTCAATAAAGATATTGATCAATATTTTTTTCACTAGTCAGTCTTGTGCCTCTTTAGATATTAATACTGTATTAGCCTCTTTCCAGCTATTAGGAATCTTTCCATTCTGTGGAATAATATTAACTGTTTGTTGTAAAAATTAAAAGCTCATCCTCGAAACTTTTATATTAAGAGGCTGGCAACCCATCTGTACCAGGTGCCTTTCCTGTTTTAGTTTTATTAATAACTTCACAGAGTTCCCTTATTATATGTCCATTCAAATATTTTCTCTGATTCTCTGTAATCTTCGCTAAACTTCCACTTTTTCCAAGGATATTTCTGGTCCTTTATGTAAAGTACCCTAGTATAATACTGATGAAACACTTTTTGCAGATTTGCATCATCTCTAATTACAGTATTTCCTTCTTGTAACTTTAATATCACTTTCTTTTCTTTTTTGCAATTTATATGCCAATGTTTTCTCCAATTTATTTTCAAATTCAAAATTTCCATGAAGATCAGATCTGTCTAATTAATTTTGTTATTTTGAAAAATATTTTTATCAGAAAATAAATTCTGTTTGCTAAAATATCTATCCCCTTTATCCATTTAAAACCTACTTGAAATACAGTCTTGTTTAGCTTTCTGGTGTTATATTAAAAATCTTTAAGTTAGCATTTTTCTTTTTAATTCCAAAATGAAGGCAACCCACTGAGAGTCTTTGCTGCTGTTTGAAATATTGCTTTTAGGTTGTAAATTAATAAAATTGATGGTTCTGTGGCTAGAATGCAGGCTGTCTCTGCCCACAGCCAGGTTCTGGTGGGCTGGAGGTTGACTCAGCCTCACGTCCTTCCGGTTGCTGGGAGCAGCACGCTGACACTGTAAACTGCTGCAATGTTTCCCTTTGCAGGGCTGGGAGCAACCGAGTTGGCCCACAGGAAAATAAGCCTGGATGTGCAGGGATCCCATCCAGGCAGGCGGTCCTTTCAGGCTGCTGCTGCCCTGGGAGTCTTGCTAGGTCCGGAGGGCCCCCCCCCGAGGAACTCCTTGCAAGGGGGAGGCTGCGTGCCCTAGGCAGGAGGGGGCAGGAGGGCAGGGTCCAGGGTGCTCCGCAGGGCAGGAGCCGGAAAAGCCTTTGGCGGGGCGGGCACGTGGCCTGGAAGCAGGACCTGACAGTCTTCAGGCCTGCAGAGAGCGAAAGGAGGCCTGGTTCGGACAGAGGCTGCTTTCATGGAAATGCTGGATGGGCGACTGGAAGGACTTGCTGGTGTGCATTGGCACCTCCCTTCCTGTCCAAGTCTGGGCCAGAGAATTAAGGTGTACAAACAGTCTCTGGTGTTTGTGGTGCCCAATGTGGCCACACCAGCAGTTTGGATGCTGCGAGGGTTGCAGGTGAAACCCCGCCCCCCCACTAGGTGAGCAGCTCTGGGTGCCAGTTTGCCTCCAGGTCCAATCTGAAGTGCTGGTCCTGACTTTTCTATCCCTCCATGGCACGGGACCAGGTTACCCATGGAACCGGCTCGTCCCACTTTCATCTTCTGGTCCCACCAGGGCAGGCAGGGAGGGCATGTTACAGACCCCCTTGGTGAAAGAGCGTGGACTGGCAGAGGGTGGGAAGGGATCCTTCTCTACTCTCACTTCCGCCCTATGGAATAGCTGCCCCCCCCGCCTTCTGAAGGGCATGGAGATCTGGCTCTGCCACCTGGCCTGGGGGTCCAAATGTGGCATGCAACCCTTGGGGGGGGGGTGTTGGTGGGCTGAAGGTGCTTGTTCTGCCTTTTTAAAGTTGCAGTTGTCCCTTTTACCTTCGTTTCAATGTGGTTTTTAACTTGTTTTTCAAAACAGCTTTTTACTGTTTTATTTGTAAACAACCCACAGGCACACACATGTGATGGGTGGTATAGAAATTTGATAAATAAATAAAATACTATAAAGCCACACTATTAAAAGCAGCCATTTAGAACAATTCTGCTAGGAAGATGACACACAGAAAAGCAAATTCCTTAGCAGTTGCTGATTTGTGTATCCCTTTTACAGAAAATGCCATTGCTTGAATACATTCTTGTACAAACAATTAAAAAATAGAATGGCTAAACTGGGTTCCCTTTGAATGTGTGTGAGAGGAACAGCTGAGCTGGTGCCACTTCTGGGCTAGGGGTTCCCTGCGGGCCTCCGAGAAGCCTGCTGCCCCAGCCCTTGCAGCCCTGTGTACCCCGGGGGTTCTGGCTCCTGGACAGTGGCTGGGAAGGAGGCCCGGTTTGGACAGAGGCTCTGGGGTTGCTTGGCCCCTGGAGTCTGGCCCATCTGGGCAGAGAAGCTTTGTTGCACCGGGCTCCTGGCTTGGCAAGGGGTGCCCTGGCAGAAAGCAGCAGAAGCCCTTGATGGGGCGAGAGTGGCAATGGGGTGGCGGTGGCCGTGGAGGGGTGGAGGCTTTGGGGGCAGCCCAGGGAGGCTAATCCTGCAGCTGGTTCCATTCCAGCTGAAGTGAATCTCTGCAGCTCAGGGCTGAACTGTGGGGTCGACGCGCAGACGTTTCATTACCCAACTAGGTCACATCATCATCAGGCTTCCAAGTAATTAGAAGGAGCAGAAGCTGAGGCTAAGAACCAAACTTTATTTGATCACCGTCTGCCTGCTCTCCAAGAGGGAGGGATCCCAAAGAGTGGAAAGGCAGAGATTCCGACACCCCTTGGGGTGGAGAGGAGGGAAACCCTCGGGATCGGATTCCCAAGCAGGTTTGGGGGGAAGTGAAGTGGGTGTTAAACAGGGGAAGTCGGACTCTGAGACAGGCAGCTGAGCCCTGGTGCTGTGCAAGGCCTGCCTCTCTCTGTGTGTGTGTGTTTCCTCACAAAAGCTCCCCCCCCCCAATTGGGCTGTCCTTGGACAAATCTTCAGGCAGAGGTGGGTTTTGCCCTGGGAGGATTAAAGAGGCCTTTTGCCACTGCTCTTGGCTCACTCCTAGTCTCCACATGGGAGGGGTGGGGGTGGGGTGGGGAGCCGGAACTGCAGAGGGAGGGGGGAGGGGGGAGAGTTTCCGGCTGATTTCCTCATTTCTTCCATTCCTGCCAAGAGCTCCAAGATGAGCTGATCAAAGGGTCCTGGCAGCGGATCTGCGCCTTGCTCCAATTCTGCTTCGTGGTCAGGTCCTTCTCGGCCTGCAGCGGAAAGAGGGCCCCACTGAACCAAGGGAAGGGGGGCAGGCAGAGGGGCCAATGGGCCTGCCCAGCAAGGTGGGTTGCCCTTGCTCCCTTTGACCCGGAGGCGGCATCTGCGCTCATTGTGCATCTGCACAACTACAAGGAAGATCCCACTTCCTTAGGCAGCCCTGCGGACAACACGGCCCTGGAAGGAGCTGCAGCAGCTCAGCAGAGCATCACCATGCAGTGGCAGTATACCAGCATTGGGGGGGGGGCGATGCTGGGTAGCTTGTCCCAGGTCTCTGCTTGGGGGCTGTCAGCTGGGGCCTGGCCCGCTGGCTGCTGGGGGTGGGGGATTAGCATAGTCCATTTGCAGCTTCACCCCAAGACCCGTGGTTTACGCCGAGTCCGTTGAACACTTTGTGGTTCCGAGAGGCTTTTGTGCCCTCAGAGATATCCAGAGCAGCCTTCAATGTGACGAACGATAAGCCCAAAAGGTTTACTCACGAGGAGAAGGTGGTTCTCCTTGCTGCCGGAAGCCGACTCCAGGCGAAGGTTGTACTGCAAGGGGAAGTAGGTGGTGGGCAGGTCCCAGGAGGCTGGGGGAGCCCAGGAGACCTTCTGCCCTGTGACCTTCAGGTAGGCCGGAGCATCGGGCTTCACTGCGAGGAGAGCAGGGATCCTGTCAGACCTCGTCCAGCCACCCCCACTTGCCCCCTCCCTCTAGAGGCCCAACACAAAGGGTGGAAAAGCCAGCCTGCAAGGAGGCCCCGGCTTGAAAAGACCCTCCCCACATTTTCTTTCCTAAGGCAGGAGGTGTCAGTTATGGCGGAAGATGCTCTGCCCAAGTGGACCTTGACAGAAGGCGAGGCTAGACATTTGCGAGCCCCTGGCAGTGTCCCCCAGCTTCAGGCCACTTGCCAGCAGGTGGGGGCAGCCTGCGGAAGAGCCCCCCTGCAGGAGCAGGAGGGAGGTGTGTGTGTGTGTGTGGGGGGGAGAAACAGACACAACGGCAGGCAGACTCAGGCCAGACCACTGGGGTGGGCCTTCCAAGGCCCGGGATGGGGTCCTGCATGAAAGGGGGGGCTGGTGCCATCCATACCGATATCGCGCAAGAGGAAAGTCTTGTTCACTTCGCTGTAGCCGCCGCCATCTTCAGAAAGCCCCCTCAGCACCAGGACGAGGGGCGTGAGGGGCGCCTCCTCCGCGTAAGGACAGAAGGAACAATTGTTTAACTGGATATCCACCACTCTGTTCCCCAGGAGAGCCACTTCTGTGGAGGGGCACAGCACAGCCTCTGTGTCTCTACAAAGAGAAGGCAGAAGTGGAGCCCTCGCTGGCTGCAGCGGTGGTGGACGGAGACTCTCCACATGCTGAGAGACCCCCTTTTCCACGCTGTGATGCTCGGTGCACAGTGAAGAGAAAGGAGGTTTGGGGCTACTAACTTGCGTTTCAGGTGGGCCAGAAAAGTCGCCGGGTTCTGAGACTTCCAGGAACAGCTCAAGGTGCCGCTGTACGATGTAGCCCAGCAGGTGATGGCCGGTTCTCCCGGTTCTTCCTTTGCTCCTGCAAGAAGCGGGGAAAAGAACTGAGGGTGAGTCCAGGCCCCCCTTTCTGCGGCAGCCCCCGGGGCATCTCCCACCCACAGGGGTGCCCCGAGAATCTGAATCTGGAGCAAGAAAGGCAGCTGCGCTGAACGAGAACCCCCACCGCTGCTGGTCCCCAGCTGGAAGAGATCCCCCATCCCACCATCCTCCCCAGGGGGTGGCTCCTGTCCTCCCTGGGGGGCTGGCGACACAGCCCCCCCTCCATGTTCCCTGCAAGCAAAGATGGAGGCGCTTCTCAGGCTTTCTGGGATGGGTTTGCAGGAAGGGGCCAGGGTGGAGGGACAGAAGAGCAGCCCAGGCCTCCCCCCCCCTTTGAAGGCCAGGCCAGAAGGCCGGTGGGGAAATGGGGCAGAGAACCAGACTGGGGTGTAGTGCAGCTCTGGGAATGAGCCCCCCCCAAGGGATTCTTCCCCTCCCTTCCCTGCTCACCTTCCGCCTTGAAGAAGTAGCTGTGGTGAACCCCCAGGGCCACATGGAAGCTTTCGAGCAGCCGGGATCCGGCCCAGCAGGAATAGTTTCCCGCAAAAGGGAAGTCCAGGTTGTAGATGACAAACTCTCGGCCTGACTCCTGCTGCGTGTCGCCCTTCCACTTCCACTCCACTTGTTCTCCAGGGGAACTGGAGCAGTTCAGGATTACGTTTTCATATTCGTTCCGAATCAGCACTGAGGGCAAAACCCCAAACTGGAGAGTCAGCGGGGCTGGAAGGGGCCCTGCCAGGCTGGCTGGCTTTTAGCCCCGAAAGAGTTTCAGGGCTGCCCATTCAGGGCTGTTACTGTGGTGGCCAGAGATTTTTTTTTCTAGGCTGCACCCCCATCCCCAAATTTTGGGGTGCAGGGGCTTTGGGAAGAAAGCCTACGGGGTGTTTTCCAGAGCAGCAGATGATGGGAGGCCGCCACCCGAAGACCCAGGGCCCGTCTCGACACCCCCTCTGCCGTCACTCTACGCTGGGCAGGGCTTGGCTGCCCCTGTCCTTCCAGGAAGGCCTCCCCCCCCCGATTCTGTGCTTCTTCCCTGGGTGGGGGAAGCAGGGCCACCCCTTCCTCGCCTGCTGTCCTCTTGTGGCAAGTGTGTGGAAGCAGTGGGGCTGGCTGGCTCTGCCGACTGCCGTCTGCCCACTCCCCGACTTCTGCCCCCCTCCTGGGCATATCTACCCCCCCCCTCATTGCACTTGTGGCTCTAATCTCTTAGTCGCTCATTTTCACTACCTGAACTGCAGCCCTCATTAAATTCTGGCAGGAATGCCAAATTTTCCTTCAAGGAGACGAAGGAAGAAACTTTGGGGTGGCTCAGCTCTTCTGCCCCTCTTTGCCCACAGACGGAGGTTTTTTTTCCCTCTGTCAGAAATTTCCCGCCACTTCTGGGGTAGGTAATGCTGGCTTTTCCATTTGAGTCAGAAGGGCAGACCCCTGGAATCTGGGGGGGGGGGCTCCAGGGAGTGTGTTTTGGGCACAGCCACCTGCAAAGGACCCGAGATATCTGGGTCCTGGCCCCTCCGGGAAAAGGCTGGCAAAGAAGGGACTTACGTGAGGAGGGAAAAGCAGCCACGGCCTCCACTGCCACGGCCACGGCCAGCAAAGCTGCCCACTTTCCCAGCAGCATCTGTGTGAGGCAAGGCAAAGAGACGTCTGTGGGAGGCCGGCCTGGCTGGGGAGGAGGCAGGCGAGAGGTCCCGGCTGGGGACCCCCCCGTGCCCTAACCCAGCCCCTCCCTTGAGCATCACCCCCGAGTCTCACTGAGACTCTAATCAGGGGGAGAAGACGGGGAGGCCAAAGGGTGGGACCCCCTGTCAATGGAAAGCAGAGGGCACAGGCAAAGCTCCCACCCCTGCCAGGGAAGGGGGGGCATTTATAAAAGGCAGCCCCCCCCCCACTTGCCAGATTGCAGGCTAAAATACGTCTGCACGCACACAGAGTACAAAAACGTTCTCATCCGGAAGAGCACAGCTGGCCTCCTCCCGCCCCAAAGCAGCCCTCCTCGCCTACGGTCATCCGGTGGTCATCTGGTCACTGGGCCTCCACTCGGCCCTCCCAACTGAGAAGCCCAGTTCTGGTCAGCACGGCCAGAATCCTGCTGAGATGCTGCCCTCCGTCCTTTGGCCTATTTCAAGGAGCAGCAGCAGCAACCGGGGGGGGGGGTGGCGGGGGAGGGAGAACCTCTGCCTTCTCAGGGGCAGCCCCTCCTTCCAGAGCCCCTGCCAAGCTCTGCAAGGAGAGGGGGAGACGCTGGCTGGAGTCACCTGCTGGAAACACCCGGTGGGCAGAAAGATGCGTGGGGATGGGGGGGGGCGTCCCCTGAACACCGGGGCACCCATTTCCCTCCTGCCCCCAGAAAAGTAAAGCAGATCCTGGGTGCCCCTTGGCCCCTCCCTCCCTCTCAGCCTTAGGCAGGAGGAGGCCAGGCAAACCCTGGCTGAAAAGCTTGCCAAGAAACTGCAGGGAGAGTCCAGGAGTCAACACCGATTTGAAGGCAGAAAAAACAACCCCTGAAACCTCTGAGGATGCCTTGCCAGCAACCGAGGCCCCTGGCAGAGGGGCCCATGGGTCCCCCAGGGCCCCTGCCGCTTCTATTTCTGACATTGAGGCGGCTCCTCCTCTTCCTCCACAGCACTTACCTCTCCGTGGGTAGTTTGGTCCTATGAGAGGAAGGCAGGAGGAGGACTGATCTAATATACCCTTTCTGATGGGGGGGGGAGGAACTCTGACACAGGAGGAGGGGGCGGGCAGGGGAGAGGAAGGAAGGGAGAAGCTGTCAGGGCATCCCCCGCCCCGGGACTCTCCCTTGCAGAGAGGGAGCTGCCTAGGGTCAAGGCAGCCTCTTCATGGCCCCTCCCCGGCCCCACTGACAATTGGGCCTGGGGTGGTGCCGGAGGGGGCTCCCCATGGCAGGAGCCCTGGGTGTGATCCGGAGTAAACTGAAGCTCCTTCCCTTTCCAGCACCCCGGGGAAGTCCGGAGCCAGGATGGCCCACTTAGAAGCGAGGCCTGGATTGCCTGGGGTTGGCGGAAGACCCAGCTGAAGGTGGGCACCCACAGGGGCCTCTTACTGGGCTCTCCACGGATTCTGGCCAGGTTCTCCTGGGTTATTTGACGCCGGAGCTTCTCCAGGACCTCAGAATGGAAGGGCTGGAAAGGATCCCGGATCATCCAGCTGGGCCTCCTGCCCTGTGGAGAAGTTCTTGGTTTCACTGCAGCATTCCCCGGGGACAGATTTCCCCCCCCGCCCCTCCCTCCATCCAAGAAGCATCCACTGACCCCCAGGGCAGCCTCTTTGGGTCTTGAAGAACCTGACCCTTAGGAGAATTGTCCTGCCTGCTGGAATGACTGCCCTGCCCCCCTCCTGCCCCCCTCCTGACACTTGAGGCTGGCTACCAGGCACCCAGCAGGCGGCTCTTCCCCAGGCCGGCCATACGGGCTGCTCCCAGCAGCTCCTTGCGGGCTGCTCTTTCCCGGCTCCTGGTCTCCGTGGCTGCTCTTTTGGATCCTTCATGTCCGTCCGTCCGCGTCCTTCCTAAATGCAGTGCCCAGAACCCGGACAGAATATTCTAGGTGTGGCCTGACCGCTGCAGAATAGAAAGGAACTATGACCTCTGATCAGCTGGGCAGTTGACTTCCCTTGATGCAGCTGGGTTGGCTGTTTCTGCAGCTGCATAACGCGGTTGGCTCGTGTTCAGCGCATGGTCCAGCAAGACTCCCTGGCCTTTCGCAACATTTCCTGTGGCTCCACTGTGAGTCTGGGGGGAGGCAGCTGGCCACGTTCATGCCGTTGGGCATCAGGCCCTAGTGAGAAACCGGAGAGAATCTGCCCGCAGGGTGGGCAGGGCCTCTCCTTTTGAGCATGAGAGGTCATCCCAGCTGAATTCTCCCACCCAGCAGCTCATCTGAGGTATTATTAATAAGATGCTACGCGCAGATCCCGACTGGCCCAAACAGGGCAGATCTCTCCCTTCCCATGGCAGGTGTGCATGTCTGGTCTTACTTAGGAGCTTCAGCCCCAGTTCTATAGGGAAAAGCTCAGCGGCTCAGAGCTGCGGATCAGATCCTCAGCTGCCCCAGCCACTGACCTCCAGCCAGCAAAATGAGCAGACCCACTAAGGCATCAAAATGGGCGTTTTGCTCTTACCTTTCATTCCTTTCGTTGAGCTTGCAGGTGGCTTCACAGTTGCTTGGTTTCCAAGGCCCGTGAAATGGGAAAAAATTATAAAAACTATTAACCTGTCTGTGCTCATTTCCTTCTTGGGGCAGCAGAAGATGGACCCTCTGTGGTCTCCCTCAGACCTGGACCAACAGATAACTAAGGGTCAGATTGTTGCAAGGAAGGGATGCGAGTCAGAAAGGATAAGTATGGGAGGGGGGGTGGAGGGAGGAGAGAGGTTCCCAGTTACAACGGCAGAAAGATGCCTCTGCTTGATGGCAAATCATCCCTGGGACAGAGTAGTTGCCTCACCCCGTTCCTTGTGCAAAGGCTGGGAGAAGCCAGCCTGCAGGCCAGAGTCATGCCAGGGTGCCGTGAAAGTCTGGAGAGACGGAAGGATACATGTTGGAAGAAGGCTTGCAAGGGGCCACCGAAACACTGGACCAGCTAGAGTTGTGCCACCTTTCTGAACCTCAATCTTTGTTAGGTAACCTTGGCTCACTCAAACATGGCTATAAACATGGATGACCCAGGCCTGCCTCAGATAAAGCAGTATCAAACAGAAATTGGTTGACACCTATTTTTCCTTGTGCTGCAATACACGTTATGCAGGGTGGTAAACCCAAAGGTTGATGAAGACATTAGCTAGGAGCAAGCATGGTCTCAAGTTACATCTTTAGCAGCCCCGGGGGTGGGGGTGGGTGGGTGCTGTCCCTGCACCTACATCCCAGCCACAGAGGGGAAGTCAGAGGATTTGGCCACCAACCTAAAGACTAATCAGCCATCCCACAACGGAGTTGCCAAGACTGTCCTGCCTAACCCCTGGGACACCACAGGTTGGAGGCTGGCGAAAAAGAGGAAGGACATGTTTCGGAAGGGATTCTTACTCACTCTGGTTTATGGGGGTGTAATAGAAAAAATATTATTACCAGAACAAGTCAGAGTTTCCATGATAAGGCCGAGGCAGGCTTGTCCCAAGTGCCACCCCTGAAAGCCATGAGACACCAGCAGTGCTAGGTAAGGAGGAATTCCAACAGGAAGTTGTTCATTTGCAAATCACCGCAGAATTTGGTGTTTCTATGTGTGTGTGACTGAGCCTGGGGATTCCAGGCCCCCAGAATCAGCAGACATCAGCCAAGGTAGCCCTCTTCAGGGCGCAGAGCAGGGTCAGCTGGAAGGCAGGGCAACAGCAGAGCTGCTGCCCGACTCGGGGGCGCAGGCTGTGCAGGAACCAGAGAGCAGCCCCTGGCTGTTCTGGCCAGGCTGCTCCCTGACTTCTGCCAAGCAGGAGAGAAAAGGAGAGGACACGGCCACCCACGGGGAGAGGAAACCGCCTTGCAGAGGCTCCGTGGAGATGTGGGTCAAGTGGCAAGCCAGACCTCCCCTCCTCTCAAGATGGCCGTGGGTCAAAGAGCCCTGGAAAGCTGTCCTGGGGTGGGAGTGGGTGGGGGCGCCCGCACGGGAGACAGCTTTTTAATGGTTTTTCTGAAAGAAGTGGGGTTTGTTTGCTGCTTAATGACTGATTGCACTGTATGCTGCCCGGAGTGGCCGTAGGGTGGGTGGCCTTATGTATTCTAAATAGAGGGAAAGAAGGAAGGCAGGATTTATCAAAAGATGGGGCTATCGAAGGATTCACTGAGCGAACACACGGGGGTCTGGCAGGAGGGTCGGACCCCTTTGTGGTGGGTCCATCAGCCTAGCCTGGAGGGAGGGAATGGCTCTCGTGGCCTGTTTGCTTCCCTCCCTGAGGATGGAGGCAGGGAAAGCAAGGGGAGGGAGGCAGGCCTGCCCCCCCCCGCACCTATCGTGGGAGGTGGGGAATTTTGGATTGGAGACGGGGCACCTACAGGGGGACAGCAGCACCCAGAGGAGAAAGCCAGGCAGAGGGGGTCACGGAGAAGAGCTCAGGGACGCTGGACCTTCAGGGACGCTGCAGGAAGGGCAGCTACAAGACGATCTCAGGCACGGAGAGAGCTGGATGGCCTTTCAAGAGGACTCCGCTGCCTCCCAGATTCGTACCTGTGAGCCTGGCTGACAGACAGACCGGAAGACACAACGCAGCCTTGAAGGAATTCAAGCAACTATGGCGTGCTAGTCAGGAAACTGGGGAGCCACCTTAACTGGAGGACATTCTGCCTACAAAAAGACAGAATGCTGCAACTTGCTAAGCTGATTTTTGGATTCTGAGCTAGAAGATTTCTGACAAGATATGAAAAGTAGGAAGAATGTGTTTGGAAGAGCCTCAGGAACCTGGCCAATATTTCTGTCAGAGAAGCCATCAAATAACAGACGTTCCTCCGTAGGAAGAAATGTGACTTGAAACAAAACTTGAAAAAAAGGAGATACACTCAGTGAGGACAGTTAAGCCTCCGTGCCCACTTAAAGGGGATCATCCAGTAGCCAAAAGGAGGGATAACTTCGCCTGCCCACAGAGGCCACCTGTGAAATTTAGCTGCCAGGAGACGAAGCAAGAAGCACCAATCCGGCCAGCTGGACCAAGGAGGCGAGGAGGGGCGACTAGTCAACCTGAATGGTGGACACCGTGGCTCACCAGCCCTGTTTGGGGGCAGCTGACCGGCCACTGCTGGGTAGCTCCAGTTCAGCGCTCTTTGGGGGCCTGCAGGTCCCTGCGCTTCGGACTCCTTTCCAGCTGCTCCTAAGCTCAGGCAGTGGGACCGCTGTGGTCCGCGTGGCCGGACTCTCCAGCTTGGGACAGACCAGAGCGCCCAGGGGCTTCCCTGCCTGCCCATCTACTCCCCTGCTCTTGGCTTCTTCCGCCAGGAGGGGGGAAACCGTGTGAGGGATGGGGAACTCCACCCTGCCACACCCCTTTTCAGCCCAATCCCCACAGCCCACCCACCAGAGTGGGTTTCCAAAGCTTTGAGGGCCTGGCGGCACCTTAAAAATGCCCAGCACTCTGGCCTTCCTCCCTCTCCCCATGGGGGTCGGGGTGGGTTAGCCTTGACTGCCTTTTGCAGCCACCAGGCCCATCCCCTGGCTGCTGCTTCCATTGTGTGCTGGCTCAGCTCTGCTCAGGGGTTGGCAGGATGCCAGGGGCCCCCTGGGGCCCCCACACAAAGGCTTCGGGAGCCACAGAAGGAGATCCGCAAAGCCTTCCCCAGGGGCAAAGCCAGGGAAGCAGAGATCCTGGTTTTCACTGCAGCCTCCTTTCTTGGGCTACACGTCCAGCTGGCCCAGAAGAGAGGCGGCTGCAGCGCCCAGGATCTGGGCACACAAGGGAGACGTGCTCTCCCGCCTGCCAGTCCTCGGGCAGACAGGACTTATGGCTGTCCCGGAAGAGCAAGCACGGGGGAGGCTTTCCTTTGGGGAGGGGGATTCCAGTCACCTGACCCTCCAACTCTTCTCCTGCAGCCAGACCCCTGACTCAAGAGAGGTAGCTCCTTACCCTTTGTAGCAGCCCCCTCCCCCAGATGCCAGGAGGGAACAAGGGAGGTGGTCCTGCTGGGTGAGGGCTGGGGGTTGGGGCAAGGAGTGTTTCCTCAGCCAAATGAGGGGCTTGGTGGAGAGCAAGGGGTTTCCCATATGACCTCTTACGGGATTTTTTTTACCCCTCCCCCTTCCTCGAAATGCTGACGAACATTTGACTCCTTCCTATCTGTGGTTTCTCGCCCACCCCCTCAAGGAAGCCCGGCCTCACGGAAAGCAGGCCTGGAGAGATAAGGGCCGGAGAGATAAGGGCTCAGCGGGGCTGCCTTGGGCTTTCCTCAGCCGGGAGCTGAGGGGGGCCTTCAGCCGAGGGAGCTGCCGAGCTCAGCAGTGCCAGGCACCCCCCCGTTGATGGAAGGCAAGAGATCCTGCGCCCCCCCCCATGCCTGAGGGCCTCTCCACTTGGCACTGCCTGAGGGCAGCTGGCACCATCTGGGGCCTGCCAGGAGACGGAGGCGCTTCAGCTTCCCAAGGATGTTCCGAGACCCACTTTGATGGTCTTGGTTCTGTCCAAGTCTTGGGCCAGAACCGGGCAGCCTCCACCGAGCAGGCAGCCCCACTCGCTTCTGCTGGCCCAGGAGCAACACAGGCTGGCCAGGAGGGTGTTTCTGGCGGCCCCGGCCCCAGAGGGCAGCCTAGTCGACAAAGGCCCGGAAGGCCTGCACTCCAGCAGGCTCCGATCTGGCCTCCCAGCAGGGCTGCCTCTGTCACAGGCGCTGCCCGGCCCAGACACTACCGGTGGTGGTGGCGGCGCCGGCCGAGTAAGGGCAGCTGCTGCTTCCTGCCCTTCACCCGATCCAGCAGGGGAATGCCAAGCGCAAGATGGCTGCAGACAGGCTCTGGCAGAATGGAGTCCTTACTCCAGCCCTGGGAATTCGATTCGCACCCAGGCCCTTCCCTAAACCCAGCAAACCATGCAGGAAACTCTCCAGCCCTTCACATTGGACACATGGACGTTATTCCCAGGCAGGGTGCCAGGCAGCCCCCGGCCCACAGCCCTATTCCCAGCCAACAGCCTTTCTCAGGCGGGCAACCTTGTGCCCCTTTCCTGCCCCCCACCCAAATTTTGTGTTTCCGACACTTTGATGGCCACCAGCCCCCCCCCTCCAGTCCAAAATCCACATCAGACCCACATTTGGATGTGTAAAAGAATTTAATTCCTACAAGGAGGATTGTCCAGAGCAGCAGAGGGACGGAGGCCAGGCCCCATGGAGCCTGCTGGGGTTCGCCCTCCCGTCTCCACCCACCCGCCATTCCCGAGTGCGGCTGGGGGTGCATGGAACGCTTTTGAGGCACATACAGAAAAGGCAACAGCCACACCCCAGGCTCTCCCCCAATTCACAAAAACATTCCGGATACTCAGCAGGGACCCCCAGCTGAAGCTGAAAGAAAGGGAGGGGGAAGTGTAAGCCCCCCCTTCACAAACTGCTTCTGGGAAAAAGGGAAAGGATCCCTTTGGAAAATGGGGGGGGGGGGAAATCTGGCAGTTTCTTCTCCTACTGAGCAGACATAGGGTTCTACGGGGTCTCCAGGACCTACCACACCTCCCCCCCCACTAGGAGAAAGCAGACAACTGCTGGGGCACCCCACTGATTGCCAAGGCCGCTGAAGAGCAGATGCCAAGGTGAACAAAAACAGCCCACCTGCCTTATGCGTCTCTCTGAGGAGTGGGGCGAGGGACCCCAAAAGGCCATCAGACCCCAAAAGAGACCCTCTTCCATGGTCAGGCAGCAGATCCACAGCTGGCCAGGACCCCTTTTCCTCCCCAGCTAAGACGCAGTCCTGAAAGCAGTCGGTCTGGGGCTCCCCCGCTCTGCCCTCTCTTCCCAGGAGCCTGACAGGCCCTCTGATGGCCTTGGTCGTGCCCTGGGCCCAAAGCCTTCAGGCTCCTGCAGTGGCCACCGACTCGGCCATCTTCCCTCCTCCTGCCAGGGTCACTGCAGCACACAGGCATCTCCCGCGTCCTCAGCTGCTTTGGGGGCCTGGGGGTTCTCCTCTTCACCTGGAAGGGGGGCATCCCCTGCCAGCGTCCCCCGCAGCTCCATCAGCAAGTCCCGGCTCTCGCTGGGGGGCAAATTGCTCAGGAAGTACTGGGGGGCCAGTTCAGCCACACTAGAGACAAGGAAAATGTGCAGCCGGCTGAGCACTGGCACGTGGCCCAGAGTCCCCAAAGCCCGGGCAGGCTCTGCCCCTTTGGCAGGGAGAGAGCGCAGAGAATGCGCATGCACGCAAACACGCTGGCCCCCCAGGGGAAGCTTACAATTCTGGCGGGATCTCGGAGACAATCCTCAGGCAGTTGTCCTGGGAGATGGTGAATTCGTGGTAGAGCACCCAGGAGGGGGGCCGCGGGGGTGGGCGGCGCAGTCGGTAGCAGCAGCTGGGGGGCAGCTGGGCCAAATGCTTGTGGGTCAGCAGCAGGTAGTTGCCTGAGCCGTCAATGTCCCGGGCGACCTGCACACGGGGAAGAGGGGCAGCTCTCTCACCCACGCTAGGGGGCACGGGGCCTCCGTTGAGCTGGCCAGCGGCCGGCTGTCCTCCCTGGGATCACAGCCCTGGCCACACCTTGGCTCTCAGCCTGCTGCTGTGCCTGGCAAGCATCCGAGCCCGATCCTCCCTCTGCAGGGACCAGCGGCTCCTGCTTCAGGGTCCCCATGCAATTGCCGGCCATTGCAGTCTGACTCCGCCATCGGCCGGGGGGGGAGGGCTCTACCTTGAGGAAGAAGCCGGTGAGGAGGGCTCGCTTCAGCTGCAGGATGTTGCTGTCGGTGCCAAAGGCCGGCGGGGAGACCGGCAGCTCAATCCGCTGCATCACGTCCAAGAGCTCTGTCCGCACCGCTCCGGCCAGCTGCAGGGCTGCCTCGCTGACCGCGTGTTTCCGGCACCAGCTTTCTGGGTCGCTCTCTAAAGGAAAGGGAGGAGGGAGAGTGGGCAGTGCCGGCCATTGGCCTCTGCCCGCCCGGAGCCTCTGCCTGGCACTCACGCTGGTGGAATGCGTTGAAGACGTTGATGAGGGTGAAGTGGTCCCCGGCCGGGTGGAGCAGGGTCTGCTGCCGTGCTACCACCGCGTCCTCCCAGCGTGCCGCCGGGGTCTGGAAACAAGGCCACGCTGCAGGGAGGAAGGGCAGCGGAGCTCAGGGGAGCCGGGGGGAGAGGCTGGGTGGGGCCTCCCCCAGGGCTGCGCAGTGAGGGTCTCGCCTCGGAGGCACCCAGGCCCGTACCGGTCAGCATGGCGGCCAAAGTCAGCATCTCCTCCACGCAGTCAAACTCGCAGGAGGCCAGGAGAGCCTTGGCCAGCTGGGGATCCAAAGGGAACTCCGACATAATGATGCCCACCTCGGAGAGGTTCCCGTCATCATCCAAGGCGGCCAGGTAATCCAGGTCCTCCAGGGCCTGCATCAAAGACTCAGGGGCTGGCGGGGGGGGAAAGAGAGGTGCCATCAACACAAACACCCAATCAACAACTACAAAGCCACACACACAACAGACGACATCATATAAATAGCAGACACAGAATAGCCCAAAGCACACACTCTGCCAGAGAGAGGCTCCCTAAGGCTGGGGGCTCCGGCACGAGTCTGAAAAGCTCGGAAGACGAAGCGTCCGGTCCCGGTGACCAACCCAGGTCGGATCCTGCAACATTTTCCCGGGACACGTAGATCCACCTTCATTTGGAGGAGAAAGGTCCACCAAATGGCTGCTGCTGGCCTGGCAGGGACAGCCCTCATCCCCCCAAACCTTGTCCGCACCTGGCCTGTCGAGGAAGTCACACTGGCCCACATCTGCAATGTCCAGCCTCTTGAGCAGCAGGATGGGACGGCGAAGGTCAGCCTCCATGAGGTGAGTGGGGGAGACGGCCGGCAGCCTCTGCTCGTAGCAGGCCTCTGAATAGAGGCGCAAGCAGGTCCCTGTGGGGCAGGGCAGTCACTTGAGGAGGGCCTGGGAAGCCCCCTCAGGCCTCTGCCGGAGTAGCCAACACCCACACCCAGCTGCTCACCTTGAGGAGCACCAGCAGCCCTGAGCCGCCGGGCCTCTGCCTGTCTCTGGCTGATGGGGCGCAACTCCTGTGATGCAGCCCGGATCTGGGGGTTGTAGACCTGTCCAGGAGAGAGCAGGCAGAGGAAGGGAGGGAGAAGACTGTGTGTGGGGGGTGGGGTGGGGGTGAGGTATCTTCTTTCTCACGCACAGCTGTGGAGTCCAAGTGGGAGGTGGGGGCCAAGGGCAGCTGCCCCTTGTGGGCTACTGGGAAAGGGCCGCTGGAGGAACCACGGAACCAGGGCTTGCTAGCCTTCATTTCTTGCCCCACCCAAAGGGGAAAGGAAGGTTCCCCTTTGATGGCCTGGATGAACACCCCTGAAATCTCCCATGCAGACAAAATGGGAGGCTCTGAGGTGCAGGAATGCTGTGTGCGAGCGTGTGCCTCTGTACTTGCACAGGCTCCTTTGCTGGCTGCTCTGCTGGCTCCGCCTTCCACACGGAGGCTGCCAAGTGATCCAGGGGTGCCTCAGCTCTACCGATGGGCTCAGTGGCCCCTCCAGGGCTAATGGCAGCAGCTCCCAGCCAGCCTTGGCCAGGCTCAGAGCCCTGCGAGGCTCACTGGGTCTCAGCCTTTGGGCCAGCGGGCAGGAGAGCCACCCCACAGAAGACCCTCCGTCTTTCTCCCCTGCTCATGAGACTCACGTTGCGCAGCTCCATCCCCGCGTCGATGATGTGCCTGACGCTGCCCACAGAGAAGGCTGCGTCTGCTAGCCAGTGGGTGACAATGACTCGGCGTGCCCGGTCACCCAGGCTGTCCTCATACAACTTCTGGCTGTCCCTCCCCACAGCCGCATGCAGAGGCAGCACCAGCAGGGGTCCCAGGCTGGCCTCTAAAATCGCAGCCTCTGCTCGGAGAGCCTCGCAACACTCTTTGATCTCCTGGAGGAAGGGACACAAAAAATACTCCCTTCCTCCCTGAACAGAACCAGCGGCCCCACCCCGGGAAGGATGCTCACAGGCAGGACACGGCTGGTTCTGACCACAGTTCCTCTCGTTCTATGCAGCAAGTAGCCCACCTGCCTCTCCAGCTTCCTCAAATGCTGCCTCAGTGTCCTCTCTTGCAAAATGGCCAAGAAACTCCCCTAAATTCCACCCAAGGGCCCTAAGCTTCCTGCCACACTGCTATAGTGGGCAGTTTCTGCACCATGCCACCCTTGAGCCCAAAGTCCCACCTGCTCACTGGCCATGAAGATCATCACGTCGCCAGCCTCCTTTTGCCGATGAAGCTCCAATGCTGCTTGGCAGGCAGCAGGTATGTGGCCCCCTGGGAGGGGTTCTCTGTAGGTCAAGCGTGGGGCTGGACCAAGCCCCGGGACCCGGACCATGGGGGCATCCTGGCAGACATGGCGCAGCTGCTCCTCCAGGAGAGGCTCAGTGACCACCACCAGGCGCAGCTCTGGGCGTTGGTGCTGCACGTCCTTCAGCAGCCCCAGCAGCAGCTCCGTGGCCACGGTGCGCTCCTGAGCCTCGTCCAGCACCACCACCCCATACTGCCGCAGAAGGGGGTCCGAGGTCATCTCTTGCAACAGGACTTCGTCCAGGCAAAACCTGCAAGACAGGAGTTGGGCCTGGGGAACGAGAGGCCGAAACAGGGGCTCTTCGGCTGGGAGATTCCTCTGTGTCTTGTTTGGGCCTTTCTGCTAAGGTTTGGGAGCCCCAAAGGCCCCCCTCTGTACGATCTGCCCCCAGAGATTCTGATGGAAGAGGGCCACACATCTGCTTCCCCAGAGGAACCACCTGCCTGAACACCCCACAGAGAGAGAGCGCTGGGGAAAATGGAGGCCCGCTCAGCCAGACCGAATAAGTGGGGCGCCTTCACCAAAGCAAAGGTCTCCTTTGATAGATGGAAGTTTTGGGGCTTCTCCTTACAACGATCTCTTAGGGGGCTTGTCGGTCTGGGGCTTTTTGCTACCTGGCAACTGGTGCTGGAGAAGCCCCAATGGCTTTCTTGGAAGCATTTTCAGGAGTGCTTGCCCTGACCTCATCCTTCCCAGGGCTGAGCGGAAGAGACTGCCTCCAGGTCACCCAGCTGGCTTAGTGCCGAGGGTCTGCCTTGGGGTCTCTCAGTTTCTAAACTGCTACCAGTTCCCAGTCATGGGTTAGTATGCTTGTTTCTGCATTTTTTCTTTCTCCGATGGTAATAACGTTAATAGCAGCAGTAAAGCTTTTCCTTTAAACCAAGGCTGGTTTATCTGTCTCCATCCTTTGTTAATCAATAGCATCAGACAGAGAAGCAGAAGCGCCCCAAAGGATGGGGGGGGGGAGAGACTTCGGTCTCAAAGCCACTGGAGCACGATGGCCCAAAGGCTTTCCACGAGGTGATGGAAGTCCTGGGGAGCTCCTCATCCTGCCTGGAAGCCCAGTGCCAGGGGTAGCACATCAAACCTCTGATGGAGCAGATGAGGACAGCAGCTTTGCCAACCTGGCTTGCTGGCCCAGATGCCCCTCTTACCCCAAATGGAGGGTTTTTCCAGCACAAGCAACATCGGTCGAGACAAATGAAGCCCCAACACGGAAATGGCTCCCAGGCGAAGGGGTCCCACTGACCTGAGCAGGGTCTCTGGAACGCAGCAGTCCTCGTAGGGCACACAGTAGCCCACCTCGTGGCCCACGTTGAGGTCCATCTCATCTGCCACACGCAATGCCAGGCTGAGGGCTGCCAAACTATGAGGCTGGGTGCAGACCACTCGGCCGTGGGCAAACTGCACCGAGAGGGCTTGCTCTGCGCACCACTGGGGCACCTGGAAGAGAGGATGGGCCAGTGCACAAGCCCTGCCCCCTCCCCCAGCTGATCAGGTCGGGCCCCAACCCCAACCAGCAGGTCCTGCATTTTGAACTGTCAACACTCTCTGCTCAGGGGTTTACTAGTAACTGCAAAGTCCCTCCTCAGCTCATCCTCCCCCAACTCTCCAAGAAAGGCGGCTGAGAAGCTGCACAGGCCAGCTTCAAACTCTGCCTGCCCTCCGGCCTCCGCCTTCAGGCCCCTCCAAGGCTCTCCTCCCGCCTCAAAGGCCACCCAACTGCAGGGCTCGAAGGGCCCGGCGCGCAACTCCACACCCCGAGCCCGGGAAGTCCGCGGCGATGGGCCGCCCAGAGCCTCGAGCCACGTCACCCGGCTACCCTGCAAACCACCGGGCACGGGCTGGGTCAGGGCTTGGCCGGCAAGGCGGCTCGGAGAGCAGCGACCCCCGTTTTCGCTCCGGTCTCCGCTCGCCTCGCCCCGCCAAGGAAGGGAAAGGCCCCGCCCGGGCAAAGTCCCGTCTCCGCGGCTCATCCGACGGGGAAGCGCCGCCCGCAGGGCCCTCGGCGACCACGCTCACCTGCGTGCTCTTGCCGGTGCACGGCTCGCCCGAGACCAGGACGAGGCCGGCGCTGCTCTCCAGCTGCTCCAGGAAGGAGAAGCGGGCGGCCCAGATGGGGAGGCGGCGGCGCCGGCCCAGCAGCTCATAGTAGCGGGAGGAGAAGGGCAGCCCGTCGAAAGGGTTCACCTCCAGGTCGCCGCCGCCCGCCTCTTCCTCCGCCTCGTCCCGCAGCGGCGGCACCGCGCTCGGCTCGGCCGCCGCGGCCATGGTAGCGCGGGCGGGGCCTGGCTCCGGGAATCCGCGCGGGGGGCGGCGGATTGCTGCTGCTGCTGCCGCTGCTGCTGGAGGCCGGGGCCGGGCCAGCCCCCTTCCCCAGCCCGGGCAGCGGCGGCTTCCTCCGCTGCCGCCTCCCCTCCTCGCCCGCTTGCGGCAGGCCCCGACGCCTCGCCCGGGCTGGGCCGCCTCTACCTGCCGCGGGCTCGGGCGGGGGGCTCTCGCGCAGCGTCGCCTCGCGTCTCGGGAAAGCTGCGGAGGCGGGCGGGGCCTCGAGCGCCCCGCCCCTTCCGCGTCACGCACACCTGGCGAGGGGTGGTGGTCGCCGAAGCCCCGCCCCCTTCGGGATTCCTCTCCCGGATCCGGGCGGGCGGGAGTCCTGGCGTGCGGCCAACTGTGGAAACGGGCTCGGGAGCAGATTCGCTTCCGCAGCCTCGCCTCGCGGGGGCAGCGGACTCGGAAGTGACCGCACCTGCCCCGCCAGGAAACAGGCGGTGGATTAGCCAAAGCAAGCCGGAAGAAAGGTTTAGCTTTGCGGGCCGGTCGCTTTTGCAAAGCTCCGTCCCAGGCAGGAGTGGTGGAGGATGGACGCTCTTTCTCGTGGGGCCTCGAATTAACACTCCGAGTGCAGAGGAGATGCGTGAAAGGGAGGCGAATCTTGGATGCTCTAGACCAGGGCACCCCAAACCGCGGTCCGTGGCTTGGCAGAAACCGGTCCGCGCAAACAAGGGAAGCTCCATCTATGGGATGCAGGCAGAATGCACAACCACGGAAAAACCTCTCTCCTCAGAACCGGTCCTGGTGTCCAAAAGGTTTGGGGCCACTGTTCCAGACTTACTTTTGACAAGTGTGGAGGGAGGGGCAGGAAAGCCTGTGGGCTGGCTGGTTTGCAGCTGGTGATGGGCAGCCATTTCCTGGGGAAGGACCCTCCCCCGTTGGGATCGCACCCTTTGCTTCCTAAAGCCGAGAGGGACAGAATGGTTCTTCTGCAGCCCATCCCCTTCTTAAAAGGGGCCCACAAGATGCAAGCACCTCAGGAGAACCAGGCTGGGCTCAGTGGGAAGACGGGCGCCCTGCCCTCCCATCCTAGAAACAGTTCTGACCTTCTGAACCCAGAACACTCTCCAGGGCCACCTGAGTTGGCAGGCTGGTCTCAGAGGAGGGGAGACAAGATCCTTTTCTGTGCTCATTGTAAGGCCTGGCCCTCTTGGTCCAGAACTAGAAGCTCCCGGCCCAGGAGGGAGATGCTGGCTGACCAGCTCCCAGGCTCCCACATGGGCTTAGCCTGAATTACAGGGGCAAAATTGAAGTGATCCCCCCCAATTGGCTATAATCACTGCAGTCACCTGCAGATTAATCACCTGCAGCCCCCCTCCAGTTCCAGCAGAAGCAAAGAAGTCTGGCTTCAGGTGACACTCCTTCCTGCATTTGACTGACCAAATCAACTCAAGTATCAGTTAAAACCGCCTGGAGAAAAGAAAGTCCCAAAGTTCAGCTTTAGCGGTGTGAGGCTGAATGGAGAGAGGTCACGACGGTGAGGCTGTTCTGCCTTCCAATCGGACACGGGACCTCCGCTCTTTCCAAGATGTTGTGGTGAAGGAGCCAGGAAGCAGAGGAATAGTCCTGCCTAGAGCACCAAACACCTCCAACTGCTGCAGCCTGTGGCACTCACCTGCTTCTTCTGCACTTCACGAGAGGAACACCCCCCCCCCCACTGCAAGGGTTGTCTCTCCTTTCAGCCCCAGAGCCCCCCCAGCCTTGCTTGTTTTCTGGGCCAGAGGCGCCCAACTGCTCTGATGGTCAGAATTCTGAAGAGCTGTGTCGGAACAAGTTACGTCCCGTTTGATGCTTGGAACTTGCCTCTCCCTTGGAGTGGTGGGGGAGGCCTCCCTTGGCAACTTGAAACAGGAAGAGCTTGCCTGAGGTCTGATGACAACCAGTTGTCATCTCGCTCAGTGAAGGGCTGATTTCGCTGGGCAATACTATCCCCAGGCAGAGCCAGTTGAAAAGTTGCACCCGGTGGATCCAGAGTAGGCTGGAGGGAAAGTTGCCACGGGAAACTGCAGGACCCTGAGCTGCTCAAGGCATTTTTCAATGATTTTGTTGAGGTTAGCAGATACGCCTGCCCGATTCTGTGGGTGACTCAAACAGGAAGAGAAGAGGAAAGAGGAGTATCGAGATTCTGGAGGCCAGCAATGGGCCAAAGCCAGCAAGAGGAATGTTAAAAGAGACAAAGATAAACCCTACATTTGAGCAGAAGGAATTCAAGGCACCGGCTGGTGGGGAGGAAGCGTCCTGGACAGCAGCAGGAGACGCACGTGGAGGGCGCAAAGAGAACAGCTTTGCTGCAGCTGCAACACGGGAGCAAAAAGGCCAGTCCTTTGCTGCATAACCCAAGTCAGGTGCCGAGATCAAGATCAGCACCGGTTCCTGTTCTGTGCTGGTCAGACCGCAGCTAGAATGCTGCGACTGGTTCTCGGCAATACATTTTGGGAAGAACAGCTGGACAATGTCTGGACCATCTTCACCAGACAGGGTCTCCACCTCTTCCACCAGAGCAGCTTTCCCTTCCTGCCAAAAGCCCCTGGGACGAAGCGTTCGGTCCCTGGGGAAAGGACTCGGATGTCCTGGAGGGGCTGCCCATAACCTCCTGCCTCCCCACATCCCTATGCCTGCCCCAGAGACCCAGACTTCCTCCAAGCTGGAGGGCCTTTCTGTGCCCAGAGACCACTTCAGACGGGAGCTCGTTGGCCAGGAGGCAGTGAGACTTTTCTCCTGGTCTTCTGTCCACTTCCTGGACGGGTGAAAGATCTCAGCAGCCTCTTTCCTGAGAGCGTTCCCCCCCCCTCCTCTTGCCACTCAGGTGGGTGTGTGCCAAACTTCAGCTCCAGGAAGGGCATGCCCTCCCTTCCCTGGGCCACAGACTCAGAATTACTCACTGGGGAAATGGCCATTTCCTGAACATCAGGACTCTCTTTGACCCTCAAAGGGAACTCTGAAGTTCTTTAAACTGTCAAAACGAAGAACGGAAAATATCCAAGAGAGAATTGGTGAGCCAAATTTCCTTTTATTTTAAATATTGGGGGTGGGTGGGGGGTGAACCTGAGAGCAGAGATACGGAAGTTAAATGCAGTCTCTACAACCCTCTATTCTTCCGTAAAGCTTAGAAGACCCTCTACAGAGCATTCAGGGGAGAGACTTTCAAAGAGGGCCCCTTCCCTCGGGAGAATTCAGGGAGGTTCTTGTTTCAGTTTGGACTCGAGAATTGAGCTACTGGCATCTGCACAAGAGCCGTTTTTCTCACACAGGATCTCCTTCACACAAACCAAGAATGAAACATCTCGCTGGTTGGAAGACAGAAAATGATGTTCCTACTGCTGTTCTCCCATTATCTGAACATGTCTGCACTTCCTTTTTAGTTGCAAAATATTTGCATTTTAATGTTTAAAAATGCTTTTACTTTGCTTAATAAATCTTGATTTCATTTTTGAGAGGTGTTCTATTTCCTAAGGAGAGATGGGTAGAAGAAATATTTTCCTTAAGTCACAGGCCACAATGCTCTGTGTCCAGGAAGCAGCATTTCTTTTGTGGACGTTTGCAATTGTATTTTTTTGTTGCTGGAAAAGCGCTGGGATGCACTGGGGTAGGGGTGTAGTAGTGGGAATTACAGAGTCATGAACCCCAAGCAGGGTATAAGAAAGATCCAAGCTGGAATCCAAGTTATTGGAGTGTCGAATTATTGTTGATAACTTCCAGTTTAGTCTGCATCCGGCACACCCCTACTCAGTCCTTGAATCCAGCTCAGAAGAAGCATATACGCTACTCAGTTCAGCTAACAAAACCATAGCTTGATGTTTATTCATCGTACGGCAGAAATGACACAGAAGGCAAGCAAATTCGGGGGGCAGGGGAGAGAACAAGGACACCAGTAGGAAGCAATGATTTACTACTTCCGTCTCAAAAGCCTCAGAACTCCCCAGAGCTGCTGGAAACGGCACACGGGTGCAAGGGAGATTCTCCCGCTTTCTCTCGTCCTATTCTGATGGGGAGGGGATCTTCCCTTTCTGTGAAATCACACAGAGAGGGTGCCAAGCGTTCCTCAGGACTCCCTGAACAATGGATCAAGAGCTTCTTTAATTTTTAAATCCAAAAATTTCTCCAGTCTCCTCTTATTTTTGCACTTATCACCGGCCTCACCTGAGCCCTAGGAAAGGAACATGGCTTAAGGGGGAAGCGGCAAAGGGTCCTTCCAGAAATGGCTTTGCTTGGGGAGGCTGTACCCAGAAGGCTGCTTGGGTCTGCACCAGATGTTGAACTGCAAACCAGCCAACCTAGTTTGTACTGTACCTAGCTTGTTCAAGGTGCCCCACAACCCTCAAAATCTGGGTTAAGAACAGCTTAGGTAACCAACAGCTGAGCAATCAGATTTAACCACCACTCCCGGCAGCCCCAGCCCACTCCCGGCTGCTGGCAAGCAAGGCAGGGAGCCCTCTGACCATAGAGGGCTCCGGGCCTAGATATGGCCAGCTGGTATGCGAAGCAAGTACAACTACTCCAGCTCTGCGTGGGTTCACACAACGCTGAGCCACAAACTGGCCAACCGGGGCGAACTCCAGTAAAGCATGCAGCCCAGCCAATGCCATTAAACAGTACGGTGGATGTTCATTCCATGGAAACTGTAACCATCAGAGCACAGGTGGTAAAATGCAACAACTGTTAATGCAAAAACCTCTTCTTTGCGGCTGGCAACAAGCATTTTCCAGAAGCATCTCTCAGAATGTCCAAGCCAATTTCATGGTTCCTAAAAATTCAGAGGGTCAGTCTAGACGCCTGGAGGATGCTCAGACTGCAGAATAGTTCTTGAGAGCCCCTTCAGTGAAAAAGCCCGGAAAAACACGGTGGGAGCACAGAAGAGGCTTAATACCGTCAGTCCCCCACCTACCTTCCTACCATGGATGTAGGGTCAGCCAGTTGCACTAGAACCTTTCCTCTGACAGAGCAGTGCAGGCAGTCCAGAAAACCAAGCTGCGGGCGACTTGGCCAAGTGGTCAGAAGCCTCCAAAGAGGAGGTGACCTTTCCAGGTCTCTCTCTCTCTCTCTCTCTCATGCCAAAAGAAGCAGCACCTGACCAAGTAGACGAGCATTAAGAGTCGTGTTTATTTTGATAAAGACACCCCCCCTCCCCCACTGGGCAGGCTCTTGGGCCTGGCAGTGCCAGGCCCAGGTGTGGCGATAGAAAACTCAGGAAGGCTGAGAGCCTGTGTTTGGCTGGAGCTGCAGCCTCCCTGCCTGCAGAGGCAGCCCATGGATGGCACACACACAACACTTGTCAAGAACTGCCCCCTCGGTCACCCCAGGACAGCAGCGATCCCCACAAAGATCCATGGTCCACCGAGCCACAAGTTCAAGCTAAGACACGTGGTCAGCAGCTCCCCTCTGCGTGGGCTATTCCGTATTTCTCTGCGTATCTCCTGCAAAGAAAGAGGCAGCTTTAGCACAAGGGGCCACTTTCTGCCACCCCCTCAAGGGTGCTTCCCGTTCCTGCCCGCAGGAAAAGGGGGTCCACCACCTCCTGGCATAGTCCCAGAGCGCTTGCTTCCGTTCCTGGAGGGAGAGCTGTCTGGCTTCTGCAGATCTGGCAAAGACCTTCTCCGATGCCTGAAGAAAGCAGAGGCACCTTTAGGAACCTGCCCAAACACGCTTCCTGCAGACAGACACCCGCAACCTTCTGGACCCGAATGCAAGTACCGGGGCCGTTCGGGAGGTGGAAGGATCCTGAGCGCCATAGAAAGAGGGAGCTGCAGCCACAAATCCTTCGGTCTCTGCCTCTGGTACGAAGGGAGCCCGCCCCTCCAAGAGGTTGGCAATCGTGGTGTCCACACAGTTAGTCTGAGCTGAAGAAGGAAGGAAGAAGCAGCTGTGTTTAATGAAGACAAGCACCAACTTTCTCATAACCGCACAGTCCCTTGTAGTTGAGGCTTCCTTCCCACACGCATCACAGCGACACTAGAATAGAATAGAATAGAATAGAATAGAATAGAATAGAATAGAATAGGAGCTGGAAGGGACCTTGGAGGTCTTCTAGTCCAGCCTCCGGCTCGAGCAGGAGAACCTATCCCATTTCAGACAAGTGATTTGTCTAATCTCTTCTTTAAAATCTCCAGTGATGGAGTGCCCACGATTTCTGAAGGCAAAGCTGTTCCACTGGTTGATTGTTCTCGCTGTCCGGACGTTTCTCCTTAATTCCAGGTTGCTTCTCTCTTTGGTCAGTTTCCAACCATTGTTTCTTGTCTTGCCCTCTGGTGCTTTGGAGAATAGTTTGATGCCCCCTTCTTTGTGGCAGCCCCTCAAATACTGGAATACTGCTATCATGTCCCCATTTCTTCTTTTTTTAGACTAGCCGAATCCAAGTCCCACAGCCATTCTTCATATGTTTTAGTCTCCAGGCCTTTGATCATTTTAGTTGCTCTTCTCTGAACTTTTTCCAAGGTCTCAACATCTTTTTTTTAGTGACCAAAATTGGCTGCAGTATTCCAGGTGTTGTCTTACTAGGGTTTTATAAAGCGGTACTAATACTTCGTGTCATCTTGATTCTATGCCTCCGTTTATACAACCCAGGATTGTATTAGCTTTTTTGGCTGCTGCTGCACACTGCTGGCTCATGGTTAAGTGATCGCCCACTAGGACTCCAAGGTCCCTCTCACAGTTGCTGTTTTTGAGCCAGGTCTTGCCCAATCTGTACTTGTACCTTTGAATTTTCCTGCCTAAATGTAAAACTTTGCTTTTCTCCACATGAAAACTCATTTTATTGGATAGGGCCCATTGTTCAAGTTTGTCAAGATCTTTTTGGATCCTGAGTTTGTCTTCTGGGGTGTCGGCTATTCCTGCCAGTTTGGCGTCATCTGCAACTTTGATGAGCTCCCCTTCTATTCCATCTAAGTCATTAATGAAGATATTACTGCTTACTGATGCTCTATGTGTGCTTTCTCATATACGCTATTGCAGGATGAGGCGCACACGCTTAAGAAACTCAGTCAAATGAAAACTATGCACAGGAAAAATGCTTCTCAACATTTCTGAAACACCCAAAATGAAAAAGGGGGGAAAGAAAAATGATGCCTTTTAACACGGGGAAAGCTTTATCTCCCCCAAAGGCACCTTGGAAATGTACTTGCTGTGTGTTCCTCCTACAATCATTGCCCCATAATAGATTCACGTTCATCGTAGGAAGACCTGCTCAGGGCTTGGCAAAGTGCCAGGAAATCTGCCAAAGGCCCTCTGTGGTGCAAAAGGCTACCTACCCTTCCCAGGTTCCCAAGGTGCAACCCTTCCCTTCCCCTTAGATCCCAGGAACCTTCTCGGCTGAAGGGCACAGCACCACACCTGGGCCTTCCTGCTGCTGCTTCTTCCCTCTCCTCACCTAGGTCCTTGTGGATGGCTGCCATGGGCACCTGGGGTAGAACTTCTTGGACGCGCCGGGCCATGCCTATCAAGTGCATGTCCTCCATGGAGGCACCGCTGCGGGAGACCTGAGGCCGACCCCCAGAGGGCTGCCTTGGAGCTGCAAGGGAAGAAAGGAGTGAGGCTGTTTCCTGCAGCCCCCCCCCCCAGCACGGCCTTTTCCCCCAGTCATGCTGAACCTGGTACCCTCCTTGGCAGATCCTGTCCAGCTGATTCTTCCAACAAGGTGGGACTAAAGATTTGGGGAGAACGTCCAGCTCCTGTTCTAACACACAGAGCTGCTCACCCAAAGGGTAGATGCAGAGACTCACGTGGGGGAGGACGGGAAGCTGAAAGGTGGTGGTGGAGACGCTTCAGGTGCTCTGCTTTGTCAGCGGCTGTGAGGCACGTAGACACCACGCCCAGCTCCAAAGCTAGAAGCTGCAAAGAGCAGAGAGCCAAGCTGAGATTTCCGGATCTTCTGAGCACCCCCCCCACCCCGCTGCCATTCCTACCTGTTGAATTCGCAGGGCAAACTCTTCCCGGGTCTCCTCGGCTTGTCTGCACACAGATGGCAGCCACCTTGAGGGGAGAGTGAGAAGCCTTCAGGATTTCAGTGATAGACCGCCATTTCCTTGCAGTCCTTCAGGTTGAGTGATTTCCGAGTCTGGATCCAAAGGGATCCCGTAGCCCACATCCCACAAAAATCAGAGAGCTGTAGTACCTTACTTGATAAACGGTGACAGGAACGAAGAAAGTCCAGAGCAGCTCAGTGACCCAGGAAGCGCCAGCCACGCTCTGGAAGGGAAAACGGGAGCTGTCAGAGAGGCACAGCAAGGCAGCCCCAGGCCACCTCCCGGCCCCAGACTCACCACAGCCACGAAGGGCCTCCAGACCCGTAGAGCCAAGGGCTGCACCGTGTCCACGACGGAGAAGGGCCAGGAGCTGGAAAGGGAACGGGCGGCGGGTGAGCCGGGCGAGGGGCACCAACGCGGTACGGCCCCAGGCCCCAGCCCCCCCTACCCGCACCTGAAACGCAGCAGGCCCACCCGGCCGTTGGTCGTCGCCTCCTCGGGGAAGAGCAGCAGCGGCGGGTTGTCGCCCTGCGAGCAGTAGCCCTTCAGTGACTCCAGCAGCTCCGCGCGGCTCTCGGCGCCGGCCACCTCCAGGAACCCGCGGGACCAGCAGACGAAGCCGCCGCCGCCGCCGCTCAACACGGGCTGCGGGGGAGACGGGCGCTAAGCGGTCAAGGCTGCGACCGCCCCGGCCCCCCCGCCCCCCCGGCCCGGCCCCCCCGCCCCGCTCACCGCGCGGCAGGAGGCCAGCAGGGCCAGGACGTTGTGGTCGAAGGGCGTGACGTGGTTGGCCACCAGGGCCCGCGGGAGACGGGCGCGGCGCGGGCGGCTCTGCCACACGAAGAGGCCCAACACGGAGCACAGGGCGCGCACCAGGAACCTGCGGGCGGAGCAGCCGAGAGACCCCAAGTAGCCCCGGGCGGGGAGGGGGGGAACCCTCGTCGCCCCCTCCCCGCTCCCTCCCCACGGGGGCGCGCTCACCTGCGCGGGGCGCCGTCCGGGAGCGCGCAGCTGACCAGGAAGACGTGCAGCCCCACGAAGAGCCGCACCAGCAGCAGGCAGAGCCCCACCGGCGCGTAGAGCAGCAGCGCCAGCAGCAGCGGCCCGTCGCTCGGCAGTCTGCGGAGAGAGGCGCGCGGAGAATGGCGGGAGAGCCCCGGCGCCCGGCAGGCCTCCCCTCCCCCCCGCGCGGAGCCTCGCCCCGGCCTCACCGGTGAGAGTCGAAGAGGCGCTCCGGGCTGGCGGCGGCGGCGGCGGCGGCGGCGGGAGGCGGCTCCATGCCTCCCCAGGGGCGCCTCGCCGGCCTTCACGGGTGGGCCGCGGGCACGGCGGCCATGTCAGGCGCCTGGCGGGCAGGCGGAAGAAGCGCGGCCGCGCGGCCCCGCCTCTTCCGGCGCCGCTGGAGGGCCGCCCGCCCTACGACTCCCGGCCTGCCCCGCGGCTCCGCCCGGCGAGCGATGGCGGCGAGGCTGGCGGTGGCCCTGCGGGCGGTCCCCGGGCGGCGCGGGGCGGCGGCGGCTCTCGCGGCGTCTGGGGGTGGCGGGGGCGGCCCGCGCGGAGAGCGGCGCTCGCCTTTCCCGTCCCTGCGGTGGGCGGCGGCGGCGGCGGGCGGGGCGGCGGCGGGGGCGGCGCTGGGGCTGCTGCTGAGCGGGGCGGCCGGCCAGGAGCGCCCGCGGCTGCCGGTCCTGAGCGCCGCCGTGCCGGCCCCCCCGCCGCGCTCCCCGCGCAGCACCTACAACTTCATCGCGGACGTGGTGGAGCAGACGGCGCCGGCGCTGGTCTACATCGAGATCCTGGGCAGGTGGGCGCCGCGGGGGGGAGGGGGGCCGGGGGGGGCTCCGCGGGGGGAAGGGGGGCGGGGGGGGGCGAGCGCCGCTCTTTTCTGCTTCTCCCTCCCCATCGCTCCTCCCCTCCCCCGCAGGCACCCCTTCTCGGGCCGGGAGGTGCCCATCTCCAACGGGTCGGGCTTCGTGGTGTCGGCGGACGGGCTGGTGGTGACCAACGCGCACGTGGTGGCCAACCGGCGGCGGGTGCGGGTGCGGCTGGCCAGCGGGGAGCTCTACGACGCCGTGGTGCGGCAGGTGGACCAGGTGGCCGACATCGCCACCCTGAAGATCAGCCCCAAGGTGGCCCTCCCGCCTGACCCGGGGAGAGGGCGGTGTCGGGGGGCGCCGCCGCCCGCCGGGCTGGCCGTGGGGAAAGCGGCTCCCGGGGCGGAGGGCGGCCGGACTCCGGCGCTGAGGCGGCTCTCCTCCCCGCGTAGCACCCGCTGCCGACGCTGCGCCTGGGCCGCTCCTCCGAGGTGCGGCAGGGGGAGTTCGTGGTGGCCATGGGCAGCCCCTTCGCCCTGCAGAACACCATCACCTCGGGCATCGTCAGCTCGGCCCAGCGCGGAGGCCGGGAGCTGGGCTTGGCGTCCTCCGACATGGAGTACATCCAGACGGACGCCGCCATCGACGTAAGCTCCCCGGAGGGGAGAGGGGTGGAATAAGGGCGGGTCTGCGTGGAGTCATGCATATAAGTTTCACAAAGAGTAAATGTTAGATGGGCGGCCATTATTATTATTTTTAAAAAAATAGAAGGGGTCTGAAGAAGCTGCTGCTTTGGCTGACCGTCTTTTCTCCTTTGCAGTTTGGGAACTCCGGGGGCCCCCTGGTCAACCTGGTAAGCTTATGGGGGGGGCATCTGGGCCTGCGTTGTGTCCGTTTGGAAAGACCAGCTGCCATCCCTGCAGTTTTGGCACTCCTGGAAGAGCCATTGCGCAGGGGCTTTTTTCCTGGGAGGGGGCAAAATGACTGGTTGTTGCACAAGATGGTTCCTCTCCTGCTGCCTGCCCCATTTGTGACTGACCAGAGCTTTCTCATCTCTCAGGACGGGGAAGTGATTGGTGTGAACACCATGAAGGTCACGCCCGGGATCTCTTTCGCCATTCCCTCCGACCGTCTGCGAATCTTCCTGGAGCAGGAGCAGAAGCACAAGGGTGAGGAGCTGCTACAAGACAAGGCGGGGTCTCCGTTGCCTCTCAAGGGGGGGGATCCAGCATTCTGGCCTCGTTTCCCTCCCTCCTCGCAGGCATCCCGAATGCTGCCACAGAGCCCCCCCCTGCCCCTCCTTCCCGATTCTTCTGCCCTAGAAGCGGTGCTTGAGGCTGGCTGGGGCGGGGGGAGCGGGCCCATAGAGCCACCTTTCCTGTTGCAGAGTCCTGGTTCGGGGGCTCCGAGGGCAGGCGCCGCTACATCGGGGTGATGATGCTGACCTTGACTCCCAGGTAGGACCTCTGGTGTGACTTGAGCCAATTTTGGGCTATGTGGAGGACCTCTTGCCCCAACCAGGTTCCAGCTGGCAGAGCCGGCTCTTCTCGGCTCATTTCCCCTCCTCCTCGTGTTTGGCCAGAGCTCTGGGCGGCAGCAGCAGGTGCAGCGCTGGCCTGTCTGGGCCATCCATTCTGTGTCTGCGGGATTGCCCTCCCTCCCTCCCTGCTTCACTGGTGAGGCCAGGCCTGGCTGCCCGGGAAGGGAAGGGGAGGGAACTGGTGCTGCCAGGAAGGCTGGCTCGGCATGCGAACCACGATGGCCCAAGTCAGGACGGTGCCCTGCGACCTCTCCCTCCCTTCCCTTCCCAGCATCCTGTCAGAGCTGAAAGGGAGGAACCCATCCTTCCCTGATGTCTCCTATGGAGTGCTCATCCATAAAGTCATCGTGGGCTCCCCAGCTCATCAGTGAGTGCTGGGCTGGCGGGGGGGAGGCTTCTTGGACCTCCTTCTGCCCGGCATGTACCCTCTCCTCTGCTCTTCTCTCACAGGTCGGGTTTAAAAGCAGGGGATGTGATAACAGAGATCAACGGGAGGGCATCCCGACGGGCAGAAGACATCTACGAAGCCGTGCGGACCCAGAGCCGCTTGACTCTGCAGGTCCACCGTGGCTACGAGGTGCTCCTGCTGACCATCACCCCAGAAGTCACAGAATAGGGGAATCAAAGCAGGACTCGGCACACACACACACCCAGCCCCAAAGGCTCTTTCTGTTGAGTCACGAGCGGCTGGCGGGGAAATGGATGGGACCTGGCTGGACTGGCACAGAGCCCTTGTTCCTCTGGCGGGCCCCTTTGTTCTGCTCCTCTGGAGAAGGGTCAGGGAGCTCAGGGGCCGCTGTCTGCAGGAGCCTTTAGTGGAGAACCTGCGTCTGTCCGGCCTTTAGAATGCAAGGCTGCCCCTGGACACGCTTACGCTACCCCCGGCTGGACGATGGGCAAGCAGGAGATGTTGCTGGGGGGGGGATGTTTCCTGGACTGCAGCCTGTCCCTTGAGGGGGGGACGCTCTGCATGAGGTATTCTTAAGTCCTGTAATCCAGGCGCTTGGGACCCCATCGGGCCCATCCTTGAGAAGGTGACAACCAAGCGCAGCAGCTCTGCGGCCAGAAGGATGCCGTACTTTGCGCCAGCCTATCCCGTCCGTAGAGACTTCCTCCGGGCTGGGGATGTTGGGAGCTGGAGTCCAGCAGTTGTGGCAGCTGTGAACTTTGGAAAACCTGATGTAAGGATTGGGAGTGCGTGGCTGAAGTCAATTACATTTTCCAAGCCAGCAGCGTTTCTGTTTTCCCTCCGGCGCTGTTATAAGGCCTCTGACTGGGTCTCCCTTCGGCTGAGCTGCTGTTAGGGGGCAGGAACTGCTGTGCCCTTCTGGCATTGGGGCTCCTCCTGGGGAATCCTCTGAGCTGCAGGAAGCCAGAGAGGTTGAATCCTGGGACTTGGAGGGCTGGGAGTGGGGAGGTCCCATGCCTCTCCTAGTAAGACTTCCAAATCCTGCACTGCGGAGTTTTTCTGCCTTGGCTAAGCCAGACAGACAGAGGGGGGAGCTTTTGAGGAGGGGGGCTGTGTGCAGGCTTCATGCAACGCTAACTCTCCTAGGTTCCTGTGGATCATTCAGTAATTCAGTGGAAGTGGGGTGCAAGAGAGAGCTTTTCTCCCCCATAATCACCCTGCAGAGAGCCCCATGGCAGCCAGGAAGCGCCTCTGTTCCCCACAGGGCTGCCCCATTCTGCTGCACAGGCTTGGAGCAGGATGGAGGAAATGCCAAGGCTGCTGGCAACCGCCTCCTCCCCCTCCCCAACACTGAGTCAGGACACAGCTGGGGACACAGACAATTAACTTTATATAGGAGGGCCCAGGCCCGCCCCAATGCAGGCGGTGCTGAAGCCCCCCCGCGGATAAATGCCCCTCGGCTGGGCAAGTTGAGCGGAGATGCCCCTTTCCCAGCTAGATGCAGGAGCAGCTATCCTGGGAGGCCTGCAGCGCCTCTTGTGGTCAGAGAAGGAACAGTCTGCTGAGAGGAATGCCAGGGAGGGAGGGGCCGCAGTCTGGTCCTGGCTGAGCAGGCAGGTGACGGGCGGCGCCTTTCAGCCGCCCAGGAGTTACCCCTGCCTCACGGCAAGACAACTGCTGAATTGCTGGCTGGAGGATTGGAGGTATCCAGCGCTCTTGCCCGCTGCTGTGCCACTGGTACCACCTGCCCGCCTTGTGCCCAGGAGGAGGGCAGCTGCCGCCTATACAACCTGGTTGTTGCTCTGTCCTGGATACTGTTCCGAGAATCCGTTGGCCTCGTTGCTCAGGGCATCACCTGTGGCAAGGCATTTGAAAAGGGGTGAACTGCTTTGGCACAAGAGGCCCCAAAGAGGCCAGGTCAGCCCCTCTGCATCCCCCCAGGTCCTGCCATACCTATATGGCAGCGATGCACCCAGATCCGGTGGCCGTCATACTTGCAGTTGCATTTCATGGCGTTGTTGGTGAAATCACTTTCTGCCACTTCATACCTGGGATTGATCACCACCTGGGGAGCAGAAGGTGAGATGGGAGGAGCACCATATCCGGCAGCTGAAGGCGAGGCCCACAGAGTCGGGGCATCACTGCTGCTGCACAGCGGGACTGGCTTTATCGGGCTTACCGGGCTGCAGGATGGAAGGCGCAACTTTGCATTGTGCTGTGCATTGTGGGAATCTCCACCCTGTGTCCAGCTTTGCAGCTGAGGCCTTGCAGCCTCTGCATTTATACCCCATCCCCACTCCACGCCCAGATTCCCGACATTGCTGACTGAGACCACCAAAGGCCTCAACCGCCTGTTCCCGCCACGCCTCACCTGCAGGATGTAGTTCCCAGCCTTTACATCTGTGATGTCGATCCACTGACAGTCAATGTCATGCCTATAGAGGTCCCAGCAGCCCACCGTGATCCCCTGCTCTCCAAAGTTGGCACATTCGTAGCGTTTGCCCACCTCTGCCCAAAGGAGGGAGGGAGAGAAGGAAGGCTGGATGGGGCCTTGCAGGCAGGGAAGGCCTCACCTGCAGATCTAGAGGTGGACGTGGCTGGATACCTGGCTCTGCTGGATTGCCCTGCCCACTTGGGGTTGCCTACCTTCTTCGCATTCTGTGTCCTCCAGGCAGAAGCTGGCTTTGTGCCCTTCGGCCACCCTGGTTCCATTAAGTGTCAGGAGGTCGTAGTGTGTGAAGATGTCCATACTGTGGTAGTGCCTGAAACAGGAAGGCCAGGAGCATGAGAGCCCCTGTGCTGGTGAGGGAGAATGGGGGGGGGTTTCACCAGGCTGTGCCCCTCCTCGCCCTCACCCGTGGCACTCGTGCCAGACCCAGGAGTGGCGTCCTGCCTTGGGGCGGAAGTCGGCCCGGCCGTTGTTGTGGATCTGGGAGGAGAAGCGCAGCAGCCGGCGGTGTCCGTAAGGCCAGTTGGCACTGCGGGCAGTGCTGGACAGGCAGTTCTCCTCTGCTGCACAGTAGAGCATGTGCAGAGGGCGATCTTCGATGTACGCTGTCTCTTGCACCAGTGCCGCATGGAGTAGCAGATCTGAGGCAGCTGTGAGAATGGAAGGAGATGGGAGCTGAGGGGTCTCTCCAGGAGGGGCCCTGGATTTCTGCCCTTCCCTTTCATTCTATGAAGCGGGCCAGCGGAGCCCCTGCCTGCCTCTGACAGGAGAGGGGGTTTGGCCTGTGGTGCTGGACTCTGGCCAGACCAGGAAATTCGGTAGAAGGACCCCAGGGCTCCCCAGACCCTCTTACTCTCAGAGCAGATGACGCCAGCAGCAAAACGGGTCTCTGTCTTCCGGCAGGAAAGTCTGCTGTCGTGCTGGCAGTGGCTCAGCGCCATCTCGTGCCCAGCACACCTCACCCCACTCAGCACCATTTCAGTCACATTGCTGGTGTCCCAGTACCAGGTTTCCTTGGAGACCGTGCAGGAGGAAGGCGATTGGAAGGCTCAGTCAGCCCAGCCTGAGGCGGGAGCCTGGCTTGACTGGGCCTCCAATGGGAGCACCCCGTCCCCAGCCGCCCCCTCCAGTCCGGAAGAGCTAGGGTGGAGCAGGCCTGAACCCCGGCATCTGCTGTCCAGGATAACACGGTGCCCCTGGGCAACCAGCCCTCCTGCCTGGCCTCCGATGGCCTTCTGTTAATTTCACATTATGGGAACCGTTACCACGCCCCACCCCGCCCTTCAGGCCAGCTGTTGCTGCCCACGTGAGTGGGGCCCATGTGTGTGACATAGCTCAGGTCTATCGGTGAATCCTGCGTTGGGAATTCCCTATGAGGAGGGGTCCGTCCTCCCTCCCAGCAGCCAAGCTTGACCTCAACAGTAGTGACCTACTTGCAAGCCATGGTTGGCGTAGCCCAGGCCCAGCTGGCGGCAAGCCACCATCGCTTCGAGGGTCCCCCAGCCTTCTCCGCAGATCAGCCCCCACTGGCGGGCACGGTTGCCCCTAGCCACCATGGCCACTTCGACCCGGCCCTCGAAACGGCTCCGGCCCCCACTCAGGCGGATCTGTGGAGAAAGGCCTGAGCCAGGGAGGTGGGCCGGCGGCGGCTTCCCCGGGGAGTCTGTTGCTGCCCCTCCATCTGCCAGCAGTAGGGAGGCTCTCCTGCTCCCGGATTGGCCCTCCCCTTCCTTTGGCTTTCCCAAGCTGCCTCCCCCCCATCCTGCCTCCTTTGCAACTTCTGAATCTTCCAGAAACTTCCTTTCAGGGTGGGGGAGGAAGGACGGACCACCCATGCATATCGTACCTCTTTCTTGAGGCTGGATTCAGCCCAGAGAGGAAGAGGGATGGGAAAAGCTTTGGATGGCAAGGATGGCACAAGGGCACCAGGCTGGGATCCTGGTCCAAATGTAAAATGGGAGGGCAATGGTGGGGCACTGCAGAGCTGGGAGTGGGGAGAGTTCCTGGGGCATGCTGGGGAGAGATCAGACAAGTGGCAACCACGCTTTGGAAGAGCACCAGCCAGGGTGGCTCCTTCCAAGAAAGCTGTGGAGCTGGCTGTGCGCAACCATATGCAGACGGCTGCAGGGTGCTGAGGATGGGTGCCAGGGATCCTTTTGCTTTCTGCTGAGTGGGTAGGGTGGGCTGCTCAGGCGAGGCACTTATGACAAGCCTGCTAGGGGGCCCTCAGGAGCTGCGGAAGCCTTGCCCCAACCTGTGAGGCGAGGGGCTCCGGCTCTGCCTCCAAGGCCTTGGCTGGCCAGGAGACCCTCCCCCCCGCCCCCTCCGCTTCCCTGCCCAGCCAACCGTGGTCTCGTGGGCCATGTAAGGCACGTTGCAGCGGACCCCCGCGTCCTCTGAGTGCCTGCAGTCCTGCTGGGTGATGTTCTTGTGCGGGCAGCTCCAGAGAGACTTCTCAGAGCCCAGGCACTGGACCTCGCTCAGGTGGATTTGGCCCATCCCTGCCCGGAGAGGGGGAAGTCAAGAGCAGCCTTCTTCCCACTGATCCCAGCCGGGGCTGCCTCGAAGGAGGCCAAAAGGATACTCGACCCCACCGGAGAAGCTCGCCTTGGAATAAGCTCAGAGTTGCTGGTGGTGGTACAGGACGATCTGGCTGGTGCCCCCATCTCACCTTGGCCCATGCGTGCTCCTGCCAGGGCTTCCTTGGCACTGCCAAAGCCCAGCTCACGGCAGACCACGCTGGCTGACAGCAGGTTCCAGCGGTTGTCACAGACAGTGCCCCACTCGCCATTCTTCAGCACCTCGACCCGGCCCTCGCCAATCTTGTCCCCCCCTTTCAGCCGGACCCGCTGCTGTGGGGGAGCACAGGGAGGGTCTGCATCAGGGGCTTTTCTGTCCAGCCCACCTTCTCCCGAGGCATCCTGGGTGCCAATGACCTCCCCCGACCCTCCCCTTTGCTCACCTGTCGCTGCGGCTGCTGCCCCCGCCTCTTTTTATGGGCATTTCCTCCAGCAAAGAGGGGGCCTGGCACACAACTCACCACAGCTGGCATGCCACCCTTGCAGGCCCCTGTGACGTTGCCCTTGTAGAACTCGAAGGAGCAGGTGGAAAGGTGCACCTCGTGCCCGGCACAAGTGACCGAGCGCAGGCGGTACTGGTGCTGCTGGCGCTGCAGGTACAGCCTGCAGGAGAAAGACCAAGGAGGTTTGTGAGCTTTGCAATTTTGGACAGACCTCTCAGCCTTCTGCCTCCTGCCCCTCTGTAGTGCGTGGTGGTGGTGGGGGAATGGAGAACCACTGCTGGTCTCCCTCAGCAGGCCGGGTCCTTCTACAGCTGGGAAAAGGCCACCAGCAGCCCCAGAGCGGCCTGTCGAGTGGGGCAAAATAGGCTAGGTTCTGGAAGTCCAGCTCCTCTTCGGACATCCGGGAGCTGCCTGCTTCCTGGAAAGCCGCCAGTGCTTTGGCCTGTTGCCTTGCTTTGCAGGGGGAGAGGCAGACAATGGAAGAGCCTTCTCGCAGCCCTTCCGCCCGGCAAAGGAGCCCCTTTTCCCCCAAGGAGGATGGAGGCCCTTGTCCTCGCCAGTGAGTCACCGGTCAAACTTCCTTGGGCGAGATGGAGCACACTGGTGCTCTGTTTAAGGCGGCTGCCAGACGGCCACCTCAGGGCCTCCCGGCTGCTTCTGCACGGAGAGAAAGGCCTCCACACAAGTTCTGGCATTGGGAAAAGGCCGGGGGTGTCTCTTGAAATGACCACAGAAGCCTTTCTGAAGGGCTTCTGTTGCAGCTCCCAATTTGCCTTTGAATAAAACTGGCTGGTTCGGAAAAGTGGTTTCCGGACACCTCCAGGTTCGGGGCTACCGTACACAAACACGGCTCTCTTCCTACAAGGGTGTCCCAGTTCGGAAGCACCTTCACACAGCCCGCTTTTCAGATCATCCCAGAGAGGCTCTGGACGCCCCTGGCTGCAGCAGAAAAGACTACGGAGCCCCTCTGGAATGGCTGGTGTGTCCACCAGTATCGCCTTAAGATGTCACATCAAGGACATCATCACCCACCCCCCACCGAAGTCAGTTGACCTCAAGAAGGTAGGATCAAATGGCGACCTTCCCCCCCTCAGGGGCCTTCTGGTTCTGGGCTCCCAGGGAACGCAGAGAGGGGACAGGCTGCCCTTCGTGGGGATGTTGAAGCAAGGGCTGAGGAGCCCACCATAGGGGAGGCTTCAACCGAGCAGTGGTTTGGACTGGATGGCATCACGGACCCCACCCCATTCTGCAGCCCTAGCTCTCTGCTCTGCCCGTCAGGAGGAGCAATCCCAGTTCAAGCCTCTGGGCCGAGAGGGCGGCCTGGGTGCTCCTGGCCCAGAGTGAGCAGAGCTATCCCGGCCTTGGGAGGTCTCGGCAAGAGGCCTTTTGCTCTCCAGGAGCCCACCCCTCAGGGAGGCCAGAGAGGCAACCAACACAGCCAGGAGTGAGTGGAGCCAGCCAGGCGTGCCATGGACCTCACGCCCACAATCCTGTTTGGGGGGGCACCAAGTGATGCTGTGGGATGAGGTTGCCCCTTTCACAGCTGGATCTGCCACCTCGGCCAGGAGGTGGATGGCCAGGGCCGCCTGCTGTATGGTCGGGTTGGCTTTCTTGTTTGAACTGCCCAGAGACAGGAAGGCCACAGAGCAGGGAGGGAGCCTGCCCGTGTCCCAGGCAGCCCCTTCCTGTCTCCAGATCTGCCTCCGGGCAGTTTCCAGGCAAGGCTCAGCTGGGCCCAAAGGGAAAAGAGACCTTCAGGAAGGCAGCCCCATTGAAATGCCACCCAGGCTTCCAGGAGGTGGTCAGTTTTGTTAAGCTGTGGGGAGGTGGTACCAATTGAATGACCTCCTTTGCTTTTGTCACTGACCGGCAGCCCCAGGGCAATGGCTGCCTTTATGGACTCCTGAGCAGGCCCCTCTTTCCCCAGGGCACAGAGTGAGGGGCATGACACCTCCTTCCCATTGTTTTCCAGTAAGCCAAGTTGCTGTGTGACAGGTGAGCGGCGCAAGGTACCCAGCATGGGAAGGTCACCCCGGGACAGCCTCCCCTGCAGAAAACAGGGAAGGGGGACACGGTGCCCTTTGAAGGTTCCCACGTTCCCTACAGCCTTGCTTGAATCAAGCCGAGCAAGGAAGCCTGTGGGCTCACTTGTAGAAATTGCGGTTGGCCTTCCTCTCGGCCGGAAAGCCCAGCATCCCGCAGACCACGCGGCTTTCCTGACTGCCCCAGTTCTCGTCACAGATCTGGGTCCAACTGCTCTTGTGGCGGACTTCCACGATGCCCTCTGTGATGGGCAGTGAGCGCTTGGCCTGAGACACCACCGGACGCAGGCGCAGCTCCTCCACCTGGTTCTGCTCTGCCTAGAGAGGGGGGGAAGATGTTGCTCAGGTTGGCACACTCATTCCTGGGGCCTCTCCAGTCTGTCCGGCCAGAGCGGCTGGACGAAGTTCTCTCTCTCCTCCGCCAGGTCTGCTGGGGAGAGTAGTCTCTGGGGAGACACAAGCTTTCCTTCCCTGTACTTAGCTTCATGGCCCTGGGCTCCCCACTTTCTCTCCCTTTCTCCCTTCCCCCAATTGTTAAGGAGCTGCTATATTTAGGGAGCAGAGAACAAATTCTCTGGATAGAAGGAAAGAGGGTGCGGGAGCTGCTTGGAACAGAATGCAATGAATCACCAGGGCCACAAAAGTGTGTAGTGTTACACAAGGAGAAGGGTAAAAATGGATGCTGGATGGAATGAGGATTTGAAAGAGGCGGTAGAAAATACACCCAAGAGAGCAATTCATGTAAGAGGGAAAGAAAATAAGTTTGATATTAATACCCGGAAAGATGTTGGAACAAATAATTAGGCAGGCCATTTGCAAGAAATGCCACGTCTACTAGACCTTAGCAGCTCATGTGCAGTGAATCCCAATCCTTTCTTCGACAAAGTAAGTAGTGGAAAGGGGGAATGCTACTGATATAATTTACCTTGATGTCAGCAAGGTTTTTGAAAAGATTCCATGTGACATTTTAGGGAAAAAACATCCTTATATTGTTTGGATGGCACTATAGTATAAGCTGGGCGGGGGGGGGGAAAGCGGGCCAGCCCATTGCTGCCTGCAAACAACTGGCAAGCATCTCCTTGTGAAAACAGGACCCACATGCAGGAGACCTGTTATCTGCCTGGCAAAAGGTCCTGTTGATTTTTCCTAGTCCCAGGGGCCGGACGCTGAGGCGCCAGGGGTTGCATGCAGCCCATCCCTGGCCCCTGAGTGTCACATGGTAGCGTGTTATTCTTGCTTGTGAACAACTACAGGAAATGGAAATCAGGCTGCAGATAAAGATCAGATGGTGCTCATCCTTTCTATTCCAAGGTTGGTCTTGGGGTGGTTGTGAAACAACAAGTGGCTATTTTGGCAAAGAAACTAAGACTCAGCTCAGAGAAGGCAGAGATATTGTGGCCATCTTGGAGTAGGCTAAGAGTCTCCATCTTCTGAAGGGCAAAAAGGCACAGCTGAGACAATGTGAAGGTTGGGCTGATCAAAACACATAATGCTAAACTCTAATTAGTGGAACAAACTATCTTGCCTGGGCTTACTCAACACAATAAACCAGAAGTGAAAAAACTTCATTTTGATTTGCATGTTGAGTAGCCTCACGTACGCTAACCAGGGAAACGCAGGGGATGGTGCCTCCATGTGATTCTGACCAGGGCCTCTGTCTGGCCACAGGGAGGGCCCATCTCTCTCCCCTGGAGATGGCACCAGCAGCCCAAAGAAGAAAGTTCTGCTAGGAAGAGGGTCTTCCAAAAGATCTTGAGAGCTTCTACAAGAGCAGCTCACTTAACTTCCTGGTCTTAGCTTAATAATGGTCTTTTTGTGCCCCAAAGCCTTTAAAGACCTCATTGCCTGAAGGACCACCTCAGACATCCTGCACTCCAGGATCAGCAGCTGCGGGAACAGCTGATGGGGATGGGACTGCTGGCCTCCTGGCCGTGGCTTCCTCCCGCAGGCCTCTGAAAGGCCTTCCAGGGTCTCCCTGGATGGCCATATCCCTGAAATGTTTGGGGCGCAATGATGGAAGCAGCATCATTGTGTTGACTGACAGTGCTGCCCCGTATCGGTCCCATGTTCCTTCCGTGGTTCTTACGACTCTCACTCTGACTCGCTGCACCCCTCCTCAGGTGCGTCTTCTTGGCCAGCTCACCTCAATCACATTGGAGTCAGTGAAGCCAGGGATGCGCTCATCTTTGCAGATAACACCCGCGTCCTCCTCATGGGAGCAGTCGCTGTTGCCCCAGCCCCGCGACCGGCACTCTGCGATGCTCTTTTCATGGCCATCGCAGCTGACGTTGTCCAGCCAGATGCGCCCTGTGGAGTAACCACCAGAGAACTCAGGACTGGGACAGGCCAGGAGGCCATTCGGCGGTCAGAAGCACCAGGAGCCGATGTGCCAGGCCTTTGGGAGCACTGTTGCACAGGGGACGTGCTTTGCACATGCTTAAAGGCACGCTTGTTACTTCAGATAGGGCTTTCGGCATACTTCAGGGCTCAGCCCTGGAGTTTGAGGTAAGTGGTGCATCCCTATCCTACAATGACCCACCAGCTCCAGCCCCAGTGCCCAGGATCAGGCAGATCTGCCCTTGGGGGTGGTGGTTGGGGGGGCACCCCTTTCCAAGTGATGCTCACCAACACCTTTGCCGTATTTTGCACTGTGAGTCCAGCCCGTGGCAGCCACAAACCCCAGATGCCGGCAGAGGACATGGGCGTTGGCCAGCGTGAAGTCGTCATCACAGATGGTGCCCCATTCTTTGTCGTAGAGAACCTCAATACGCCCCTCGTTGTGCTTACGGGGATAGCCGGCCAGTCGGAAGTGTAGGGTGGGCGATGGTGGGCTCTGCCTGGTGGGTGCTCGGCTGGGCGGCTGGGCCAGAGTCATCCACAGCCAGGGGCCAAACAGGAAGCCCAGCAGCGGCCGCTGAACAACACGCATTTTCCGTGGGCCTGTGTGGGATGGGAGATTAGTGCCCATGGCTGGATGAGAGCAAGGACGCCTGCCCAGGCCTCTCGGCCTCGCCCTCCACACAGCAGCTTTCAGTCTGACTGGCCGAGTCTTTCTGGAAACAATTTGGCCATTCTCCCAGCACCGCCTGTTGGAAAACCTTCTCTAGGGCCAAGACCGGCTGTGGGGCAGCCACGACGGCAGCCTAGGACTACTTTCCCCCTGCTCTGATTGTGACCAGAGCTCCTGTAGGAGTTTAGGACTGGCCAGGACTGCTCTCTTCCTTCTGGGATCTGGGGAGACCAAGCCTCCCTTCCTTCTGGAGGGAGTCCCACTTCAGTGGTATATTCCCAGGTCACCCTGCACCACCTTCGGTGCCTCAGGGATACTTCTTTCTGGCACCGTCCTGGGACAAACATCCCCCCCAAGTCCCCCTGGTTGTCCTAGGGGAGTCTGATTCCAATCCTGCCTCTGGCACAAGGTCTCAGGTGGGGAGCCAGGAAAGCCTGCAAAGTCTCCTTCTCAAGGCTGACCAGCTTCCACTCTTGCCTGAACTGCTCTGCTGGGAAGGAAGGCCAGCTAGATGGCCGGTCGCTATGACTTTTCAGCGCTTCATTTTAGCCCTGTCGCCTTGCCAGGGGCAGCAGCCAGACCCGTCTTGTTTCTGGCTCTGAGCCTGCAAAAGAGAGGGTTGCCCCCGGACAGGAGAGCAGGCATGCAGTTGCCTGCCCAGAGCAGCAAATCCTCTGATGGTCTCTGGGGGGGGAGGTCCCCAGAGGCTGCCTCCTCTGCCCCTCCATCCCCTCCTCCCGTGGCACAAAGGGCACCCCCGTCGTTCAGCATCGCCTTTAGATATGGAGTGGTCAATCTTGATGCCATACTGGTTCTGGGATGGCCCACGTGCCTTCTTTTCGTTGGGCAGGGTCCCACTGCAGCCTCCTCCCCACCTGTAGCCCTGTTCCTCTGCTGACGGGGGACATGAACAAGTGGGGGCGCCCGAGGGGCTGCTCAGGGAAGCGGCCTGACCACCCTGCTGGCAATGCCACTGCTCAGACGCCAATCGCCTGCCTGGGTTGCCCTGAAAAGAGGCTTTGAAGCAGGGCACAGTCTGCCCTTTATGCCGTGACTGCCCCCCCTGCCTTCACCCTCTTGGTTGGTGCCTGGTTTCAGAGCCCCCTCCGACTTGCCACCTTCTCCTCCCTCACCCAGGGCGCCCTGGACATGGCTTCACCGAGGGAGGGGGCTCAGCGCACAAGGCTCAGAAGCATCGCTGATCCGTGTTGCAATTTTGCCTATTATTTCTTTCTGGGCTCCCACCTGCTGCTCTCTGCTCTCTGGCTCCAGCAGTGGCTAGCCGGGCATTCCCTGCAGAGTGACTCCCCTCCTCTTTCAGACCCTGGCTACCCTGGTACCTCTCTTGGGAGTCTGATTCTCTTTGCCCATGCCCATGCCCCCCCTTTATTAGGAACAGGGGGGGAGGTCTTCCCATTAGGTCCATTTGGTCAACTAGTGAAATGCCCAGAGAGCACATCCGAAGAGCGATAGGCGTACCAAGTGGAGTTCTGAATGCTGGAGCCCCGTTCATGCCCAGTTTTCAAAGGATGCCACTCGCACCGTCCCAAGTCCTGGGGAAATGGAGCCCTGAGCTGCCGATTGGCTGGAGGAGGTGGGTGTCGCATTCCAGGGCAGAGACAGGACAAAGGCGGGGCTGCGATTGAGAGGAGGCTGCTTCTATGGCCCTGGCCACTGCTGCTAATTTATTTTTTTATTTAAAAGATTTAATATGGCTCCCATCAAGCAACTCTGGGCTGCTCACAACAACGATAAAGCCAATAAATAAACAATCATAAAACAGGAAATCCATAAACCAGAAACCCTGCATCCAATTTACGAGTTGAGTGGAAAGAGCCGTCTCATGGGAGAGTCGGCAGGGGGGTGACAATGTACACAAACTTTGTGACACACTTGCAAAATGTGGCACAATTTGAATACCTGAAAACCCTTTCAGTGGGGTGGCGGTGGTGGCCTTTTGTGAACCTGAGAGTCCAATTCTGTCTAGCTGACTTTCTACCGTCAGGGTGGCTTCAGGATGCAACCGTCCCTGGCAGGCTTGAAAGTGGCAATGCGTGGAAGCCAAACGTGGCTTCAATGCCCTCCTTTGGCCGTTATCCAGAGCCCCAAAGCAGCCTCAGCTCCATCGGAACTGTCTGCTCCTTTTGGAATGGGCCACCAGTGGGGGCTTCAGTTGATGTCCTTCCCGAGAGAGGGGGCTGGATGAGGGGCTTCCCACTCTGAATTTCTACACTCCCACCCAACTGAAACACACCAGAACTTGCCCAGGAAGGCCTCCCTCTCAGTCCCCAAAAGGAATGTCATGGTTGAAAGGAAATTGAAACTGAAAACAGAAGGCTAGATTTGTTCCAACAACCTTAAGATTATTTCAAAATTCTGATAGAAAATACGCACCAAATTTTAAAATGTTCAGACAGGATAGGAGAGGTTGTGCAGCAGTGGCAAAGCAGAATAGAGGGAACTTTGGATCATGAACTCTGGCAAAGGCCAGGCGAAAGTAGCACCGCCCAGATCAACCAGATGTTTAGGAGGGGCTTCCTAGATGGGGAGCATCTGTCGGGGATTGGGCAATTAAGTCCTGGAGACCAGCACTCTCCTTGGGCTGTGACTTTGGTCGGCAAACACAGGAGAGGCAAAGCGGCTGGTGGGAGGAGGAGCGTGGCACTCCAAGAAGGCTGAGAGTGAAGAATGAACAAAGGGGGCGAATGGGGAAAGTGGGTCTAAGGACACCCAAACAGGAAACTAGGGACCGAGTGGAGATTTGTGGTAGAAACTCAAAATGAGAACAGCTAGAAAAGATTGTCGGTGGCTTTGGCTAGGAATAAAAGGAATCCCACTGGGGACAAGGGGGGGCGGTGGGAGCAGGCAGCCCTTCTCCTAGGTAGCCAGTTGGAGTCCAGGCTCGTCCCCCAGGCTGGTCTAGAGCAGGGTAAGAGAGAACGTGGTGAGTTTAAACCAATCCGAGTCCCAGGGAATTACATCCAATGAACTAGCAGAGGTGATCACAAAACCTCTCTGTATGGTCCTTGAGGAATCTTGGAAAGCTGGCAAAGTGCCAGCAGGAAAGCAAATGTCAGCCCCACCTTCAAATATGGGCAGAAGAAAGGAACCCATAGACTTGGTAGCTTAATCTTTATGCTAGTAAAAGATTCCAAAGTACCTAGAAAGGTTGAGCTGAAATGAATTTAACAGGGAGAAATGTAAAGTTCTGGAGATGAAAAGTGAAAGTCGCAAGTATTAGTTAGACTGGGGAGACCTTATTAGGCAAAAGTGCCATCGAGCTGAGCTGACGCAGCGATGCGATGCAGTTGCTAAAATGGCCAAGGTTCTACAAGGACAGAAGAGAAGAGTCCATACCTGGAATACGGAGTCCAGCTTTGGTCAGCACATTACAAAAGACGAGTCCAGATCGTGGGAAGTGGTTGTTCCCTCTACTCTGCTTGGAGTCCCTTGCCCATTCAAAAGGACAACACCGCAGTCGGACACCTTAACAGGAGGGCTAGCAGTAGCAGGGTGACGGGTGTTGTGAGGAAGCGGGTATGTCGCCCTTGCAGAAAAGTTGCCCCTCAGCGGAGGCCTTCAGAAAGCTGCAGGACAGCACTTTAAAGAGACCCCGTTTCCTAACACAAAACCAGCCTCTTGACCAGGGAAAATTAAGCAGAGCACCACACAGGATTGCCCCCGGTTCCTCATCCCTCCCCTGCATGGCTGTCAGAGAGAGGCCCAGCTTTCCAGAGAGATCAGAGCCAGGCTGAAAGGGTCCCCGAGCGGATGGGACCAAATCCGCAACTTGCTCTTCCGGAGGAGGGGGTGGGCTCCACAAAGGGAGAGCCACCGTGGCCTTTGCCTCCCCAATCCCAACCCAGCTGGGTTTCTGGCCTGGCTAGCGGGTTTAGTTCTCTCCCCCCCCCCTTCCATCCTGCCCACATTAGGGGCAGCTCTGTGCTGCCATCACCCTCAGCCTCGGCCTTCTGCTGCAGTCTGGTTGAGCTCCGGGCTAGCCTGGGCCTCTGGCCTTTGCAAGGGAGGCCAGCCCGGAGCCCTTAGGTGGAGGACCAGATATCCCGGCCAGACAAGGCCACAGCCCTTCCAGAGCCTCCTCTGGGGTGGGGAGGGGGCCTGGAGCACTTGCCCCAGCATCGGGCACTTTTTCACTCAGCAGGCTCAGGAAATGAGATGGGCAGGGAAGGGGGTCGCCCCCCCCCCGGGTAGTTCACTGCCCTCCTTGCGGGGGGGGGGTTGGAGGATGTGCAGAAGGGGCTCTTCGGCTGACCGACGGCTCCTGCTCCCCACCGCCCCTTTCTTAAAGCCCAGCCGCCGGCCGCCACTTAGATGCCTCCGCTCAGCCAGCGGGCCTTGGCCGGAGCCCCCGAGCTCGCCTCACCGCACCGACTAACCGGGCGCCCGCAAGGAAGAAGGGGCTGCCGAGCTGAACTGGAACCTCTCCGCTCGAAGGCAGTCTACCTGAGCGGGGCTACCTTTATTCCAGCGGGGGCGTTTCGGAGCGGGGGCTGGACCTGCTCTGGAGCCCAGCGTGCCGCCTCGAAGCCCCCTCCCCCTCAACCCAACGCCGAAGTTCGGCGGGAAGGGCCGTCGGCTTCGTTCTGCTTCCCACCTTCCACCAGGCAGCGCCCGAAAGCCTTCCGAGGCCGCCCGCGACCCCCGCCAGGTCTCCGGCCGCCTTCGCGACGGAGCTTCCCGCCGAGCTGCAACAAGGCGGAGCTGCCCGGCCTCTGTCGCCGCTTCTGCCCGGCAGCCGAGAAGCGAGAAGGGCCGCCTGTGGTCCGCGCGCCCCAGCCCGCTTCGTCCCGGGGAGAGGCCCGACTCCCCTGCCTGCCCTCCCGCCGCGCCCAAGGAATCCCCCTCGGCTGACCTGCTCCGTCCAGCCGCTCCGTCCGCCGCTCGCAGGCCTAGACAAGGGCCGCCCCGGCCGGCCTCTTCATCACCCCGCCCCGTCCTGACGGGGCCTGGCCGGGGGCGTCCTGAGAGCGGCGGGTCCTGCCCAGGACGGGACGGAGCGAGGTGCTTTGGGAGCGGCGGGGCTTTCCGACCGCAGCCGGCCCCGAGCGAGGCCCAGGGGGCAGGAGAGCCGCCGCGGAGTCGCCAGAGCTGCACGACAAGCGCCCCCTCCCCCGCAGGGCATCTCTGAGGCCTTTGCTCTGGGGCTTCTCGGGGCCGTTCCTTGCGCCCAACCCTCGGCTTCCTCCGAGGGCCCCACGGAAAGGTTTTGTGCAGAGGTGAGCAAGAGGGGCGCTGGGTCTTGTGCTCCTTCCCAGGGCCCCGAAAGGCAACTCAGCACCTGCCACGCCTGCCCTCTCCTCTGGGAGCCAGGCAGGAAAGGCGTGTGTGTGTGTGTGTGTGTGGGGGGGGGGAACCAGAGCCCGCTCTTTGCTGGAACAACCAGCCTGGTGGCTTCTTCGCAGGACCACAGAACCTGCAGCCAACGAGCCTTCCAACTCTTGGCATCAAAAAGGGGTAATATTATGTTTGGGGACAACATTGGTATGCTTGACTACCTTTGGCAGAGCCAGGACTGTGATGGGGCTTCCCTTCATGCCTTGATTACCTCGTGTGTGGAGGGCTGCCGTGTGTTGTATGTGGGGCTGCCCTCGAAAGCCTCTCAGAAGTTGCAGCCGGTGCCGAATGTGGGGGCTTGAGCAGTGATGCCCAAATCGCAGCCTTGCATGGGAGCTGCACTAGTTGTCACTTGGCTTCTGGGTGCAATTTGAGCTGCTCACCACAAAGCGCTTCATGGCCTCGGACTGAGCTGTTTGAGGGACCCCCGTCTCCCACGGTCTGTGCCCATCCTGTGCACTTCAACAAAGCTGGCTGGCACTGGTCCCATTGATTAAGCGTTATTACTCAGTGGGACCCCGGCCTTCCCTGTGGCCGCACCTGCCCTCTGGAGACCTGGGTCTCCCCCAACTTGCCCACTTTCAAGCCTTCTTTAAGAACGGCCTTTTCCCCAGGCCTCTTGCAGCTGGCGAATCTTTGCATAGTGCAGGACATCTGCTAGCAGCCTCAGGAGAACATAAACCCTCTCTAGCTAGTCTCTCTGCTGGTGAACCCATGAAAAGATTGAAGAGCAGCAAGACCAAAAGGCTGGCTGGCTGGCTGGCTTCCTCCCATATCCATCCATCCATCCATCCATGCATGCATCCAATCCATCCTCTTGATGCAGGGGCAATTTTTTTTTTTATAAGGAAGGCACCGGAATTAATACCTTTTGTCAAGCTTGATGAGGCGGTCCATTAACCTCTACATGCTTCTTGCCAAGGGTGCAGGATGTTCCACAGGCTCCGGCCCGAGTCCTTCTGGGTCCAATGTAGCTGATCTGGTTGGGCGGTGGAAGATGTGACACCCCCTCTTTCTGAGCAGTCTCCCACTCGCCTTTGCGTCACCCACCGAAGGGGCTGGTGTGAAAACATTTCATTCACTTCAGCCTTTGCATCTGCCCTTGAGAACCATTTTTTCCTCAGGGGAGCTTAAAACAGGTAAAATCAGATTCAGAATGCAGAACACTAGACCGTAGGACAAGAAAAACCACACACCCCAATTTACAAAAAATATGAATGGCAGCATGATAGAAGTCGACATTATTTTTGTAAAGCTTGATAGAACAAAGTGTATTAACCTGGCCCTAAGCAGAATAAAGTTGGCATCATGGGTGTAGAGAGGGTGTGTGTCATTTCAGAGGATGGGGGTGTCATAAAGTGACTCAATCCGGGTAGCCCCACAGGAGGGCATCCAGACTGAGGTCCCCCACGATGCTACCAGAGGTATTTATTTGATTTCTCTAGGGCAGGGGTAGGGAACCTTGGCTCTTTTATGACTTGTGGACTTCAATACCCAGAATTCCTGAACCAGCCATGCTGACTCAGGAATTCTGGGAGTTGAAGTCCACAAGTCATAAAAGAGTCAAGGTTCCCTATCCCTGCTCTAGGGGCTCCTCTCAACAAGTGTTCCTTTCAGTCCTGGGCCCCAAATCCCTGGCATGGGAGCAGAAATGAGGGGCGTATGACCGAGTCGTATTTTCAAAGTGCCCAGGCCCAGTCTGTGAGGGAAGCCTCCCGCCCATTTTCAAAGGCAGATTCCACTTGCAATGAGCTACAATTCCCTATCCAAGGTGACCCCAGGGCACCAGTTCCAAGGGCTGGTTTGGGCCTCTAAGGGTCCACCCCTCCACACCAAGGAAGAAGCAGCAGCTGGAAGTGCCCTTCCCCCCCCAGAGGCAATGCCTGGAAGGGAAACTTCTCTGCTGCAGCTCCAGCAGTGGGGCCCATCAGGCTCACCCCAAGGAGGTGGCCTTGCAAAGGCCTGTTGGGGGCAGAGGGGTGGCCACTCTTTATTGCTGGGATATTATAACCAACGGTAAGGAGAAGAGTGATGGTTCCAGTTCATTTGCTTTGGCATGCTATTGGTTGGTGTTTGTTGGCTTCTTCCTGTGGAGATTGTTGCGCTGTCTGATGTCAACTGGTTTAGATCAGATGGGGGATGTTTATTGTTCATAAATGTTGTGCCCCAGATTTTTTCTGGTAAGCTGCCACGAGTCTGAACGAGTGGGAGGGTGATAACCAACCAATGATAGAGTTGAGTCCTGCCCAAGCTACCAGAGCCATCTGCACAAGAGCCCTCCTGTCAGACAGCAGCCGGGACCCCACTTGAGTCTGGGGGCCGCCCTCTGGTGCCTCGGGCCTCTCACACTCGGTGCCTTCAGTGGTCAACTCGGAGGCCATGAAAAGAGCCTCCCGGAAGCCCTTGGAAGGAAGCCGTCCCCAGGCAAAGGTCCGCAGCTGCTGCTCCTGCCCCGGTTCAGAGTCCACGAGGACCCTTCGGCCCTCGAGACTCCAGGAGGTCCGAAGCTTCTCCTTTCCCTCCGCTTCCATCTCCTGCCAGGACAGGGCCGAGGCGGTTCGGCCGCCCAAGCCAGACCAAAAGGGGTCTCTCCCAAAGAGCCTCTTGTCCCGGCTCTATAATTGGTCAGATCGCCCGGCCAGGGCAGCCTTCTGCTTCCCGAAGGAGCGCGTCAGGAACCGCAGCGCGGGTGAAGCGTCTTCCTTCCAGCCCTACTCGGCGCTTTGCACGTGCTCGGAGGCGCCTTCCTTCCGGGGCCCGCTAGCTCGCGCGCAGCCCACCCCGGCGGCCGCCCCTGGCCGGGGGAGGCGGGGCGAGTGACGCGCCCTCGAGGAGCCCGCCCTCTTCCGACGGATCCGGAGTGGCTCCGCTTGGCCGTCGTCCGCCGCCGCCCGCCGTGCCTGGTCGCGCCCAGCCCAGTTTCCGGATGGACCCACCGGTGAAGTCGGGGCCACTCCTGCTCCAGCAGCCGCCGGGGTTGCTCCTGGGGGCTAAGGTAGCCGCGCGAGGCGGGGATCTCCGGTCGGGGGTTCCGGGCTCCTGCGCGCCTTCCTCGTCGCCTCGCCCCCTCCCCTTCCCGTGCAGCCAGGCGGGAGGAACGGGCGGTCCCTTGCCCGGCAGCCGCCTCCGTTGCCTTCTCTTTCGCTCCCGCCGCGCGGGGGAAGCGCTCCCCCAAAGTGCGCTCGGCGCGACGACGAGGCCGCCTCCTTTGGTCGGGAGGCTCCCCTGCTGGGGCAGAGCCGGAGGGCCGTCGCGCTGGCCCAAACGGAGTCCCGGTGCGCCGCGTGGGAAGCCCTGCCGCCGCCGCGCGCCCCGTCCCTTCCTCCTTCCTGGACGAGGCTCCCCACCGCTCGGAGAGTGGCCGGGCAGGACCCCTTCCGCTCTCGGGGAGGAAGCCGGGCGGGCTCGCACTTCCTGTTTTTTGGACCGCGGGGCAGACGGAGCCAGGCTTTCGGTGCGCGAGCCACGAGCCGCGTTAGCCTTTCGCCCCGCCGGTGCCCCGCCCTGGTGCCGGTTGGCGGGCTGCTGAATTCGGGAAAGGCGTTGCTCCCAGGAGGAGGCAGGCGCAGGGCACAGTCGTGAGGAAGACCCTCCGGCTGGGCTGCAACCCCGGGCGGGCTCGCCTCCAGTTCTTTTCCGCAGCCCGCCTGTAGTGCTTTCTCGGCCTTTTGCGGGGGGGGGGGCAGAAAAAACCCACCCTTGGCTATTGGACTGAACCTACTTTGTGTATTGGGTTGCTACCCATTGAGCTTCCCACTGGATAGCGCTGATCGGGCTCTTCAAACTTCTGCAGAACCAGGGGTGTGGGTGGGGTTCCTGGCAGGTGGAGGGGCAGCATAAAAACGCAGCCAGTTTTCTGTCGCTAGAGCTTTGCTTCTTGCTTGGGGAATCCTTGAATTTTTCTTCAGCTGCCCTGTAGTACAACTTGCAGAAGTTTGAAAACTGCTAGTGTACACAAGAAATCTATGCAATAAGTATCTCCCTTTATTAAAACAGTGCAGTGTAAGAGAAAAACCATCCCTTTAAAAAAAAAGGGGGGGGGAAGCATGAGCTGACAACACTTTGGGCCCAAAGATCTTCCTGAATGCGGGTGGGGAGGTTACTCTCATCCCTGGGGAGGGGGGGGCGTGTTCTGTCTCTTGCACATGGGAAACGCAGTTCAGTCTCCAGAGCGGAAGAAAGCAGCTTTCTGCCTTTCCGGTCCAGAGGTTAATTCTGAAAGGGGCAAGAGGCAGCAGCCAGCTACCCACCCCTGTGACTGGCGGGGGCTATAAGGGCGTGGAGCAGGAAGCAGGGCTGCTTGTGGCTGCTTTGCCCATTTCCGGCTCTGGCATCCAGGTTAGGCTTTCCAGAGTGTCACCCTTTGGCCTTCCTTACCAGGTTGCTGTTCAGTCACCGACTCACTTTTTCTCGTGCCTCAGAGTCAAAGGTGACTATTGAGCTAGTTAACTTTTCATCTGCAGTTCTGAACTAGGTTGCTCACTCCTCTTTTATTTTTTTAATCAATTTATATGGCCGCCCATATAAAGGTAGATCAGGTCAGGGAATCAACTCCACGAGAAAAGCAGCTGCAACTACTTTATTGAGATTGGCTCTAATATCAGAATCTTGCAAGACTGATTGTGCTCCTCCTCCTCCTCATAATCCTATGAATCAGAGGCTGCTTCCAAATGTACCTCCTTACTCTGGACTTAAAAAATGCTTTCAGCTCCTTTTGCATAGGTAACACCTTGTGCATATTTCTGTCAAGGTCACTATCCTTACCCTCTACTTCATGCAGCATCACAACCATGTGACCCCTTTGTCACCAGAAGGCTTCTGGGTGCAATTCAAGGTGGTAGCTATCAACTGTGAAGCCCTTCCTTGCACAAGGTCCAACTCTCTGAAGGTGCTTTTTGCCCAACTGATAAGATCTGGCAGATGGCTCTCCTGGTCCTGTCACTCAAGCAGTGCCGTCTGGTCGGCACAGCTCTTCCCTCTTGCAGCACCTGCCTTTTGGAACAGCATCAAATATGCCTGGCCCCCACCTTATCGGTTTTGAAAGGGCGTGGCCTCTTTCCTCAGGCCTTGAGTTGGGCGAGCAGGATGTCCTCTGAAAGTTTCAGTTAGAAATGGTGTTTTTGGCCAGAAGTTTGGGGTTTCTTACTGGTATTTTATCTGTGTTCAGTTTTGACTCTTATCTGTCCAGAGCTGGTGCAGATTTGAGTGACCTTAGAAATTTAATAAAATAAATCCATACACTTTTGAGTAGTTACCACAGGGAAACTAATAAGCTTTGGAAGTGGCAACCAGGACTTCCTGCTGGGTGAAATCATTTCCTGAGTAGCATTTATGTCAATGCCAGAAGGTTGAGGGCCAGGATACGGATCAGGAGCAACCATATTCGCACAAAGGAAACCTGGCAGGATGAAGAAGATGATTGGTTGATATGGCACTTCTGAATTCAACCTTCTAATGAAGACCAGGAAAGGAAGCAGTGGGGTGTTAAGATGACGTGTAAGCAGGAATCTTCCAAAATGGCAAGTGCTCCCCACACTCCCTTTAGGTGACTGCATCAAGCCTAGCCAGTGCTCTGGGAATGGAAAGACAGTGGAAAAAAGTGAAAAAAGAATAGAAAAGAAAACAGGGAAGCAATTCTATCCACCAGACAGAAATGCTCTGGGCAATATTGAGTTGTAGCACAAAATCCGAAATGGTTAATCCCTGAGGCCATAGATTATGTCCCAAATGTGGTTGTATTTAATCTGTAATAAATAGTACTGCTATAAGTGACGATCCGCCACCCAATTATGCTAGGTAGCTTTGGACATGCCCCTCAGTGACATCCAGGACTGTTTACAAAATATAAGAGCTATTGAACTGATTGGAAACTGATCACACTGGCAACAAACTTAAGCCATAGGTAAACCATAATAGCCAAGGAAATACAAAACAGTCCTCGTTGATTTTAAAAGAAGAACCTTCTCTAGAAGGAGCAGAAGGAAGTGATAAGGGAAGGTTGAGCGGACCTCAGCATGTCTCAGGATGGTTCCTCTGCTGTCTATGTCAAGCCCCTGCCTTGCCTGCAAGCTTTTCGTCTCAGAAGTAGAGACCTGGAAATGGATCCACTTTGGGGCAGATATTAACACTAAATCCTTGCAGTAAAAAGGAGTAGAAGTTTTCATTGTCCTGTCCTGATATTGGTGATTTATGAAATTCTCAAGGTTCAGAATTAGTGGGGGAACATATTGGAGGAGGCCAGTTTGAGGAAACAGGCTTCTAAGCGGTAAATGCAATGGCAGGCAGGCAGGCAGGCAAAGAGTGTCCGGAAGGAAAAAGGTTCCTCATATCACAGACACTGATGGCATCTGAGCTAAAAAGGGAAGCGTCCTTGAAACCCTGTAAATGAGAATGTCCTCTGAAAATGGTGTGCTGAGTGGCAAGGCAGTTTTTTTCTCCTGCCGACAAACAGCTGATTTTGCCACCAAAGTGGGTTTTTGGGTGGCCCACTCCCCAGATTTGAATGGGAGCAACTACAAATGACCCAAGACGATCCTCAGATGACTGTGGACCTACTGGGAAGAGGAATCTTGATGGTCACAGTTCTTGGTAGGAGCGGCCAGAGGGTTCAGTCTCCATCCTTTCCTTTCAGCTGTTTGTTACTCTTAAGCATGCCTCGGTTTTAATTGCATGTTTTCTCTTTTCATTTTGATCTTAAATCGACTGGTTGAATGCCAATTTATTCTAACCCTTGCTGGATTAATGTGAATGTGTTTTTTTACTGCTTTATTTTGCTGTTGCAAAGCACTTTCACTCCCCATATGGGAGAATTGACCCCACCCCCTATTGCCATGAGAAGGGCAAATTCCACCTTGGGGGTAATTTGGAAAGACTAACGCTATTCTTTCTTGATCAAAATCTGCAGAATGATCCAAACTGTTTGATTGCCACTGTACTAAGGGACAGAAATAGCCACGAGCGAGCAAGGGCCTGCGGTTCTCGGTCTTTTGGCTTAGATGGGCAAGGTGACTGGGTGGTGGGATCATACTGTTTGTCCCCTCACTCTGGCAAGAGGAAGTGGTTCAGGACCAGGGAGAGGAAGGACAATCCATAGTCTGGCTGTGGAATTGCTACCCCACAATGGACTGAGTTGCCAAGTTTTTTGGTTAGGGGATTGCACCAGCCATGGAAGAAAAATCCATCTGCCTTCTAGATAGATGGATCTAGATCTAGCAGTTGGGGAAGAGAGTGGTGGGCCATTTCCTGTTTCTTGATCTCTCTGGAATTAGAATTGGGATGCCTTTGTCCACTCCGGCTTCTGGGTCTGCAGATGTTTTTAAGAAATAGCCCCTAATTATTTGAGTGCTTTTTCTCTTCTTCAGTGGCCTCTGATTCATTTCTGAATCACATGCTTGAAAAAGGTGAGAATTATTAATTCTTCCACTTTTATTGTGCTTGCCACAAGCCATCCGGCAGGCAGCCTGATTTAAGATAATTCAATCCCTGCTGGGGAAGGATGAGGCACAGGGACATCTGTTGGATTACTGTGAAGAATATTCTCCTTATCTGTGGATACACAGATTTGCTCAGAGTGGCAGTTCATCTGGACAGGCCCACTTGAGGTGCCCGTCGTATATTATCTGGGATGAGTTGGACCCTGACCCCCAATGAAGTAGATGGGCCTTTCAGATTTTATGAGATCTGGGTCCCTTCTGAGTTTTTAAACTCGTCTGGGAAGCGGCCTCTGGTTGAATCCACACCATGGCGTCAGCTTCTCCGAGACAGGACAGGAGCTGATTCCTTCAGCTCTAAAGGAAACAGTGGTGTATGCCCTCCATTTAGGGACGTTCTAGAGAGGTTGGTCAGGGAAAAGCCCCAGGAGATCCTGGAGGAAATGGATTATCTGGATTATCTGGAGCCAGGCTCCTGGGATACAGCACGGAGGCGGCATTGGTCATGCTTGTTGATGATCTTTGGGGGAGCAGGAATGGAGATGATGTAGCCATCCTTGTGCTTTTTGATCTCTGGGCAGCCTTCAAGGCCGTGGACCGCAGTGTTCTTTGGAAAAGCTGAGGGGGTTGGGAGTGGTCCCATCCATTAGTACTGGGGGGGGGGGAAGAGGTCAAGTCCACAGCCCCTCGCTTGTGGGGGTGCCACAGGGCTCCAAACTCACCATTTCAACGTATCTACATGAAACCACTGGGTAAGGAAATGATCCATCTTGAGCCCATGATGCCTTTTGAGATCCTGTCCCAATGCCCGAATGAGGTAGAACCTACTCAGGCTCAATCCTGACACTACTGAGTGGCAGCAGAAATCTGGACTTCCAGTTCTGGGGACCTTCCGTGCTTCGTTTCAGACGGAGCGGCATTTCCTCATCAAAGACTGGCGTGCCATTTGTGAGTCGTCTTGGACTCGGAGTTCCTGCTTAAGGAGCAGGAAGCTGCCGAGTATCATCAGCCTATTGGTGACACCTCAGCCCAGGGTGACGGAGGGTCTCACCCAGGGGCTTCGTGTAGACGTTAGAGAGGAGGAAAGAGCACCCAGCCCTGTGGGCGGTCGAGGGGCTGGGTCTCTAGCTCCCTATCAACCCCGATTGGGATTGACCTTGGAGAAAGGAGCTGAACCGGTGCACAACTCGGCTGCCGGCCCCGAAGGATGCCCTGGCCGATGAAGGCGGCTAGAGCACGAGGAGAGCGAGGATGGTTGCAGTGCCCCTGTCCTGCCAGAGAGCACCCATGAGTGCGACCAGTCGGCGGGCCTGACTCCGGACTGAAAGGAGTCCAAGAAACCTTTTTTTCCTTTTTGGTTCCCCTCATTCCTGATCTGCTGTCACAGCCTGTCTTTGTTTGCAGCGGTGGAAGAAAAGCTGGTTTGTGCTGTACCCAGCAAGTCCTCACGGAGTGGCCCGTTTGGAGTTCTTCGACTGCAAGGAGGGGGCTGCTCCAGCTGACCGGATCAACACCAAGAGGCTGGACAAGAAGATTGTGCGGCTGGCAGACTGTGTGAGCGTGGCTCCTGCCCTGGACTGCACCCCCAAGGAGGGCTTGTCTGCCTTCTGCCTGGAGACCAGCAGCCGCACGTATGTGTTCGCTGCCGAGCCACAGGAGGCGGCTGACTGGGTGGCGAAGCTCTGCGAGGCAGCCTTTCTGGTGAGCCGGACTGGTGGGCAGGGCAAGGGGGGGAGGGAGGGGGGGAGTAGCTGAAGCGAAGGTAGAGCTAAGCGTCCTGGGCATAGACCCACCCACGCAGGAAGACCTTAGGGGTGGGAAAGGGGGGGTGAAGGCAAGGCCACCAGCAGTGACAGAAGCCCATGGGAGGTAGGGAAAAGAAAGCCCTGAGAAATTGACGGGTGAGCTGGTACATGCAGAGGAAGAGGGGAGTGAGGCTGAGTGGCCGAGCTGCGCCCTCCTTGCCCTGTTGTGAGAGTCCTCCAGAATTTGTGTCACCAAGCAAAATGTCCAAATTTAGCACTATGTCCAAATTTAGCACTATGTCTAGTTCAGGGGAGCTACTTTAAAAACTTGGAACAAGTTCCTGGAAAGGAACAAGCTGGATCAGGAGACCTGTGAGAAGACGGCGAAGGAACTGGGTGGGTGATGCCAGAGCTCTCTCCAAGCATCTGGAGGCCTCGAGCCATCGGCTCCCATTCTGGAGTGCTGGGCGGGCCCAGTGACTGTTAGGAAGAGTTCCCAAGGGGCAGGATTGGCCCCCTTACGATCTGCTAGTCTGGAGAGCTCTGGGTTGGAGAGCTTCACTGGATTCCCGCAGAGGGCCCCAAAGATCAGGATCTGAACTCTTGACACCAGAGCAGTTGCCAATCTTGTCAAGGCCTTTGGGCGACTGAGGAAGAATCAGCTCTTTTTGCTCAAGTGCTAGGCCAGGGCTGCCACTGAGACCTTTTATGACCCTCATCGCAGACTAACCCTGGGAAAATGACCCCGTCTGGTACGGAGACCGCTGGAGAACGGGACCTGGAAATGGCCACAAACTCCATTTACTGCTCAAGAGAAGAAGGTAGGACTTGATGGCTGAGCGTGGCCAGCACGTCCCGTCTGTAGCTTGGATGGTCCAGCTGGTCCCCCTCGGAAACTTTCATTTAGTGGCAACACGCCTGGGGGCGAGAGGTGGGGCTGCTCCTGGTTTTCAAACTGGACCCTGCATTGGGAGCTACGGAGGTGGGCAGGAAGCACAGGGTGCTCCTGTGTGGTACGGTATGTGCTCTCCCACCCCCACCCCTTCTACCAGGGATGGGGAGGTGGTGCCTGGTGGTCTCCCCACAAGGACGGCCGTCCACTCTGACTCTCCTCTTGGCTGCAGTGAATGAGTTCTGGGTCACCGTACAGAAGACCGAAGCTGCCGAGCGCTGCAAGCTGCAAGGGATGTATGTGCTGAAGGCCTCCTGGAACGAGCTCGTCCTGAGGGAGGCCCACTCCAGCCTGCCCCTCTACATATGGCCTTACCGCCTCCTTCGCAGATACGGCAGGGACAAGGTGAGCTTGTCGGGCAGGAGAGCAGCTGGCCCTCTGGGGTTTTGCCTTGTTCCCCCCATCCCACCCCGAGATCTGGGAAGCAGGGAAAAGTTGGACTCACTGAGCCAGAGGGAGCGGAACTTATCCCAGCACTTGCTTTGTGAGGGGTTGCCCCACTTGCCCTGGAGTGGTCCTGGCTGACCACAGGGCCTCACTTCCCTATGGCAGGTGATGTTCTCCTTCGAAGCTGGCCGACGCTGTGAATCCGGTCCCGGCAACTTCACCTTTGAGACCAAGCAGGGCAACGAGATCTTCCACGTGGTGGAGGCTGCAATTCAGGCTCAGAAGGCTCAGGTGGAAGAGCATCGGCAGAGCAACAGCTCCCTTGAGATGGAGGCCCCTGGCGTCTCCTACCTCCAGAGTGCCGTGGCCAACTCCCTCAGCCTGGAGGGGGAGAGCGCTGCTGCCTCGGAGAGACGGGCGCCCAGGAGCACCCTGGCAGCTAGGTCCAGTGTCGCCGGGGAGGAGAAGGAAGCCGCCATGCCCAAAGGGCAGAACCAGTGGCCTCCCCCCTCCCTGCGGCCTCTCCCCTCTGGGATGCCTGGCTCTTTGGAGGACACCACCAACGTCTATTCTGAGCCTCTGGATGCGGTGAAGGGCTCGCGGCTCTGGCCGGACTCCCTCTACGCTGACCCCATTGACAGCCAACGTGAGGAAGAAGGGCTGGGCCGGGGCTCCAGCCTGGTGGAGGAGCAGCCCAGGCCATGGACCGGCGGGGGCCATGGGCTCCCGAGCGGCAAGCAGCACATCTACGATGAGCCTGAGGGAAGGGCCCCGTGGCCCACCCCCACTTCCGCCGCCATCTATGATGAGGCACGCCTCCCCTGCGAGGCCTGGCGGACTCAGGGCTTGGAGGGCCAAGCTGGCTATGAGTTGCCGTGCCTTCCCGGAACCGGCGATTATGCTGTCCCTGCCTTTCACCAAAAGGCCGGACTGAAACCCCCCAGGCTGAGCCCTGCCCCCAAGCCTCCCCGGGCGCACAAGAAGTCCGCTCAGCCAGAGGCCAGCAAGCCCAGAGCGGCTTCCACGCCGGGCCCGGAGGGGCTCCGTAACAGCAACAACAGCAACAATGGCAGCGACCCCCTCTACAGCCGCGTGCTCAAGCCGCCTTCGGCCCCCGGCCCCCTGGGACCCGAGCAGTCCGTGGATGAGAACCGGCCAGCCGCTGTGTACGAAGACCTGGGGGAGATCTAAGAAGGGATGCTGGGCTGGAGCAGTCTTTCCAAGGGCACCTTCTTCTGCAGGCTGCCTTCTGGGGGCGGGCGGACACACTTACGCACTCTCGTAAGAGGCGGGCCGAGCCCCCAAAGTGACAGCAAAGGCTGCCTCTTCCGAGAGGGCCCCAGCCTAGCCTGAGGGCCACACAGGCCAAGCCAGGAAGCCGCTGTACGGGAAGGGCCCCCAAAGGTAGGATGGAGCTCCTGGGGAACCCACAGGGACGTCGCTTCTTTGGGACTGCAGCCTTCAGCAGCGAGACCAGAAAGCCTCCCTGGCACATTCCAAGCCATTTAGGAGGTTGCTGCTTCCTTTGGTCGCTGCAGAAAACTGGGGAGAGCCTCTGCTGGGCCTGGCCTGCTTCCCTCCCCCACCCCCGGTGTGCCAGAGGCAGCCCGAGTGGTGGGCTGAGGCCCCTGGGACTGTGCCTGTGGCTGCCCTGCCTCTGCGGGAGGCTGAGAAGGGTCCCCGGGCAGCGGGAGGCACGCGGGGCACTTGTGGGAAGGAGCTGAAGGAGACGCTCGCTCAGGCTGTCACAAGGTTTATTGGCGCAGAGGATGTGGCTGAGGCAGGCCGGAAGGGGGCTGAACAACAGAAACCAGGAAGTGCCACAAACAGTTCCCTGCTCCCCTTCCACCCGCTTCCCCATGGAGCCCCGGCTGGGCGCAGGTTGGCCCTGCTCCGGCCCAAGGCTTGTGGGGAACACCCAACCCCCCCATGCCCCCTGGTCTGGGCGAGGGTGGGGAGGTGTGGGTTGCTGCCAAAGAAGCCGGCCTGGAGCCGGGGGCTCCGGTCTTTTGGCAGAGGATGCCCTGTGGCTGTGAAGAAGGCAGGCTGCTCCCTCCGTGGCCGAGACGCTGGACAAAGGTGGCTACATCTTGGACTCTAGGATCGTCTTTCCTTGGCTCCGAGAAAGGGGGAGGCTGCCAGAGCCAGCCAGCGGAAGGCCCACCTGCAACGGGGCCACGGTGGCCCTGGCCCTGCTGGGATGCATGCGGCCCTCCTGCTGTGGGGGAAGAACCACCATCACTGCTGGGGCAATTGGGGGGGGGGCTCCTGCCCTTCCTGCTTCATTAGTAACACAGCCCATCCCAAAGGCTGGAAAGTGCCCCGGGTGGTAGGGCAGAGCCCTTTCAGGGGGGGTTGCATTTGCCCTCCTAAGCAGCCATGTTGGAGCCCCCCGCCTCCTGGGCTGGTTCTTTGCTGGTGGGCCCACGTTTGCCCCCATCCTTCTCCATGCCACGTGCCCCTTGGTACCTGGCGGGGCCATTGCCTTGGTGCCCAGCGCTGAACCCGGGAGGTGGACAGGCGGCCCAGGCCCCTCTTCAGGGCCTGGTACAAATGACCGTTTGCCAGCAGGGGATCGTAGCTTGCCTCAAGCTCCAGGCCGTTGAGGACGCCCTAGAGCGGGAGAGGCCGAGTAGGTGCCCAGAGGAAGGCAGGGGTGCCCCTTTCCCTGCAGGGGTGCCCTGTTCTCTTCGTTTACCTCCACCTCAGCCAGTGCTGCTTCTGGCAGGTCAGCAGGCAGGGGAGGAAAGCTGCAAGGCAGAAGCAGCTCTCGGGCCACGACTGGGCGCAGCAGCAGGGTGGAGGAGTCCGAGGGCAGCAGGACCTGGAAGGTGCCTACTGAGAGGCGTCCGCTGAGGTCTGGCCCACCCCAGGCCTCGTATTTGGCAAGCAGCAGCCATTTCCGCTTCTGGAAGACAAAACCGGTGCCCTGGGCGTTGTGTTGCGAGTTCCCTTGCCAGCCACGTGCCAAAGAGGAGTGATGCTCCTGCCTGATGGGCGAGGTGCCACTGACACACAGCCAGCAGTACAGTCAGCCTGCCTACCAGAGAACCTGCGGAGTTCTCTCTGCCCCAGAGGCTGGGTGGCTTCAGAGCTGCCAGCGGGACGGCCTTTCCCCCACCCCCCTCCTGCTGCAGACCCTCCCCTTAGGACTCACCCGCAGGCAGTGGCAGAAGGCTTGGAAACTCTGCTGGTTGGCCTCCAGTTCATCCCAGCTCAGCTGCCAGCAGCTTGTGGGCCTTAGGACTAGCGGGAGACCAAAAAGCAGGGACGCACAGACTCCGTCGGCCTTCAGCGCCCTGCGAAAGGAAAGTTTGTCAGTGGGAAGCAGGCAGTTGCTGCTCTTATGAACCTCATGATGGCCCCCGGCAGGTTACTGGCCGGGGATCCAGGAAGGTGCAAAAGAAAACCTCTGCAAGGCCACTGCTGGGGGCAGAGACGTGTCCTGCAGATGGGTGGAAATGGCCTCCGGACGAGTCAAAGCAGAGGCAGGCTGCAGCCCCTCCCCCCGCCTGGGGGCAGGAGCTTGTGCAGACCCCCCTTCGGAGCACACTGCTGATCCTGGGGTGGTGCTTCCTCCCCTGAAGGTTGGGGCCGGCCAGGGGGAGGACTGTCCCTTGCCTTGCAAATATGGCTGGCCAGGTTTAGGGTGGGTGGGACGAAACCCGGGGAGGCTTATCCACAAAGGTTTGTTTACTCCCTTCTCTCGTTCAGGGTGAAGGCGGCTCCCAGCAGGGAGGGAGCAGCCGGCGGAAAGGGTGGGTTTCCTGCTCTTCCGGAGCTGGTTAACTGAACGATCCAAAGGGGGGGGGGAGCAGGTGGGTCCCAGAGGAAAGGAGAGCTACAGAGCCCCAAATGCTGCAATTGGTACACAGCTTGCACAAATGCTTGGAAGTGGAGGGCAGACAGCCTCCTTCCCCGTGGCTGAGCTGTAAAACCAGCGTCCTGGTCTTGGCCAGGCCTGGACATCTGCTGAGGCACCCCCCCCCCCCCAGTCCCTATAACGGACATCCCTGACTGACCACGCAGGCTAGGTTTCCTGTCCCCTCGCGTGTCCTTAGATTTCTCTACGGCTGGGATGGAAATCAGTTCGGCCCTAAAGCGAGGACCATCCCGTTTGGGGAAGAGGAAGCAGTGCAGGAACTGGAACGCCAATTTCAGCAAAATAAGAGTTGGGGCTGCTCCAAGTTTTTCAAAAGAGCTTTTCCGTAATAAACCTCAAAGTTCCTGATTCTTGCATGTCTGCTTAATTGCTTCCAGTCCAACCAGTGGGGAGGGCTTCTTCCAAGGGCCCCTTTCCAGATAGCCCCTTAACATGCTTTCCTTGGTCTTCAGCTGGTCTCGGGAGGGGGGGAACAGGACAGTACACTGGGGTCTCCATCTGAGCTGCTCCATGGGCTGAGCTTGGCTGCACCTGAACAGTGTATGCAGGGCCCTAACTGGTGGATCCGATCCGGGCTTCCCAATTTCTTCCCTTTAGATGTGGGAAAAGCTCTACGTGGCCCATTCTGTCCGTGGAGGGGGCTCCTCCTGCTCACAGGTAGGCCAGCCTTCTGAACCACCACTGGACCTGTTGCTGCACACACTGTGCTGTGCTCTTTCAAACAACCAGTTGAAAAGCAGGGCTGTCAGCTCTAGGAGGGCATCCGTGGGAGGAAGGCAGTGCCCTTTTGCCTTGGCAAGTGGCTGTCTAGAAATTTCCCGGAATACTTTCTAGCGCTGCCACCCGGTATATTTGACCCTGGGGCGGAAGGGTTCTGCCGCTTTCCCTTTGCGGACAGAGTTCCAGAAAGGCCACTGAACCCATCTCTGTCCAGGTGCCGGCTGGCCATTCGGTGGGGGGAGGGAGGGCGCATGGCAAGCTGGTCACTCAGGCATCCCGAGAGATGGCTGGGCCCTGTCACCCAGGTGCCTCCTCCCCTTGCTGGCCCAAGTGCTGCTCTGGACAGAGAGGCTGTGACGGGCCTTCCTTCGGCCGCTGAGGGAGAAGGGGAGGAGAGGCCCCGTGAGCCATCACCACACACGCTGCTCATAGACGGTCCCAGCGTGCAGCAGAGGGGATTGCCTTGTGAGAGAGGCAAACGGGAGCTCGGCTGCTTGGGCTGAGACGTTTACCGCATGCTGCTCTTAAATTGTGTGAACTGCTTTGTTAGACAGGCAGACTATCTCGGCACTGAAAATTACGCCAGGGTGATAAAACTCGGCACTTGAGGAAGGCACAGCCACGAGGAAGAAGAGTCCTCCGCAAGGTTCTGATTCCTGAATAAGCCAGAGCCACGCAGCCGGCAGGCCGGCCCATCTCCCAGCCCAGGGTTAAAAGAAAAGGGCGCCTGGTCTGCCGTTCTTTGCAGCCCGCTTGCCAGAGGAGGAAAGCTGTCGCTCCACACTTGCAAACGGAGGAGTCCCCTGGCTGAGACCTTCCTTCCTTCCTTCCTTTCCTTCCTTCCTTCCTTCCTTCCTACGAAGCCACTTCTGCTGTTCTAGGAGGAGGAGGAGGAGACCCCACTCCCAACCAAAATTGAATTTCTTATTTATGAAAGCAGTGGTATTGCCAAAAATAGCTGGCAGTTTTCGAACCGTGGTGCTGTGGTGTGCTACTGAGCGCTCGCTCAGATGGGAGAGGAGTCCTCTGGAGCAGCTTCTCCCGGTGACAGGCGGGGGGGGGGCATTGCCAGCCTCCTGCATGCACCACCCTGACGCAAGCCTGGGCTCACCAGAGGTCTGCCATCCATCCATCCATGAATACTTCTTAGGTTATCCATGAAGTTGATATTCTGACGACCAATCCCTCCCCTCGCCCCCAAGCGTGTGATGCACAACGCAGGGATCCGGTCTGTCACAGCCAAGGCCAAAATGACCGTGGAGCGCCTGCACCAGATTTGCGCCAATGGGGGGGGGAGGCTATTCCCAGCTCTAACCGTGCCATCATCGGCAGTATTATCGAACGTCCTTGTTAGGAAGCAGGTGTGATGACAGTCACAGTGACCCTCACCCAGTCAGGTACCTGAGGATTCTCAGTCTGCGCGGGGCCAGGCCAGGCGCCATCCAGAATGGGCCGGCAGCCTTGTCCGTTCCTCCTGTTCCACCCTCACAAGCGGCAGGAAGCTGGGCAGGGCTGAGAAATCTCTCCTGGACATCACACTTCAGCCACGCTGCAGAGGCAGGAGAGCAGAACAAAGGGCCGTCACTGAAGCCGGTGTGTGGGTGTGGGTGTTGTCTCTTTGTCCCGCAACGCCTTAGCCCAGGGTTTCCTTTGCCCAGGTGAGCCTGGGGTGTGTATGTGGGGGGAGGCTCAGCTTGCCGGGAGAGTGCCCGTTGTGCTGCAGTGGGAGAACGTGGGAGCAGGCAGGAGCAGCCGGGTGAAACTGAGCGGATGCCCGGACTTGAGAACCTGCCGCCCAGAGTCGCAGTCGGTGGTCCAGCCTCATTTCCCACGGGGGTTAACCGGATGGCTAGCCCCTAAATCCGAAAGGGCTTTCCTGATCTTGTTCCAGAGGTGGCCCAAGCCCCCTTTTAAACTGCTTAAAATGGTGGTTTGAGCAAATTCCAAAGATAGGAAGAAGTCCTTCCTTTAATCTGGATTTGCTTTCCGATTTTCAGCCTTGCAGGAGGATCCCACTCCAAAGAGATGATGGATTATTTATAAATTAAATACATAATTAAAAGAAAGAAAATGAATTGAAAAAGAACATCTGCAACTAGATAAAGACTTGTATACTTGGCATCTTTCCTGAGCTATAGTTGCAGTCAGTGTGTTCCCACCACTTTTTTAAAAAATGTAATAAGCCTGATTTGGCTAGAAAAAAGAAAGAAGGCGACATTCGCCGGGATGTGGCTTTTTGTGGGGGAGGTTATTTCCCAAGCCTCCCCTTCCTGGGACAGCCCATCAGGGGAGGAGAGGACACTCCGATGCCCTTACGGATTCCTTTCCTAGCTTCTCTGTGGCAAAAGTTGCACTGACTTAGAAGTGCACAAAAACATCCTGAGAGCCAGGAACGCTGACACACAACACTCAGTCTCTCGCAAGCAAGAAGACACCGTATGTGTTTATCATCCTGGACAGTAAAACACCATTTCTTGCTGGTCTCTTCTATGGTTTGCTACTTTAGTTTATTGTGCCAAGAAAACAGCACCAATGTGTCACAGATGCCCCTGTCAGCACCTGGGGGCCAGGGGAGATTACCTGCATCGCTGCTAGTTGCCCCAGAGCAGCGGGTGGTCCCGGCAGGCAGGAGGAGGTGAAGGTGCTCTTGATCAGGAGCGTGGCCATGCAGCCAGGCTTTGAAAAAGTCCTCTAAGGCCACCACATCGTTCTCCACAGTGTGTAGATCAACCTCCGTGTTCAAGGTTGTGGTGCTCTCTGCAAGGGAAGATGAGGCTAAATAGGACATCGTTAAAAAGGCACAGCAAAGTATGTCCTTCCTGCGCCAACTCAGAAAGCTCAGACTGTGATCCAGTTCTGCAGAGGAATGACTGAGTCTGTCATTTGTACCTCAGTAACTGTCTGGTTTGGCACAGCAGCCAAAGAGGGCAGGTACAGACTTCAACGGATAGGTAGGACTGCAGAAAAAACAACTGCAACCAGCCTGCCTTCTTCCCTCGGGGACCTGTACTGTATACTGCAGGAGCCAGAAAGGAGAGCTGTGCAACTATCTACAGACACACACCCCCCCTCACATCCTGGACACAAACTCTGTCAACTTCTTTCCTCAAGACGATGCTAGAGGGCATTGCACGCCAAAACAACCAGGCACTAAGACAGTTCCTCTCCCACCCCCACCCCCCCCGCTATCACTCTGCTAAACAATTAATTCCCACAACACTGTCTTATGCCCTGGGGTGTCAAACCATCTAGCATCCTTCTCATCTTTCCTATTACCTTCTCCTATTGGTATCTTACATTAGCTTGTTGTTTGTATGTACATGTTGCTTGTATTTTTGTATGTACACTGATTTTATTATGTTGTTTGTATGTATACTGAGAGCTTATGCACCAGAGACAAATTCCTTGTGTGTTCAGTCACACTTGGCCACTAAAGTATTCTATTCTATTTTCTATTTCTATTTATTTTCTATTATTTTCTATTTTCTATTCTCTTCTATTATTCTATTCTACTGTATGTTATTGTATGGTGTGGTGTGCTATCCTATCCTTATCCTTTCCAAAAGCAGAGACAATTGGGATACAGAGAATATGAATGCCTGGGATAGGCAAACACTACTTTGGGCTCCATTAACGGAACCAAGAATCTAGATCAAGGGTTACGATGGTCAGGACAGGGCTGAACAAATGGTAATCACAGCTGGTCCTGGAGGTTACAGCTGTTGCAATGCCCTTGTGGCCATGTGATCGAAACGGGGATACCCGGCAGCCTGCCTGCATTAAGAGCAGGCCTCAGCAACAGCGGGAGGAAGAAGAGGCCGAAGGTCAGCTGGGGGTGGCTGCATGGTGGGTGGCAGCACAGAAGAGGGCGACCCCTTTCTCAAGCGGCCGTGATGGGTCTCAAGAGTTGGTGGACCGTATGATCCTTCGGTGACGACTGACTTGGGTCTACTGAGATGCAAAGGGGCCTTTGGATTCACAGGGGCTTGAAGAGAGCAACAGTATTATGCACAGGGGTGCTAAAGATTCTGATTATTCATACAGACTAATGGGATCAGAGCTAGCAGGGACTAATGGGATCCTGGAGTAATGGTGTTGACACAGCATGAAGATTTCAGCAGGTGGCAACAATCAGCACCTTAGCCTGTTTTTAGATTCACTTTTTTAAAAATGAAAAAAAAAATTCTGAATCAATTCCAAAATTAAAAATTGAGCAAGTACCTTTATTAGATCAGGTGCAATGTACTAACAATTGTGGCATGCTTCAGGTTCTGCATCAACAGGTTGTTACAAAATGAAAGAAATGGTGACAAAGTGAAGAAAGACCAGGTTTGGGGGCTGTGGGAACGTCTGCCACTTGTTCTGGCAGTGGGAACAGCCAATTTAATGCCAGTCTGCTTTTTTTTTGGGGGGGGGGGAGAGATTTCAAGAAGGGACAGAGAACAGCTGATATTGTCATGGGTTTTAGTGCTCAGATTCCATTTCTGGTGGGTTCTGTAGACTGAATGCACTTATCAGGGTTAGGTGTGACTGGTGTCAGATTTTCCAATTTCTAGGCATAAACTGCTGTACTCACCACCACTACTGCTGCTGGGTACATCTCTGCCCCACTCTGCCCTGGAGAGTTCCTGGACTGCCCGCTGAGAAATCTCGACCACCTGTAGTTGGTGGAGGCTTACCAGGTCAATACCCTGCAAGCCAGCATCCAGTTGGTTGGCTATTTTTCTGCTGGGCTGGCTAGTCAGGATTGTAATCTGGAAGAAAAATCATAGTAGTTTAGAGGGAGAATCTCCTTCCTAATTGACAGCACACTCACTCTCCTCATGCAATCTGCCCCAAGCAGAGCCTGGCGTGACGGCTGCTCCCCAGTCCTCGTCATGCCCACTGGTCTGAGCTGCACTGGTGACCGGCTGGCTTCTGGGTACAACTCAATGCACCTTTAAAGCCCTTCACGGCTTAGGACACGAACCTCTGCCGGATGCCTTGTTCCAATAACGTCTGTCTGCCCCATCAGGTCAAGAGGGGCAGGCCCCCTATGTCCTCTCACTCAAGCCGCGCTACGTGCCTTCTTTGTCATTCCCCCCTTCCCACGAAAGAGTGCATTTGGCGAGAGCTGGCTGTTAGGAGTTTGCATGACTTGTGTTTTTCCCTTGAGATACCGATTACAGTAAAGAAAGATGTAACATATACATCATTCTGCACAATTATTACTAATTATTACTATTGCAACTTACAGATAAGGGATCGTATGCTCCTCAGGCTTGGTTCTGATTAGAGCAGCTTATAAGCCTTGTAAATGTAACAATAAATCTCTTTCAAAAGGTGGAGGTGGCCATTACAATTGTTATTTTCTTCTAGAAAAATTCATTGTAGAAACATGCAGAAACATTTCTGAGCAGCCATTGGGTTGAACTGTGCAACCAACTCTAAATCCACAAAACTGGGAGAACTCTTGGCAAACTTTTGTCCAAAAGATATACTGAATGCCATTGCCCAAAGCATTATACCTGATCTACCCAACAGGTCACTGGCAGCAAAGAACAATAGCAGGGTTTGTTCATGACACACACACACACACCCCCCGGGGGGATCCTGGCCATGGCAGCATTCTGCTGATGAGATGAAGAAAGGCACTTGTGCAATTCTGCCTTGTTTCCGCTTTGGGCCACTCTTCAGATGCGCTAGACCTCTGGCCTTTTGGCCGCGCCCACTTCTTACCTCCACAGAAGAGCTGCTCAGACAGGCTCCGGCCATGCCTTGACCAGTGTACTGTTTGAACTGCTGCAGTCCGTCCAGCACTGCTTGAACCACAGCGTCTTCCTTGGGCTGGAACACCCCTTCCCTGGGCAAGGCACCAAGCTCTCCAAAGCAGCTCTGCAGCCGAGCAAAGCCTCCTTTAAGAGCCTGCTGAGGGAAAAACGGGAAAAGAAGCACAGATTGCTTTCCTATTTCTAGATATCCCGGCGAAGAAGGCGCCTCCACCACCACCTGTACGACACCACCTTGGCTGGATCTGAGAAATGCTGCTCAAATGTTGGTTACCCCCTGATACGGCTTACATGGAACTACTACTTTGGAAATCAGTGCAAAATGTAGCAGAAAGAAGTCACCCATGTTTGGGACTAAATACGCTTGTCTGAAAACTATGTTTTACATCAGAAAAAGTTAAAAGGGACTAGATGTCATAATGCACCAGGGAAAATGTGACACAATGGGGAGCAAAAACCAATGCAAGAATTCCACTAGTAGAACACTGGGCTTTTCACCTTATTAAAGAGGAAGGGACAAAATAAGAAAGGCAGCACTGAAGCATTTAAACATCAGGAGTGAGCTTGTCTCCTTCTTTGTCCAGCTGAGGTTGTGAGTTAAACAAGGGGGATGCTACGGACATGTAATAACCCTGGTTTTAGCCAAGCCGAATCCCACCTCCTGGCATGAGGTTCCTCCTGAGATCCAGACTCTGCTATTGGTCAGAGCAGCCCTGGTGACTCGGCTCTTCTCCGCACCTCTGGCAGACGAGGGGGAGAGCGACACCACTTGCTTCCTTCCACCCAGTCTGGCTAGCTTGCACTCTATCACTTTTCATTGGCTTCATTGTAATTTATTTGTCTTATTGTCGTGAGCCACCCAGAAGTGTTCAGAATCGGGTGGCAGACAAGTTTAAATAATAATAACTCCAACACATCTGGAGCAGCACTTGAATACCATTGGGATAGACAAAATCACTGTCAGTCAATTGTAAAAGGCAGTTTTACTTTACACTGAAAGAGACAATAAAAAAGTGAAGAAAGAAAGAAAAAGACCTCGCCAACAGCCAAATAAGAAGGGATTAACTTCAGACAAATGATCAAGGAGAAAAAAAAATCACCCTCATCAAGGAACCACCCAGGAGGAAACCACACGCCCGGCAACACTGGCAGCGCAATCTACTGTACATTAACAGGGAGCAAACTGCACCCTCCTTGGCACTGACAAGTGTCAGGTGGGTGATGAAACGTCTTGTTAACAAAGAAGCTCAGAGGACACCAATGGCTTCAAAAGTGAAAGTTACAGAATGGATTAATAAAGACTGAAAAATGACATAATTAAAAATAACTTTTAGCCGGACTGTTTAGGAGAACCATGTCAGTCTACGGTGACAAAAAATTAGGTGGAATCTGGCAGCACCCTTTCTAACACATTTTGTTAAAAGATGTCAGGTTTTGTGATTTACAGCTTGCTTCGTCAAATACATTGGGTGGCTCAATTAAAATGGGTAGTGTGATGGAGAATTTGCATCTCCATTACCAGCCTGTCTTCTCCTCCCTTCTCTGTCTCCCCACATTAAACCATTCCTGATCTTTAACTGGACAGAATGTAGCTTAATGGGCGTACTTGATAAACCAGAGCTGGAAGCCCAAGTTTAACATACAAATGAAGATTGGAGCGGGCAAGGAATGGCATCACACCCAAAGGTGAGAAGATGGGCTTATGGTGTGAGCTTTACCACAACAAAAAGTAGCCCCAATGCGGAACCTGAGTATCTTAGGCCTTTGGACTGACAACCACCACGGATATGGAAACACTAAATTCTTTTAGAGATCCATAAATGTAACCTACAAAAGCTCCCAAGCAAGATAAATCAGTCCCCAAGGGACCAAAAGGTATATGAAAGCAGAAGAATAGCTAGCACTAGGGAAAAAGTAGAACAGGGGCCTTCGGATATTTCACTTGGCTGTAGAGGGGCTTGTGTGTGTAAGGGAGCGCTCACCACGAAGGGCAGCAGGCATTCCTGCTGGTTCTGGACCACGTAGAGGCTGAACGAAGGGATGCGGGGTGGGCCTGTCAGGCTGCAGGCCAAGCAGAAGACGTTTTCCAAGGCTTCACAGAGTTTGTGGCAGGTGTGGTCCCAATGAGGAGGATGGATGTCTACCACCAGGATCCGTGGAGATTGCCTGGAAGGAGCAGTGGTGGTGGCAGGGCATTTCTCAACAACACTAGGTCTTTGTCTTCCAGGACTCATGGTTTCCTGAACACAGTTTAGATTGTGGCTGTCTGGAAAGTAGAAGTCAAGAGCTGACTCTTTTCTCACAGTGCATTGTCACTCATGAAGGCAGATAGAGAGGATGCCAGAAATGTTGGAGGGGTGGAAGAGGAGCATCTGGGTGCAAAGATCAGCAGCTCCAGACTGGATGCAGGTCAGCACCCCGCCCGTCCCAAGAGTAAACCGTGAGGTATGAATGCGGGCATTGTATGCAGCGATTCCTACCTTCAGGTTTGTTATGTTCAGTCCATCCCAATCTGTTTATACGGCCACTCCCAGGATTCTTGGCCTGAATAGTTAAGGGGGATTCTCGTTGGGAGTTTTGGGTGCTACAGTCTCAACATATCTGGGGGTTCTTCCATACAAACCTACAATTCCAAAACAATTCTATCTGCACAGATTAAGTTTAAACATTACATAAACCACGGTTTGCTTGATCAAGATTTGTTGACTTGCTTGGGTTCACACGTTACGCCAACCCCAAATCAAAGAGTGATTTGTGAACCCCACTGCACACACGGGACAGTTAATTCCAAACTGCCAAGAGAACAACCTGACTGTATTTTTGTCAAGGCCAGGGCAGCTCAACCAGGAGGACTGTCCAGAGAGCCGTTGAGAGGAGATCTTGTGCCACATCAGACCCTACAGAAGAGAATACTTGTAGCTCAGCACTCAGCTGTGGGGGCCTGGATACTCTCTGAACTTGGTGCATAGGACTCTTAATTTATAAAAATAAGAGCAAACTCCCCACTCCCTTCCAGCACCGATGATGTTACCTAGTTTGGCAGTGAAAGGTCTGCCAGAAAACCACCAAGCGCAGAGAGCACCAAGGATCCCCACCCCCACACACAGACCCTTCCCATCTCCCAAGTCCCAACTAGGGGTGCATTTGGAGGCCGCTCACACGTTCGCCTTCCAAAGATTTGAACTAAAAAGCCGGTATTTGTATACAGGCGGTCTGTGTGGCACAGGGGGGTGGTGAGGGGGGAGAAGAGGCTTTTTCAGGCCAGGCCGGGTGCCGCCCCCTTCCCGCCCCGGCCCAGACAGTCCAGAGGGGAAAAGCCTGGGAGGAAGGCCCGGGCCTCGAGGCTTTTATTTCGCCTGGACGAAGGGCGGCCAAGAAACGGGCCTCCCTTGTGAATCTGCCCCGGGCCTCGTGTGGGCGGGTCTTGCGGGCCGCCCCACCTTCTCGGCAGCGGCCTGTCCCGAGAGAAAGCGCCCCGGCCTGGCCCGGCGGGAGAGGCCGGCCCCTCCGCCCCACCCCGCCGTCCTTTGGCGAAGACGAACCGGGGCTGCGGGTGGGGGCGGGCAGGCCTTCTTTAGACCCCCGGGGGGCGGTAGCTGACCAAGCGGGAGCTTCCCCCGGGCGCCGCCGCGGGAGATGCGGGCGAGGAAGGCCCGGCCCGCCTCAAGGATGGGGGGGGGGATGTCGGCGGACAAGGAAGCCTCTGCGGCGCCCCCCCCGCCCTGGCAATTGCCCCCCCCACCCGAAAGAGCCTCCTCCCGTTGGAAGGCGGGCGGCGGGAGAGCCAAGGATACGGCCGTCGGCGCCTGCCAGAAAGCGGCCCTCCGCCCGACGAGACCGAAGGCTTGGACGGGACCCCCCACCCACCTCCGGGGCAGGCTCCGCTTCCGGCTTGCCGGAGGGGGGGGGTCTATCCGGGAGGGGGGGCGGCACCACCCCGAGGGCGGGAAAGGTGCCCCGGAGACCCTTTGCGCAAGGAAGAGGGGGGGCGGCAGAGGTCCAGACCCGGGAACCCCAAGAGGCTCCGGCTTTCCGCGGGGACAAAGGCCAAAGCCCCCCGCGCAGAGCTGGGCGGCAGCCGTTGCTCCGAGGGGGAGAATCTGGCGCCTTCCTGGGTCACAACAAGCGGCCCTCGTCGCGGAGTTGCTAGAAAGGCGAGCCGAAGCCCGGCCGGTCACCAGAAACGGGGCAAAGGCCGGAGGATTCATCGTTCAGCCCTGGGAGGCAAGATCCGCCAAGGGCTCCTCCTGGGGGTCCAGGCGCCTGTGGGGGACGGAGGGAGGGGGGCTGCCTCCAGCGACCAGAAGGGCAGGCGAGAGGACGGGCCGGCTTCTGGCTCAGCCCTTCCAGAAGCCGGGACAAGGCAGCCGCGGGCTCCGGTTCAAAGGAAGCTCACTTGGGCTGCGCACGAGGAGCCAGCTGCAAGCGCTGCTCGGGAAGGGGACCCTCTGCCTTCGGGAGGGGGGAGGGGGGATCCTTCTCTGCCTGAGGCCAACCAGAGGTTGCAGTGCAGCGTTCTTCCCCAGGGCCCTTTTCCTTCGGCTGTAATATGAGATGACTCGTGGCAGATCGCCAGCATATCAGCCTCCAGTCCGGCCACGTCTGCTCTGACCCGTAAGGAGCCGTCGCCTTCCGCCGTGGTCCTCCCCTCCCCTCCAGCTGTTAGATGCCTTTTGCCCTTTGGCTCTGGGCACATCAGCAGACGGGCATCGTTCCGCTTCAGCCCAGCCGCCTCAGAAGCACCGAAGCTGCTGCTGCTCCCATTTGACCTCAGCTTTTCTCCCGTAGCTTGAAGTTTTATGACTTGGGAGGGGTTATGTTGATATTTTCCTGGTTGTTAATATCCACCTGATTTTCTTGGCTGAAAACTGAATCCATATCATTTTCTGGTGAATCATGTTTAGTCTTTTCACTTGTCTATGTCTTCTGGATCATTAAGATTTTAGATCTTGTTTGTTCCCTCTACTCTGTGTATTGACCTATTTTTCTCCTTGTGTTTTGAAGGCAGCCACTCTTGTTAATCAAAGTGAGGAAAAGAAAAAAAGGGTTTTGTTGCCTTAAATCAGCTTCCCCTAAATTGCTGCATTTTGCAAAATACTAGCTGGCCGAATGCTCCTTTCGGCACATTCCTTCCAGCAGATCTGCATGGTGTTTACAATCACAACCTTTTCTTCCTCCTCGTTTTCTCATCATCCTCGTTTCTGTCATAACTCCCGCTGTAGCAACTCCCCCTGTAGCGGTCCAGGCAGTCAGTGCTTTGCACAGAGTCTCGGATGCATGCTTGTGCCGCCTTTCAATGGGAGATGCAGAACATCAACAACACCTTGGCACACAAATATAGTGTTATTTCCAAAACCTGTCTCGCGTAAAGCAATCAAAGCATATTGAAGATACATGTTTTTATTTGCATGCCATCAATTATCCACCACCCCAGCAAAGCTCTGATGGCCACGAGCAACAGCAGAACAGGGTCCGTGTGCTTTCAGCCCCCCAGAGAAAGGTAACGGCAAGCCAAAGGAAAAAGCCATGGAAAGTACAGCATGATATCAGAATATTTTGGATGAAGCCAGCTGTCAGACATTGTTGATCTCTTCTTATTAGATCAGCCCGCCAGCCGTACTCTTTCTGAGATATGGTCAGTGAATGAAAACAAGTCGGTTTACTGGGCCAGAAATCCCTGACTGAATTTTCACCCAAGGCGACTTCAGCCTGCTGTGAATATTTTCTTACACTTTTAGCCGTTCACCACCCTCCCCAGAGATACTGAACGCAACTTACAGGTGTATTCGGGAGCGGGGGGGGGGGGCACCTTTATCCACTACAATAGGCTCTGGACTTATTGTATTGCTTTGCATTCCACAGATTTTGGCATTAAGCTCCTAATCCTGTTTGGAAAAGGCCTGCTAAGATGGGACAGTCACCTGCTCATCAAGGTTATTGACTCTGTTTTTGAGTCCATCATGGTTTCTTGACGTCCTCCTGTTTGCAACATGTCGAAGGACTCGGTGAAGCTGTGCTCGGCTGCCAGGATGTCATTCTCTTCTATGGAGCCTCTGGGACCGAGGCGCAAGGAAGACCCCTCAGAAGGCTGGATGGAGCCACCCGCAGGGCAGTGGGGCGGGGGGCGGCTGTGAGCCTCCTTGCCTTGCTCAGGATGGATGTGGGGATTCCAAGCAGAAAAGTACAGAGGTGAGGGAAGCCATCATGTCGCTCCATGGAAGAGGCCGGGCCGCATCAGGGCAGCCGCCAGCGCAGGGGTCCCCAACCTGTGGGCCGCAGCCCACTACCAGTCCATGGCCTATTCTTAACTGGGCCGCATGAGTGGCTGGCTGATACATGCAGTAAAACAGTAACTGTTAGAAGGACCTTGGAGTCCTAGTGGACGATCACTTAAACATGAGCCAGCCGTGTGCGGCAACAGCCCAAAGAAGCTAATACAATCCTTGGTTGTATAAACAGAGGCATAGAATCAAAATCAGGTGACATATTAGTGCCACTTCATAAAGGTTTAGTAAGACCACACGTGGAATACTGCATTCAGTTTTGTTCACCACATTACAAAAAAGATGTTGAGACATTGGAAAAAGTGCAGAAAAGAGCAACTAAGATGATCAAAGGCCTGGAGACAAAAACTTATGAAGAACAGGGTGACATGACAACAGTATTCCAGTATTTGAGAGGTTGCCACATAGAAGAGGGCATCAGAAGGCAGGACAAGAAACAATGGATGGAAACTAATCAAGGAGAGAAGCAATCTGGAAATAAGGAGAAATTTCCTAACAGCGAGGAAAATTAACCAGAGGAATAGCTTGCCACTAGAAATCATGGGTGCTCCATCACTGGAGGTTTTTAAGCAGAGACTGGGCAGTCACTTGTCTGAGATGGTAGGTAGAGGGTCTCCTGCTTGAGCAGGGGGCTGGATTAGAAGACCTCCAAGGTCCCTTCCAGCTCTGTTCTGATTGAACTGAAATTGAAACTCGTCTCTGGCGGGTGACCCCCCCTCCTACCCTGCACCCCTGGTCTTCTCCCAGCACCTTTCGTATGATCGAGGCCACCGGAGCATCCCGGGCCAGGTGGGCGGCAGCCGGAGCTCTGCGGGCTGCAGGAGGCGCGTCCCGGCAGGCGGCGATCCGCGTGCGGCTGGTCCCGCGGCGCCAACGGAGCGGCCGTTGCCGGGGCGACCGCTGGACGCCCGGCCGGGAGCATGGCGGCGGCGGCGCGCAGGGTGCCGCTGGGCAGGGAGGCGCACGGCGTCTACAGCCTGTGCTTCGGCGCGAGCGGCGCGCAGCTGGCCGCGGGCTTCGGCGACGGCGCCGTGCAGGTAGCGGGGGCCGGGCGGCGGACGCTCTGAGCGAGGGCTGCCGCCGCCGCCCCCCGAGTTCACGCCGCTCTCCCCGCAGCTGGTGGACGCCGGGACGGGCGCGCCGGGACCCTGCCTGCGGCCGGGCCGGCGTCCGCGGCAGGCCGTCACCGCACTCGGCTTCCATCGCGCTAAGCCCGGGCTGCTGCTGGCCGCCGGAGCCGATGGGGTCGTCGTCCTCTACGACCTGCGCGCGGGGGGCGCCGCGGCATCTCTGAGCGGTGGGTCGGCGGGCGGGCCCTTCCCGCGGGGCTGCGGACACCCACCTCCCGGCCCCGCAGGGAGCGCCGCGGCCTCTCTGAGCGGCAGGTCAGCGGGCGGGCCCTTCCCGCGGGGCTGCTGACTCCCCCCTCCCCGCCCCGCAGAGGAGGAGAACGAGATCCACGCGCTGGACTTCTGCCGCGACGGCAGCGCCTTCGCCACGGCCGGCAAAGACCGGCACATCCGCCTCTACGACAGCCACACCCACCAGGTGAGCCACGCCCCGGCCTCCCGCCCCATCCCCGAGCGCGCCCTCGCCTCCCGCGCTCCTCCTTCTCCTCCTCTTCGCAGCTCGTCCACGTGGTGCGCGCGCCCGACTTCATGGCCGGGGACGAGTTCACGCCCTTCAGCGGCCACTCCCGGCGGATCTTCGCGCTGCGCTTCCACCCCACCGAGTTGCATCTCTTCCTGACCGGCGGCTGGGACAACTCCGTCAAGGCAAGTGCTGCCCCCTCCCGGGCGCGCTGACCCTCCCGCGCTCCCCCCACCCCCGGCGCCCGGGTCTGAGATTGGCCGCCTGTCCTCTGCCAGGTTTGGGACAAGCGCGTGCCCAAAGGGGCGCAGAGCGTGATCAACGGGCCCCACATCTGCGGTCCTGGGATCGACATCAAGGTGAGTCCCGTCTGAGGCGGGGGGGGGGAGGAAAGGGGATTTCCACCTTCACAACAGAAAAGGATGCGATCGATGCGGGCCAAATGGAGTGGGTGGGGGCCCCTCTCTTGTATGCTTCCCCGAGGCCTGGGGCTGCCCTCCAAACCCAGATCCCCCAGGCTGAGCAGATGGCAAGGTGAAGCCTTGGGTCAGGCGGAGCGTGGGCTTCGGTGCTGACAGCAGCGTCCTCTGAGCATTCCCAGAGGGAGACCCGCCTGCGCCAGGTGCAGACTGATCTCTGTGGCCGATGGAGAGACCCCAAAGGGTAGGGGATGCGAGTCCCCTCCCCCACATCCCTTGGGCTTCCAGGTGAAGCATCAGGTGCAAATGACTTCAAAGCTTCAACTGTAGGCTACTTGTCTTTGGGTTCAATACTCCATCAATTACTCCAAGCGGAAGCAAATCTCGTGCCAAAGAGAGAGGACTGTGAAGTCGCACATCTGCCTCCCCTCCCCCAAACAGGGAGAACATATCCTGACTGCCTCCTGGGTGCCTCACAATGCTCTGCAACTCTGGGACCTGCGGATGTCCAGGCTGTGGCAAAACGTGCCCTTTCCTGGCAACCCCACCCAGGGAGAATTTCTCTACTCTGCCCAGTTCTGCACTGAGGACGTGGTGGTGGCCGGGGGCAGCGGCACCAGCGGGGCTGGGATTATCCACACTGGAACAGGCCAGGTAAGGCGTGTGTGTGGGTGGGGGGGGGGAAGAGTCTCGGGAGCAGCTAGCGCAGGGATGGCTGCCTATCGCATCCAGGGTCTCCCTCCGCAGCCCCTCTTGGTTTTGCCTTGCTGCTCACAGGTGATCGGGGAGGTCCTGCTGTCCAACAAGCCGGTGCACGTGGTGGCTTCAGCTTCCAGAGGGCAACCCGTGGCCGTCGCTGGTGCGGGGGGAAACCTCTACCTTGCAGAGCTGCACTGAGTCCCGAGGCGCCCTGGCTGGCAGCTGAGCCGGCAGGAGGCAATCCTTCACAGCGGTAGCCTCAGTTGGGCAAGCGGCAGCTTTGCAGCTGTTCCGGCCTGTCACTCTGGCCCCACTTCATGCCCATTTGGTGCCCCCTTCTCCTCCTCTCATGCTTATTGTTCTGACCTGCCCTTTGCAGTGTCAGGGGCGCTCCTGTATATTCCCCAGGGGTGGGAGACGCCATTTGGGCCTGAGGCATGTGGCACGTGGGGGATGCCCACCTGCCAAGGATGTGTGCAATAAAGCTTCCTAATGGCCGGCGGGACCTGTGTCTGAGAAACAGGAGCCGTGTTGCCCACGATCGGGATGCCCGTAGGAAAGGGCGAGGAGGAGGGCCGGGTGTTCAGCTTCACTTTGGTGTGAAGGTCCCATCCAGCCTTGCAGAGCCGAACTCAGGCTCTGCACCCGGCGGGATCCGGACAAGGGAGAGGACCAAGTATCCTGCTTCTTGGCTGAGCTGAGCCAAGCCTGGAATATCAAGTGGAGAAATGGCTCCCGAGCAGGACAGGATTGTTTGAGCCGATCCCAAACTGGCCTAGGCTCAGCTAGTCTTCCATGGCTGTTTCCCTGCTTTCCTGATCTGTAACCAAACCCAGCGGGGGCTTGAGGGGGAGGGGGAAATCTCCTCTCTGTTTGCAAAAGGAGGTGAAGAATAACAGAGCCTGGCTGTCTTCGGGTTCCGGTGCTGATGCTACTCTGCAGAATAGAACAGCAGACTTCAGGTGTTTTCTAGAACCGAATGGGCTGTCTGAAATCAGGGCTTTCCCTGCCTTTTCACTCTTTTTGGGGTAGGGCAAAAGGAGGAAAGGCTCCCTTTTTAGGGGAACCCTAAAGACCCCCCCCCCCCGCCCAGTGTGGAAATCCACGTGGATGCATCCAGACAGGCTGGGATCCTGGCATCATTTAAGGCGCTTCTGGGTTGAAAGGGTTAGCCGGTGGCATCACCGTTGCCCGGGGGACAGCCAGGGGGGGCTCGTTTCGTGTCCCTGTCAAGGAGCTGGAGCGAATGAGAACAATAGTGTTGACCCAGGAGTGGGTCTGGCTGGTGCGTGGCGGCTCTGGTGGGATGCCACCCACTTGCGTTCCTCTGAATCCATGGGAAGGACCCTGAGTCCAGCCACCCAGCTTAGATTCCCAGATGCAGTTGGAAAGTGGGGGAGCTCCTTCGTGGCAATGACCTATTTTTGGAGGAAACTTGGAAAAGAGGTTTTAGACCATTCGCATCTACCCCCAATTTATGTAAACAGAGTACGAAGCACCTCCCCCCCACCCTACCCCCCCATCCTGTTGGTTCGTGACCTGGTTGCAGGGACCCAACTGCCTCTCGCTGCTGCTGCTGCTGCTACTGCTGCCGCCGTTGGGGTGATGCCCACGTGCATGTGTCACTCCCTAAAAAACTTTGGTAATATTCCACTGCAGGGAGATTCTTGAGAGAGATTTATTTTAGACCAGGAACAGTTTGATTTCGAATGTTTTCAGCAGCCTCACTGACTTGGAAACTGTCCCGGAAAAGAATTGAGCAGCTGTGGGGTTTCCTCTCTTGAGGGGGAGCTCTTCAGGAAAGAGAGGACCCCCACCCCATGGCCGGAACGCGTCGGAGGGTTCACTTGGGGAGGACTGGCGACAAACTCCTCCACCACCAGCCCAGCAACGTCCTCCAAAGGCAGCTTCAGCCTTCTCGGCCAGCTCCCTCAAGCAGGGAACCCCGCAGGGCTGGCGCTGCAACCGTTTGCCAAGATCAGACGCCGATGGTGGAGCGCGAAGGCAGGCGGAGATTTCTCTCTGACCAGGAGCCCCCCTTTGGATCTGGGGATCCTCTGGCCTCACCTGTCAGCTGAGCACAAGGAAGGGCATTTCAGGATGTTATTACTACTGCAATCCTGAGTCCAACCCCCTTACCTGTTCCTCCTCCTCCTCCTCCTCCTGCCCTCCCTCAGTCAGGGCTGGCATTCCAGTCATCTTGCTGCTCCCTTGGACCTTCACACAGATAATAATAACGCCCGTGATGAACGGTCCCATTTTACGCCTTCATTTCCAGGCCTGCTTCAGAAGCTTAAAAAAATGGGTTCGGCTCGGGTGGTGGTGGTGGGGGCGAAGGGTTGCGCTTGTAAGCCCTGGGAGACTCTGCTTGTAAGCCACGTCCCCTTATGTGAAGGCCTGAGGCGCTCTCCCGGCGGCAACTACCTTTATGGATGCTCGTCCAGCTGGCTCAGGAAGATGGCTCAATACCGCGGGCTCTGCTTCCCTCCAGTACCGGCAGACGTGGAAGCGAAGATCCCCGGAGGGGCTTCGATGGAGCGCGCCCTCTCTCTCTCGCTGGCTTCGCTGTGCTGCTTGCCTGCGGTGGTCAGAGGGTGCGGAGACGTTTGCCTAAGCGGCGGGTCCTTTGAGGGCCTGCCCAGGTCTCGACTGCGAGCAGAAGGGGACGACCGTGAGCGCCCAGCGCCTGGGTTCAAGGGAGCCGGGCTGGGGATTCACAGACTGACCTCGCTGGGCAAGTGTCCGTCTGACTTGCTTGGGGGTGGACAGGCCCAGAATCCCCCTCTCCTCCAGCGTGGATCGGCCTGGGCCTGGGGAGTCAGGGGGCAACAGCAGTGGGCTGGCAGCTCTACTGTCACACTCCAGGAGTGATTTCTCTGTGGTGGGAGGGGGGAGACAGGCAGGGTCAACTTTGTCGCACCCCTCTCCCCCCCCCCTCCGTGCATTGAAGCAAATGCTGCCCTTCAGCCAGGAACTGGAGAGAACGAAGCCAGCCCCGTCCCTGCTCTGGTGCAGACTGGGAATGTGGAGTCCAGCCATTTTCTTTCTTTTTCAGCATTGTTTACCCCTTGTGATGCTGTGTGCATCTGCAGAAGGATTATTCATATCTTCCACCCAGCCATTCCTTCTCCCGGCCAGTGGGGGACACAGTGGGTGGCTCCAGTGTGCCTCCCCCCTCCCCGCCCAGCAGGCTGCCTGAGTCAAGGTGGGGCAGAGGCCGGCTGGGGCCTCTCTGCTTCTTGGAGGGTGGGGGTTGGACATTGGGCAGCCACAAGAGGGACTCCTCGGCAGTCCTAATGGCTCTGTTGGTGGGAAGGGGAAGGGACTGTGAGATGCTGCATGCAACCGGTCATAAGTAAGCAAGCGTCTGGCAATCTGGTTATAACCAAGCAGGTGAGCTTCCCCCCCTCCCAATTTTAAAGCTTTAAAATTACAAAATAAGCTTTCAAATGAGAATCCCAAGGCTGATCTAAGAGCTGGACAGGAGCTGCGGAGGCGAGAAGGGCACCGTTGCCCTCGGGTCTGGCCTGCTACGCTTTTTCCAAGTGGGGTTCTATTTGGGTGCCCAGGAATTTCCAATGTGGAAAAGTTTCTGCCTCCAAGTTGGTACCTCTCCCTCTTTCAGGGAGGGGAAGGCAAAGGCAAAATGAAGCAAGGGAGGAGGTGGCAGTAGATCATGTGGTCAGCGCGCAGTCTGAATGTATAGGTAGCCCACATGTCAACCAGAATTAGGTCTGACAACTCCATCACTCCGTGGCACGATTGTAAAGTGACATGTTGTTACTGTGCCCAACTTATGTCAGTTTGTCAGTTCTGGCCCCAGTTCTTTAAAATATTTATTCAATTTCTATAGCTGCCCATCTCAACCAACTTAAGCAAATCATCCGCAAGCATGTCACTCTACTGCGACTGTTGATTTCCTGCTGGCTTCCCCATTGACTTTGCTTGTTGAAAGCTGCCTGTGGAGGTCACAGATGGTGATCATGGGATTGTGGGATGCTGCAACAGTTGCATCTTTGATGTAAGTCTCCTTTTGAGCACATAACTTCTAACAGTCATTAAATGAATAGTAAGTAAGGACTATAATGGGTCACTGGCAGCCCATAACGAATTCTGGTCTTACGGACTTCAGTGGATCTGCTCTTCATTTTACTGAGTGCAAAGAATCCCCTGCCCCAAACACCCCTTTATCACTTAGTCTGTTTTTCATGGGGACTACCTAAGACCAGCAAGCTGTCTTGCAAGGAGTAGCCAGAGTGCCTTTCCCTGGAAAAGTAATCTGCGTGAGTGTGTGTGTTGTGTGAGTGTGGCAGGGATTATCCAAGGAAGGAGCCCGGACCCTAACCCACCCGTGCCTCACCTGCAGCGCTGCTGTCCCTTGTGTGTGGGTCCTTCTCTCCGGCTCCGGCCAGCCTGTTGGGGCAGAAGGTTCTTGAGCCTCTGCTGTTCCCTCCGGCTTCTCTTCGGGGCTGCCATCCTCTCCCCATAGCTGGCTCCTACCCTTTCTGGTCCACTGGAGCTGACATTTGTTAGGGGCCTTCAGGGAGCTGCAGCCCCCACCTCCCCCCACCCCGGCTATGGTCCTCTGTATAGAGACGGTTCCCCCCCCCCACCATGACCACCACCACCATCCTGGTGTTGAGACCAGGTTCGCCAGGAGAACTTGGCTTGTGTTTCCTTGCTTTGAATAAGGTTTGAGGTTGATGCCTTCTCGTTCCTCACCTCCTTTTCACGGACAATTTCTGCAAAACTACCCGGTAGTTTTTTGCAAAATGGACCATGCTGGTATCTGAACTTGATTCCATCTTCTGAAAAACTAGAACGAAGTGAGTGTACAGATTACAAAGAAGGGTTTCAGTGAACCCAGAAGGTTATAGTGAGCCCCGGTTCTGCTGGGATTGATGGGGATTTTTAAAATCACAGCACCGAAGTATTTTCTGGCGCTTGCCTAGCCTCACAAGAACCAGAAAGAACGACTTTGGAGAACAATGGGCTCAGCTCACCCAAAGGGCTTTAAACTGAAAACGGAGGGGGAGAAAACCAAATTTTGCGACCTAATCCCAAACATAAACCTGAAGGCAATCCACCAAGTGGTAAGAAAGCAAGGGAACTCGGGTGCAAAACGGGAGAGGTAGGAAGCAAGCACAGGCTCAGTCAAAAAGGACTCGGATGCCTGCACAACTGACGCTTGAAGTACGAGGAACAAACGGCAAACTAGAAATCCAAGTACAGCAGGGCAGATACAAGATTATTGCCATTACCAAAACTGGGCGGGATTAAACTGGAACATACAGCTAGAGCAGGGGTGTCAAACTGCCGGCCTGCGGGCCAGAGATGTCACAAGGAAACCGCGCCCACCCCATTGCCAGCAATGGGGAAAAAGTTCTGATACGTCGCACGACGTCACGTGATGTTCTGAGTTTGACATGTCTGAGCTAGAGGGATTTAAATTACACTTCTACAGAAACGCACGCGCGCGCACCCCCCCCCCCACACACACAAGTGCATTTGGGTTAATAGAAAAGAAAAAGGAATGACATTGCCATAGACCACAGACCACCCAACCAAGCAGAGGAAATAGATGAACTCTTTGCTAATCAGCTAGCTAATATGTGGAGGAAGCAGACCACAATAGTAATGGGTGACTTTACCCTGACATCAACTGGGAGACAAACTCTGCACCAAGTGGGAGATCAAGCAGGTTCCCCAGAAACCTAGCAGTCAACTTTGTCACCCAAAAGATAGAGGAGGGAACCAGAAGGTCAGCTACACTGGACTAATAGGGATGGAATGATAGAGGGAGTTGAAATTGTGGGAACTTTGTGGGAAGACTAAATATGTCCTATTGAAATTAAATATTGTTTATTTATTTGTTTATCAAATTTATTGGCTGCCCATCTTACCACAGGGTAACTATACAAAATCAAATGAGCAGCTTAGACTTTAAGAGAGCTCATTTCAACAAACATAGAACTTCCATGAATGGAAATCTTAAAGGAGAAACTAACTCAAGAAGCTTGGGAAACTGAATAATGAGATTATAAAAGCCTAGTCTAGCATAATACCAGTGAGAAAGAAAAATAAGAGATGCTAGATGAAACCAGCATGGTTGCATAAGAAGTGATAAACTGAAAGACAAAAAGAGGGACACATAACTAAAGCAAAACACCAGCAAATAGCTCAAATCTGCAAAGATGTCAGGAAACCTAAGGCTCAGAATGAACTAGGAGTTTCAACAAATGTAGAAAATAATAAAGTTTCAACCTGCGATGGGGATGGAGGTAGAATGGTGTCCCTTCAGCTTATTGGTAGCTCACCCCATGTTGTGGATGCCCCCCTCCCAGCAGCTCTGTAGGTGCTGAATGGGAGGGGACGGATGGGGGACGGAGAACGAGACGGGGGGGGACTTCATAACTGAGCTCTCCCATCCACTCAGGGAGCAAGAGAACCCCTTGGATCCGGCCCAGGAGAATGACGGGGTTGATGGTACTGAAGGGGATGAGAGGTTCAGCAGAGCCAGGAGAATTCCCTTCCCTCCATGTCGGACCTGTCAACCAGAGTGTCCCATGCTGAGGCCTGAATCCTGACTGAATGAGGTCCAGGTGGTCTTTTCCCTCCAGCCCCTGTAACTCTAGTCCAAATACTGTACCTTATTATGAATTTTCCCTAAGAGGAGAAGTAGGACTTTGGTTGATGCTTTTCTGAAATTTGCGGCTGAATGATGGTCTCTTGAGAGAGAGAGAGAGCCCCTTCCCTGTCATTTCCAGGGTGCCCTAAAGACACCGGAAGAGCCCCTCTCTGCTCACCTCAAAGGACCTTGCTGTGCATGTGAAAAAGGCGCGCACACACAGACACACACACACACACACAGTCTTGCTATGGCATATTTTCATGCATAGTTTTGGTCATAGGTAAAAACACCCTTTTTATTTGTTGAGATATTTAAAATTAGTTTTTTTTTTAAAAAAGTTATGCAGATGGGTTAACACTACAAGTGGCAAGACTATTTGTGCTTGTCAGGAATTCTAGCTAAACGTCCCCCTCTTGCAAACTATGTCAAATGGGTGATCCAAACACAGACCTACCACCACCACCACAGGTGGAGCTTTATGGATCTCTTAATATTCAGGAAGTTAAAAACGGCACCATTTTTTTTTTTTGCACCATGTTACATTTATGACCGCTTAATACTCAAAAAATTATCCCAGGGAAGGGGAACCCAGGCTAACAAAAGGACCGAGGCAGGTGGGGGCTTTAGAAAGATAGCTCCAAACCTGAAATAGTAGAGGAATTTTCCGACCACGAGAGCAGATTGTGGAACAGATTCCTGCAGTTGGGGGGGGGGCTTCATCATTGGAGGTTTTCCAGCAAAGGTTGGACACCTGTCCTCTAGGATGGGTCTGAGGAGTCCTGGCCAGGTCGGGTTCAACCAGAAGACCCCTTTTAACCCTGGACTTCTGTAGTTTTTTATACACTGAATTATTTTCAGTATTATTTTTGTCAATTATTGCATCATTATACATGAGCCTGTTATTGCTCTAAGCCAGGGACTGAAGTAGCATAGATGAAGCACGAAATCGAAACCATGGGCGGTGGGGGAGGGGCCTGGTGGTATTTAGAGGGCAGCCTCAGCCCAGCTTTGGAGAAGCGCCAGGACTGCCCCCCCCAGGCGCCACCACCTCACAGGGAGTCTTCAGCAGAGGGAGGGGATGGCGGGGGTGGGGGGAAGCAGCAGCATGGAACCCGGGCAAAGGGGGAGCCTCCGGTTTAGCTCGGGCAGGTGACCATCCCTCCCCACCGCCTCTCCTCTCCTACCTTTGCTCAGGTGGGAAAGGTCCTCCTGTTCCAGGTTTTTAGACAGTTCTGAGCTGTAATAGTTGAGCGTGTAGCCTACACCAAAAACAATTTGATAGTTTTGCTTTGTTTTGTGAACCCCTAAGTGACCCCTTCCTCGAGGTCTGCAGAAATATGCCAGGCAACAAGGGTTCCTAATTAAAAAGGAGGGTGTTGGCCCGCTTGGGCAAGCGGCTGTATTAAACCTGCATTCTACACAGCAGCACCTTGGCAGGCTTACAGGAAGAGAAGGTAGAAGGGGAAGTCCGCTCCTCGCTCAGGCTTCAATACAGCAAACTCATGCCTTGCCAACACCAATTTCCTCTCCCCCCCCCCCGTGCCACTCATTTTGTCTCAGCCCAGAAGAGACGAGCTGTCCTGGCATCGGCATGTGCCGGGCAGAGATGCTTCCTTTTGGCTGGCCGGAGGCAGAAAAGCCACGTCACCCAGGGCCATTGGCCCGGTTCCCAGGCGGCTCTCTGTGGCTCCTGGGGAGCGAGGGGGCAAAGGGCTTGTCCTCCTCTTAGCCTTCGAGGAGGGTTCTCCCAGCTGGGTGTCACCAGTGGCACCGTTCAGCGGAGAGGAGGGGAGTCTGGAAAGCTGACCAGGCCCCTTGGGAGTCATTCTGGCAAAGCAACGAGGATGGAGACTGACAGTAAGAATTGCTTTGCTGGCTTGCTGTGTTACTAAAACAGAAGGGAAACGAAATTGCAAGGGGTGCCTGGTCCTGCACCAAACCTTGTGAATCCACAAAGCTTTGTGACTCGCCATTTCGCCTCCGTTTCTTTGTTGAGCAAATTGGGAGCGATTCTCTCCCTTCTGAAAAGAGCTCGGAGGCTTTCTGCACTGGGCTGGCCTCTCCTTTTCAGCCTGGTCATTCTGGGGGCTGCGACAATTTATGGAAAGGCCGATGCCAACACGACCCACTTCCAATCTGGGCTCTGTTTGCTGCAACACCTCTGCTACGCTCTTCCTCTGTGGCACGTGCCCTCCCCAGCCACCTCTTGGCTTTCCCTCCAGGCGCCGTTTAAAAGCTGCTCTGCCACCCTCGGGGACGTGGTCCCGATTCAGCTCTCTCTGCTCCCTGGGCCCGACCCCTCCCGGCCTCATCCCTGCCTCAGGTCCCGGAGCGCTGCCTGTCCACAGCCCCTCAGTCCACACTGTGCCCCCCCTCCCCGCAGAAGCTCAGGGGAAAAGGACTGGGGAAGGGGCTGCGATTTGAGGGAGGGAGAAGCATTTCCTGAGATTTACCCATGAACCGCGCAGCACCGTTCCTGATTTCGGTCTGGGTGTGATGGAGGAATCCCAAGGCCTGGGATATGAAAATGTGGATATTATCATGGTTGTTCCGCATCTGCAGAGAAAAAAGGCATAGGAATTCACGGTGAAGAGGACGAGGTCACCCACTCAGCGATTCTCTGGGCTCTCCCCCTCTTCTGATCTGGCACGGCTTCCCTGAGTCGCCACTCCTCTCTGAGGCCTGGCTGGGGCCAGCTTTGGCAGTGTCCACCAGCCACACCGTCTCCTTTGGCGGCCTGGTTTCCTTGTTACCGCTAACTCTCCCAAGCACAATTGCTTTCTCCAGTGGATTCCCCTGCGTGATGTGGCCAGAACGGTAGAGATATAATTACAAGTAGTCCTCAACTTACAATGGTTCATTTAGTGACCATTCAAAGTTACGATGGCACTGACTTATGACAATTTTTCACACTTACAACCGTTGCAGCATCTCCATGGTCACATGATCAAAATTCGGCTGCTTGGCAACTGACTCTTATTTGTGACGGTTGCTGTGTCCTGGGGTCACGTGATCCCCTTTTTCAACCTTCTGATAAGCAAAGTCAGTGGGGGAAGCCAGATTCACTTAACAACCATAATAGTAAGTTAACAACTGCAGTGATTCACTTAACAACTGTGGCAAGGTTGGTTTGTGAAATGGGGCAAAACTCACTTAACAAATGTCTCGGTTAGCAACAGAAATGTTGGGCTGAATTGTGGTCGTAAGTCGAGGTCTACCTGTAATTATTTGGCCAGACGTTGTGGTTCTATTTCTCCTTTTTTGTTGTCCCTCAAGCTGCGTGTGTGTGTGTGGGGGGGGGCATTTCCTTAGAGCAGGGAGGCCCTGCGGCCTGGATGGGAGCCTCTGCGGGAAACCTTGGAGGGAGATGGAAACGGGCTTCGAGGGGCGGAGGAGCCGCTGCTCCGCTTGTCCTGCAGCCGCACCAGGCTCAGAGCTGGGCGCGTCTCCGTGGCTGCAGAAGTCTCCGTGCGAGGGGCCCCTGTTCTCACGGAGGGCAGCCTTCGCTTCTGCCTCTCTTGGGTTTTGCTCAGTCCTTTTCTTACACCTCTCCCGGGGGTCCCCGGAGACTCAGTCAGTGTGGCTGGGAAGGAAACCTTCAGTTCATGTGCAGAAGCGGTGGCAGTCGTGGAGTCATGAGGCTGACCCAGAGTTTACCTGCCCTCCCACTCAGATCCAGCACAGCCTCACCCCACAATCTCCTGTGTGCACACAGGCAGCCCTTGCTTAATATTGTTCTACCAGCAACGGCCCTTAGACTTTACAGACCGCCTCGCGGTGCTTTACGGCCCTCTCTAAGCGATTTGCCCCTTCCCAACCGTCTGAGTCCTCATTTTACCCACCTCGGAAGGACGGAAGGGGCCGAGTCAACCTGAGCCAGTCAGGATTGAACTCCCGGCAGTGGGCAGAGTCAGCCTGCAATGCTGCACTCTCCCCACTGCGCCACTAGGGCTCTCAGTTACAACATAACAAAATTGACTTTTGGCTCATCCCCCCGAGGTCACGACTACTGCACAGAAACGATCGCATTTGGGGCGCCTGGCAGCCGGCCTCCATTTACAACTGTCCTGCAAAAAGGCCCATTGGAGACGCTGGATTTGCTTAACGAGCATGTGGTTTGCTTAACAACCATGGCTCGTTTAATGACCACGATGACTCTCTTTATAACTATCATGAAAAAGATTGTAAAATTGAGTCAGGTCATGTGGTAACCCACTTAACAACCGCCCTGACCTACAGCCAACATATTGGGCCCTGCTGATTGAGGTGTACCTGCCTTAGCGATCCTATAACACAACACAAATCAAATAATTGTTCTGCTTTTACTCTAGGAATTCAAGATGACCTGGGTGGCATTTCTTCTGCCATTTCACTCCTGCCCCTTTCTGGGAGAAAGGACAATGGGAAAGAGCCAAATAGGACTGTGGGATGCTGCAACCATTGGTAAATGCAAGCCAGTGGCCAAGCACCACAAATGTGGTCTCGTGACCTGGGGGGGAGGGAGACGGTTGTTTGTTTCAGGGCAGTTGGATGGTCCCAAGGCGGTTGTAACTTCAAACGGTCATTAAGCCCCTGCTTATCAAGCCAGGACTGCCTATACTAACTTTGTCAATGACCTCCATTTGAAAAACAGCCACTGCCAGGCAACCCTTCACTGACCAAGTATTTCCACACATTCACCAAGCAGCTCCGGAGATCATCCCAGGCTAGACTGCGGAACATCAGCTTCAGGTGGGCCCACCCGAGGAAGACTCCGCAATGCAAGAGAGTCAACTTGCAGCTCTGCAACCAGGAAGAAAGAGGGGGCAGGTGGGTGAGTTGCCCCCTGCAGAAGACCCCCAAAGCCATCTCAGCCTAAGAGGGATCCTGCTGGGCACCGATCTAGCTGCCAAACTCACCGACATCCCACCCCACAAACGACAGAAGTGGCCACCCTTTTCTAAACCTTGAATGCTTGTTAGAACCCTTGCTCCTCCCATTGGTGGGACATGTTCGTGAGGCAGAAAGAGGAACGGCCTGCATCCAAACTCTCCTGTTTGCTCACTGTCTGCTCTTCCAAGGTTGCCGGACTTCCCTCCTCAGTTATTGTGTAACTGAAGCCAGGGGTTGCATCCTGAGTGTTGGCTTGTGACAATAAACTCCACCTGCAGACCATGTTTGTTGACCTTCGCTGTGCCCCCTTCAAATCCTCCCGTTCTACATTCATGTTGGCGCTACTGAACCCAGTTCAATCTTCACCCTCTCAGAAGGGCGCCCTCACTGGAGGCTTGATTTGTTCCTGGATTCAAGGCCGCATAGGCAAGACTTTAGGACGGTTTGTGTCAGGGTCCTTTCTGTTTACACTGATGATAGTCAGTGTTTCAGAAGGGATCCTTCCTAGGCCAAGCTGGAGATACCAGCTAGGACTGGAGCTCTGGAGCTTCAGCTGGAGAAACAGATATTCTACCCCTGAACTTCCACCCTTCCAAGGAGGGTGCGAAAGGACGGCCACCTCTGCAGGCATCTGAACTTGCCATGGCCACTGTGGTCTCCCGGTCTTTCAAATGGAGCAGCAGAGGGAGGAGGCTGTAGACCACTTCTTTCTTCAGGAGGGCCTTCTCCGTTTCCTTGGATCTCATCACCAGCTGCCCAAACAAGGAGATGGCGGTTGCCCGGACGTCCGCTCTTTCCTGATGGAGACACATAAAGCAAGAAGCTTGTGTGAAGTGTGTCTTGACAGTTTTTCTGTCATGGCAGCCCAGCTTTGATGCTCTTAGGAAACCCAAAGAATTTCACCTGACAGCAAAAGAGGAGAGAGATTTTAGTAGATTAACTTGGGATTGTTTAAGTTCTTTCAGGGAAAAAAAACCCAAAAAACATTCCTCAATTCAAAATATAAATTTAGAAAATTGCCCTTACTGGTTTCAAACATCCTCCTCACTTTCAAGGTGACCATTCCAGAAACATAAGGTTTTTTTCCCCTCCTGAATTTACCAGCCTTCAAGGGCTTGACACCCTTGGGCTGATTCAGCAGGTGTTCTTATGTTTTTATGGAAGCCCCAACCCCATTTCTTCAAACCTTACATCCTCAAAAAATGAGCGGACGTTCAGAGCAAGGTCAACAGAGATGAGCCCAATTCCCTGGCCATCCATTTCATAGAGTGTGGTCATTAGGTCACTCAGCCCGTCCAGAACATCTTCCTCACGTCCACTGAAAATAGAGTTGATCATTGTTGGAAGCTGGTCTCGCAGGGACTTCACCTGAGCAGACAAGAGGGAGGCAAACGCAGGTTTGAGAGGGAAGTTTGCCGCGGTCTCAAATGGCGGAGGGCAACCCCTGCCTACGGGGACCAGGACGGGGTCTTCCCTGCCTCTTCCTGCATTCTCCTTTGAAAAGAGAGAGCTCTGCAAATGGGGCTCTGCCAATCCTGTGGCTTGCAAATCCTGTGGCTTAATCTGCATCTAGGTGGCCAGGGCAATTGCGGGCCTGGCAAGGCTGCACAAGATTCCCACCTCATCCCCATCAGGCATGAGGGGGGGTGTCTGTCCCCGGAGTTCGTGATTGGCGTGGTGGGTGGCCGTGGGGCGAGTCCTGTGAGGTGAGCAGGACCGTAAAGACTCTGAGAGGAACGGTGGTGGCCGCTTTCGGGGGGAGGGAGCAGTCTGGCAGGGGTGAGTTGCCTTGTTGGACAAAAGAGGGGAGGAGACACAGGTTCCAGCCCACCCTTGGCCACCCTTGGCTCTCCGGGAGACCCTCAGCTGGTGACCCTCTCAGCCCAAACTGCCACAGAGGGACCGCTCTGTAGGCCCCTTGACGCCCTGTACAAAAGCAGGGATATACAACTCAGATCCCTCCCTCCCCTGCATTAGGGACCCTTGCTTCCCCCTCCCACCGCCCCAGGCCCCCCCCCCCGGCCTTTCTACTGCTGTCAGAGGTGAACGTGGCAGACGCTTTCCAGGGAAATGAAGCCCCAAAGGAGCAGGGAGGCCTCTGAGAGCCGCTGGCAGGAGAACAAGCCCCGAACCTCCTTGGCTGGCCCCGGCATGTAAGTCCCTCTCCGGGCTGCTGAAGCTCCAGGGTGGGGAGGGTGGAGAAAATATCCTCCTTTTTGAATGAAGAATAAACTTTCTCAGCTTTTTTACACCTCGGGCTTTTTTAATAGAAATTTTATTAATAATTAAAAAGAAAATAAAAACCAACCTAATACAAAAAAGAAAAGGAGAAGAAAGAAAAAAGTCAAAAGTGCTAAAAAAAATAGAAGTTGTGTTCAACTTCCTTTTCAGCAAGTATAATTACAAGTATAAAATTCCCTCTTACTTTACGGTTACAAAAAACAAACACTCTTTTTTGTATTATCTGTTTATTTCTAATCATAAAAACAATAAGTCATGTTCCTTTTTTTCTGTTTCATGGAAAAGCCAAACAAGGTTTCCAATTAGCAATAAACATAGAAATTATCTTTTCTCTAATTAAATTACAGAATCACATCAATTTGGCCATCTCAGCGAGTTCCATCATCCTCACCAAATTGTAGGTAAGGTCAAGTCTTTGCACTTTTTTGCATATAATAATTTTGCTGCAGTTGTCAGGAAAAAAAGTCCCTCCGGTTTCAATTGTATGTGAATCTTTAAAATTTTCTCCATTAAGTAGGAGTCCTGGTTTTAGCTGGGGATTAATGTACAAACAGCTCAATTTATTTATTTATTTTAATTGCTGAGATAAATTCTTCATACAAAGTTTTATAAATCAAATATTTTACATTCTTCTTATATGAGTCTCTTGTAAGCAAATAACTTTTTGGTTTAATAATAATAATGATGATGATGATAATGATAATGATAATAGAGTTGGAAGGGACCTTGGAGGTCTTCTAGTCCAACCCCCTGCTCAGGCAGGAGACTCTATCCCCAACCTTTTGGGGCACCAGGGACCGGTTCCATGGAGAGGTGTTTTTCTGCGTGCCGGAGGGTGCGTGGTTTTTCGTGCTGCCTGCATCCTGTGGATGGGCCTTTGCTTGTTTGTGTGGACCGGTTGCTGACATGCCGTGGCCCGGTACTGGTCCACTGACCGGGGATTGGGGACCCCTGCCCTATATCATTTCAGACAAAATATTTTTCTCTTTTGAAGAGCTGAAAAACTAATGTCAGTGGATTACACCCTTGCAGTAGAATCATTATTGTAGCCTTCATCTCTGCTGACTAAGTATAGTAAATTGACAAGACTAATCTCCTCTTCGTCCATCTGCATTTCCCTTCGTAAAAGTAAAAGTTATTCAAAGTTTTCTATGTTTGCTCCGAGAAAGTGCTCTGTTCACCAGCTAACGTTTTTAAAGTAAAAGATAGTGAAAATTCTCTATGCCCTGCGTGATTGAAGTGAAGATTTAATGCTAAGTAGACTGCACCCTCGCAAGTAAAACAGTTTTAATCTTCATCTTTGCTCCCTCTTCGCAAAGTAAAAGACTGTGGATATTCTTTGTGACGGTTCTAAAATGCTATTGGATCTGCTTGACTCCAAAGTTGCATGTGAGGACTGCCTCTAAAGAACAGAAATGTTCAGAGCGGGCGATTCCCCCCCCCCCCCATCTCCTTGCCTGCAACTCAAAATGTGTGTGTGTACCATGCCGAGCCCCTTTGTTTGAAAGGATGAGGAAAGGAAGTTGTTTATTTGCATGAAGCTTTGTTTAAAGGATGTTTGTAAACCTCTGTCTGCCCAGGCAAAATAGTCAGGAAAGTTACTGGATAAGGAGTTTCCTTTCTCTTATGTGCAGAGGCTCGTTTCGAGACAATAAACCCATTAGTAACTAAGCAACTGGGTTTTAGAAGAGCTAAACTCCACCAAGATGCCCCCTCCCTTGGAATCTAAAGATTGTGTCTCTAAAAGTTCAAAGGAGTGTTGGGCAGCTACCGCCCCTTTTGCTTGCAACTCACACAGCTTGAAACAAACAGGAAGTAAAGCGGGGAGAACAGAGATGTTTGTGCGTGTGAGAGGAGAATAGCATTTCAGACCGCTTGCTATACAGACTGTTGCTACTGAGAGAATCGTTTTTAACTGTAAACGTTTGCTTTCTCATATCAATTTTGTCTGCTTGGAAAGAAAGGAGAGAGACTTTGAAACAGATTGCCCAATCCTATGATTGTTCATCTGGCTATAACAGCTTGCCAGAGAATGCTGATTTCCTCTTGGCCTCACGACTCAGCGAACAGGCTAATTTGTTACTAGGGAAAGTGATCAGGTTGCTAAGGACAGTAATAAAGTAATCAATCACTTTGGCCAACCTAGCAACTGAAAGAATTTGGAAGGGGGGCAGGGAGAAAAGGAGATCTGGTTCCAGAGGCAGAACCAAGCCCTCAAACAGACACAATTGCACCCCCTGGTGGCCAATCTGCTCACAACACCTAAAATCAGGCTGCCAGCCAAACAGCCTTCAGCCTCATAGCCCTGCTGGAGCTCAAATGGCAATAGCCTTGCTGGAGAATTCAAACACTTTGTTGCCAAGAGAATTCTAGGCGCAGCATCGCCCATCCAGTAGCTAATCTGCAAATAGCAAGCTTGCACCTACCCATGCAAGCAGCACCCCCTAGAGGGCAAAGAGTGAACTTCACCTGAAGTAATCACTCATGCAAGCAGCACCCCCTAGAGAGCAAAGAGTGAACTTCATCTGAAGTAATCACTCATGCAAGCAGTGACCCCTAGCGGTCAAAGAGACAACTTTGCTAAAGTACCCAAGCAAGCAACGCCCCCTAGTGGTGCACCTACTCCACACAGATCAAGGAGAAACAAGCAGCAAATTAACCTTGCTTATTCCGCGAAGCTACACAACCCAGGTGGAGATCTACAAGAAGTCAGTTAGAACTTAGTGATCTTCAGCGGTCAACAGCTTGTAAGGTGGTTTAAGAAGACAGAATTTGGCTGGCTTTTTCTCAAAGCGATATCTAGGAACGACACTGAGTAGTAGCGACTCGATACAGCAGGCTTGCCCCCAACCACGCAGCAAGTGTCACCTGATAGCAGGGGAGAGAATCTCCCTAAGACTACTCAGATAAGGCACCCTGGTGGTGAAAGAGTGAAGAAGCAACGACCCCTAGTGGTCAAAGAGTGATCTTCGCTGAAGCACTCACTCACACAAACAGTGTACCCTGGTAGCCAAGAAAGGGATTTCCCTGAAGTGGCTACCCAGATAGAGAGACCCTTAGTGGTCAAAGAGTGAACTTCACCTGAAGCAATCACTCATGCAAGCAGTGACTCCTAATAATCAAAGAGTGAACTTCGCTGAAGTAATCACTCACGCAAGCAGTGACCCCTAGTGGTCAAAGGGTGAATTTCGTTGAAGCACCCACGCACGCAAGAGAGCGCTCCCCAGTGGTGCCTCTACTGTCAGACAGTACCCGGCGGCTGATCTGCAAACAGTGCCCTCTAGTGGTCAAAGAATGAAGTTCACTAAACTCATTCAAATTGTCTAGGAAAACCTCTGAGTCTTCCCTAGTCATGGCAAAGTGGCCTATTGGACCAGGAAAGTGGTCCAACCAATCAACCTCGATTGGTATGAGTCTGAAGTTTCCCGTTATTTGCATGCCCGACCCCATGGGGCACCCTCTCACACCTCCAAAAAAGCTTCATCCCGGGCATATTCCAGCGTATCACAACAGGCTTCCGTCTCAGGCGACTCCCACCATTCAAAAGCGTCTTCTCGTCAGAGCCAAGCGTCCCGAGTTTCAAAGGCAGAGCAAGCAAACATAGAAGCTGAGGTTGCCATTGCAGTCTTTCGCGTGATAGAGGCGGAGCAACTACAAAAGCAAGAAGTGGCAAAGATACAGGCTGACGCAGCTCAAATGAAAGCTAAACGAAAGGCCAAAGCAGCGCAGAGGGAGGCCGAACAGGAGGCCAAAGCAGCACAAATGGAAGCCAAACTAAAGGCTGCTCAAGACAAGCTTGAGCTAATGCAAAGACAACGAGAAGTGGCAGATAAAACGGCAAGAGCGAAAGGCCTTCAGAGAACACTCCAACGTGCCACCTTCTCGCGCAACCACGAAAGAGAATCTCAATCACCAAATGTGCCAACTGGCTGGGGAGCCGGCAACGCACCATCTGAACGACGAGAACCCCCCCCAACAAGTACGCACACAAGAAGCCAGACCTCCTCAGCTCATTGTAAGGGCAGAGGAATTCAGACCCAATCCTCAAGGTCCCTCGTCCGTGCCACTGGAAGTTAACCCCAACAAGAAGTTTTCTGAAGAAAAGTGCCAGCCGTCTGTACCATATTTCCCTGCTCTTGGAAATAATGTCTTTGAGGTTCAACAAGAAGCCACTGAGCATGCTCCAGATGACCTCAACACCATACAAACCCAGCCTGATGCACAGCACCATTGGATCCTCCAACATCCTGGAGAAGAAGGTTAGATTTAAGAGAGTACAAGGCCTGCTGCGAATACTGTGAGTCTACGGAACACACGGCCAAAGCTTGTACAGCAAAAGGGAAGTGTCACCCAAACAAGAGTGACAAGCACCCGAGAGCCCTGCATCCAGACTCTGATAAGCTACAAAATGCAGCTTCTACTCCTCTTTCTGCCAAGAAGCCCCAGCACGGCTCCAAAGTGCACCCAGAGGCGCCCGCCAAGGTCAACACATTAGTGTGTAACGACCCACCATTCCCCAGTGAATTCCCAAGCAAAGAAACATCTTTCACAACGTACTCTGTCCCACAGAGCACGGCGGGGAGGAAAGTCACTGGACTCCGCATCCAGCCGGTAGATGGGAGCTCACGGTTCCAAAATCCTGGAGTGGTCATCCCAGGAACGTTCTTTATTGACCAGCTCCCCCCAATTGCTTTACAGTTCCTAAATCCTGAAGCCGAACTCTTGGCTCCGTTGAGAGTAGATGCCCCTGTCACCTTTGCCTACCACGGCATGGTCAGAGGCCCAACAAGTCCTCCAACTGCCATTAAGATGGAACCTGAATGGGTCATCCCAGGAACGGTCTATGTTGACCAACTGCAAACTCCAACCCAGGAGAATAGCTCAACAACCTTCATTCCTAGTAATGGAAGAGCACCTCACCTAAAACCACGCCAAGAACACTTCACGCTTGTGACAACCAAACCCATTTTGGAAGCAACAGTGTTCCAGACTAGTAAAAGTCACAATGACTTAGCTTTGTCCATAGAGGACAAAAACTTTCTGCAGCTACGTGCGTTCTCCCAGAGCACTACACATTGGGACGGACTGCTTCTGCCAGAACAGAAACAAGACTGGGAGTTGTTGAACACACTCCTAAATTATCTCCAAAGCATACACGTGCAATGTATGTATATCTCCAGCTCACCTGCCACCGTACAAAGGAAAGAAATGTACGCTCTCTCAGATGTGTCAACGAAGGTGATTGCAACCATAGGATACATCACAGTCTACAGCGGGGAGAGAGTCTACAGCGGGGAGAGCCACATTTACGTCATCTTTGTCATTGGAAAGGTGAAACTAACAACACAACAAGGCCACACCGTACCAAGGTTAGAACTCTATGGTACCATATTGGCAGTAAAATTCACCATCCCGATAACACAAACGATAGGTCTTGAGTTACAAACCACCACCTTCTACACAAACAGCAAGGTGATGTCAAGCTACATCTGCTACCAAAGCAGACACTTCTACCTCTATGTAGGCAACAGAGTAGAAAAGATTGAAACATCCTCAAGTCCTGAGCAATGGCAACATGTGCCAACAGAACAGAACCTTGTGGACCAAGTCAAACGGTCCACCCTTGCATCACAGCTAGCAAAATTGATCTGGCTAAAAGGTCCTGAGTTCTTGGCTTGTCCAGCCAGTCTGATGGCTCAGGGACCAAAACGCTATATGCTCTTAGCTGCAGATCAAGATGCCAACGTCCAACCTCAGGCACCCAGTAAATTTCTCAGACAGGACGAGAAAACGATCGTCCAGACCATCTGTTTGTCCACAGTGGGCAAAGAGACAGGGAAACCACCTTCTAAACGTTTCCTACCACCAGCCCGCTTCGAACACCCCTCCAAACGAAGACCCAGCATCCAAGGAACTAACTTTGTAGGAGCCTGCAAGGACTTACAGACTATTGAAGGTATTTGTCATGAGCCAATAATTGACAAGGGCCTGAAGGCTAAAAATTACCCCCCCCCATGCATCTCACATGGGAGAAGCGTGGGGGCGCATGATTGGCAGACCCCGCACAATCATGATGTTGTGGTCCGAAGGAAGAAGCATTCCAAGAAAACTGAGACATTATTTTCCCTTTTAGATTCTTTATTTTCTATTTCTTCCCTGGAGTTTTGCAACAATACTTCGGCACATTACAAAGCGGATGCCAGAATCTGGATTTTTCTGGCTTGCGTCTATCTTATTTCGCTAAACTCCTCCCTTACTTTACAGTCATTATTTACGTCTTCCAATTAGGCTGGAGGCCAAAGATTCACTTCCCTGTCTCCCGCTTTTCTTCATAAATCTCCTCCCTTTGTATGTCATCTGATTTAACTCCAAAAATACCAAACAGTTCTGCATATCTTGTCAATGCAATAATATCCTATATTAACAGCATTGACACATAGACTCTATGGTGACAAAAACACCCACGCTGACACATGAGGTTCTCACTACCTGCATGGCAGAAGAAGCAGCCATCATCAGCGCTGATCCAGTGGTTCCAGTCTCTTCTGTTCCCGAGAATCCTGTGATCTCAGCTTCGTTCCAGAGTATCTCCTGGATCCTGATTCTTTTGTTCCTGTGAATCCTGTGGCGCCAACTTCTTCTGTTCCTGTGAATTCTGTGGCGCCAACTTCTTCTGTTCCTGAGAATCCTGTGGTTTCAGCTTCTTCGGTTCCTGAGTATCCAGTGGATCTAGCTCCTTTGGTTCCTGAGTTCCCTGTGGATCCAGCTCCTGCTGTTCCTGAGTATCCTGTGGTTCCAGATTCCTTTGTTCCTGAGAATTTTTGGATTCCAGTTTTTCTGACCCAGAAATCCCTTTGGTTCCAGTTTCTCCTACAGGCAGGAGACCTTGTCTTGCTGAGAGACAAGGGCACATTCCAGAACTATTGGCCCATGGGACTTGTGCATCGGGCCCTACCCAGTTTGCTGGACTAGTTCGCCAAGCTGAGGCCCAGATCGTGAAGCCACATGAGTCAGACCGTGATTCAAAGACTCTCGTGAAAAGGCTTTAAACCAGACCAATCACCGACCTGGTCCCGTTGCTGAAGAAGACCGAACTTGAAAATTGAGCCTCAAACTATGTGTATTGTGTTTACCTCATAATTGCATTGTTTGATGTAACACCTTGTTTATCCCTGTTATAATTGTGCATGTTTTGTATTTGCCTTACAGTTATGCATGTTTGATACCATGTTTTACCTATTTTAGTTAATAGTCAGTGAGTAATGAGAATTGCATGCTTTGATGCTACGTTTTTGCTTATTTTAGCTAGTTAGTAGTGGAAATTTATATTTCCAAGCGGGGAGTGTTCTGAACCAACCAGTAGCTGAGAACTGTATGTTAGGATGTTTAGCATTTATAGGGTTAACGCTGTCTCCTAAAGAGATGGCCTATGGGTAATGTAGTTTAGCTGTTCAGTGAAGCCTATGTTAACAAGTCAGTAGGAGGGGCTACTAAGTTCATGACAGGATATCCTGGCTACGTGCCAGGTTGTAAAAGAAGCCTTTGTGAAGACAGACATGAGGTGATGTGTCCCATAAGAGCCATGGGGTGAGTCTACCATTAGTTTTTCACCCAAAGGAATGGAGAAGGTATGTTCATCAGAAGATCCCTGCTTGACTGTAAGTTATTGTCTGAGATTTCTGTCAAATAAATGATCTAATATTGTCCTGTTCCTTGGCGTTTATCTGTCCGAGAAAGGCAGGATTAAAGCAGATATCTTGCTTGGACCGGAACAGGAGCACTTGCTCCAAATATCTTCCGTGATCAAGCCAAAAACTTAGAAAAGTCAGTTCCTGTGATACCACACTCTCTTTCTTTTTAGCTTCCTGTTGAATCTTTTGTGATTTTTGTGCCTCTCCTGACATTTCCATTTGAGTCTCTTCCAAATCATTATTTTTTTTCTAAAAACTCTCTCATCTTCTGAAGTCAGTTAAATTCTCTGCTGTTTCAAAGTAAAAATCTTACCTTCCCAGTTTGTTCCATCTGAAGGAAATCTTTTTTTCTGTTTTATTTTTTTCAGTAAAAAGTATTATTTTTCTCTTGTGTAAAAGCCTAATAGAAATTTCCTTTAAAACAATTATATCTGTATTATCCATTTTCAGTCTCCCCTTAAAATGTTGCTGCAAAACTTGATCCCTTGTTTTCATTTGGAGGAAATGCACTGAAACATCCCTTTGGACATTTCTTGTTTTGAAAAATTTGAAATTTATTCTATAAACCTAATCAACCTCTGCGTTAGTATCCTCCTTTTCTCAATCTTCCCAAAATTTGCTAAATTTTTAATAATCCTCTCTGTAATATCTCAATCTGAATTGCTTGAGATTTAGAACAATGAATTGTTTCTCTCTTAATTCCAGTTAGGCCCAGTTATCCAATTCTCTTTCTAACTATCTGTCCCTAACTTCGATCTTGCTCTCTAAAATTTCCATTTTCTCATTAATCTGTTTTACTTCTCCAGGTGTTTGTTTTACAGAACTTTCCATTTTCCCAATTCCTTCTTTCATCTTTTTCTCTCACCTCAGCAATTATTTTCACCCATTCTTTTTTCCCCCAAAAGCTGTCAATTTATTATCAAAACATATTAACTTACTACATATTTTCTGAACTAAATTTGGTGTTATTCCCTTTTCTGCAGGTAGCTCTAATGAACTCCACCTTCTTTCCATTCTTGAGGTTTTTCTTCTTTTTGCCATTTTAATATTATACTCCAAAGACAGAAGTAATTCACCCAGGGGGAAATAAGAAAACAAACTTCTCCCTTTTTTCCCTTTTTGATCTTTCTACCTCTTTAACATTTTCATCTCTGATGACACATTCCACAATTTCAAAATTGCATGTTGAATTCCACAGCTACATTGCATTTCACTTCTCCATAGCACCAAAGAGTTTCATCTTTTTTTTGTAAAATCCGCCAATTATTTGCATGCTTTAGTTGTAAACAGAACACATTCCCAAGGTCTGATCTGTTTGTATAGGTTAAGTTTATACAAAATAACTTTCACCAAAAATAAAAAGATTAAAGATTAAAAAAAGTTATTGCCTTCTTTGTCCATTTAAAACGTTCTTAAATCATATGTTAGTTAGGTTTTGGTTAAATATTCTTGAATTTTTAGATCTTAGATATTGTTTTTATGTGTGTAATCCAGAAAAACAGATACATCTATCAAAAGGGTCTTTTATCTTGCTGCAACTCTTTATCTGTAGGATTACTTAACTCCAAAAGTGACTAAGAAATGGGAATGGCTAGATTTAATATTCTCATGGGCTACACTGCAGTTGCAACTGAAGATGGAAACCTCCCACTCCCAGCTGCTCCACTCAGGAGCCAGTGGCAAAAACTTTTGTTTGTACATTCACTTCTGAGGACAAAAGGGCTTATCTCAAAATCTTTCTTTGATCTAGAGAGATTTCTTTGATCAACATCTGCCCTCTGACTGGCAATCTTGCCTGGAATATTGTCCCCCTTTGGAAAAGACTAATCCAGGGTCCCCGGGCCATGGCACATTACCAGGCCTTGAGCCTTTCAGAACTGGCTGCTGAAGAGGCAGGTGAGCACACGCACCCTCGGGCTTGCCCGCCACTCGTGCAAAACCATCCCTCTCCTCCCCCCCAGTCCGCAAAGTGGGAAGGGGTGGGGAATTCTGGTCTAGTCCACCACTAATTCCACCCCAGGTTTCCCTTTGGAAGGCTTTCTGTTTCTTTCTGTTTCATGCCAGTCAGCTGCCTACCTCTCGGTCTCCACGGGATTTCTGCCACCTACCAAAAGCAGTTTCTCCCAGGAAGCTCATCTGGCTGGAGCAGGCAGTCCTGAAGGTACCTCGATGCCAAGCCACAGACTGCTTTACAAATAAAAATTAGCATTTTGAACTGTGCCCGGGAACCTTCTGGCACCAACGCAGGGCCTGCAGAATGTTTGTAACCTATTCAAAGTCATGAGCGGCCTGTTCCTGAGAAAGTTGACTCTCTCTGCGGGCGCAGCTCTTGCTGGCCTCAAGTGGTGTTATTTATTTATAGACAGACAAGCAAACAAACAAACAAACAAACAAACTTATTGCCCTACCTCAGCCTTGTTATGTTGCTAGAGACACAACTGTTGCCACTGGCTATAAGTGTGCTTTTGGTGTTTGCCATGCGGTTGGCGCCTTATGGATGCGGAGGGTTCTTGGCCTCCTCGGGCACCCAGATGGCCAGGCGGTCCCGGTCTTTTCACTTTCAGAAGTGCATCTTCTCCCACCAGCTATCATTCATCGTTCCTCTCGCCAGCGCGATGATGCTACTCTCACCAAAGGCAACCACTGTGTTGATCGGGTTGCTAAGAGGGCTGACCAACAACCTTTCTCTTTTTCAGTATTTGCATCTGAGTTTCATGCTCATATTTCTCTCAGATGTTGTGTCTGCTGCCTGCCAGCGGCTCAGTGGTGCCTCTTGGAAAGTTTCCTTCTGGATGGTTTCTGATGGATGAGCAATTGTTCTATGCGCTCTTCTCGTCTTCTGGCTCAGCAAATACATGCAGAAGGACGTTGTGGCACCCAAGCTATTGTAGATGCCATTCAAAGAGATTGATTCGCTCTTGGAGTCTAGGTAGAAGCTTCTGGAATGCCTTATGTGCCAAGCTTTTAGTGCTTCTTCTCAGCCAAGGACTCAGAAGGGGGGTGCATCTCGGGGCCACCTTCTTTTCTCATATTTACAAACTGACTTTATTTCTTTGGCTAGCACACATGGATACAAGTTTGTTTTGGTGTTTCCTGGCTCACTTGCCTTCTGGCCTGAGAACTCCCTGCCACTCATGCCATGGCAGTGGTCTTGGGGGGAAGGGAGGGCCAACTGGAAAATTAAAATTTTACTGGGCAAACTTTGTCAAGAGCCACAGTTGATGTAGCCTCAGGTTTTGCCTCTTGTATGGTTTCAGTTGAGAAATAGACCCCCAAAAGATTGTGGCTTGGCTTCACATGAAATGTTTGGTCACCCTCCTTGCACAACTCAAGGTTTGAACCTTCATTCCTTGGCCCTCATTACAGGAAATTATTTTTTTAATCCATGTATTTTGTCTCTGAGCAGGCAAATCCGGCCTCTTGTGAAAAGAGAGAAGCCTTCCCTTTGGATCGTGAACTGCACCCATATCTACCAGGAGGCTGGGTTAGAGCCGTTCCTTCCGGAAGGCCGCAACTTGCAGCCCAGCTGAGGTGGACCCTCCCAAGTGCCGTGAAGCACCTATGCCTTCGGGAAGATGGTTGAAGGACCACGTGGTCCGTCACACCCACCTGAAGCCACGTGTGCTGGTCTTGATTGCCGTCCAGGCAAGCCTCCAATACAGATGACTGGATCTCAGCTTGCTTGTTTGCCTGATTTTGGCAATTCACCCTTTAGAAATGACTTTATGAGCTTTGGTCAGATGGAAGCATTGGCTTGCATGGTAGTTCTTTATCCTATATGTTTGTAATTTTGTGGATTTTGTTGTACCTTGTTGTACCTTTGGGTGTTGTTGCTTTCAGTGTCTAGGTGATTTATCTACCTTGCACTGTTGAGCTGACTGTGCTTAAGCACATGGAGATTCAGGAAATTAAGCAGATAAGTGTAAATGAAAGATGTGCCTTTAAAAGATGTTTCTTGGAAAGTAATTATCAGAAAGCTTCTAATGCCCTTTCAGAAGGGAAGTTAATGCTTTGCCCTTAGATGCAGGTGAGTCACCTAGGCAGTAAGAAAGGGAATGAGAAGAAACCACGATGCTCTAGAAGCCAGACTCTTCCTAGCAGGAGAAGTAAATCTTGAGGATTTTAGGGTTAAAAGTGTGCAGACTTAACACCTGAGTGTAAAGAGGGCTGCCCCTGGCCTGGATCACCCTCGGGGCTCCTGCCTTCTGAGCCAATCCACCTCAGACTCTGACCTGTGTGGCGCCTGGTGTTTGACCTGACCAGGTCAGGAATCGCAGAGGGGCAATTTCTTCGGACAGCTCTTACCTTCCCTTGCTGGAAAACAAAACTGTTGAGCCCTTTCAGGCAGAGGTCTTGCACTGAGGGATTGTGTGCAGCCAGGCCCTCCTCCAGATGCTCCCGGAGGCTGAATCTGTTCATCATCTTGATGGCAGAGGAACTCTTGAGAAACTGAGGAAGTAAAAGGACCTTTTCTTTATTGGCAAATGATTGTGCAGGGGACAGAAAGGCTAAAGATGAACAGGCTCCGGGATGTGTGTGTGTGTGTGTGTGTGTGCATGCAGTCAACTGGAACAAGAGGGCAGCATCATCCACAAAGCTCCACCTCGCTTGGTGGCTTTAGGACAAGAGACGCCCTCCCCCCCCCGGAGGCAAGTCCTCACCTCGATCACGAGCGCCAAGGCCGTCATCTTCTTCAGCTCATCCTCCTCACTGCTGAGAATGAGGGCAGCCTCCCCAAAGATTCCCGGGATCTGGGCACTGTTGCACTCAGTCATGGCCCTGCGTGATGGGACATCAGAGTCAGAGGGGTGATGGCTGTGATGTGAGAGGCAGAGGCCACTAGGGGGCAGCCAAGAGAACTGCCTGCCTCTTTGCCCCCCCCATCCCCCTTTCAGGGGCAAAGCACCCTCGAGGGCCCCACCTGGCACCGGAGGGTTTCTCTTGGTGCTCCTCGCTTAGGGGGAGAGGGTGACCCTGATTGTCCTGTTGTGGCAGGGGAACTGGGAGGGGCCCAAGGAGAGCCCCACCAGCCCCACAGCCTGTCCCCCACCAGCTTCCGAGTTGCTTGGAAGGACGGGAAAAGGGCGCAACTCAGCTCACTCTTCACGTTTGGGCTGATTGAAGCAGATCATTTGCCCCACTCCAGCTCAGGGGGGAAGGGGGGACTGCTGCACAGAGAAAGGAGCGCTCCCCACCCCCAGTTCCTGGAGAAGGGATCTGACCCCAGAGGCTCACCCAGACAGTGTGCCTGGGAAGAGAGGGAGGACGGCTACTGCCTCTGACTCCTGGAGGGGACAGCGCAGGACTCAGGTGTCCTGGGGGGGGAGGGGGGCACTTATGGCCAGGCCTCTTACCGTGCCAGCAGACGTGTGCCCTGCAAAAAGCGCTGGGGGTTGCTGAGCACCACCCAGCCTTGCTGGAACTCAATGCAGGCATAGACTGCCCAGTCCCCGGCCACAGAGAAGAGGCTCTTCACAATCTCCACGGAAGTGCTGCAGATGGAAAATGGGCGTCACTGGCGCTCTCCTCCCTCGCGCGGGGCCTGGTCCTTCCCAAGGTCGAAGGGCTCCTTCTTTCGGAAGGAGTCGCTGTTCCAGCCCTGGCCTAAGACCCAGCTGCTGCCATTCGTGTGGGGGCTGCCAGGAAGCGGGCCTACAAGGCTAGCCTCTTGCCCAGGAGCAGGCAGGAAGCAGGGCACCCCATTCCTTTGCTCTAGCCTCAGCCCTTTGCTCCGCTCGCCTGTTTGACGGCACAGGCAGACCCACTGCAGAAAGCCCACAGTTGGGGTTGATCTCAGGGTGGCCCGGAAAGACTGAGGAGGGGGCTGCTGAGGAGGGGCTTGTGAAAATAGAACAGCATATGGGCCCAGACTTGCCACGGTCCCTTCTGCAAATCCGGCTGGTTGGACTTTGACAGAAAGACCTTCCTGTAGCCCCAAGGGGGCCCAGGACGGCTCCCTTTTCTTTAACTTTATGTTGCCATCGACCCTTTGTGACTCCTGCCTGCTGGTGCCATTAACAAATATCCTGAACCGGACATCGGATTCGGCGCAGACTCTGGGTGCTGAAATCCCCCTGGTTCTGAAGACGAGCCAAGGCGCCAGAGAAGGTTTGGTGTGTGCAGAATTAATGGCTGTCCATGCCCCTCTACCTGTGAGATATTTTTAAAAGGGGGACCTGACATCCTATGCTACCTGGCAGGGCTGCAAGCACAGACATTTTGGCTGGCAGGGTGAGGATTGGCTCGTTTCTCGGCCTTTCTTCAGGGCAGCGAGCCAAAGCTGCGCCCCGACTTTCCTTCCCAGCCGCCTCTGGCCTCCCCTAACTGCCTTTTTAGACTAGAAGTTGCTAATGGCCCTAATGTTTGGCTTTAATTGCTGGAGGTTTTAGTACTGATGTTATTGTTAATGTCCATCCATAGTTGTAGCTTTTTATATTCTGCCAAGGGTGTCTTTCAAAAGTAACAAGGCTTTCTAGGTCTTTTCTTTGAAAACGTTTCATTTCCTCTGAACTGAAGAAGCTTCTTGAATGAGCAGTGAAATGTTTTCAAGAAAAAACTAAGAAAGTAGAGTTGACTTTTGAAAAGCACCTTTGGGATTTCCGTCATTTATGGACCATCTATTGACCCCCAGCCACTCACTGACCCTTTGGATAGTCCCATTGACCCTTGGGGGTCAATACTGGCCCCTTTTGGAATCCTGGACTAGGCCCAGCAGGGAAGTTTCTGGGGGGGGGGCAGGGAGATGCTATGCTGTCCTGAAGGTCAAAGCCCGACCTGCCCTTGCAGATCCTGCTCTGCCCAGGGGGGGAGGGGGGAGGGGGGGAGGGGCCACTGGTGCTGAGAGGCGTGACCCTCTTCCTTTTGGTACCTCTGGAAGGTGAGTGCTGTGGGGTTTTCCCTCAGGATGAGCTCCTGCCTGGTTTTCAAGGCCTCTGGCAAGTCCAGCTGCTTCACGTAGAGGACCTGCTTCAGGAGAGGGATGAAGAGCTGAAGGTGCATCTCGGCCAGGGCTGCCCGATAGCCGGGGAGGTGGAAGGTCTCGTAGATGACATTCATGGCCTGGCAGGGAGAAACGGGGAGACGCCACCCTCAGAGAAGGAGGATCCCGGGCAGCGACTCCTTGTTATCCTTGCTGCCCCCCACTTGAGGGAGAGGGGGAAGGCCATTACAGCTGGTCCCTAACTTCACGATCACAACTGAGGCCAGCCTTTCTGTGGCTAAGCAAGAGAGTTATTAAGTAAATTTTGCTCCATTTTACGACCTTCCGTGCCACAGTTGTTACTTATTTATTTAGAAGATTTTTGTGGCCGCCCAATAGAGTAGAATAGGAATAGAATAGAATAGAATAGAATAGAATAGAATAGAATAGAATAGAATAGAATAGAATAGAATAGAATAGAATAGAATAGAATAGAATAGAATAGAATAGAATCTTTGTTACTTTAAAGGTACACTAATCAGCATACATTAAAATGAAATTTCATTGCATTCAGCTCCCCAAAAATACCATTATGCATATACCCAGATACACACACATATGACACAGAGAAACATCACAGTCTAGTTCGAATGTATACATGTATACATGGCAAAAAAAGAGAACCCTGTGAATTTACAAGATAGATGGCATAATAAGGAATAAAGCTGTTACAGAATCTAGTAGTTCTGCTGTAAATACTTCGAAACCTCCTTCCAGAGGGGAGCAGCAGAAACAGACCATGAAGTGGGTGTGGGGTCTCTAACAATGCTTGGAGCTCTAAGTATATATGAGCGCTTAAAAGCGGTAGCCTGAATCATGGGAAGCGGGTTTCCTATAATCTTCTAGGCTGTCCTCACCACTCTCTGTGTGGACCTTCTGTCTGAGGCTCTGCTACTACCGAACCAGGCAGTGATGCAGTTTGTTAAGACGCTCCCTATCGTGCCTCTGTCAAAAGTGGCCAGGACAGAAGGAGAACGATGTGCTCTCCTCATCAGATGCAGGAAATGCAAATGCTGGTTTGCATGCTTCACTGAAGATAATGTATGAAGAGACCAAGTCAGATTGTTAGTTATCTGCACCACCCAGGTACTTCATACTATTGACCACCTCCACAGCTGCAGCCTTGGCACAAAGTGGAGTATGACTATGCCGTCTCTTTCTAAAACCAGCAATATTCTCATTTGTTTTATTAACGTTCAAAACCAGGTTATTTTTATTGCAGTTGTTAAGTTAATAACATGGTTGTTAAAGTGAACCTGGCTTCCCCAATGACTTTGCTTGTCAGAAGGTTGCAAGAGGTGGTCACGTGACCCTGGGATATTGCAACCATCATAAATACACGCGAGTTACCAAGTGTCCGAATTTTGATCACTTGACCAGGGGATGCAGCAATGGTCGTAAGTATGAAAAAGTCATGTCATTTTTTTTCAGTGCCGTTGTAACTTCGAACGGTCACTAAATGAATGGTTGTAAGTCAGGGATTCTCTATATCAAGATCAGAGCACCTAGCACCTTGAGGAACCTTGAGGAAATATCTCCGACAGGCCCCAGCCAATTCATCCAAAGATAAAGTGAGAGCGGGGTGGGTGGGAGGAGGGGGCGGGGGGGGGGAAGCCAAGCACACAGTTGAACTGAAGGGAACCCGTCACTGAGCTGTCCCAGCAAAAGTACTCCTGATCCGCCTGGTGTCGCTTCCTTAGCCTGGTCTAGTTGACCCTGGTCTTGAAGTCACCCCACGCAGAGTTAGGATTCAGAGGCGTTTTCAGTAGGAATGTGCTGCGGATTGACTTGGACCGTGAGGGGTTTCCAGTGCCAGGAATGGGGAAGAACTGGCTTGGTCTCCACCCTGGCAAAGCTGAACGGGGGTGGCCTTTCGGGCTCCTGTGCTCTGCCATCCTCTGCTCTGCCAGCTGGGAGATCAGCCAGAGCTGGTGAGTCAGCTGGGACTTCCCCTGAACCCTGGACAGAGCAGGTGGCAGCCCCGGCCAGGCGGCCTGGGCACCGATTCCTCTCCTAGGCCGGGGAGACCTGCCGCTTACGATCACTCACGGTTCACTGTTTTCAGTGGTTGTTTTTACTATACGGTAGGTTTCGTTGGCTTTGTTTGCTGCCCAGGCTATAACAAATACGTATTTTTTTAAAAAAAGTGTTATAATCTATCATATTTTAACATGCACAATAGATTTATGGGGAAATCCTTTAATGTTAATGCTAAATTATGTTCCAAAGCTTTGGGGTTTGAGTATTTTTGAGGAGTTAATGTTTGCATCAATCCTGAAGTGCTGCAATTTTGAGAAAAGTGAAAAATAGTAGCACTCCTGAGATGCATAATTTATTTAGTTTTGAAAAAACAATCTTATCTATAATCAAAAATTGATACAATAAGTTCTCTTTTGGCATAAATGCTATGACATTTGTAACAATACTGTATTATTACTTATTTTCTTTAATGCAGATTTAGAAACTTTCAAGTATTTTGGATATTGAATGGATTTCTGATATGCATACATAGCTTCCTCCTTTTTGCTGCTTTTTCTTTGGGTTATTATTAATTATAGTTATATAATATATAGTACAGGTTACATAGTATACAGGTTACATAATACATGGTTATATTATAAGTTACTATTATCTCTCTCCTTCTTCTCTAACTTGAAAAAAAAGCATTAAAAAGGAGTTAAGAAAGCGGAGGGCAATGAACCCCTGGCTGCACCCGCCACCCTCTTGCAAGTCGTAGCGCTGCATAAGGGTTGCCAGCTGGGAGCCACGACCTGGAGAGCAGGCAAGGCTGTTGTCCCAATGGGGACAAGTGCGAGTGATCATCGTTGTCACCAGGACTTTGTGTAGCAAAAGCAACGCGTCCATCTGCATCTTCTCTGAGAGCTGCTGGAGACTGGCTGCGTTCCTAGTGAGGGAGACTGCTGGGCCCCGGAGAAGCTTTGATAGAGGCAAAAGGCAGGCAGGCAGGCTACAGATCGGCGCAAGGACATCCGACTTTATGCTGACTCTGGGTAAGGGGAGCCCTTTAATGGAGCTTGGAGGAAAGGCCTGGAGGAGACACCCCCCCCCCCAGATCCTGGACATGCCTATCCAAGTGAGATGCAAGGGGCACATCTGCAACGTACAATGTGCTGATTCACTGGCCAGGGAGGGCATTTATTGCATTTTAAGGGTGAGATTTAGTTACTGCCTCAAATGAGATGGGAGTCTAGGCAGGGTTCAGAACGGAGGGCAATGGTAAAATGTAAGACAGTAATTAAAAAATATAATGAAAGCATAATTGTTGCCTTTCCCCCATGAGACAAGTGATGCTTTTGAGAGAGAGACACATTTTGTTCTAATCAGGAAGAGAAGCTTCCAGCAGGCCAGGCCAGGCAGCTCAGGAGAGGGACCAGGAGGATGGGCGGCCCAGGTGGGGTGTCACCTACCGCCAGCGAGGTGGTTGCGCTGCTGCTGCTGCCGCCGCTGTCTTCTCGGCCCCCAGGAGGGTCCTTCACCTGCAGATTCTTCAGTAAGAGGTGCAGTATTTGCACAGCCACCTTGGGGCTGGAAGCCATGGCTGCCCAGAGCTCATTGGCCTGTCTGGGAAATCAGCAACATGAGAGTGAAAGTTGCAAATGGGGAGGGGTCTCAGAGGGGGAGATGGAGCCTGCGGGGGCCTACCTGTTGAGGGGTATGGAATAGGATAAGCAGCTCTGGACGACTTCCTCCAGGCGACATGGGATCATCAAGGCTAGAGCCCTCAGCACCACCTTCCGGGTCCAGCAGGAAGCCCGGCCCGGCTGCAAGCACGTGTAGACGCCTGCAACCACATCGCTGACCTGCAGCCACGGAGGAAGAAAGGCTGAGCTTAGCTGCGCCCTGGAAAAGGTCCCTAGGTCAGCCGTGACACTCGGCTTCCCCGGGCTTGGGGGAGGCTGCCTAAGCCATCCCTGCCTTCTTTCCATGGCAGGGTTAGTTGAGGACGGGCATCCTTTCACACTGCAGGGGACACAGCCTCGCCGGGACCCTTCAGGATCAGTCCTGCAACCTTTGGGTCCTGCCCTACTTCGGACGGTGCCGGGGCATTTGCCACATACGCACAGAGGATAAAAACGAGTGCAATGAAGATGATAAACGGGACCCAGAACCGGACCGAGCCAAGGCTGCTTCAGCTTCTCCAGGCAGGCCAGGTGAGGAAGCAGCGACCACAAACAACACCAGCCTCCCCTTCACTGAGACAGGGGCTTGTAGACAAACCCTTGAAAGTTTGGCAGGGCTTCTCTTTCCCTCCCTCCCTCCCTCCGGCACCCAAGAAGGCCCAGGGAGCCTCCCAGGCTTCTTCCTTCCGCCACCCATCTTTCCCGGGTAAACTGATGTTTGTGCCCTATTTTCTTCCAGGCTCTCCCTGAATGCAGCTGCTTGGGTCACAGCCTAGAGGCCCCGGGTTCCAGACACAAAGCATGGGCGATTCGCCTGCCTGCTTCTTCACCCGCGGCAAAAGGGCTGTTCTGTCAGGGTCACCCAGGGGACTATGCTGCAGGTTAGCAGGTGCCTCGTTTGGCACCCGAACGCTGTTTGCTGCCACGGCTGCTCTGCCTGCCCGACCCCTTGAAATGTGCCACCAGTGGCCCTGGAGAGGCGAGGGAGCGGCATAAGGAGGCCTTAGCCACGGGAACTCGGAGAGTGAATTGGGTCAGTCCAGTCTCTCTCCACCCCCGATGCCCCTTTACAGGGCAGGCAAAAGCTTCCAGGTGAGCTTCTTTCTGGAGGAAACCCCTCACCCTTTCCACCTTCATGGCATGGTTCTGCAGAACTGCACTGAGGACCTCTTCTGCTGCCACCAGTACTTCTGGACCGGACCCTCTCAAATAGTCCAGAACGGAGAGCAAGAGGTTGGTCAGCTGAACGGAGAAGAGCTGGTCACCGCAATGCTGCAAAGAGGAGCACAAGGTTTGGCAGGTGTCCATCGCCTCCCTTTCCCCAAAAGGACAGGGCCAGAGAGCTCCCAAGCAGCGCTGAGCCCTTCCTTCCTTCCTTCCTTCCTTCCTTCCTTCCTTCCTTCCTTCCTTCCTTCCTTCCTTCCTTCCTTCCTTCCTTCCTTCCTTCCTTCTTCCGTGAGATTCAGGCGGCCAGGCAGGAGAGGATGGGGAACAGCCTGCAGGCCAGATGAGACTTGGGATGGCTAAAGCCAGCCCTGACAAGATGCTTTTACAACTGGTTGCAGCATCCTGCAGTCACGCGATTGCAATTTGGGACCATTTCTGCCTATTTCCAGCAAAAGAATGCCCATTGGGGAAGCTGGTTTTGCTTAATGAACATGGTGATTCACTTATGACTGCTGTACAAATTGTCATAAAATCGGGCCTGACTGCAATTATGACTGCAATGGGTGGAAATTCTGGTCCCAATTGCAGTCGTTAAGTCAGGGACTAGTTGTACACCATTTGGGGCTTGGAGTGAGCGCTTTGCACCCATTGGAAAAAACCAGGGTACCATTGCTATCTGCCAACTGCCGCCCGGTGCCAGACCAGCAGGGCCGTCCTCTTCCTGGAATTTCACGCTCCTCTTCATCGTCCACTTCCGCTTCTTCTGCTTGCTTGTGCTCAAACCTGGAGCAGAAGAGAGCAGTTCTCATTGTTATCACGTATGTCATTCAGGACTGGCCTGTTGGGGTCTTGGTGCTCCCTGAGCTGGGCTGTTTCCTCCCAGAACCCCAAAAGACCAGCTGTGGAATCTGCCCCACGCACCCTCTGAGCAGCGGCAGCAGCGGCAGCGGAGAAGCCAGTGGGTCGATGGCTAGTATTATAGACCTCACCTTTACGGTGCAGTAAGATCTCATAGAGACAGCTGACTCCTTGCACGGCAAAAGAACTAATGCACGGCACCCGGTCATTGCACAGACCAATCAAAAGGGCCGTCAGGTGGGCCAGCTTGCTAAATTCCCGAGAGAGCTAAGGAAACAATAGGGAGAAGTGGGAACAATTTACTGAAGGGGTTTGCAGATGTTTCTTAGCTAACTTGTGTGCGAGGCCGATTCTTGCTTTTCGTCAGAACAAACCCAGAACCTTCCGAAGCTGCGTCCCACACACCCACCATGGACCATACCGAAAGTCTTCAAACAAGACTTCTGGGCTGTTGGGTTGGCAGGAGAAAGGTTAAAACGCCACGCCCACAGGCAGGCTTGGAGGGGAAGAGTGAAACTGGAGCCTTCAGGGCCAGGCACTTTCCCTTCTCGGTGGCACCACCTGGCAAACATTCCAGCACGGGCACAACTGGGAGGCAGTGCTGAAAGGGCAACAAGACGTTCCAGCAACAAGAAGATTTGGTGATGTGTTCTACACAGCACAGAATGCAAAAAGCTCAGTCCACACACGTGAAGCAAGGCAGGCGCCAGGTTTTCCGTGTGGATCCAAAGATGCTGCTGGGGCACATATTTGGGCAGGTCTCTACCCAGCTCCATCCCTGCTTGGCTGCAGCACATGGGAAATCGCCACCTGTGATCATATTTTGTTTCCTCACAAAGGCAGCTGATGGGACGCCTTCAGGCCCCAAGAAACTGGGCAATGGACCGGGCCTGCGCACAGCTCCTCTCCTGAAGTTCTTCCCCAGATACCTGGCTTGGCTGTCTGGCACGCAGTCGGTCTGCTTCACAGAGGTGCCAGTCCTCATTTGACATAGGCAGGAAGTATAAACCCACCTTGCCCAAGGCCCCAGTGGGTGGGAGGGAAACGGGTCCAGACTGGCACGGCAGCTGATCTGCCTTCTCTCTCAACACGGGGGCCCTGCTGCTCTTTCAAGGAGTGTCCCCTGCTTCTCAGCGGCAGTGCCCGAATGGCCATCGCATTTATTTTATATGGCCGCCTATCTGACATCATAATTCTAAGTGGCTCTCAAAAACCCACAAATGCATAGCTAAAACTGAAAGTACCCTAGTCTCCCTAGTCTAGAAGGCTAAAGAAACAGGGGTCCTGTGGATCTCATGGTGTGAGCTGGGCAGAAAGTCCCATCAAGGGGCAACATTAAAGGGAGAGGGTCTGGAACATGCCCACCTATCTAGCTTTGTAGTGTTTTTGTGGAAAAGCAAACACAATCCTTGTGTCTGTGTTCCGTACCATACTAAGGAAAACCCTCAGTCTCTCAAGGAGGGGAAGCTCCAGTTAAGAAGCTCAGCTTACGGATACTTACATCAAGGTGGAAGCGATCAGCTACAAACTTCAAGAGCTTCATTGCTGTCTCCACGGCTCTTTCGCGCACATGATCCAGCTTTGATACCATCCAGGGTTCTATCAGCTATCAACGGAAAGGCGGGCAGGAAAACAAGGCTGCTAATGTGAAGCGTGCAGGGCCAGCTCAAGGAAAGACAGGCCCTGGCTTAGAGGAACACATTTTGGGGGGATGGCAAAATTGAAAAAAACTTCCCAAAAAACATAAAAACATTTCCATTTTTATTGTTTTATAAATATTTAACTTTTATGATTTTAATGCTTTTAATGCTGTAAACTGCCCAGAGTTGCTTCGAAATGAGATGGGCGGCAAATAAATTTAATAAATAAATAACAAAAAAAAGGGGGGGGAAGTAGCAATGGTCTGTCCAGTTGGGAGTTAAATATAATTTTGCAGTGTAAATAAGATGAATATATCCAAAAAAATTTTTTGTCCTGGGCTGAAAACCTTAAGCTTAAAAACCTGAGGGGGGAAAAAAACGGAAGCCAGAGGGTGCCTTTTTTGAAATTGCCCAAAGGTGCCAGAATATGGCGGTGCCTGGAGCTGGCCCTGGTTGCGCCTTGACTCCACAGAACTGGTAAGGTTGCGAGTGCCCCAAATACCCCGGGTCCCTCCAAGGACTCTGGGGCTTATATATCTCAATGAGGCCATTCCTATGCAGGTATGAAGAATGTCACCAATAGCATTTCACTTTCCTGTGGATTTCTGCAAACAAGGTGTGGTCAAATGCCAGTTCTTTCAAACATTGCAGAAATCCTGAGGTACTAATTAAAAAGTTAAGGGTGTTAAGCACCTCGACTGGAATCTGAAAGGCGTTCTGAAAGGGACAGGAACCCCTTCCCTCCTTCATCCCTAAGCCCTTGCCAGTGGCATCCACTCAGAGTGGACACTGGACTGCTGGGATGCCGGTCTCTGCCTCCACACCTGGCCAGGTGCTTGACACCTGCTCTTTGGACTCGAGGGAAATGCCCAAACCTCCTTTCTGACAGTAAATTGCTGATACACGAGGGAGGATTTCCTCAGAAGGCCCAAAGAAGGACAGAGGTAAACCTGATCTCACAGATTTTGTAGGCCCAATCCGGTTTTCTCTGGAGCTGCTCTTGGTCAGAAAACCCAGAGAAATGCCTCTTTGCAAAGACCTCAGGAGTCATTTGGATCATCGGGTGGGGGCAGCAGTGCCAGCAGGGACAGAGGCAGCAGCAGCCCAGGGTCTATACAGCTTAAAAAGGGACCCATAACTCTTTGCCTGCAGCAGTCGTGCCCAGTGCCTGTGAGATTGGCGGATGGATTGACTGGCACCAATGTACGCAGCTGCCCATCCCACTAAAATGACTAACAGAGTGTCTGAAAATACACATCCAGGCTGATGCAGACCAAATGACTCCCAAAGAAAGCTCCCCACTCTTATGTCAGGGATGCTCTGAAGGGGCCCTGACCCCTCCCAGAGGGTCACCCTTCAGGCGCCAGCTTCTCTCTCTCTCCGCCTACCTCCATCATGTGCTTGAGTTCGCTGGGCTGCGGGTTCTCCAAGAGCAGAGCCTGCAGCATCTCCTCGAAGCAGCCGACGGTCTGCTGGTAGAAGGCCTGAGGCACAAGCGGGCCTGTGAGGCTAAGGCTACCATGGGAGGGGGAGCCGTGCCGGGCGGGCAGACAAGGCAAAGCGTGCGCCTGGATACAACCCAAGGAAGCCGCCTGCGCCCTGGAGAGCTCCCCAGGGCAGAATGGCTGCCAGCTGCAACCCCCTTTTTCCTACATGGGAAGGAACCCTTTGCTTTCACCCCTCCTTCCCTGTCAGGTCAATTCATTTATTCAGCAGAGACCAGGACTTTTTTGTGAGTGAGGTTGCTCCCTAGATGCAGGAAATCAACCGGGCACTGGGGTGTCCAGACTGGGGCCAAACAGCACCCAGCAAGTCGGCTTCATAGGCTGCCTCCATGAGTCTTTGGGGAAAGACAGAGGGCACAGGTCCTTCCACTCGGCCCCCAGTTGTCATCCCCTACAGTACTTAGCCAAAGGCATCTCCATAACATAGCCATCTTTTCCCCCTTTTCCCTGCTCCACTGTGCTTTATGAAATACTTCTATGAAAAGTTGGAAAAGAAATTTGGATGCTTATGCATAGACCTGCATCTTGTTAGGCCAGATTACCCAAGCAGAGACATAACTTCTGTGATAACTGTCATCCAGAAATAAAAACCCACTCTGGGAAATAAGGAGGCTTGGATAAGACAGTCAAAGGATTCACCTTGGTACTCAACGTCTTCTCGTCTATGCAAGACTGTCCTTCCAGGATCTCCATTGGGGCCAAGCAAAAGACACTTTTGAAAGAAGCATGGAGGAGGCTGGATTTCTTCTCTGGCTCAAGAAGAGGCTTCAGGTGGCTGATGGAACAGAAAACACCTGAGATTTAGCTGCCACAAGAAATGATGAGACACCGGACTTTGCCCAATGGATCATTGCAGCATAGCTTTCAACTTCAAAATGAACACAAAGAGAAATATGTTTGAATCCTGCGTCTGTAAAGGAGCCACACTCGTCACTCTGGAAACCCGGAAGCCTTCACAGATGAACTTCAAGGGTGGGATTCTACCCTTTTATCCTCAGCATGTTTTGAGAATGCATCAAGCCCCCCAGCAAGGGCTACTCACCAGGAAGGGCTCCCCTCCCCAAAGTCTAAAGGCAGGACAAGGAGAAAGAGCTGCCTCTCGCCCGGATCCAACACTAATTCTCCTCCGCCTTATTTCAGTCACGTCCCTGGTCACGTCCCTGTCTACTGCCCCCACTTTCCCAGGCCTATCATTGGAAAATAATCTGAAGTACTTTGGACCACCCCCACCCCCCGCCAAATATTAGATCTCAGCAGAAAACGGGGTCCACACACTTCAAACTGCACAAGGGTTCAGTTAGCAGGCACAGTAGACAGGAGAGCCCCCCCCCCCTCCTCCTCCTCAATTCATGGCTGATTTACCATTTATTGGGAGGTCATCAATCTTGCACTGCATTTGCTCCATTTAATTCATGTCTTATACTTCAATGATTATGAAATAAATGGATCAATTTATAATTTCACTGTTTTTCTTTGGCTTATTGCCAGCTTGTCCATTGTCTATGGAGATGCTCAGCCATCAAGGTTGTGGTTGTCTTGAAAAAGCACCTTTGAGACAGCTTGTCCATTGTTGCCAGTTCTGGAGCAATTCAGGATAAAGAACATAAAAATGTTGCTCCTCTTTCCCCCCCCCCCCGTTTTGACCTCCTAGGTGAGGTGCCATCTAGTCTGCTCAAAAGCAGCCGTCGCGTTGTTATGCAGGGCACTCTTGAATGTACAGAATGGCCGAAAGCATTCCCCACCGTCCCACCCCGCGGGAGGTGAGCCCCCTGCTTCGCTACCTGAGTTCTTTAGCGATATACATCGCGTCTTGACGCACCGTGCTGCCCAGGAGGTGGATGGGTTCCCTCTCTATCAGCACCTGCCGGTCGTGGGAGAGACAGGAGGAGAGAGTGAGGGTCAGGCGGAGAGGCCCACTCACCTGGGTGGCCTCACTGGAAACTGAACTGCTCTGAAGAACCACCACTTTGCATTATGGAAGGTAGGAACTTAGGGCCAAGGCCTTCACCAGGTGGGAGGTGCCCTTCTTCGCCATCTCCCATCTGGCCACACACCTGTCGTCAGTATGGATTTCTTGTCCAGGGGAAAGCATACGGGGTGTGTGCATGTGTCCCGGTTTGCAATCTGACACTCTGCTTTGGCTCTAGGTTGCCTCCGACTGCATACATGCTTTCATGTTGCTTTCATGTTTGTGCTATACAGTTCAATATGGATTACTTAATAATAATAATAATAATAATAATAATGTTGGAAGGGACCTTGGAGGTCATCGAGTCCAACCCCCTGCTCAGGCAGGAAACCCTATACAATTTCAGACAAATGGCTGTCCAGTCTCTTCTTAATCTTTCAAGGTAGATGCCTCTTTGAATACCTTCCCGCATTTTTAAAAGCTTTTCTATTACATTAGAAGCTCTGTCATTATTGAAAGCATCGAGGAATTTGGTACAGAAATGGCTCTGAAATGATGACCCAGCGAGACATGGGTTGTGTAGTCTCTACTGTGTGCCTCCAGAAGTGTTGCCAGCCCACTCCAAGCTGGCTGTGTATTGGATAATAGCAATAGCACTTAAACTTATATACCAACCCATAGTGCTTTACAATGTTCTGTATTCTGCCCCCAACAATCTGGGTCTTCATTTTACCAACCTCGGAAGGATGGAAGGCTTGGTCAACCTTGAGCCCCATCAGGATCGAACTCCAGGCTGTGGGCAGAGCCGGCCTGCAATCCTGCATTCTAACCAGGGCAAGTCCTGGGATTTTTCAGCACGAAGTCAAGGCAGCCTACTTACTATTAGGCACTCCACGAGGCGTGCTTTCGGGTGCAGCCGTATCACCCCGGCTTTCCCCGTAGCCGCAATGGCTTCAAGGAGCATGAGCACAGCAATCAGAAAGCTCTTCTTCAGATTCAGGTCCTAAAGCCGAGAGCAGAAAATGGCTCAGACGTCATTGTGGAAAAGTCTGATCAGGGAACTACAGCAGGCGCACACAGAAACTCAGCCAAGGCAGAATTTTCCAACTTGGCACCCTTCAAAAGCGCAAGTGGCTTCCCAGAAATGGTCCTGCTGGCTGGGGAACCCTGGAAGGCTGACCCACATTGCACAAAAAGTGTTGGCATTTTCCTCGTACTGCACAGAGGAGCCTTGTGGCTCTGAGGAAGTGACTGTGTTGGAGGAGTTGCCCCCCTCCCAACTCTGCATGGCTGTCATCAGGCTGGCAAGAGGAAGGAGGAGGAGGAAGAGGTGCTAGGTGTCTGCACTGCTCTTTTAGGCCTGTTTTCCCCACTTTACTTCACTGTTCTGGCCCCAGAAAGTGGGGATAGCAAATGGACTTTTTCCTCCCGTAGCCACACCAGAACGGGAGGCTTCTGATGCAGCAGATTCAAATGCCAGCCATTATAAACAGGAAACTTTACCCAGAATAAGAAAACAGACAAAACCAAAGTCTAGAAACCACTGTCCTGGCCACCAAATGGCCCTGAGGTGCACCATCACAGCCCCGCCCAGTCCAAGAACCTCTTGCTTGCCCCGGCTGAGCTGGGCCCGGTCCTCCCCCCCCCTCCCCCCCCCGGGCGAGGCTCCCTCTTTCCCCACCGCCTTTTGGGTTAGGAGCAAGGCTTGGCGACCAAAGCGGTTCCCTGGCTCAAAGCCTGAACGTGTGCCCAGTACCAAGGGGTCAATAAGGAAGCAGTCGATGAGCCGGGTGACGATGAGCTCCACCCGCGGGAGGACCTCCTCCTTGACGCCCAGAGCCACTCGGCCATAGCAGAGCAGAAGCGTGTTCCGTTGGCAGAGCTGTGGGGAAGAAGGCCCAGACGTCCATCAGCATCCCTGGGCAAGGAGTCCCCACCCTCCTTGTCGAGGGCGGTAGCTGCCCTGGCGGCTCTGTGCCCAGAGGGACGGCACGAGCCCCGGAGAGGGAACTGAGGACGGGCCCCGGGAGGTGCAGGGAGGGCAGAAGCCTCAGCGCCCCAGGAACGAGCTCATCTTAACGAAAACAGGGCTTCCGTACCCACATTTATATCCCCCCAACAAGCGCTGTGAAGCTTTAACAAAAAAGAGGATTAGTGGTGTTTGGGGGATGGACTTGATGCACTCTAACATTACCTGGCCGGTTTTGGACACAAAGGTCTCTGTGGTGGAAAGATTCCTGCCAAAACTGTCCAGTGCCTTAAAAACTTCATCCATGTGGCGAGAGGCAGCCAGGCCACAAGCAGCAGCGATGCCCTATGGAGGAGGAGGAGGGGGGGGTAAGCGGCAGTTAGGAAGAGCTAAGCAGGTGCTTAGTTTTGCTCGCCCAGGCAGGGAAGGCTTCAGGCAGGGAAAGGCCCGTCGGATGTCTCCTGAGTTGACAGGGCAGGCAGGGAGGTGCTGCTCTGCTTCCAGTTTATCAGTTCCGCTGGAAGCGAGCAGCGAGGTCCGAGGTGAGATCCTGGGGCCTGTCCCAAGCCAGCTCGTGAGCCCCTCGCAGTCGTTAGCAGATAGCGCCACAGTGTCCTACGTTATCTGGTTATACCGTGCACTGGAACACCTCCAAAACTGCTAGCTTCTAATGAATTACCCATTGAAGCATGTAAAAATCACTTTTGTTTTTTTTGCACAGTCTCCCAGGAAATAATTATTCTTAAGAAAATATCTTGTTTGGTAGGACTGGAAGTACCCCCCTCCCCAGCTCTGCATGGCCCTACATTTTTTTTAGGAAAGTTTGTTTGTTTGTTTGTTTGTTTGTTTGTTTGTTTGTTTGTTTGGTTAGTTAGTTAGTTAGTTAGTTAGTTAGTTAGTTAGTTAGTTAGTTAGTTAGTTAGTTAGTTAGTTAGTTAGTTAGTTAGTTAGTTAGTTAGTTAGCTGCTTCATTCACTTTCATGATTCCAGGAAGCTTACAATAAAACAAATACAACACATAAAATACACAATATAAAAATAAAAGATAGTAGCTGGGCATCATCCAACCAAAAATTTATTTACTGTTTTTTTTTAAAAAAAAAACTTTACAAACTGGTTCTTCCATTAGGCCCTGGGCTGGCATAATTCGTGAACTCGCACAAGTAATAGGATTTAAAAATTCTTTTTATATTTCCCTGGACGGATATGTTTTATTGGTTTCATTCTTTTTTAATGACATCAAACTTACATAGTCTTGAATAGTTTATGATTAGGTAGCTTATAAATCAATCAAATCAAATCAAATTAAAAAATGATATTTCAAGCTAAAAATGACCAGATAAACAAGGAAGGATGGTGTGAAAATACCTATGAGTTTGTGAGAAAGGAAATGAATACTGTTTCAAGAGACGAGAAAGAGAAGGAGGAGGGGGGGGCTGAGAATAATGGTTATGTAGATTCTATTCAGATATTTTAAACAATCTGACAGTCTTTCCAATCTACATGTCTCTGGAGATCCTCAGCCATCCAGGTCATGGTTGTCCCAAAGGTGCTTTTTCTGGAGGCGACTGGACTTCCTTGTTTTTCTTTGAAGACGTTTCGCTTCTCATCCAGGAAGCCTCTTCAGTTCTGACTGGATGGTGGGGAATGCAAAGAATATAAATCCTTCCATTCCTCACCATCCAGAGCTGAAAAGCTTTTTGGATGAGAAGCGAAACGTCCTCAAAGAAAAAGCATCTTTGGGACAATCACGACCTGAATGACTGAGAATCTCCACAGACATTTAGTGATGCCCTTTGGGATAAACACCCTTCGAATGGTGTGGGAGTATGAACGAATTTCCAGGAAAATTGCAGAATATAGGAATCATTTGCGCTTCAGTTTGAGATGCAGACAACGCAGACTCATTCCCAACAACCTGCGCCTGTGTTCAACGGTGAAGGGACACAGGGCAGAAGACATCCTGCAGAAAGCACAGCTCCAACTTCTCAATGAAAGAATAAGACAGACTAATTTTACAATTGAGGTTTTGAAAGAGAGAGCAGAACGCAAACACCAAGAACTGAAATCACTTCTACCAACAGAAGTGTTAGAACAGGTCACAGAATTTACAAAGAAGGCACAACTAGCACAACACAACAAGAGCAAAGAAAGACAAAAAGGCAAATTTTCTACCCTACAGCTTAGACAAGAAAAAACACACAAAACAGAAGAACCAACCCAGATGGACAGTGACATGTCTCAGAAAACTGACCGGTGGGTGAGAAATACCCAAACAGAAAATATTGTTTTAGTCAAAGGTCTGAATTTTGCAGCAACACCAGAACAGCTACCAATTGTAGATCTCCTCTCAGTCACAGAGTCAGCCATCAGGAACAATAAATCGGCAGAACCAGAGGCGGAACAATTAAGGATGGTGCCAAAACACCCCCTCCCAACCTACAATTCAGGAAAGGAATTGAATTGAACTGAAGAAACCCAAACATCACCATCCTGCCCGCTGGTAAAGGAAGACGCACAGCCACCCGGAACACAGATGACCACAAGGCCATGGTGAACACTCTTCTGCCACCTGCCAGGCTCCGAAGAGAGATCCCACCACCAGCAGCTACAAGAAAACGGTCATTGATTTCTTGCAACAACAACGCCATCGACAAGCTACGATACTACACTCTTTACCCCGGGGAAGCCACGCCGTGCATATATGGACTCACCAAAATCCACAAAGAGGGAACTCCACTCACACCAATGGTGAGCAGCGGCAACTCTGTCACCTACAACACTGCAAAACATCTAACCGCCTTATTAGCTAGTCGGCAACACCCATCACATCAACGATTCACAGGACTTCGCCAGCAAGGATTGGAAACTAAAACTGGACCCGGATGAGACCACGGCTTCCTGTGATGTGACTTCCCTCTTCACCTGCATTCCAACATCTGAAAATGTCACAGTAGTGAAGAAACGACTGCTACAAGACAGCACCTCAGGTGACACAACCCACCTCAGTCCAGATGATGCTGGACCTATGCCTGACCATTACCTATTTTAAATACAATGAAGGTTTCTATAGACAAAAACACGGTTGCACCATGTGTTCACCTGTGTCCCATGTCTACATGGAAGAGGTAGAAACCAGAACCCTGAATTCCTTCTCAGGAACTCCACCCACTTACTGGTACGGGTAATGTGGACAAGATAGTTGGGTGAAGATGAAAACACAGGAATTGGAAGCATTCACCAAACATATCAACTCTGTGGACAGATAATAATAATAATAATAATAATAATAATAAAGTTGGAAGGGACCTTGGAGGTCATCGAGTCCAACCCCCTGCTCAGGCAGGAAACCCTATACCATTTCAGACATGTGGCTGTCCAGTCTCTTCTTAAAAACTTCCAGTGTTGGAGCATTCACCGCTTCTGGAGGAAGGTTGTTCCACTGGTTAATTGTTCTAACTGTCAGGAAGTTTCTCCTCAGTTCCAGGTTGCTTCTCTCCTTGACTAGTTTCCATCCATTACTTCTTGTCCTGCCCTCAGGCGCCTTGGAGAATAGTTTGACTCCCTCTTCTTTGTGGCAACCCCTGAGATATTGGAATACTGCTATCATGTCACCCCTAGTCCTTCTTTTCATTAAACTAGACATACCCAATTCCAGCAAACGTTCCTGATATGCTTTAGCCTCCAGTCCCCTAATCATCTTTGTTGCCCTTCTCTGCACTCTTTCTAGAGTCTCAACATCTTTTTTACATCGTGGTGACCAAAACTGGATGCAGTATTCCAAGTGTGGCCTTACCAAGGCATTGTAAAGTGGTATTAATACTTCACGTGATCTTGATTCTATCCCTCTGTTAATGCAGCCCAGCACTGTGTTGGCTTTTTTTGGCAGCTGCAGCACACTGCTGGCTCATATTTAAGTGATTGTCCACTAGGACTCCAAGATCCCTCTCACAGTTACTACTATTGAGCAAGGTACCCCCTATACTATACCTGTACATTTGGTTTTTCTTGCCTAAATGTAGAACCTTACTTTTTTCACCATTGACTTTTCATTTTGTTAGATAGCGCCCAATGTTCAAGTCTGTCCAGGTCCTCCTGTATCTTAAGCCTGTCTTCTGGAGTGTTGGCTATTCCTGCCAGCTTGGTGTCATCCGCAAATTTGATGAGTTCCCCATCTATCCCCTTGTCCAAATCGTTGATGAAGATGTTGAAGAGCACTGGCCCCAGAACAGAGCCCTGGGGCACCCCACTGCACACTTCCCTCCATGTAGATGCGGTTCCATTGAGGACCACACACTGAGTACGGCCGGTCAGCCAGCTACGAATCCATCTGGTGGTGATGCTGTCTAACCCACATTTTTCTATCTTATCAAGTTGTGATCTACTTTATGTCAAATTTACACCGGAAGATGTTAAGGAAAATAGTCTAGCCTTCCTGGATTGTGCAGTACACATTAAGGAAGACAGAAGCCTTAACACTGAAGTTCACAGAAAACACCGCCCCCCCCTTATAGATTAATATTTACATTTTGATTCCCACCACCCACTGGAGCACAAAATGGGAGTTATCAGACCCCTACACCACTGAGCTGAAGGCCTGCCTACCAGCAAACATGGGAAAGAAAAAGAACACATCAAGGAGGCCCTCAGAACTTGTGGCTCTCCCAAGTGGGCCTTCATCAAATCCCTCAAAAGGCCCAGCAGGAGCCCCTCCATAACAGACAAAGAAGAGAACAACAAACAAAGCAACATAGTCATTCCATACGTTGCAGGAATATCAGAAAAGCTCAGGAGGATCTTCAGCCAACACAACATACATGCACAGTTCAAATCCAAGAATACACTAAGGCAGAGGCTTGTCCACCCTAAGGATAAAACACCCAGACACAAACTGAGCAACGTGTACATGCAGTACAATGCAGTGAGCCATGTGCAGATCTATACATTGGGGAAACAAAACAACCACTTCACAAACGCAGGCACAACATAGGAGGACAAACCCATCAGGACAAGATTCAGCAGCCCATCTGCATTTAAAAGACAAAGGCCGCTCTTTGGAAGACAGCAAAGTCCACCTTCTGGACAGAGAGGACCGCCAATTTTCAGTGATAGGAATAAATGAAACGTCTTCAAAATTTAAAATTGTAAGAGGAATTAATTGTAAGAGGAATTAGCTGTAAGAGGAAATAGCTAGCTTAAAGATAAAACAAAACTAATTGAATAACAGGAAAACTAAAACTAACTGAATAATAGGAAATAACCTATTGTTCTAAAAATCCATAAAATAACTAAGAACTTGAAAACAAGTTAAAAGAGCATGCTCAATAGACTATTTAATATTATCTGACACACCTTGCATATATTGTCTGCTCATTTAAATGCACAGGTAATGTATGATTTAGTATGTTTGGGGAGGGTAGCAGAAATATGTAGAAGGTGGTGGGAGAGAATGTAACCTCATAGCACCTCAGACAATGGGGAATGAGGAGGGATGGGCGACCGGTGTAGGGAATGCATAAAGATGTTGATTTGAGAGGATGAACTGTGGAGAGAACCAAGACTTGATGGCTTCTCTCCCCGCTTATTGCAATAAACGAAACAAGAGGCCTTCACTCTGTCTTGGCTGGTTATTGGTCAGGAGACTTTGCCTCTGGTTGCGAAGGAAAGAGGCCAGGAGCATATAACATCAGTGAAATAAATTTAAATACAAGTCTAAGGACTTTTTTGTCTGGAGTAAACAGCAAACAGTGACTTTGATTTTAGAAAGTTACAAATGGACTAAAAGTCCAGATAAATTTGAAATAATACTTTGGAATTAATTACAAAGAAGCCTTCCTTTGGGAAAATGCTTTTGTTTTGAATTCTTTAAAAAATAATCTGACTTTACTGTAGGACATTTTTGAACAATGGACTCAGAAATTAATTTTAAGAATGTCTGCCTAAATAGACAGATTGAGGTTAAAAGGGGTATGGAAGAGGAGCAAGTACAGTACTACCCTTTTTTTCCTCTACTTCTGGAATTATCTGGGTCTATCTGCAACTTTGAAATTCTTCACCAAGACTCTGAAATGCATGGAAGTTTTAAAAAGACGGCCATCTATCCTAGCAGCGCTGTCTTGCTGGGGAGCTCTGCCCCCCCCGAGAGGGAGCCCCCCCCCCGCACCGCCTCCCTCCTCAGCCTCGGCTTTCTCCTCCAGAGGCTCTTCTGCCAGGACCTGCTGAGCTGTTTTGCTTCTCTCCAGCGTAGAGGCAGAAGGAGACCGAGGGTGGCAATTTGCCTACCCATCAAGTAGCTGCCCTCTCACCTTTGCCTCGGGGGCTCCTCGCTGGCACATGGCCAGGAGGGTAAAGAGCTGGACCTGGATTAGCTGAGGGTCATCTGAGGCACGCAGGATGGCTCCGCAGTACTGATACAGGAAGATCTGCATAAAGAAGAAATAGCTGTAGCTCTCCAACTCCATGGGGAAAGCTGGAACAAACTTCACTCTCTCTCTCTCTCTCTCTCTCTCTCTCTCTGTGCCCCCCTCCCCCAATATTATTGCAAATTCTGTCTGTGCTGTCATCTTCATTTTTCTGTGAAATAATAAGGGCTTCTACTTCAACACCTCCAGCTATTCCACACAAGCTATTGCTCCTGTGCCCAATAGGTTCGAGGGGCTCTCAAGAGGACCAAGGCAGAGGAGGATTTCCCTTGACACCCCACACACACACACACACCATTGTTCTTGGCACTTTCCCCCTTTTCTTTTGTATAGCCCCATCGCATTGCTCTTTCCTGCCTGCTTGTGGCTGTGCCGTATATGGTTAGGGAATCGTATTTTCTAACCTCCCCTGGGAACCTTTTATCCCAGGGATGAGAAACACAGTTGAGTGATGTAGCACTTGAGCCAGTCCTTCAGTTTGTGACTTGGCCACCGACGTACATTAAATGGAGATGTTAGTTCAACAAGACTTACATTCAGGTAATGGCAGCATAGCTAAGCCCACATTTTGACACCTTCTCTACTAGAACCCCATGGAAGTCCTTATCACGTCAACATACTTTCTGCCAACTTTCCCTGGTCAAATAATATCAGCAATATCAGATCGGTTTGGTATGACTTCTTCCTGCTGACCTCATTCTGGCTCCTGCCAAAGAAGCATCCTTTCTTACCTGCTGACGGACTTTCAGCTTAATAGTGAATCTGCATAAGAGCGGAGATTTAAAGAAGAGGGTGGTGAAGTCGCTCTGAGGGTTCCCGTGGGTAGAGAGAGCCAAGCCAGTAGAGAGGCCGGCCTCTAACACTGAGTTGGCAGGAGGGTGGCTGAGCGATATGAAAAGGAGGGGACCCTCCTCAAGGGAGCCAAGAGGCTGGAGTTGGGGCGGATCCATACTCCGGGGAGCTCGGGGTGGGTCAGTACATTGGGGTGGTGACGGGCATGGGATGGCATGGGATGTTTTGATGGGAGACAGAGTCCAGTCCAGTTTAACTGCTCCCAGGCTCTCTGAGCTCATCAGGCCAAGAGGTTGACTGCAGGTTGACAAGAGGACCATAAAGAGCACCAGAAAAGGATCTGGCTGCCTTGGTGGATCATTAGGGGAACGTGAGCCAACAGGGTCCAGCAGCTGCAAGAAAAAGAAACGCCATCCTGGGGAGCATGAATTCAAGGGCCGAGTGGAGCAGTCAGGGCAAGACACAGTGGGTTTAAATGGCAAAGAAGCCAGTTTTGGTGGGTCCTGAGAAAGAACTCCTGAACAGAAGCCCTCCACAATAGAATAGTCGGAGGCGGGCAAGTCCTCTTCCCTGGACAAAAAAGTTGCACGGTCCCTCTTGGGGGCTGCAAGAGGCTGGCTAGGTGACCGAAAGCACTCGCGGCCTTCCTCTTGCACAGGGGGCACCCCCGGGCCCCCGTTCTATGGTTTTAGGACAGAAGACAAAGAGGTCTCTCCGCTCACCCGCTCGGGGCTTTGGCTGCTGCATTTCTGGTCCACTTTCCTCAGTGCTTGATTGAGCTCCTCAAAGCAAACTTTGTCGGTGACGTCAATTAAAAGTCGCTCTGCGAACTGTCGGCGGGACATGGAAGAAGCGGAGGGAGGGACATTCAGCTCAGCAGCCGAAGAGAAAGAGGGTAGCATTTCCAGAGAGGCAGACGCTCCCTGGAAGCCAGCACCCAAGGCCCCCTTTGTAATTGCGCTTTTCCTCCTCCTCTGAGGCACTGCAGTTGCTTGACCTGCTACAGAGGCTACAGAGTGGGACGGAGTGATACAATAAAATAATGTTTTTTCCTTTGCTTTGATGCACTGTTGCCAAAGCACGTTTTGTTACAATCTAGCCTCCTCCCCCCCCCCGCTCCAAGCTATTTTCCTGCCTTCCCTCCTCATGCCTTTTATAGGTTTCGTAAGTACCTAACACGATGTTAGTTGACCACAAGAAGCTAAAGCGGGAAGCAAGCATCTGACCAACACCGGTCACTGGGATAAATGCTTGTGCAAGTGGAGAAGAGGAGCTTTGAAAGAGAGGAGGGGGCTCATTTTATAAAGAGAGCACCAAGATGTGGCACGTGCCTTCTCTGCCATGCCCCCCCTGCCCCCTTATGGAATATCCTTCCCCGTGAAGTTGGATCAGCTCCACCCCTCCTGACGCTTCAGAAGGCCCTGGAGACCCGGCTCTGCCGATATGGGTGCGAGTGGACAAAATACGACCAGCAGCCATAGCTGCAAGGGAGCTGCTTTCAGCATTGCCACTGGGACGAGGATGGACCAGGACTTTTTACTCCAGAGGAAGGGAGGGAAGCGCCAAGAGGCATGCTGACCCTGTGGGAACCAGGTCACACTCTAAGATCCATTGGCTGGGTTTTTCCTCTTTTTTTTACTATCTTTGGGTTCAGCCAGAGAATTTAGGGCGAAGCGCAATGCTGATCATCTGCTCGGTAAAGGGTTTCCTGCCTGAGCAACTCCGTTATTCTGTTATACCTGTTACATTGGCTTACAACCAAATATAAATTTCCAATTTCACTTCCGTTACTTTGCTGGAAAAGCTCTCCAGCGGAACGTTTACTGCATTCTGTTTCTAGCTATTTCTTTTTTTTCCCCACCTCCGTGCAGATGTATCTGAGGACTGGCTTTTAAAGGTTCGGCCTTGCAGCTGAAAGGCCTACACCTTCTACGCAGACCAGGTGTCAAGGTAGAAGAGCTCTCACCTTACCTCCACCAGCTTTCGTTCCCATACGTCAATCTTCACGGTGTCACTCTCTGTGAAAGCTGCGCACAAGAGAGAAGGAATTACTGAGGAGGACCTGAGACCGGGGGACTCTGGAGCATCGGCCGGGCCTGAGGAGACGGCAGACTTTCCACGGCATCATTAAGACAAGGCTCTTTACGGAAGCTTTGAGCACTGAAGCTCTGGTCCGGTGGGCTGCGACCATTCCGGCAGGCTCCTTCTCCAGACTCTTGCCTGTTACGAACTGGGCCAGTCCCACTTTGGTCACTGCCTGGGAAGGTGAGGAATAAGGGCAGGGCTGACAGCCACAGGCCAAGGCAGCGCAGGAGGGGGGGGGCAGGTGCAACTGGAGTTAATTGCCCCTTTCAGGGGACAAATGTGTGTGTGTGTGTGTGTGTGTGTGTGTGTGTGTGTGTGTGCAGATCTTGCCACTTGGTCTGATGAGGGCCAAAGGTCTGTTCTTCTTTTCCTTTGGATGCCTAGATACCTGAGAATGGGGTGGCTGGAGGGCAATGTGGGTGGGGTTTAAATGCGGAGTGGGAGGGGGCTCCGTCCCCCATGTTACAGATACTGAATATTAGGCAGAAGCACCCAAGTGCAGGTTTCATTAGTTATATCTGACTTCTGTCTAGTGTGGCATTAAAAAGGTTGTATTGGGGTCCTTATGGGAATATGGGAAAGGGAGGGTGAAGGCTGGGGGGGGGTGAGGAGGGGGAGGGGATAGGCAGCTGTGTCAGAAAGGGGATGGAAATCACTCTACCCAGAGGGAGATGGTAGGAAACAGGAATGGCTGCTCTCAGAGAAACGGCACTGAAGTCACATCCCAGCGTCCTCTGCTCAGGCCCAGGGGGCTTCAGTGGCCCACATCTTTGTTACTGATCTAACGGTTAAGGCTAGGAACTGGGAGACGGTGAGTTCTAGTGCTGCCTTGGCCATAAAGACCTTGGGCCAATCATTTTCTCTTGGCAAACCAGCTCTGAAAACCCTCACCAAGAAAATTGCAAGCAGGCAGTCTCTGAGAATTGGACATGATTGAAGGGAAGAAAAATAAATGCAAGGTAGTCTGTAATAATTCTCACCTCACCCATGCCTTAATCTTGGATGAGAGGGCTGACCTGGTATGCGTTGCTGAAATCTTGTTGGGCATTGGGGGCTGGGTGGGAAGAGTCCTGCTCCTGGTTTTTCCAGTGTTGCAGCTGCCACAGTTTTGGAGCAGGATGTGGTGGGGTTATCTGGGAACCCACAGTGGCCTCCAGAGTTGCTGCTGTGGACATCAACTGTATGTGGGACCATGTCTGGGGAGTTGGACTCCAGGGGTCAGATGGAATCACTGATAAAATACCAGCCTGCCTGCTGTCTGGTGGCTTCCCTGCTGGAGCTCCTTGACTCTGTGCCCAGGTTGGCAGGGCAGTTCCAAGAAGGGTGGTCCTGGGCGGCCCACTTCTCTGAACCCAGAGAAGTTGCTTCGACTGGCTTTTCTGGACCCTGTTCTAACTGGGATTCAGGTGTTGTAATAGTACTGAGATGTCATAGGACACCTTTATGGGCCCCCCTCCTTAACTCTTTATGAAGAACACCCCCCCCCCCCAGTGTTGATGAGCACTCTGGTGTCTTTCCACAAATCCATCATGCCTGGATTAGGATGTTGTGCTGATGGTCATTCATGCCTCTATCACTTCCCCGTTGGATTACTGCAACGTACTTAGGGCTGCACGTAAAAATCGTTTGGAAGCTTCAGCCAGTGCAGAATGTAGCAGCACCAAAGTTTGCCTAGTTTGCACTGCTTTTGCACGAGCAGCACGGGCTCAGCTGGTCCCATAGGCTTCAAGGTGCATTTTAAGGTGCCTCCTATAACCTTTAAGCCCCTGTAGTAGCCTGCAGGACCCCCTGTCTCTTTCTGTCTCTCCCACGCCATGCTTTGGGGGTCCAGGGGGTGTGCCTTCTCAGTTGTGGTACCTGCCCTACCAAACAGCCTTTCCCCCTCGCCCAAGAGATCTGTACAGCCACAACACATCTTAACTTCTGGAAGGGGGCATTTCCACCAGGCATTAGGCCCAGGATATTAGTGAAGGCTGATATGTGTGCTTTTGTGCACTGAGTTGGTTGTGTGGTGCCTCAAATTATTGTATCCGCATTATCGGGGGGGGGGGAGGTTATTGTGCTTTTGCTTTTCTTTGTTTTATGGGGGATTTGTAATAGTGGGGTTTGCTTGGGGGAGGTGTATAGCATTGGTTGTTAGCTACCAAGAGTTACTCGGTAAGGTAGGTGGCCACATACATTTTCCAAATAGACAAAATAGATGAGAAGCTCTGTTGGACTGCATCAGGGCCTCGCTATATTTTGTGAAGTCTTCCCTCCTTCTGCTTTTGGGGCCCAGAGTTGTTCCCGGAGAGGTTCTGAGTTCAGGCTTGTCTCAATTTTTCTTAGGGCACCCCTTGCTCCAAAAGATAGGAAAGCTCTTTGAATCAAGGCCAACTTTCTTTCAACCATTCAGAAACAAGGTTGAAAAGCCTCTGGGAGACACTACCTTTGTTTGCCAGTTTCCCCAACACACAGAGGATGCTGCGATATGGAATCAGCCTCCCTTGGAAGCCCTCCAAGAGCTTGGTGAGGACCTCGGCTGGGAAGTGGTTCCAAAGGGCCACCAGGATGTCACCCGCTGCGTCCTGATACAAGTCCTGAAGATCCTGCAGCAGGAAAGGGGGCAGAAATGAGGGCCTCCTCCCTCTCCCTCTCTCTCCCCCTCTCCCCCTCTCCCCCTCCCTCCCCCCCTCTCTCTGTGCTAGCAATGGCTTCGCATGGAAAATACACAGGGTGGCTTTCTTATCGCTTTACGGTTCAAATAGCTATAGCAATAGCACTTAGACTTATATACCGCCTCACAGGGCTTTACAGCCCTCGGTTTACAGAGTCAGCGTATTTCCCCCAACAATCTGGGTCCTCATTTTACCAACCTCAGAAGGATGGAAGGCTGAGTCAATCTTGAGCCAGTGAGGATTGAACTGCTGGCAGTCAGCAGAGTCAGCCTGCAGTGCTGCTCTTTAACCACTGCACCACCACGGCTCTTTTTTTGAAAAGAATGAAGCTTCAGCAGAAGCTTTGCACCGGAGGTTTTCTGAGGGGCTTCAGCACAGACTTTCCTCCAAAGGAAGGACAGGAGACTGTCCAATAATGAAATGTTCTCAAGCTCACAATATAACTTGAAACCATCAAAAATAAAAATAAGATAATACAAATTAAGATGTTACACAGTATAAAAGCCGAATTGTATTCAGAGGAAACTGGGAGGCAGTGCAGCTCACACAACAATGCTGGACGTGGGCAAAGGGAAGGATGCACGAATTGCTGCACTTTAGACCAGTTGTCGGTCTTCAAGGGCAGCTCCATGTACAGTGTGTTGCAGTAATCCAAATGGAAAGCAACCAAAGTGAGAGTGACTGTGAGCAAGGTCTCCTGGTCCAGGAAAGGGAGCAATTGGCCCATAAGACAAATCCACGCCCCAGCCACGGCTGCCCCTGCCTTTTGAGCAGGAGCCGTGGGTCCAGGAACCAAACCACTCAGACTATTTCGTCTTGCCAGGATTGAATCAAAGTGAGTTCCTCACCATCCAAACCTTTGCAGACCCCAGACGCCCAGTCAGCATCACCGCAGCACCCCCTATCCAGCCAGGGATGGAGATGTATAACTGGGTATCACCAGCACACCGGTGGCACTGCCCCTCATGCTGGCAAATTACCTCACCCGCTGGTTTCATGCCAATGTTAAAAAGGAGAAGAACGGCACCCGAGCCCTGAGCAATCCTACATTGCAGGAAGCCCTGTGGAAGCCCGTATGGCCTCTATCCTTCCAATAGCACCAACTGAAACTAACCGTGGGGAAGAGAGTGGCCTCCCACTCCCAATCCTCAAAGCTGGTTCAGAAGGTCACCACAGCTGCTGGTATTGAAAGCTGCTAAGAGATCCAGGAAAGCACGGACTGTTGCACCCCACCCCACCCCCATCCCAGCCTCTCCACGGGTCATTCACAAGCACAACCAATGCAGTCACGGGATCAGCCAGACTAAAATTAAAGAATTGGAAGAAGCATTAAAAGTCTTTAGTCCAACTCCCTAACCAGTGTAGGATCTGCTAGATCTTTGACAGATAACCACCCAGACCTTGTTCAAAGATCTCCAGTGATGAAGGATCTGCTATGACATGTAGCTATCTCTTTCATAGGCTGGCAGTTTGTATAGTCAGGAAGTTCCTCTAGTCTGAAATGCCTCCTTCATATTTTTATCTCATTACTTTCGGTTCTGCCCTCTTCTCTGTGACAAACATTTTGATAAGTGATAGAATCAATGGTTCAAAGGGACCTAGAAGGTCTTCCAATCCAACCCCTTGCCCAGCACAGGAACCCTCATGCCATTCTGGATCAGTGGCTGTCCATTCTCTTCTTGAAAACCTCCAGGGATAGAGCATCCACACTTCAGAAGGGGGACCGTTTCACTGTTTAATAGCTCCACAGTCAGGAAATTCCTCAAGGTCAAATTTGGGTCTGTCGTGGGAAAGCTTCCACCCACCATCCCAGAGGCGCTTCTTTTTCAGGAGGCAACTGGGCTTCCTTGTTTTTCTTTGAAGACGTTTCGCTTCTCATCCAAGAAGCTTCTTCAGCTCTGACTGGATGGTGGGGAATGAAGGGATTTACACTCCTTGCAGACAGCTGGTCATTTGCCTTCTGAGGGTCACTGAGGCCATTTGGAGGTTTTCTGTGTCCTCCAGGTCACCTGACTAGTGCAAATGCGTGTGGAGCCTTCTGGCTGCAGGATGTACACATTTGCACTATTCAGGTGACCCTGAGGACACAAAAACCTCCAAATGGCCCCAACAACTCTCTAAAAGAAGGGGGAGTGGGCATGGCCAGCACAAGTGGCGGCGAGTGCGGGGCAGCTGACAGTGTCTGGCAGCAGCTGCAGCCCACTGGCCCCTTGACACAGCGCAGGTAAGTCCAAGCGTGAAGGGACAGGCAGGGGGGAAGGCAGGTGATCTGGACGCACTGCACACTTTTCACCCAGAGGGAGCCTGGAAGCTTCGTTTGCTTGCGAATGGGGCACTTGGAAACCAAGCGATTCGCTCCGTCTCCCAGCACCCCATTTGCAAGCAGACGAAGTTTCCAGTCCCCCTCTGGGCGAAAAGTGTTTGGGCACCTATTTGGCGTTTGGAAACGGAGCGCTCCATTTCTGAATGCCCCATAGGCGCCCAAACACTTTTCGCCCAGATGGAGAAATATCTTGCAGCCAGACACTTTTCGCCCAGACGGAGAAATGACGGAGACTGCTTGCAAATGGGGCGTTTGGAAATGGAACAAATCGTTCAGTTTCTAAGTGCCCCATTTGCAAGCAGACGAAGCTTCCAGCCTCCCTCTGGGCGAAAAGTGCTTGGGCGCCTGTGGGGTGCTTGGGGCAGCTCCCCCCCCTCCCCCACTTGCCTCGCCTCAAGGTGGCGACAGAGTGCGGTGGGCCGCGCGGCCTCCTGCTCTGAAGTGGGCCAGCAGCCACGCTGGACGGGGCTGTTGGTGCTGCCACGGTGAGACAAGGCAGGTGTCGGGGGGAAAATAAGAGACCCCCTGAAAATAAGACCTACTGCTTCTTTTGGAGGCAAAATAAAAATAAAAATAAAAAATAAGACCAGGTCTTATTTTGGGGGAAACACAGTACCCAAAGGGAAGTGGGGAGCGAAGGGGGTTCTTTGGTCACGTTGGTCCTTACGGTGGTTCTTAGCATATCTTCAGCAGCCAGCTTGATGATGACTTTGGCTAATTTGTGGTCTATGTGACTGGCAGATCTGATCACAGCCTGCAGGATTTGATTGATACGCAGCCGGTGTTTTGGAGAGATCTGCAGAAATACAAAAGAAAAACCAATATCATAGTTTGAAGTATGAAATTATGAGAAAAATGACTTCTTAGGAGAGTCTTTGTCATCCAGATCATGGTTGTTGCAAAGGTGCTTTTTTCCAAAGGGCAACTGGGCTTTCTTGGGTTTTTTCCTTTGAAAATGTTGGTAAAAAGTTCTGAAGGAGCTTCTTGGATGAGGTGAGAACTTTTTCAAAGAAAAAAACCCCCAAGAAACTCCAGATGCCTTTTGGAAAAAAGCACCTTTGCGTTGAGAAACATGATTTATTTCCAGATGAATATGCCAAATAATCTTGTATTTTGCATTTTGAATTTTATGTCATATAATATGCCTGGTTTTAATTGTGATGCTTCTGACACGAATAAAAAATGCCACTATTCAGCTTCTTATCATTAAAAAGTTTCTCTCAGAAACACCTTTTGTTTTCACCTAGATGACGGGCCTTGGAAATGGTACTGGAAAAGGGGTGACTCGGCTGCCACCTCCAAACCTCTGGAACTCCTCCTCCTCCTCCCCTCTCAAGAACCTTGGTCATGACATCCATGTGGGTCTGGGTCTCCTCTACTGACGCTGGACTCCAGCTTTCAGCAGGGGATCGTGGCCGGGGGTTTTGTGGCCAGCTCTGGCCGGTGCCCCAGTTTGTGAACCGAGATGCCCTGGCAACGCTGACTTGCAGTCCTCCTTGCTCATAATCAGAGTACTCCGACACGCCCTGCTGGGGGGCTGCCTCCGAAGGTGGCCGGGGAGATTACGTTGCTCCAAAAGGAGGTCGCCGGTACAGCGAAGAATGTCTACCTTATGGATGCTTTGAAGAATGTCTACCTTATGGATGCTATGGCGATATTTGCAAATAGCCTGCAAGACTCCGGCCAGTTTGGTCTCTGCCAAGGTGCATAAATTGTTGGTGGACTCTTGCACTTGGGGAGGGCCATTTTCTTCTCGGAGATTCCTCAAGTTGCAAAAGCAGACCTGCGATTCTGGTAAACAGAGAGGGGAAAAAAGGGTCAGCAACGGTGTTTGATAGTTTGATTCTGCACGGCTCATCTAATACCTCTTCTAAGGGATAGCAGCTATTACATCTTAAGGTCAATGAATTCCACAGAAATGAAAAAAATATCGCTCCACACCAAGCATCATTTTGTACTCTTCTCTAATTCACTTTCTAGTGCTACTCTTCCTCCAGCACGGTGAACCTCTTCTGTAGGTATGTGGGCTTCAGCCCTGAACAACATTCTCAGTTATTGCCATATTGGTTGGGCAACGCCAGAAGCTGAGGATGATTCTTGTTGTCACCTTTCTTGGGAAGTTTTTCCAGCCTCTTGGTCATTTCACTTAATCTTGTTTGGGTTTTCTTCAGCATTATCCAATCTTTCTGACTGTTCCTAGAATGACACAATTTTCCAGCACCAGAAGTAGAGACTTACCAGTCCCACCAAACCTGCCTGAGTTTTAAGAAGAGCACGTGCGGATCTGTTCTCCTGTCCAGAGCCAGAGACAGGAGACTAAGACCATAAATACTGGGTAATGAGATGTTCTTGTTGGGGTTCCAGCAAGAATCTGTCTATCTATCTGTAGCAACAGTCAATGAGTTTACACGTTGCTCTTGGTGTGGCTTTAATGTCTTAGGTCTAAGGCAAAGTTCATCACCATTTTCATTCAGCTCTTCCTCCAGGGCGTCTGCCTTTTCTTTCTGCCAGGGACAATCTTTGCTTGAATTGTAGGTCTCCTCTCTCAAAGGGTGAGTGCGGACTCTGTTCTTCTGATGGCCCACTCTCTTGAAAATTGAGCAGATCCTAGAACAAAGTTGAGAAACAAAATGTTTTATGATTATATATTCTATATTATGTTTATATATACTGAAATGCCTCTGAACCAGTATTGACTCCTGGTGACTGCCCAGACTGGTCCCTGCAGTTTCCTTGGCAAGGTTTTCTGGAAGTGGTTTGCTACTGCCTTCCTCTTCCCGGGGCCGGGAGGGATTGGCCCAAGTCACCCAATAGGAATAGAGCCGACAGACTCCTGCTTCCTAGCCTACAATGCTTTTTAACCAGTACACCAACTCAGCTCTAGAAAGAGTGCAGAGAAGAGCAACAAATATGATTAGGAAACTGGATGCTAAAACATATAAAGAGTGGTTGCAGGAACTGGGTATGTCTAGTTTAATGAAAAAAAGGGATCAAGAGTGGTTTAACTCAGACAGGGAGCTCTTCTCTTTCCTCCTGGGCCCACTTTCCTTCTTCATTCTCCTGGCTCCCCAGTCTGAAGCTCCTCATCGCATAAGCCAGAAGGCCAGCGAAGAGGCTTGCGGGGGAGAAAGTTTGCTAGAAGCCCCTGGGAATCAGGTGAGGTATCAGCAGGGAAGGAAATAACTGATGAGAAACAGAAGCTATGCTGTTTTTGCTTCATCCCCTGAGAAAGAAACAACTTCACAAAAGCTGACTATGACTAAAGGAAAGGATTTTCTTTTCTCAAATCAACCAATTATTGTTTAATAACTATAGTTACTTGCTAGTAAGGTAAACAAGAAGATGATATGTATAACCAATTTGATAAAAGTGCATGTAAATTTTGTCTTCCCTGAGAGAGACAGACACCCGTGATCCCAGTACAATAAAACAGCTTCCAAGCGCTCTCAGTTATTGCTCTGAGGTCAGATTGAGGTAAAAAACACTTGCTCCCTCCTTTCAAATGAGCAGGCCGCGTTCCAGGAAGCGATCCCTCTGCCCTGCCCCTGCCCTCCCGGTCCTCTCCCGCCTTCTCGCCTACCTTCTACAGAGAGTCATGTTCTCCGGCAAATTTTGTCCTCTGCCTTAACCCAGCTGACATTTCCCAGATCTCTGAGGGCAACTCGGTTCTCCAACTCCCTCCAAGGTACTATGGGTCGTATGTGACATCACAATCACACACTGCATTCACTCCAGGCAGGGCCAGTGATGGAAGAGGCCCAGAAGGCAGCAGCTGCAGCTGATCAAGCCGGCCCACAAAGCTGGTCAGAGGCCTTCCTGTCCTTCAGAAAGCCAAGGAAATTTCTTTCCTTGATGCTCTCAGGTGTAATTCTTTTCATTCCGTGGTACCAACCACCAGGCCTCTCTCTTTGTGGTCCCAGGGTGGGAGCAGTCCAAACAGTTTGATTAAGAGCATTTAAAAGGAATAAAGCATCCGATGCGAAGCCCCAAGGCGCATCTGATAGCAGTGCAAAAGGAAAAGAGGAACACGGGAAGAAGCACCTTTGTTCGCAATATACACTTCAGAATAGGTTTCGGAGGCCGATCCGCCACTTCCGCTGTCTTCCAAGGCCCCGGAAGCTGGTTTCAGAAATGCGGAGTTAAAGGTACACGTCTTGATACAGATATAAATATTTTTTGATTTGGCGCCTACCCTCTTCAACAAAATTTTTGGAAAGAAAACTTCTCATTTTAAATGATTTTGACCTATTTTGATCATTTTAACTGTTTTAAACCATTTAAAATGTTTTCATCATTTATGAACAATTTTTGCCTGAGGTGACCTGTTTTAATTTATATCGACCACTTTTGTATTCTCTTGATGCGTTTTGCCTTTTTTGACCTGTTTTGACCATTTTTAACCATTTTTGCCAAATTTGCCCTTTTGTGATGGTTTTTGATTTTTTGCCTTTTTTGACATTTTGTTCACATTTTGACCCTTTTGATGTACGTTGACCTATGTTTACTTTTTAGACTTTTCATTTATGTTGATCTAATTTAGTCATTGTTGGCCTAAATTGACCTCTGTTGTCCTCAGTTGATCTTGGTTGACCATGGTTCCCTCCCGATTGACCACTGTTGACCGTGGTTGACCTCTGTAGACCAATGTTGATGAATGTTGACTTTGGTTGACCAATGTTGATGTTGGTTGAACAATGTTGACTGTGGTTGACTATGATTGAGTACGGTTGATCTATATTGATTACTGTTGACCTCTATTGACCAATGCTGACCACGGAGGACCTCTGTTGACCATGGAAGGTCAGTGGATCCCTTGTGGCCCAACAGGCTGCGCAAGTGGTGTGAGTGACTTGAACACATGGGCTCAGCCCCAGGAAGACCAGTTAGAATGAATAAAAGGAAGGGATGTGCCCTCAGCCCCCTTGAGTGTGTCATAAGGAACTTTGGTAAGCTTAAAACCCATCGGGATATGAAATTGAAACTCTAATTAAGTACAATGCCTTCTGTCACCAAGACATACCCACTTTTTGGCCCACAGGGGGATCCATAAATTTGGGAGTTTTTAAAACCATGGGAGACTATGCTTAAAGAGGCATAGATCATGATCAGCATGCTTAATATGCTCTTTTTGGGGGGGGAACCTTACACGAGAATAAGCAGGTGCTTCAAGGCTGTGGGTTGTGGTGCCCTTTTCCTGCTTTAGCTTCTGCTCCACCACCCTATAAGTGGATCTACTCCCTCACAGGGCAAGTAGCTATTAGAAGGGGGGACACTAATAAGGTCCTGGTTCATACCCCCTTCTCCACATCTGATCTTTATGCATGGGAGGACCAATTGGGTTGTTACACTGAAACCCCATGCAAATATTCTGAATTGGTTCTGTTCATTCTTCAAACTTATGCCACTAACTGGGCAGACCTCCAAGCCATGCTGGATGTCTTTCTAACAACAGAGGGAAGGCGTCTGATAGGAAATGCTGCTAAAAAAAAAAAAGTTACAATATTTGAGAATACAGCCCCAAACCTCTTATGCAAACACAATACATCATGTTAGTTGTGGGACAAATAACATGAGCAGGCATTTTATTTCCTCTCTGGATACAATTCTTGCAGCTGCGGAAACAGCAGCAAATATAGAAAAAGAGAATGTGCATTTCTTTAATGTAGAACAAAGAAACGGTGAGTAACTCAGACTTGGGAGGAACAGTAGGCTAAAAATGAATAAAAATGGTTGACACTGAGCGTAGCAAGCTGCCAGAAAGTGGATTTTATTACAAAAGCCAGACAGAGAACTGATTCAGCAATGACTTCTGGACTGGCTAGTAAAAATCGCCTGAATGCGTGGTACAATTTGTACTCTTTCCTATTTTAAGTTTTCATGAGATTTGTAAGAAGCTTGTTCGTCTTACTTTCCTAGCTTGGTTTTTTTCCTTTCAGCAGGATTGACTAATCCTATCACCGAGGGGAGGAAATGACTTGTTGATGAAGTTTTTGTCTTGTCATAGGTGCTGGTATGTTTGGGGTTAATACTGGCATTGTTTTTTATGTGTGTGTAGGGCAAACCTATCAGCTTTCTTTTGGTATGTTCACCGTTAGTGCTTATCTTACGCGTGAGGGTTAGGATAAGGGGTTAGGGGTTAGGGGTTAGGGGTTAGGGGTTAGG